>CM056049.1:595249821-595849821 GCA_029574335.1 Rana kukunoris
GAAATCTCGAGAGCAGGGGTCCGAGGAGGGGGGTGGTGTAGTCATCTCGGGAGGTGGCAGGAGTGGGAGCAGGTGAGACGCAAAAAGAAGAAGGGGGAAGGCTGCCAGATCTGGGGGCGGGAAGTCCCAGTAAGGGTGTGGGGTTCCCCAGGGGCACGAAGTGGGGGTGTCCCTGGGGAACCCGTTTGGTATCTTCTACTCCTCCTCGGGCTCAGAGGAGGAGGATAGTGTAGATATGTAAATATGTTTTTGTGTTTGTAGTATGAAGGAGAACATGACCACTTTTTCAATCATTCTGATGGCGGTACCCTCTCCAATACGGCTTGCGACCATTAATGTCGCAAGTATTCGTTCTGCGGGAGCTCGTTTTATGGCCTTCGATTTTCTCAGCCGTGTTGAAGCTGACATTTTGTTTTTGCAGGAGACCTGGCTGGCATCTGTGGCAGAGATGCATCTAGCAAAGAGGGAGTGGAGATGTGGGCCCTCCCTCTGGTCTCTTGCGGCCGAGGCCTGCAGTGGGGTTGCGGTCCTTTTTAAGACTGGTCCGGTGGCTTGGCGGCGAGTGATTGAAGTGGAGATCGGTAGATGTCTGGTGGTGGACGCTGTCGTGAGGGGGCAATTCCTCCGGCTCATAAATTTTTATGGGCCTCAAACTAGGAGGGAGAGGAGGAGCCTCCTTACGGCGGTTAAGCCTTATCTTTTTACGTCCCAGCAGGTGATTTTTGGTGGCGATTTCAATATGATCACTAGGCCCAAAGACCGGGCAGGTGCCGCCAAACCCTCTGGGATATGATAGTATTTTTTTGAATAACGTAGTGAGGGAGGCCAGGTTGGTGGATGTGCACGTTCGTCACCTCCCCAACCTCACTGGTTTCACATTTTTCCCGAGGTAGTAGTAAGAGTAGAATTAGATAGGTTTTTTTTAAGGAGGACTCTGTCTGCTCGGCTCCTGAGCTGCAGTCGGTAGAGTTCTCCGATCACTGTATGGTATCTGTGGCCTGAATGTCGCTGACACTCCTCAGAAAAGGAGGGGTTTGTGGCGCCTGAATGGGTCGCTACTGGAGGATCCTGAGGTTAGGGAAGCCTATGAGGTTTTCTTCCTGGGCCAGACCTCGCTCCTTGAGGGCAACTGCTCCCGCCTTGAGTGGTGGGAAGTAGTTAAAAAGAGGTCTGGCGACTTTTTTCCGGGAAATCTCTGGGTACAGGGCAGCTTCCAAGTACCAGGCTTACAGAGATCTACGCAGGCAGCTTGACCGCCTGGTGTCCTCTGGGGGCTCTCAGGAACAGATATCCGGTCTGAAGGCGCAGATGAGGAGTGTCAGTACGACGTCTCGCCTCCCTGGTTTTTGAGAGGGATTATGGGAAGTTTATCTCTCCTGATCCCTACAGGAGCTGTGGTGAGGTGGCGAGGTCGAAGGTCGTACATGGCCTGAAAGGATGCCTCAGGATCTCTGGTCCGGTCCAGATCGGGGATCCTGGGTGTCGTCAGAGACCACTTTTCGGACTTGAAGAAGCGGCTCTAGACATGGAGAAAGTCAGGGAATTCCTTGATGAGACCCGCTGGAAGTGGGGTCTGACCTTCCTGACTCTCTGACAGAAGAGATCTCGGTAGCTGAAGTTGAGCAGGCTATTAGCTCTTTAGCTTCTAAAAAGTCACCTGGGCCGATGGGCTCACGGCCGAGTTCTACAAACCTTTAAGAGCCTCTTGGCTCCTCATCTGAGGGACGTGTTTAGTGAATGTTTGGCCTATGGCCTGCTGCCTCCCTCAATGAGAAGGTCAGCTCTGATCCTACTGTCAAAGGGGAAGATCCGTCTGTGGTGGAGAATTGGCGCGTCCGATCGCCCTTCTTACCACAGATAGGAAGATACTGGCAAAGATCTTGTTTACACGTCTGTCTGCTTTGGCGGGCAGGATGCTGTCTCCCTCTCAGCACTGCACAATCCTGGCGGCACTTTTAGTGCCGTCCTGAGCGTGGGAGGCTGTGGAAAGGTGCAGGGGCTGATGGCAGCGAGCGGTATCTGCTTGCATTTGGATCAGGCTAAGGCGTTTTTGATCGGGTGAACCACGAGTACCTTTGGCTGCTTCTGAGGAGATACGGTCTGCCTGATCAATTCGTTGATTGGCTGCAGGTATTGTATAGGGGAGCTGAGGAGCTTCCCTCTTGTCAACGGTTGGGTGGGCGGGCCTTTGCCGTGGACTCTGGCGTCCGGCAGGGGGTGCCGCTGAGCCCCCTCCTGTACATCTTTGCGGTCGGACCCCTTCGTAAGGAGGCTAGACTGCGGGGTCTGGGGGGGGTTCCGGTGGGACCTGTCGGGGGTCCGGTTTCGGCGGTGAGGGTTGTGGCCTATGCGGACGACGTCTCGGTGGTGGTATCTGGTCGTGAGGAGGCCCATTATGTGGAGTCCCAGATCGGGTGCTACTCTGAGGGTCAGGCTCGCTGGTCAATTGGGACAAGAGTGAAGTTTTCTGGTTGGGGAAGGAGGGGGGAGCAGTTCCCCCTTCCGACGTGTTCCCACGCCCGTACCAGAGATTCGAGTTCTTGCATTCATTTCGGCCCGGGTGATTATCCCAAGCTAAACTGGGAGCGCAGGCTGGTGAGTGCCACTCGGAAGGTGAAGGCCTGGAAAGGTTGAAACTTTCCCTGAGGGAAAGGGTAAGCTTGGTCAAGACGTACTTATTGCCTGAGTTTCTCTTTGTAAGCTATGTGTGTCTTTTGCCAGCATCTCTCTATGCTCGGGTCTATGGTCTGTTCTTCCTGCTGTTGTGGGGAAGCAGACTGAACCTGATCAAGAGGGAGGTCACATACCGCCAGCGACGGCAAGGTGGGTTGGACATGGTCAACCCGGTGGTGTTCTTTGTCCATCTTTTGTTAAATACAATTTGCAGTCCATATTTGTGGACGAGCCTTCCTGGTGGGAGTGTTCATGCAAGGACTGGCTCTTGCTGTTCTTGAGGCAGTGGGGGGAGGGGGGGAGGCCCGGCGATCTGAGGAGATCGCATGGGTATCTCCCTTCCTATGTCCCCTGGCATTAAAGGTTACTGAGGCAGTGGCGGTAACTGCCCTGGAGGTGGGCTCTTTGGGTCGCGGGAGCTGTACCTGAGGGTCATTGGCCTCGGACATTTTGAAGCCCCTGTCTTTGAGGACTGCCCTGAGAGGGTCCTCACGGAGGGGCTAGCCTCTTGAATTCTTCTAGAATTCCAAGTAAGTTTTGGGATCTCGCATGGAGGTCGTTCCATGGACGACTCTATGTCCGTGCGAATCTCAAATACAGGAAACCTGGGGGACAGGGACTGCCCCCGTCAGGAATGTGGTGGGACATTGGAGACCATGGACATTTTCTGGTCCAATGTCCCTTCAACATGGAGGTTCTTACGAAGGTAGGGGTGCCATTGGCTACCCCCGCTTCGGCCCTGACCTATGCTGAGCGAGTGTATGGTGATTTTGGGGTCCGCAGGGGATTTGAGTTATCGTCACTTTATTTAGTCAGCCTAGTTGTGCTTTATTACACTTGGCACGCTCGGTGTTTGGTGTCCACTAGGGACAAAATCCTGCCTGTGCATGAGGTGGTGGGCGGTATCTTTCGGGAGTTGGTGAAGGTGCGGGATCTGGAAAGGAGCAGGGTCGGGCCTGAGAGGTGTGCCCATTTATGGAGGGGGTTCCTCTTCCAGCCCCCTTAGGTCACGGCTCTGCCTCTCCATGGGTAGGGGCATCTATCCTTTTTCACCCCCTTAGATTTTGTTTATGGTATTTTTTTGAAATAAGGCTACAGACACTGTCTGACTATCATGTTCTTGCTCATACGTGGGTTGTAGGTATTTGTTGTTGTGATGGTGGGGTGTGTTGTGGGTTGGCGATGATCTGGACAGTAGTGGTTTCTATGGACTTTAATATCTCCTACTGTACCAGTGAGCCGTTTTAAGTGGTGTTTTTTTTTTTTGGCAATGATCTGGGCAAGCTTTTCTGATGGACTATAAAGACTTTCTCTTGTACCAGTGAGCCTGTTGTAAATACCTGTTCTGGTGCTATTTTTTTTTTTTTTTTTTTTTTTATAGTTATTTCTTGGTGGGTGGAGGTCGGTGATTTGATGGTTTGTGTTTTGTTGTTTGTTTTTGTGTTATTTGGTTTATTTAGTTATTTTGTTTATTTTATATATTTGTTAACCTTTTGGTCGTAGTTTTATAAATAAAAAATTACCCCTCCTCGGTCTCAGTGCAGCTCCACCACTGGCAGTAGTTCCGGCTCCTCCCACAGAGCTCATTCTGCTTCCTGCTGGAGAGGAGAGAAGACTGTCTTCCAGGCTCCTGTGTTCCAGCTACCAGACCAGCTCCAGCCCCCAGCCCCCTGCCCGGAAGAGGGGTGGGATGGCCTCCCTCAGCCCCGGAGGTGGACCGGCTTCCGGCCTCCGGAGGAGTCAACAGCACCTGCCCTCCAGCCAGACCACCGCCACCACCATCAGCAGGGAGGACCGTCTCTTCCTGGAGACCCAGGAGGGTCTCTCAGACTGGACAGCCCCTCAGCCAGGTGAGAATGAGGCAAGAACCAGGAGGAGGCGGGATAAAATCAAAATCCCTGCTGGTGAGGATATCTCAGGCCTGCGTGGAAAAGATGACTACTCTCGCAGGCCTGAGGGAAAAGAGGGACAGGTGCTCCAGTAATAAGAGATCTGAATTCAAGGGGGCCATCACCACCCTAGGACTAGAAGTAAAAGAAATATGGGAATACTGGGGGGCTTTTGCCAACGTGGGGCTGGAGAGAAGAACTTCCTAGAGGAGCTCCGGAGGACCCTCCAGCAGGCCAACCGGGAAGGGAGCCAGGCAGCGAGGAGGAGTGGGCGGTCTAAGAAGGGGTCCCAACCCCCCAAACAGCCAGGAGAGTCAGGGGAGCCTGGGTGCAGTGGGGGGGGGGGCGAGTGCCGGTGGTGCAGGGCCAGTATGGCCATAAACCTGGGGAGGGTTCCGGGAGCCGATCCCTCGGTCCGTGGAAGGACTGGGGGGTTGGCGAAGTCCGGGGAGTCCAGTGATCCAGGAGGTCGCCGGGCCCAGGTGCCGCCGGCGGTACCCCCCGCCATCTTCAGGTCAGCATACCCAGGCTCCCCCAGGATGGTCGCACTGCCACAGCTGAAGCCCGCCATGTGTCGGCTTCCATGACCCCTCAGCTTGCAGTGAGGCGCGGGAGGATCTGGCATGGAAAGGCCAGGGACTGCTCCTGCAGCTGCTATGTCATCGGGAGAGAGGCAGACACATGGTGGAGGCATTGTGCTGCGGTCATCTGGAGGTAAACAGCTTGTGTGCAGTGTGGCCAAGATGGCGCCGGCTGTTGGGGGTGGAGTAGACCGGGACCGGAAGTGACCGCCCAAGAAACCGGAAGTGCCCCAGCCGGAACCGGAAGTGCCCCAGCCGGAACCGGAGTGACCAGACCCGAAACCGGAAGTGACCATACGAAACCGAAGTGCCGTCCCGCGACCGGAAGTGCCCCCCGCGAGTTTGCGGTGGTCGGTGGGGGCTCAGGGGACCTGGGGGATGAGAGCCGGGGGTTCAGGGGTGCCCAGCCCGGACGTGCAGCAGGCACCTCCAGGCACCCGGCAGGAGATGGACAGAGAGTTGAGGACGGTAAATTGGACGGTAAGCTGCCACCCCCCAGGTCCCCATGGACACTGCCCACAGGCCCGAGGGGCTCCTGCAGCACAGGCGGGGTGGGGGGGAAAGTCAGGTGGGACCCCTCCCAGTGGACTGTATAGCATATGATTATATCGGGCAGTTGGAGGGGTCCCAGGGGGGCTCCCCCCCAGTACAGGTGGAGTCCCAAGGGGCTGGTGTGGTCGCGGAGGGGTCTGGGTGGGGGGAGTTTGGTGGGGGTGGTACCCCCTCTGCTGTGGTCCGGGGGGGGGGGAGCCTGTAGTCAGGCCAAAGGTGGTGGGTCAGGGTGGTCAGGGTATATCAGCGGGGGTGGGTGCAACACCACCGGCAGGGATGGGGGCCCCCCCGTCCCCCCCCACTTCTGGGGGTGCTGAGGGGGGTGACCCCACTTCCGGAGAACATCTTTTCGGGGGTCTCCGGAGGCCAACTTATTGTCTGCCCTAAAGGGGGGTCGCTCTTTCGCCCAGGTGTTGGGCTCTCGTGCCCCTCTGGACCACCTGTACAGGCCGGTTTGGCGCCCAGAATTTCCGCGCCCCCCCTGCTGACCAGGAGAGGACGCAGGGGTCGGCGTGGACGAGGGGTACAGGTGGTCCAGAGAGGAGGCGTAGGAATGTTGTCCAGCTTCGGTACGAGGGTCCGGACCCCTGCCCCGCTCGAGGTGAGGTGGTGGGCCTGGTACTCTCCTTGGGTTTTGGGGTGGATGACCTTTTTGCTGTCATCCATCCCACCAACACACGGGAGTTTGATATAAGTTTTGTCACTCCCGTGTGTATGGAACGCTTTATCACCGGCTTTGGGTTGGTGAGGGGCGTTGACCCTTGGAAGAGGTACAGGCTCATTCCCATCTCCAGGCAGGAGGAGGTTAAGAACATCACCATCCTGGTGAGGAATGAGTCGCTCCCTCCGGAGGACATTGCCACCTGGCTCGGGAGGGGTACGGGCAGTTGCAGACCCCCCTGAGGAAGAACCTTGATGAGCGCGGGGTCTGGACCGGGGCTTGGCTGACCAGGATCCGGCTCAAGAGGGAGGGCAACAGTGTTGCCCACCTCCCTGGCAGCGCCTTTCTAGGCAGAGACCGGATCCTGGCGTTCTACCCGGGACAGCCCCGTCGTTGCTTCAAGTGCGGCAGCCCGACCCACATGAGCTCGGACTGCACGGTGGTCAGATGTGGCCGGTGCCACGAGTTTGGCCACCAGTCCGAGTCATGTGGGAAGATATGCTGCAACTTGTGTGGTGAGATGGGGCACCCATTTAGCAGGTGTCCCAAAGCATATCGGGGTTCTTCCTCAGGGGGGGGACCTCCCGGGCCGGGAGCGGCCGAAGCCCCCCCCGGCGAGTGATGGCCGGGGGGGTGGGGATCCTGGAGCCCCTAGTACTACTCCGGAGGGACCAACAGGCCCATTGCCTCAAAGAAGGCGGAGCAGGCGTGGGCGTGGGGCTCCCCCCCCGGGGGACACGGGCTCGGTTGGCCAGGAGGCTCCCGATCCTCCGGAGGGCGGAGCCGGTGGGGAGGAGTCGGGGAGGCCTGGGGGTCCTGGGCCTGAGGGTCCGGGGCCAGGGCCTTCCTCTCCTAATGTTGCAGGGCCGATCCCCATCCCCCTTCCCTTTCCCCTCCTCACCATTGCCCCTCCCCTCCACCTGGCCCTCCATCTGTTTCCCCATGCCTCCTCCCTCATCTTCCCCTCCTCGTACCCCCCCCCTCGCCCCCCCCCTCCCAGGTCCCGTCCCCCCCTTCCCCTTCTTCTTCCCGTCCAGCTAAGTCTGGTCCCCCCCTGTCCTCTCCCCTGTCTCTGGCCCCCCTCCTGCCTCTTCCATTCCCCCCCTTCTGGACCCAGAGTCTCCTCTGGCCTGTGGCCATGGAGATGGAAGCTGCTCGAGCCTCATCCAAGAGGGAAATCTCGAGCAGCGGGTCCGAGGAGGGGGGTGGTGTAGTCATCTCGGAGAGGTGGCAGGAGTGGGAGCAGGTGAGACGCAAAAAGAAGAAGGGGAAGGCTGCCAGATCTGGGGGCGGGAAGTCCCCAGTGAAGGGTGGGGTTCCCCCAGGGGCACGAAGTGGGGTGTCCCTGGGGAACCCGTTTGGTATCTTCTCCTCCTCCTCGGGCTCAGAGGAGGAGGAAGTGTAGATATGTAAATATGTTTTTGTGTTTGTAGTATGAAGGAGAACATGACCACTTTCAATCATTCTGATGGCGGGTACCCTCTCCAATACGGCTTGCGACCATTAATGTCGCAAGTATTCGTTCTGCGGGAGCTCGTTTTATGGCCTTCGATTTTCTCAGCCGTGTTGAAGCTGACATTTTGTTTTTGCAGGAGACCTGGCTGGCATCTGTGGCAGAGATGCATCTAGCAAAGAGGGAGTGGAGATGTGGGCCCTCCCTCTGGTCTCTTGCGGCCGAGCCCTGCAGTGGGGTTGCGGTCCTTTTTAAGACTGGTCCGGTGGCTTGCCGGCGAGTGATTGAAGTGGAGATCGGTAGATGTCTGGTGGTGGACGCTGTCGTGAGGGGGCAATTCCTCCGGCTCATAAATTTTTATGGGCCTCAAACTAGGAGGGAGAGGAGGAGCCTCCTTACGGCGGTTAAGCCTTATCTTTTTACGTCCCAGCAGGTGATTTTTGGTGGCGATTTCAATATGATCACTAGGCCCAAAGACCGGGCAGGTGCCGCCAACCCTCTGGGATATGATAGTATTTTTTTGAATAACGTAGTGAGGGAGGCCAGGTTGGTGGATGTGCACGTTCGTCACCTCCCCAACCTCACTGGTTTCACATTTTCCCGAGGTAGTAGTAAGAGTAGATTAGATAGGTTTTTTTTAAAGGAGGACTCTGTCTGCTCGGCTCCTGAGCTGCAGTCGGTAGAGTTCTCCGATCACTGTATGGTATCTGTGGCCCTGAATGTCGCTGACACTCCTCAGAAAGGGAGGGGTTTGTGGCGCCTGAATGGGTCGCTACTGGAGGATCCTGAGGTTAGGGAAGCCTATGAGGTTTTCTTCCTGGGCCAGACCTCGCTCCTTGAGGGCAACTGCTCCCGCCTTGAGTGGTGGGAAGTAGTTAAAAAGAGGTCTGGCGACTTTTTCCGGGAAATCTCTGGGTACAGGGCAGCTTCCAAGTACCAGGCTTACCAGAGACTACGCAGGCAGCTTGACCGCCTGGTGTCCTCTGGGGGCTCTCAGGAACAGATATCCGGTCTGAAGGCGCAGATGAAGGAGTGTCAGTACGACCGTCTCGCCTCCCTGGTTTTTGAGAGGGATTATGGGAAGTTTATCTCTCCTGATCCCTACAGGAGCTGTGGTGAGGTGGCAAAGTCGAAGGTCGTACATGGCCTGAAGGATGCCTCAGGATCTCTGGTCCGGTCCAGATCGGGGATCCTGGGTGTCGTCAGAGACCACTTTTCGGACCTCCTGAAGAAGCGGCCTCTAGACATGGAGAAAGTCAGGGAATTCCTTGATGAGACCCCGCTGGAAGTGGGGTCTGACCTTCCTGACTCTCTGACAGAAGAGATCTCGGTAGCTGAAGTTGAGCAGGCTATTAGCTCTTTAGCTTCTAAAAAGTCACCTGGGCCCGATGGGCTCACGGCCGAGTTCTACAAAACCTTTAAGAGCCTCTTGGCTCCTCATCTGAGGGACGTGTTTAGTGAATGTTTGGCCTATGGCCTGCTGCCTCCCTCAATGAGAAGGTCAGCTCTGATCCTACTGTCAAAGGGGAAAGATCCGTCTGTGGTGGAGAATTGGCGTCCGATCGCCCTTCTTACCACAGATAGGAAGATACTGGCAAAGATCTTGTTTACACGTCTGTCTGCTTTGGCGGGCAGGATGCTGTCTCCCTCTCAGCACTGCACAATTCCTGGCCGGGGCACTTTTAGTGCCGTCCTGAGCGTCCGGGAGGCTGTGGAAAGGTGCAGGGCTGATGGCAGCGAGCGGTATCTGCTTGCATTGGATCAGGCTAAGGCGTTTGATCGGGTGAACCACGAGTACCTTTGGCTGCTTCTGAGGAGATACGGTCTGCCTGATCAATTCGTTGATTGGCTGCAGGTATTGTATAGGGGAGCTGAGAGCTTCCCTCTTGTCAACGGTTGGGTGGGCCGGGCCTTTGCCGTGGACTCTGGCGTCCGGCAGGGGTGCCCGCTGAGCCCCCTTTTGTACATCTTTGCGGTCGACCCCTTCGTAAGGAGGCTAGACTGCGGGCGTCTGGGGGGGGTTCCGGTGGGACCTGTCGGGGGTCCGGTTTCGGCGGTGAGGGTTGTGGCCTATGCGGACGACGTCTCGGTGGTGGTATCTGGTCGTGAGGAGGCCCATTATGTGGAGTCCCAGATCGGGTGCTACTCTGAGGCGTCAGGCTCGCTGGTCAATTGGGACAAGAGTGAAGTTTTCTGGTTGGGGAAGGAGGGGGAGCAGTTCCCCCTTCCGGACGTGTTCCCCACGCCGTACCAGAGATTCGAGTTCTTGGCATTCATTTCGGCCCGGGTGATTATCCCAAGCTAAACTGGGAGCGCAGGCTGGTGAGTGCCACTCGGAAGGTGAAGGCCTGGAAAGGTTGGAAACTTTCCCTGAGGGAAAGGGTAAGCTTGGTCAAGACGTACTTATTGCCTGAGTTTCTCTTTGTAAGCTATGTGTGTCTTTTGCCAGCATCTCTCTATGCTCGGGTCTATGGTCTGTTCTTCCTGCTGTTGTGGGGAAGCAGACTGAACCTGATCAAGAGGGAGGTCACATACCGCCAGCGACGGCAAGGTGGGTTGGACATGGTCAACCCGGTGGTGTTCTTTGTCACCATCTTTGTTAAATACAATTTGCAGTCCATATTTGTGGACGAGCCTTCCTGGTGGGAGTGTTCATGCAAGGACTGGCTCTTGCTGTTCTTGAGGCAGTGGGGGGAGGGGGGGAGGCCCGGCGATCTGAGGAGATCGCATGGGTATCTCCCTTCCTATGTCCCCTGGCATTAAAGGTACTGAGGCAGTGGCGGATAACTGCCCTGGAGGTGGGCTCTTTGGGTCGGCGGGAGCTGTACCTGAGGGTCATGGCCTCGGACATTTTGAAGCCCCTGTCTTTGAGGGACTGCCCTGAGAGGGTCCTCACGGAGGGGCTAGCCCTCTTGAATTCTTCTAGAATTCCAAGTAAGTTTTGGGATCTCGCATGGAGGTCGTTCCATGGACGACTCTATGTCCGTGCGAATCTCAAATACAGGAACCTGGGGGACAGGGACTGCCCCCGTCAGGAATGTGGTGGGACATTGGAGACCATGGACCATTTTCTGGTCCAATGTCCCTTCAACATGGAGGTTCTTACGAAGGTAGGGGGTGCCATTGGCTACCCCCGCCTTCCGGCCCTGACCTATGCTGAGCGAGTGTATGGTGATTTTGGGGTCCGCAGGGGATTTGAGTTATCGTCACTTTATTTAGTCAGCCTAGTTGTGCTTTATTACACTTGGCACGCTCGGTGTTTGGTGTCCACTAGGGACAAAATCCTGCCTGTGCATGAGGTGGTGGGCGGTATCTTTCGGGAGTTGGTGAAGGTGCGGGATCTGGAAAGGAGCAGGGTCGGGCCTGAGAGGTGTGCCCATTTATGGAGGGGGTTCCTCTTCCAGCCCCCTTAGGTCACGGCTCTGCCCCTCTCCATGGGTAGGGGCATCTATCCTTTTTCACCCCCTTAGATTTTGTTTATGGTATTTTTTTTGAAATAAGGCTACAGACATGTCTGACTATCATGTTCTTGCTCATACGTGGGTTGTAGGTATTTGTTGTTGTGATGGTGGGGTGTGTTGTGGGTTGGCGATGATCTGGACAGTAGTGGTTTCTATGGACTTTAATATCTCCCTACTGTACCAGTGAGCCGTTTTAAGTGGTGTTTTTTTTTGGCAATGATCTGGGCAAGCTTTTCTGATGGACTATAAAGACTTTCTCTTGTACCAGTGAGCCTGTTGTAAATACCTGTTCTGGTGCTATTTTTTTTTTTTTTTTTTTTCTTTATAGTTATTTCTTGGTGGGTGGAGGTCGGTGATTTGATGGTTTGTGTTTTATTGTTTGTTTTTGTGTTATTTGGTTTATTTAGTTATTTTGTTTATTTTATATATTTGTTAACCTTTTGGTCGTAGTTTTATAAATAAAAAATTACCCCTCCTCGGTCTTCGCCTTCCGCCGGGGGGGTACACCTACCCCCCCCCGGTCTTCGCCGCCGCCTTCCGCCGGGGAGAGAGACACCCACCGATGCTCTCCGCCATGTTCGGCCAGGCCCCCTACCCCAAATCAAGCTCTTTTACATCCGGGGGGGGGGCGGCGGGAAATGGCGGAGAACAACGGGGGCGTCGCCACTCCTCGGTCTTCTAGCCGTCTTCTGCCGGGGGGGGGGAAACACCCACCCATGCTCTCCGCCATGCTCGACTGTGCCCCCACTCCAAAATGAAGCTCTTTTACATCCGGGGGGGGCCGGCCGAAAACAGCGGAGAACAACGGGGGTGTCGCCCCACCTCGGGCTCCTCCGCTTCTGCCTGGCTCCTCCCGAGGCCAGGGCTTCTTTCGCCGTCTTCCGCCGGAGGGCGCCACTCTCCGGGCTTCTCGTCGTTGTCTTCCGCCGCGGGGGCCAGGCCTTCTTCTTTGCCGCCCCCTTCGAATTTTTCGGCCTGGACGGGGGTCGCACATCCCATCCAGGACTTGGACGTGGCGGGCTTCTCGTCGCTCTCTTCTGCCGCTGCCCCCTTCACCACGAAGCTCCGTGCTTGTTTGATGAGGGTCGTACATCCCACCCCGGATTTCGTCGCCGGCTTCTGCCTGGCTCCTACTAGGGGCCAGGGCTTCTCGTCGCAGTCTTCCGCCGCGGGGTGACACTCGCGGGCTTCTTCTTCCATTCGATGTTGACACGGCGAGGTCCGGCGCTGAAATGCCTTCTGAGCGGCGGGCAAGGACTTATATTGGCATAGGGCGTGGGCGTGGTTATGCCAACATGTGACCTTAACCATGTGACAGTGATGTCACATCACATCACTGTCACATGGGTTAAGGTCACGTGTTGGCATAACCACGCCCACGCCCAATGCCAATATAAGTCCTTGCCCGCCGCTCAGAAGGCATTTCAGCGCCGGACCTCGCCGTGTCAACATCGAATGGAAGAAGAAGCCCGCGAGTGTCACCCCGCGGCGGAAGACTGCGACGAGAAGCCCTGGCCCCTAGTAGGAGCCAGGCAGAAGCCGGCGACGAAATCCGGGGTGGGATGTACGACCCTCGCCCCGGAGAAGACGACGGAAGCCCGCTGCCCTCATCAAACAAGCACGGAGCTTCGTGGTGAAGGGGGCAGCGGCAGAAGAGAGCGACGAGAAGCCCGCCACGTCCAAGTCCTGGATGGGATGTGCGACCCCCGTCCAGGCCGAAAAATTCGAAGGGGGCGGCAAAGAAGAAGGCCTGGCCCCCGCGGCGGAAGACAACGACGAGAAGCCCGGAGAGTGGCGCCCTCCGGCGGAAGACGGCAAAAGAAGCCCTGGCCCCTAGTAGGAGCCAGGCAGAAGCCGGCGACGAAATCCGGGGTGGGATGTACGACCCTCGCCCCGGAGAAGACGACGGAAGCCCGCTGCCCTCATCAAACAAGCACGGAGCTTCGTGGTGAAGGGGGCAGCGGCAGAAGAGAGCGACGAGAAGCCCGCCACGTCCAAGTCCTGGATGGGATGTGCGACCCCCGTCCAGGCCGAAAAATTCGAAGGGGGCGGCGGCAGAAGACCCTCAAAGTTAAAACCACGTTCACCAGGTGAATGGGTAGGGGTACGATGTACCCCATACTCATTCACATAGGGTGGGGGCCCGAAATCTGGGGGCCACCTTATTAAACGGGGCTCCCAGATTCTGATTGGCTCCCGCCCGCATACCCCGACAACCAATGGCTAGGGTTGTCGGGAAGAGGCTCTTGTCCCGATCGACATGGGGACAAGAGTGCTTTGGGGTGGGGGGGCAGCGCCCCCTCCCCCAAAGCACACACTCCCCCATGTCGAGGGCATGTGGTCTGGTACGGCTCAGGAGGGGGGGGGCCGCTCGCTCATCCCCACCCCCATTCCTGTCCGGCCAGACTGCATGCCTGGGATGAGGGCTTGGTACGGATCTGGGGGGGAACCCCACGCCGATTTTGGCGTGGGTTAACCCCTCACGTTCCGGACCAAGCCGGAGAGCCTATTGTACCCCTGGGGGGGAAGCCGCGCCGGTTTCACATTTGAAATTTGGCGCGGAGTTCCCCTTCAGTGTCAGCGCAGCCCGAGAACAGCTCGGAGCTTGCCGTGCGCCGCTCCAGGCAGTGCAAACACTGCTACGCCGCCTGGTATTTACCAAGGATTTCCCGGCGTACTGAAGAGGCGCGCGGTAAGCTCCGATTTTTCCCTCTGCGCATGCCCAGTATGCAAGTGAACCTTCCGAGGTTCTAGCGTACTTTGCAAGGGCACGGGGATCGGGTCCCAAAGTCACTTTCCCTTTCAAATGGGCCCGCCACACAAGTTTAAACACATGTCACTACACTTCCCCTGCATCACCCCCCTCCCTCCCCTCATAAACTCCCGCCCGAATCCCCGATGTTTACATTACTAAATGCCGCACGCCAGCTCTGTACTGGCGTGCTGTGCGCCCTCTCCTGGGCGCATTAGGCACTTTAGTAAATGAGGAAACACGCTGCACTGGCAGCGTGTTTCTTTTGTAAATCTCAAAAACAGGTTTACTCCTGCTTGTGCACCATGAGTTTTGGCGCACAGGCTTGGTAAATCAGCCCCAGTGTGACAGGGGGTGGGGGTGATCACAAGGGGTTAAATGTGCCTGTGTGTACTGGTGTCAGTGTAGTGTTGGTGCAGACTTACTGTACCTCTTCTCTCATCTCGGCAGTTTGAAAATACCGCCGAGATGAGCGCTGCATCACTTCTTCTGCCTATGTTTACATTTTACAGGCAGATGAAGTGACACGGCAGCGGCGCACAGGATTGGCTATGAGCGATCACAAGGGGGCGGACAGAAACAAACCGCCACCCCCTCGAGTCGGATCATTCCCTGGGTAAGCCGCCCACTGCACGCAGCGGAGGGGGTCCCAATTGGACCCCCGAACTGCTAGTAGGCAGGGACGTAAATTTACATCCATCTGCCTGTCCGAGCCCTTCTGTGGACGTAAATAGTCGTTAAGCGGTTAATAGCACCTAAACTCATTTGCTGTTACTGCACGTGTGCTGTTTAATAGCACCTAAACGCATTTGCTGTTACTGCACATGTGTTGTTTAATAGGACCTAAACGCATTTTCTGTAACTGCACATTTGCTGTTTAATAGCAATTAAATGCAGTTGCTGTTACTGCCCTTGTGCTGTATATTTTTCACCTAAAACTACATGGAGTTTATTGCACTTGTCCTCTCCAGTTTGTATCTAAAGGTACGAGGTGTGTGTACTGATTTTGTCCTGTGCAGGCTATTAAAATGTCTGGAAGGACAACAAAGAGAGGCAGAGAGTCACGAGGGCAAGCAGGCTCTGCATCTAGAGGCAACGCTGGTGGTGGACATGGTGCATCCTCTTTAGCACGTGGCCGTGGCCACTTGTCCTTCTTTTCGGGAGCTGGCCACGTTGAGCCTCAACATGCAGAGAAATTAGTAGACTGGATGACCAAGCCGTCCTCATCCTCCTCATCCTCTCTCACCCAGGATGAGCTTAGTTTGTCTGGCAAAGCAGCTGCCAAGGTGTCCTCTTCCCTCTGCACAATGTCATCACACAATCCTTCCCTAGTCCCACCATGTCCTCCTGAGGAGTCCCCCGAACTGTTTCAACACAGTGTTGGGTATATGCTGCATGAAGATGTGCAGCGTTTTGAAGGCTCCGATGATGGAACACAGATAGAGGAAGGCATTGATGTGAGCCCAGAGAGAGGGGGTGCCAGAGAGGGACAGCGATCTGGCAGTGATGTTCCCCCAGCTGGAGTACAGGTTTTCGACAGTGATGAGGAGGAAGGGGATGATGAGGTCACTGACTCTACGTGGGTGCCTGATAGGAGAGAGGAGGAGGAAGAGATGGAGGAGGAGGATGAGGCACAGGCACATCTTCAAATAGGCAGGATGCCCTCCAGGGGCCAGCTTAAGAGCAGCACACCAACTGCATTACATCGCAGAGCTACGCCTGTGCAGGGCGCTGCTGTGTCTCAACATTACTGCAAAAGTTCTTTGATGAGGGCCTTTTTTGAGACATGTGCATCAGATCGCACCGTTGCTATTTGCAACATATGTCTCAAGCGTATCTCGCGTGGCCAAAACATCACCCGCTTGGGCACCACATGCTTGACCAGACATATGTCGACCTGCCATGCAGTTAGTTGGCAAGCATACCAGAAAGACCCACACCAAAGAACAAAGCATACCTCCCCTTGCCCCTCATCAGCTGGGACCTCCAACCCCACTAGACCCTCAGTCCTCTCTGAAGCCTGCACTGATAGGACTGAAGGTGTAGAAATAGGTGTGTCACAACCTAGTATTAAATGCAGGCAATCTACTGATAGTACCAGACAAATTTCCCTGCCCCAGCTGCTGCAGCGCCGAAAGAAGTACTCTCCCAGCCATCCACATGCCCAGCGGTTGAATGCTAGCTTAGCGAAATTGCTAGCACTTCAACTGCTACCTTTTCAGTTGGTAGATTCTGCCCCCTTTGTGAGTTTGTGGAATGTGCAGTACCTCAGTGGCAAGTTCCCAAATGCCACTTTTTCTCACGGAATACGATTCTGGCTCTCTACCGCCATGTGGAAGGCAATGTCCATGCCTCGCTGGACAGGGCGGTCAGTGGTAAGGTGCATATTACCGGTAACGCATGGTCCAGCAGGCATGGACAGGGACGTTACCTCTCTTTAACGGCGCATTGGGTGACTCTGCTGGCAGCTGGGAAGGACGCAGGGCAAGGTGCAGTAGTGTTGGAGGTTGTTCCACCACCACACCTTCAAAACACTACTACTGGTTGTGACACACCAATCTCCTCCATCCCCTCCTATTTTTCTTTCTCTGTGGCCTCTTCCTGTGCTGATGTCTCCTTGGAAGCAGCATTGCTCCGTAGGCGTACGAGGGGCTACGCAGGAATACAGGCCAAGAGATGCCATGTGGTGCTAGAGCTGGTGTACTTGGGAGACAGGAGCCACACTGGGGCCAAGGTTCTGTCAGCTCTGCAGGGGCAGGCTCAGAGGTGGTTGACGCCATGCCAGCTTAAGCCTGGAATGGTGGTTAGCGACAATGGCACCAACCTCCTCTTTTCCCTGAGACAGGGAAAACTGAACCATGTGCCCTGTTTTGCACATGTCCTGAATTTGGTGGTGCAGCGGTTCTTGGGCAGGTACCCGGGCTTACAGGATGTCCTGAAGCAGGCCAGGAAAGTCTGTGTGCATTTCCGGAGGTCATATAATGCCACTGCTCAGCTGACAGACCTCTAAAGGGAATACAACCTGCCCAAGAACCGTCTAATCTGTGACATGCCCACCAGATGGAACTCTACATTGGCCCTGCTGCAGTGGCGGCACACACAGCAATGAGTACCTGTGCCAATATGGCAGCAGAACTGGGTCAGGGGAGCTTGTTTTTTCCCCCAGTGGGCCTTGATCAGGGATGCATGCACAGTCCTGTCACCATTTTAGGAGACCACGAGGATGGTGAGCAGTGACAGTGCATGCATCAGTGAGACTGTCCCCCTTATTCACATGTTGGAGCACACGCTACGTGGAATAATGGACAGGGCCCTTGAGGCAGAACAGAGGGAGGAAGAGGAGGACTTCCTTACCTCTCAAGGCCCCCTTTATCCAGACAGTGGTCCTGCTTGCCCACCTAGCACACAGGAGGAGGAGGAGGAGGAGGAGGATTGTATCAGCAGCATGGAGGTGGAGCCTAGCACTCAGCATCAGCAGCAGTCTTCAAGGGATCACTTACAGTCCCAAGGAACCCATGGACTTTTACGTGGCTGGGATGAGGTGGCTGCGGATCCTGCTATCCTCAGTGACCCAGAGGACTGTTCACCGAATGCCTCAGCAAACCTATGCTGCATGGCCTCCCTGATCCTGCAAAGCCTGCGTAAGGATCCTCGTGTTCGTGGTATCAAGGAGAGGGATCATTACTGGCTGGCAACTCTCCTTGATCCACGTTACAAGAGTAAGGTTGCGGAGCTTATCTTGCTGTCGCAGAGGGAGCAGAAGATGAAACTTCTGCAGGAGGCCTTGCAGAAGGGTCTGTGCACCGCGTTCCCAGTACCTGGGGGATTACCAAATCCTGGTCCTGGAGAACGTGTTGCTGAGGCTTCGGTGAGTCACAGAAAGAGCGGTGGGAAAGGTGGCCATTTGACCGATGCGTTCAGACAATTTTTTAGTCCGCAGCCCCAAGGTCTGACCGGTTCCAGCAACCATCGCCAGCGTCTGGTTTACATGGTGTGGGAATACGTAGGGGCAAGATACGACTTGGACACCTTCCCCACTGAAAATCCTCTGGCTTACTGGGTCTTGAGGATGGATCACTGGCCAGAGCTTGCACAGTACGCAATTGAGCTACTGGCTTGCCCTGCATCCAGCGTTCTTTCAGAACGCACATTCAGTGCTGCTGGAGGCTTTGTGACCGATCACAGGGTGCGCCTCTCCACTGACTCCGTCGATCGACTGACCTTCATCAAAATGAATCAGGCTTGGATCAACACCAGCTACCAAGCACCTGATGCAGATGTAACTGAATAATTTTTTTGAAATGTCAGATCCCTTTGAGACTCCCAATGCTGATGATGAGTGACTGTCTTGTTATGCTGCTGATGGAATATCCTTTTCCTCCTCACTGATCTTGCTGATAGCTAGTAAGAAAATGTTTGTTTCTGGGCTCCGCCACCAATGCCTAAGGCCCAATTTTTCTGCCCCTGTTTAACCACTTAAGGACCCCCGCACGCACATATACGGCAACAGAATGGCTCGTACAGGCACAAGGGCGTAAATTTATGTCCCCGCCTTCGTGCGGTTCCGGGGTCCCATCGGGACCCCCTCCGCGGCGTGCGGGGGTCCCCCTGGCTCCGGGAGCGATCCGGGACGAGCGGGCGGATGTCGGCGTTTACCCGCCCCCCCGCGATCGCTCCCAGCCAATGCGCGCGCTCCCCCTTTGTGTCACTTCCTCCTCCTGTGTAAACACAGGAAGGGGGAAGTGATGTAATCTCCCATCGCAGCAGTATTTCCAACCGCTGCGATGGGAGAAACACCTCACAGTAAGTGTGCACCAACATTACACTGACACACACTCACATAGGCATACTTAACCCCTTGCGATCTGCCCCCCACCCCCCCTGTCACAGTGTCACTGAATGCAGTGATCTAATCACTGCATTTAGTGTCAGTGTGACAGGCAGTGTAAAATCAGTTAGTGTTAGGTTCTGGATAGCCCCCCCACCCCCGCTAATAAAGTTTTAACCCCCTGATCACTGCCCTAGTTAACCCTTTCACTCCCTATTGCCAGCGTCACTAAGCGATCATTTTTCTGATCGCTGTATTAGTGTCGCTGTTCCCGCTAGGTAGCTATTTTTTTTATCGCGATTTTTTTTTTTACCAAAGACATGTGGCTAAATAAATTTTGGCCTAAATGTTTGACTAAAATTTAGTTTATTTGATTTTTTTTTAACAAAAAGTAAAAAATAGTGTTTTTTTTTCAAAAATGTCGCTCTATTTTTGTATATAGCGCAAAAAATAAAAATCGCAGAGGTGATCAAATACCACCAAAAGAAAGCTCTATTTGTTGGAAGAAAAGGACGCAAATTTTGTTTGGGAGCCACGTTGCACGACCGTGCAATTGTCTGTTAAAGCGACGCAGTGCCGAATCGCAAAAACACCTTGGGTCATTTACCAGCGTATTGGTCCGGGTCTTAAGTGGTTAACAGGGGCATCTAATAATTTTTTTTTGATGCAATAATTTGCATGTGGCTCTTTGTTGTGCTCAAATTACAGTATCTGTCAGGAGTTGCAGTGTTGTGTTGTGCCTAAGGCACAATTGTTCTGCCCCTGTTTAACAGGGGCGTCTAATAACAATTTTTTATGCAATAATTTGCATGTGGCTCTTTGTTGTGCTCCAATTACAGTATCTGTCAGGAGTTGCAGTGTTGTGTTGTGCCTAAAGCCCAATTTTTCTGCCCCTGTTTAACAGGGGCGTCTAATAACAATTTTGTATGCAATAATTTGCATGTGGCTCTTTGTTGCGCTCCAATTACAGTATCTGTCAGGGGTTGCAGTGATGTGTTGTGCGTAAGGCACAATTTTTCTGCCCCTGTTTAACAGGGGCGTCTAATAACAAATTTTGATGCAATACTTTGCATGTGGCTCTTTGTTGCGCTCCAATTACAGTATCTGTGGGGGGTTGCAGTGTTGTGTTGTGCCTAAGGCCAAATTTTTCTGCCCAAGTTTAACTGCACCACCTGTATACTGCTGTTCAAAGTATATAGGGCCAAAGAGTTTTGTCAGGGCCGATCATTGCTATAGGCTCACTATGCAAGCCGCTTAGGGCCCGCAAAGCAGCAAAGGGTCCCCAAATTACTAGAGGCCCTGCCTGGTGAGAAGTAATTTTCGCCCCCTCACCCCGCTTCTAAACTCGCTGGCTGAGTCATTTCCGACAGCAGAACACCCCCTCCCCCCGCCTCTCAACTTTCTTTAATGTGACATGTCACTGTCGTCAGCACCCCCCGCTTCTCTTTTTTAATGTGCCATGTCATTTTTCTTAGGGCCCCAGGGAGGTCAGGATTGGCACTGGGTCTTGTAATGAGTGGTGGCGGGGAAACTCATGCTATTTTTTTTAAATGATGTGTATCCATATTGCAGGGACCAAACATTACATTAAAGCCGCAAGCAGTATTACATTCATTTTTTCTTATAGTAATCTCATGTTGTGCAGGGACATTTCTAAACACGTGGCACTACTATAGACACCCAGCAGGTACGATATTTAGAATTTTTTATTTTTTTTCCACTTTAAGCATCATTAAAATCGCTGCTCCAGAAAAAACAACCATTTTTAAAACCTTTTTTCCATTGATACATGTTCCCTGGGGTAAGACCCGGGTTCTCAAAGGTGTCTACCAACAATTACTTGAATATTGGGCTTTAAAATTAGCGTTTTTTGAATTTGAACGTTCGAATCCCATAGACTTCAATGGGGTTCTAAATGTTTGCGCGAACGGTCGGTCTGTTCGACCGTTCTGGCGCGAACTGAGTGTTGCTCACGAAAATTCGCATTGCGAATATTCGCTACGAATATTGCATATTCGAGTATTCGCGAATAACTCGAATATTGCGGCGAATATTCGCTATTTCGAATATTCATATTTTTTCAAATTTCGCCAATCAATTTCGCAATCAATTTCGCATTCGCACTAGCGAAATTTCGCATTAGCGAAATTTCGCATTTTTTTTTTTATAAAATATAGCGAATATTCGGAAATATCGAATATTCGTGATATTTTATCCAAAAAAAATAGCGAAATTTCGCAATCATTTTCGCTTTCACATATGCTAAATTTCGCTATTTTTTTTTTTTTTATAAAATATAGCGAATATTCGTAAATATCGAACATTCGTGATATTTTATCCAAAAAAAAAATAGCGAAATTTCGCAATTTTTTTTTTCTTTTTATAAAATATCACGAATATTCGATATTAACGAATATTCGCGAATATTCTTCGAAATATTCGCGAAATATCGCAAAATCGAATATGGCGTATTCCGCTCATTACTATTCCTGACCTCTGGGAGTCCAGGAACAGATTGGGCTCCCTCCTGTATGTGCTTCTTAACCACTTAAGACCCGGACCAAAATGCAGGTAAAGGACCTTGCCCCTTTTTGCGATTCGGCACTGCTTCGTTTTAACTGACAATTGCGTGGTCGTGCGACGTGGCTCCCAAACAAAATTGGCGTCCTTTTTTTCCCACAAATAGAGCTTTCTTTTGGTGGTATTTGATCACCTCTGAGGTTTTTATTTTTTGCGCTATTAACAAAAATAGAGCGACAATTTTAAAAAAAATGCAATATTTTTTACTTTTTGCTATAATAAATATCCCCCAAAAATATATAAAAAAACATTTTTTTTCCTCAGTTTAGGCCGATACGTATTCTTCTACGTATTTTTGGTAAAAAAAATCGCAATAAGCGTTTATCGGTTGGTTTTCGCAAAATTTATAGCGTTTACAAAATAAGGGATAGTTTTATTGCATTTTTATAAACAAAAATTTTTACTACTAATAGCGGCGATCAGCGATTTTTTTCGTGACTGCGACAATATGGCGGACACTTCGGACAATTTTGACACATTTTTGGGACAATTGTCATTTTCACAGCAAAAAATGCATTTAAATTGCATTGTTTACTGTGGAAATGACAGCTGCAGTTTGGGAGTTAACCACAGGTGGCGCTGTAGGGGATGTGTGACCTAATGTGTTTGTTTACAACTGTAGGGGGGTGTGGCTGTAGGTGTGATGTCATCGATCGCGTCCCCCTATTACAGGGATGACGCGATCGATGCTGCGGCCACAGAGAAGCACGGGGAAGCCGTGTGTACACACGGCTCTCCCCGTTCTTCCGCTCCAGGGACGGATCGCCGCACTCCAGCGGCGATCGGGTCCGCGAATCCCGCGGTCCCGGTCCTGGAGCTTCGGTCCTGGTACTAAAATCAACGTATATATATGTTGATGTGCCCAGCCGTGCCATTCTGCCGACGTAAATGTGCAGTAGGCGGTCCTTAAGTGGTTAATATCCCAATTTTAGTGTCCACAGAGTTGCACAAATGGCAGCAGGTTCTCCAGTGCTCCCTTCTATTTATTTTATTTATATACTTTACCAGAATAAATGGTTATTTTTGTTTTACAGTTCATACCTGCCTATGTGTTTTTAATAAACCCAAACATTTAGCTTGTGACTAGGCAGGTTAACTTTAAACAAAATACAAAAGGTCTAATTATAAAGGGACATATCAGATAACACCAGTGTGAAGAATGTGCTATCTCCATTATGAATGCTACGTTTACCGAACGTGTGCTCCTGTCTCATACATTATTTTGAGCATGCGCAGGTTTCTAAGCATACACACGAACGTGATTCTCGTCGTAAACCAGCCCAGACGAGAAACATGACGAGGAAATTGAGACTCCCGACGAGAAAAAAGAGAGCATGTTCTCTTTTTTTCTTGTCAAGATCCACGGCAGTTTTCTCGACGAAAAACATACACACGAGGCCGACCACATTTTTCTGGTTTAAATATTTAGTACAAATTTTGCAACTATACAGTGGTCCAGAACAAGATTTAAAAACATGTAAATAACATTATGGTAGCAGTACATGTTTGTAGTAAAGAGATTCAGACAGACCAGAAGAAAAAAAAAGAAAAATGGATGTGGGTTTAGCCTAAAAGAGTCTTGATGGCAGTCATATAAATTTGGGTAAGGGGGAGTATTCTGCAATATTGTGTTCAGGTTAGGCCTTATGCCTTGTACACACAGCCAGTTTTCACGGCGAGAAAACTGCAATTTTTAATATTGGTCGTGAAAACCGGTCGTGTGTATGCTCCCTAGCAGTTTTCTCTACGAAAAAACTGCCCGCAAAAAAATTGAAATCAGCTCTTTTTTTTCTCGTTGTGTTTCCCGACAGTTTTTTTCTTGTCGCGAAAAAGGGTCGTGTGAAATGCTTTTCCGAAAGGAAAAAAAAATGCGCTTGCTCAGAATCAAGTATTAGACGGGAGAGCTCGTTCTGGTAAAACTAGGGTTCGTAATGGAGATAGCACATTTGTCACGCTTTAAGGGACTGAAAATCACGAGGCTCAAAATCGTCTCTCACCAAACTTTTACTAACGCGAGTATCAGCAAAAGCAGCCCAAAGGGTGGCGCCATTTGAAAGTCCTGTCATACGTGTTGTACGTCACCGCGCTTTGGTCGGGTGTTTTTTTTTGCATGAATGTGTGTATGCAAGTCAGGCTGGAGAGGAATCACGTCAGGAAAAACGTTGTTTTTTTTCCTGACGAGAAAAATGGTTGTGTCATTAGAGGAGCAGTATTGGCTGCTATTGTGTGTGAGCTGCCAAAGAAGTTGACAGTTAGGAGTAGGGTTGTCCCGATACCGATATCGGTATCGGTATCGGGACCGAAACAGAGTATTTGCGGGAGTACTCGTACTCCCGCAAATACCGCCGATACCAAAATAGAATACTTTTTTTTTTTTTAAACGAGCAGGCTGCTGAGCGTTAGAACGGGAGCTTTGAAGGGGTGGCGACTGGCGAGCGATCATCCTAATTGGTTGCGGCAGTTTAGAAGGGGGTGGAGCGAGCGGAAGTGACATCCTAATTGGTTGGTGGCACTGGCACTGGTACTGTGTATGTGACTGTGTTCCTGGTAAGCTGGCGTAATAGCGGCATAATAGCGGCAGCTGACAAGGGGAGGACACTGGATAGAGCGGCGGCAAACATCGGGAGGTATGTTTATGTGATGTTTTTTTAACTCACCTCGCTCGAGCGTGCATACTGGGGGCGGAGAGCAGCAGCAGCTGAGGGGTGGAGAGAGCGCCAAAGAGCAGCCAATTGTTGTTCGTTTTCCTCCTCGCCTTGTGCTGCTAAATTATGAGGGGTGGAGAGCGGGCGGAGAGAGGGAGGTGAGCGGGCAGAGAGAGGGAGGAGAGCAGGCGGAGAGCAGGACCAGGACAAACATCATAGCAGCAGTCAGCCCTCGCCAGCCCTCGCCGAGCAAGTAAGATTTAATGTAAAATTGTAGAGACTAGAGAGTGAGACAGTGCTAAATAAGCTGAATGAATTGAATAGGAATACCGAGTGTCTGGTAATACAGTAGTGCACACAGAGGCAAGCTATGTGTAGTTGGTTGCCTTGCCACTGCCAGAAGTTGTCAGTCACTGCACTGCGTTATATGGGGGACATACATGGCTGAAATATGGGGGACCATACATGGCTGCAATATGGGGGACCATACATGGCTGCAATATGTGGGGGACCATACATGGCTGCAATTTGTGGGGGACCATACATGGCTGCAATATGTGGGGGACATGGCTGCAATATGTGGGGGCACATGGCTGCAATACGTGGGAGACATGGCTGCCTTTGGGGACACATTTTAAATAGTATCGGTATTCGGTATCGGCGACTACTTGAAAAAAAGTATCGGTACTTGTACTCGGTCCTAAAAAAATGGTATCGGGACAACCCTAGTTAGGAGTATAAAGGAAGGAGAAGTACAGAATACAGGGAAGGCCAAGAGAAGGGGGAGGGGAACCCGGGTACCTCTAGAGGGAGTTTAAGATGTGGTGTTGAGGAAAACCCAGGTAGTTGCTAATCGTGGGAGTAAAAGGGATTTGTTAAAGTTAGGTGGGAGGTAGTATGTCACCCATGGTGCCCAGAGGGCTTTGTATTTAGCTACCCTATCTGTGGTACCGCTTCTATTTTAGTATGTACCATGGCTTGTGTAATAAAATTTTTAACTGCAAGAATACAGAGGGTTGGGGTCTTCCAGGCCTTAGCAATACTTTGTTGAGCTGCTGTTGTGATCTTCAGGAGGAGTTTGAATTGATGTTGATTTAATTCCAGGGGTTTTAGATTCAGAAGGGCAATAGCAGCGTCTGGAGTTAAAGGGGTTGTAAAGGTACAATTTTTATTTTCCTAAATAGCTTCCTTTACCTTAGTGCAGTCCTCCTTCACTTACCTCATCCTTTGATTTTGCTTTTAAATGTCATTATTTCTTCTGAGAAATCCTCATGCCCACCAGATGTGGAAGAAGGTGCCATGTGCCGAGCAGCCCCTGAAGCAGTTGGAAGGGTATTGGGGGAAATACTATTATTTATCAATGGACCACATTTTTAAAAGCTTATTTGCTTTACTCTGGATCAACTATGGGCTTAGAGTTTTATGGATGCAGGATTCATTTTTTTAGGGATTCACTATTCTATTGGTTGAACGTGATGGACATTAAAGTGGAGCTCCACCCCACCCTATAGTGGAACGTCTGCTTATCGGAACCCCCGGTGTCACATTTGACACCTTTCAGGGGGGAGGAGGGTGCAGATACCTGTCAAAGACAGGTATTTGCACCCTCTTCCGGGAGTCCTTTCTGTGGGGACTCTGCGGGGAGTATGTCACTTCCCGCCCCCACCCGCTGTGTTCTGGGAAATACTTGGCTCCCAGAACACAACGGGAACCAGTGAGGATGGCGCTGTGCGACTCGCGCATGCGCTGTAGGGAATTGGGCAGTGAAGCCGGAGCGCTTCACTTCATGATTCCCTCACAGATGATGGTGGTGGGGGCAGCAGAGTGACGAGCGATTGCTCGTCCTCTGCTGCCGATATTACTGGACTATAGTACAGGTAAGTGCCCTAATATTAAAAGTCAGCAACTGCAGTATTTGTAGCTGCTGGCTTTTAATATTTTTTTTTCTGGCGGAGATCCGCTTTAATCTTTTTTAAACCTAACTATGTAACACACAAACTCAATGCTGTTCTTTCTGCCAAGGTACAGCTGCTAAATACTGACTTTAAGGGTAGATTCACACCAGATGTGGTGGGACTGCATTGGGTAACTAAGCCAGTGCAGTCAAAATGCATGGACAAGGCATATCCTATGTGCCCAGTTCACACCACTGCATTGGTGCAGCACTTTTTATCAGCGCAGTGCAAGGTAATCCACTTCCTCTCACCAGGTGGTCGGCAATTGAACTTTATGAGCTGTCTGTGTCCCAATAAAGTTTGTTATACTAAACCCAAAACAGTGCTAATCTCAGATGGATCGCACTGCACACCAGCAGCCTTGCTTCAGTGCAGCGGCTTGTGTGAACCACCCCTAAGTTTAAATGTATGCAAATATGCAGTTATTTTGTGTATTTAGAAGGCCTAATTTTGTGAATGGTTCTGTGAATGGGCAGGGGCAGAAGAGGATAAAAGAAAGAATAAAGAACTGTACAGCGTTTGTGAATTAAAGCCGCAGCTTTGGAGGTATAGTAAGTACTATACTTCCTGGCATAAATAAAAGTGTAAATGGTAAGAAAGAATCCTGGTGGTGGCATGTTAAACATCATGTTTTAATAAAAATATATTTGCCTGGAGTTCTGCTTAGTATGTAAATGGAGTTGATCAGCGCTAATCCACCTTTCCAACCCTACGTGTGACTAATCAGAAAGAAAAAAAAAAGGGGGGGGTGCTGCAATTAAATAAGTAGTTTGAATAGAGAACTAGAAAAGTGGTCTGAAAAATATATATAATACTGCGCTACCCAAAGGGTCGTGTATATCATTAACTGATGTGACACAAACTATATTGAAATAAACAATATAAGTAATCTAATTATTATTTCAACATAGTTTGTGTCACATCAGTTAATGATATACACGACCCTTTGGGTAGCACAGTATTATATATATTTTTCACACCACTTTTCTAGTTCCCTATTCAAACTACTTATTTAATTGCAGCACCCCCCTTTTTTTCTTTCTGATTAGTCACACGTAGGGTTGGTGTGGTGAATTTATTGAGTCAATCAGCACATCATTCCCGCACACACCCGTCCACAGGTGGATTAGCGCGGATCAACTCCATTTACATATTACCATTGAATACACTTTATCTCGCAGCTTCCACATTTTTGATTTAATTACTATATTTAATTACCATTTTTTTCACATGGGTGAGGAATACACTCATTTGAATCCATGGATATTTTTGATTATTGTAAGAGTAGGAAAATTAACGCAGATGAGGTCTTTAACCAAACCAATCTGGAAACAGATGGGATTAGGGGGATTTTCATGAGGCTTAAAAATGTTCTAGTAGCGGAGTTACATGCCACCTGGGATATAGCTTTTTTGGAGCGTTATGCCAAAGAAGGAATGATACCGAGAAGCCTCAGGTGGCACGTATACCCTGATAGCGGAGATGCTGAAATCGGGGAGTGGTTTCTTTACTTTAATGGGGTGGGACTAGCATTCCTGGAATTTCTGCTGAACAAAAAAAGGAATAAGGTAGCTAAGTTACAACAAGAAGTAAATGATATAAAAGAAAAACTAATCCCTATGAGTAAAGAGGGTTTATATCAAGTATACACAAATGAATTACAAGAAATTTTAATAGAAGAAGAAGAGCAATAAATTAAAAAAGAAATATCTCAGAGACATTGAGGACTATAAATGCCACAATGTATTTAAACGGCAGGAGAACTATCGTAATAGCTTTACTAAGCCTACAGATAGTACCCATATGGAGGAGGGGGAAGAGGCTGTTACTGTACCCGTATCCTCCAATATCAGCCTCCCCAGATCGCATGTGGGTCCCCCACTCTTAAGTCATAGCATATATGGAGCGAAGAACAGAACACCTGGAAAAAGTAAGAAAAAGGGGAATACTAACACGGACAGACAACCATCCAATTATTATGTACCACCCCAATTTAGAAACCAGGGAAGACCCCCTAACCAAGGAGGTAGCAGAGGATACCCACCCGGGCCTTACCCCCAGTCTTATCCCTACCCTTTGGATAGGTTACCCCATGCGGACCAATATGGACTCTATGGGGATGGAACCTACAGGCATTATCCTAATGAAGGATATAGGGAAGGGGCGCCTATCTCCCCACGAGTACTATGGAGACAGGATGTCCCAACTACAAATCAATACGATCCCCTGCAGGGCTATGGGGATAGAGAAAAAAAATACATATTCAAGTTTGGATCCAGAAATATGGGACCAACTCAGGCTCGCGGATAGGATGGTCCCCCTGGAGCAGCACCGCTGAGAAATAAAATGGATATTTTTTTAGGAAAAGGACAAGGAAAGAAGGGAAGATTTCGAGAGGATGCAGAGAAGGAAAACGGAACAACTCCAAAAAAAAAAAAAACAAGAGAGGAAGTGTGCGAAGTCGTTTTCAACCTGAGTGGTGAAGAACTTACCAGGTCTGAGAAGTTGACATTGAATCAAGGCCTGAAATATGCCCCCAGAAAATGATTAAACAAATTCCAGATGTTTTTGGATGTTCAAAAATATACAAGAAAACTAAGTATCAAAAGATATTTCCTTTTCCAATCCATCAGTATGAAGTAATATCCCAGCAGGTGGAGTGAAAAAACAAGGGACAGGGCTTCAGAATGCCTCCCTATTTAACCCTGGAAATCCAGCACCAAGTGTCAGAGTTTTTAAAGACCTGGTGTTACAGGATTTATTACAGGTTAAATTCAAGAAAGAAAGTAAGAAGGATTCTGAAGATGGAATACCCTCTCTTTATGATAGGAAAAACTGGGTCATTAGACCCGCAGATAAAGGGGGGGGGGATTGTGGTGCTTAAGAAAGAAGACTATTTGGAAGAAATGAACAACCTACTTTCTGATAGGGGTACATACACTGTCCTAGATAAGGATCCTATGGACAAGTATAAAAAGTCTCTGAATAGGATCATTCGAGATGGACATGGTAAAGGGATTATTAACAAAAATTGGAGTTCCTAGTTCCCCTAGCGCCTCGCACCCCGATAATATATTATATCCCCAAAATCCATAAAAATTATATAAAACCCCCTGGCCTTCCAATAGTGTGCGGTAGTAATTCCCTCACTTCCAGAGTCGGCAAATTTGTTGACATTTTTTTACAACCAGTGGTGACCAAAACCCCTGCCTATCTCAAAGATTCTACCCAAATAATTAGGAAATGTCGGAAATCACTGTGGAGGAGGGTGTTCTATTAGTTACTGTGGACGTGGCGTCCCTGTATACTATAATACCACACAAATTTTTTCTTAGAAAGAACCTAACTATGAAAACATCTACCTTGGAGTTTGTTTTACAACTACTTTGTTTCGCAATGGAACATAACTACTTTTTCTACAATGATTGGTATATAGGAAATACTGCGCTGCTAAAAATCAAATACAAAAGATAAGCTGCTAAACACGGCTAATTGAAAAAAAGCAAAAATGGATCTATATGGTAAAGTGTAGCGCTGATAAATTACCTTGTGTGCATGATCAACAAGGTATAAATTGAAAAATGACAATGGTAAAATATGCAAATACCAAGGAAAGTGCTAGGAAAGACAAAAAAATATATAAATAAACACTCAATGTCCATAAACATCAAAGTAACAAAAAAGTTCAAATAAGATTGGAAATGTCGGTCAAATCTTAGCCTGGTGTATATAAGTAATACCAAAGCAAGATAATGTCCGAAGCTGAAAACTCCTAGGTGTAAGGCCTCGTACACACGATCGGACATATCCGATGAAAACGGTCCGCGGACCATTTCCATCGGATATGTCCGATCGGGAGTTTGATCCGATGGCGTGTACACACCATCGGATCAAATTCCCCGCCGCCGGACGGCGCGGTGACGTGGCGGTGACGCGGCGGTGACGTTGACGCCGCCACGTCACCGCCACGTCACCGCACCAGGAAGTTAAACACTTCCGCGCATGCGCGAATCCATTCGGCGGCGGCGCGGCGTCGGTGGGGGACGACATGTCTGCTGGTAAGTGTACTAACCAGCAGACATGTCGGGCGGACAGATTCCCACCGGATAGATTTCAAAGCATGCTTTGAAATCTGTCGGGTGGAGAAATCTGTCCGCTAGCCCATACACACGAGCGGAGATGTCTGCTGAAACGGTCCATCGGACCGTTTTCAGCGGACATATCCCCTCGTGTGTACGAGGCCTAAGCGAAGAAATCCCACCACCACGAAGATTGAAAGCTTACCAGAAGCTATGGACTCATAGAAACAAAAGCTTGATGATGAATAGTGATGAGCGGAATACGCCATATTCGATTTTGCGATATTTCGTGAATATTTCGAAGAATATTCGTGAATATTCGTTAATATCGAATATTCGTGATATTTTATATAAAAAAAAAAAATTGCGAAATTTCGCTATTTTTTTTTTTTATATATATATTTTTTTATATATATATTTTTTTTATATATATATATAAAAAAAAAATTGTAAAATTTCGCTATTTTTTTTTTTATATATATATATTTTTTATATATATAAAAAAAAATTGCGAAATTTCGCTAATGCGAAATTTCGCTAGTGCGAATGCGAAATTGACTGCGAAATTGATTGCTAAATTTGAAAAAATATGAATATTCGAAATAGCGAATATTCGCCGCGATATTCGAGTTATTCGCGAATACTCGAATATGCAATATTCATAGCGAATATTCGCAATGCGAATATTCGTGAGCAACACTAATGATCAATGTGGACTGGAACAAGGTCTCAACAGGATACAAGATGGTCACCGATGGCTCTGGCGGAACTCCCTTGTTGCCAATGGGTTAGTCGCTCGAGATAATGAGTCTTGGGACTGTATAGTTAATACTCCAGAGAGGTTTTACGAAGGGTTGAATAGAAAGAGAAGGAGAAAGCAACATAGTGTGATATCGCAAGGATATAAAAAATTTAATAGGTAATGCACTTACATAGTGGTGAAGACATGGCGCATAAAAGAATGTACAGTGGCAGCAGTAAAGTCGTTCCTGACGCGTTTCATGTAAATACACGTTATCAAAGGGTATCAATATACAGCAGCCACTCCAAATATATACAAAAATACACCCCATAATGAGAATCCAACTCACATGTTTGTGATGAGCGCTGTGCGATGTTACTTCCGGGTGAGAGTGGGATGGCATGGCAGCGTGCGTTCCAAGCCTCATTGTGATGATAATGTGCGAGTTGTGCGACGCACATAGAAAAGAAAGATGCGTACCAATACAGGGGGTGGAGATAGGGTTGGATCTGACGTGCCATCAAATCAATAACAGCTAACGGGGACGTGCGTTCCAACGTCCAAAGACGAATACTATGCTGTGAACCGCATGTGTATGGCCACGCCCACAAATGAAGCAATACACCGGCGTCGAAACGGCCGCAAATGAAGTTGTGCGTTCCTGACCTCAGTGCTAGGCGGCTGTGTGCGTTCCAAGCAGCCAATGATGCTGCGCAGGCGACGCTGTCTCATGTCGCCAATACTAAACACCGACAGTGAGTAATAAAGCCATTGGAGGTTAGACCTACTCAAAATTGAGCCCCAGGTCTAAGCGGTGTATGTGAAAAGACTCGATCGCCGCACATATAATCAAATTAAAAATAATCGATAGTTAAAAGAAATATATAAAAACTTTTAAAATCATCAAATAAAAAGTGGTATTATATCCCGGTACAAATAACATAATGCCTAATGGTGAGATATAGAATCGGGTACAATATACAAACTGAAATTCCTTGTAAATTAGTGAAAAGTATATTGCAGGTCAGATGTACAGTAACCGAAAACATAAGTTGGACTCTCAAACTGGGAAAGTAAAGATGAGCCTATCAATATATTGTAATAGCTGTAATCTCATACGCAATGTAAATGGTTAAAAATAAACATAACATAAATGTTATATATACAAGGATGGTTAAATTATTAAGATTAACATATTAACCATTGATGAATCAATGGAAATAACGATGAAGAACAAAAATTAAAAAAAGGCATAAATTAAGGTTAACCACAGAGAAAAAATTAAATTAAAATAAAATAAAAAGAGGGACCATAGAGGGATACCTCAGGACTTATCGATAAATGAATTAATGTCCCAATCAACGTTTAAACCAAAAGGCTGGTAAGACTGAAGTTCAAAAATCCAAAAAGTTTCTAGGCGTGCCACGCCCCTCGTCCTAGCTCCACCCCTCCATGGAGCTATGTACCTATCAATAATTACAAATTCGGTACCTGTAGGGTCTCTATTGTGACACTGCCTATAATGCCTAGGGACTGTGTGGTCAGTGTCGCCCCCCTTGATAAACGCAATATGTTCACCGACACGAACTGAAAAGGTATACAATATAATTAGTTTCACACGTGCAAAATTGCTTAATCTCATACCTTTTATGGGTTATAGTGGAAGCAAAATGTGTGGTCTTGCGTCTACTTAATGCATTATGTTGGCATACTTTGCATTTTTTGCATTGAAAAACCCCCACTAAATCATGAAAAAAAGAGGTTCTAACTGGCGGATTGATAATATTAGGTGCAATACGAGTTCGTAATGAGGAAGCTCCTCTATAGACTACTTTGGCATGTTCCGGTAATAGGGGACTGAGTACATTATCGTGCTTTAAAATGTCCCAATATTTATTGATAATATTCTTAACTTGCTTGTGTTGAATAGAATATGATGTGGTCAATGCAAATTTAAAACTCTCATCGGCTATAGGCTTAGGTTTAGCTGTGGTTAGCGATGATCTGTCAATTGACAGAGCTCTCTGAATTTCGAAGTCAACGTCGCCAGCTGAGTATCCCTTGTCAATAAATCGTTTTTTAAGCATATCTGCTTGTAGCAAAAAAGATTTGCTGTCAGTGCAGTTTCATCGTATTCTAAGAAAATGACTCCGAGGGACAGAACGAAGCCAAGAACTGTGATGGCAACTGTCCGTAGGGATAAACCTATTACGGTCAGTGGGTTTAAAATAAGTCTGGAAGTTAAACTTCCGGTTGACCAATTCTATTTCTAAATCTAGAAAGTGTATCTTACTGGAACTGAACTCAAAGGACAATGAAATGCCCCTGTCATTCATATTGAGATCACCAAAGAACGACTCTAGTGACTCAGAATTACCGTTCCATAGGAGGAGGATGTCGTCTATGTAATGGGCCCTAAGGACCAAAGATGGAGTGGCATGTGCATAGACGACATCCTCCTCCCACTTAGCCATGAACAAATTCGCAAGACTAGGTGCGAATGGTGTGCAGTCACACGTGTTGCCCAACAATCTGTATGCCAACATGCCAGGGGCATCGTCGCACATAGCTATACTACTGACTTTAGAGGGCACGGAGGATGGCACGGGAGAGGATATACCGCACCCGCATAGACCTGTTTGGCATGAGTGATTCTGAGGTGTATCGCATCTTCAGATTCACCCCTCATGCCATCCTGGAATTAACCACAACCTTGCAGGAGGACATCACCAGCCCAACACAACGCTCACATGCAGTGCAGCCACTGGTCAAGGTCATGGCAACACTCCATGTCCTTGCCAGTGGCTCTTTTCAGCGTACAAGTGGAGTGGTGGCTGGGATGTCACAATCCTCCATGAGCAGATGTGTGCACCAGGTTGTCCCAGCAATCCTCAGACGCATGGCCAACCAAATCATCAAACCCACCACTGAGGACCTGCGGCTGAAGGCAATGACAGATTTCTACAGAATAGCCAGATTTCCACGCACCATCGGGGCCATTGATTGCACACATGTGGCACTCCAGCCCCCCCATGAGACAGAGCACATGTACCGCAATCGGAAGCATTGGCATTCCATCAACGTACAGGTGATAGTCGATGCCCAAGGCCTCATATGGCACGTCCGTGCCAAACACCCAGGGTCCAGCCATGACAGCTACATATACAATCAAAGCCACATCCGAATGGAATTCGATCAGAACGTGTATGGGGCCACCTGGCTGGTTGGTGAGAGACATGGGTGGCAGGCATGACTGTACCCCCCCATGATGCACACATCACAAGGGGCACATGCATGACTAACATCCTCCTGTCTTTTCCCTTACAGGTGACTCTGCATATCCACTGGGACCCCATCTCATGACTCCTATCCGGAACCCCCAAACTCCAGGAGAGGAAAGATACAATCAAGCACATGCCCAAACACGAGCAGTGGTGGAGCGCACCTTTGGCCTCCTGAAGTCACGTTTCCGATGCCTGGATAAGTCTGGGGGTACCCTCTTGTATTCCCCAAACTTTGTGTGCCATATCATCGGTGCATGTTGCATGCTGCACAACTTCACAGTAAGAAAGGGCCTGCAGATTGACCTACGTGATGACCTGACCCCTGAACCAGACAATCCCCCCCTAACCGAGGGTCCCCGTCTTCTGAGGGAAGAGCAGCCAGGAGACAGCTCACATTGGGCATCTTTGCACGTTAAACACACACATTAATCATGGCACAATGAGAATGCATGCATGCACACCACTGTGGTCCCTAGCACACACACCCCACATCCTCATCAAATTGGATTGGCACCAGTCCACCATGCAGGACTTGTGAGCAGCAACGCCACGCCAAGGTTTCAATTATGTCACTGTACATTCATACACCATTCACACGGACCTGGGGATCACTTCTCCCTGGTCCTGGGGAACCCTACTCCACCAAAATTGAGGGTGACACCCCTTTTCCGGCAGGAATGTCACCCCCACATTCAAACAGCATTCACAACCCAGAAAAAAAAAATGACCAGCAAAATCAAAAAATTTCCAGCAAAAAAAAGGGGGAAAAAAATTATTGCCCTTGACGTGAGCCACACCTGGGGCGCCCCCGGCCATGGCCCCGGCTCCTCAGGGGAGACTCATGGGGGAGGGGTAAAACCGGGGAAGGAGGAGCAGCCCCTGATCTCTGCCCACCTGGCGGCCTGCCCTCCAAGGCCACGGCTATTCTGTCCAGGGCACCACCTAGCGTTGCCGTGTTGGCCTGGATAGACAGGGTAAGGGCCCTCACATCCTGCCCAACGCCTGCTGATGTAGTCTGCAGGTCGTTAAGGCAGTTTGTGAAAGCCCAGGAGTGGGAGTCCAGGTTCGCCAGCGTATCCTTAAAGGAGGACAGGCTCTCCTCCATCCGCACCAATGTCTGGCTGACCTGTTGCAGATGGCGGGTCTGGAGGAACTGGTCCCTTCTCAGAGTGGCGGGCAGGAGATCAGCCACCCCCCTGGTCTTCTGGGACGACTTCCTGCCTCCAGCTGATGCTTGTGGCCGGGGAGAAGGGGAAGCCCTTGGGAGGGGAGCCATATTGGGGGAGGAGGGGGGGGATCCCCCTTAGGGAGGGCTGCCTGCTGCCAGCCAGAGGGGAAGAGTCCTCAAAAACTAAAAGTCCAGTGCCTGACATGGACTCCTCCTCCTCATGAAACTCCTCCTCCTCAACCTCCTCCGCGGACTCCGGCCTTGTCGGGGGGGCCTCATTAGGCTGCTGTCCTGGGGATGGTGCGGTCAGGCCAGATGGCCCTGCACCCTCCTGCACATCTGTGGATGATACAAAACATTCACAGGTTGGAGGATCCACACACTTGCCACATATTCCCTTTCCCCCCTCCCCCACACATGCTACACACCTGATATTAAAAAAAAAAACTTACCTGGCACTACGGGCTACGGACTTGAGTCAAAGCCGGGCAGGCCCTCCACTTCATGCCGATGAAAGGTCAGGGCCACCGCACGCTCCTCCGCTGTCAGCCTAACACGGCATGGTGGGCCCCCTCCTGTGCCCCTGGCATGGGCAAGCATTTTGGCCAGCTTCTGTTTGACCAGACGCTGGAGGTCATTAATCTTTTTGTCAATCCCAGACCGGGTCCGTGTCTCCCCCTCCCCCGCTGAATTGACCTGCTCAGTGATGAGGTCCAAAATCTCCCTCCTCCTGGACGGGGTGGTGTTGGCACTGTCCGGGCCGTGGAGGAAACGCCCATAATCGCTAATGGCCCGGGCAAGAATTCTTTTTTCCCCCAAAGTAAAATTTAGTTTTCGCTTTCTCTCTGTCATACTGAAAAAAAACACTCCCAGTCAACAAAAATCAGTCACAAAAACAAGCACAACCAATCAAGCAAGAACACACACTCAGGCCTCGTACACACGATCGGACATATCCGATGAAAACGGTCCACGGACCATTTCCATCTGATATGTCCGATCTGGAGTTTGATCCGATGGCGTGTACACACCATCGGATCAAATTCCCCGCCGGCGGACGGCGCGGTGACGTGTCGGTGACGCGGCGGTGACGTTGACGCCGCCACGTCACCGCCACGTCACCGCACCAGGAAGTAAAACACTTCCACGCATGCGCCGAATCCATTTGGCGGCGGCGCAGCGGCGGTGCGGGACGACATGTCTGCTGGTAAGTGTACTAACCAGCAGACATGTCGGGCGGACAGATTCCCACCGGATAGATTTCAAAGCATGCTTTGAAATCTGTCGGGTGGACAAATCTGTCCGCTAGCCCATACACACGATCGGAGATGTCTGCTGAAACGGTCCATCGGACCGTTTTCAGCGGACATATCCCCTCGTGTGTACGAGGCCAAAGAGAAAACTAACACCCAAAAAATCACACAAGCACTCAGCAAAAAACAGTCACAAAAACAAACAGCAAAAATTAAGCAAGAAAACAAACGAACAGAAATATATCAAACAAACAGTCTCTCAAACACTTATCAAAAAACACTTTCAAAGATCTACTAACAAACACTTGATCACACAGTACACTAATCTGACAAATACAAAACACAACGCAACTAACAACGGGACAAAAGCACTTGGTTAAATGGGAAGGGACAAAGGGATGTACTTTTGCAATGGAAGTGCGTTTGTGTCTGTCTATTTATGCTGTCTGCGTAGTCCTTAGTCCATTTCCAATTTCACTGATTGTGCCGTTCCCGAGTTGTGAGCATGCGCACAGCGGAGCTGACCATGGTCTCCTTCAAGCGCGCATGCGCGAGCCGGCCGGCCCTTCATTTGCATGGGCTCATTTCAATGTAACACGCCCACGTCCTTCCCAATTTGTATTACTCCGCCTTACGCCTCTGAAATAACGTTACGCATGCGCAATTTTCTGCGCAAAAGCTACGAGAATTGGGTGATTACGCGGCTACATTGCGCAAGTCTAACGTAAAGGCGGTGCGCTACGCCGGTCCAATAATGTGCAGATGTACCTGAATCTGGCCCTCAATGTCCATAACATTAAAGTAACAAAAAAGTCCAAATAAGATTGGAAATGTCGGTCAAATCTTAGCGTGGTGTATATAAGTAATACCAAAGCAAGATAATGTCCGAAGGTGAAAACTCCTAGGTGTAAGTGAAGAAATCCCACCACCGTGAAGATTGAAAGCTTACCAGAAGCTATGGACTCATAGAAACGTATATTCCTAGAGTCACAAAAGCATGTGTATGGCCACGCCCACAAGTGACACAATACACCGGCGTCAAAACGGCCGGAAATGAAGTTGTGCGTTCCTGACCTCAGTGCTAGGTGGCTGTGTGCGTTCCAAGCAGCCAATGCGGTTCACAGCATAGTATTCGTCTTTGGACGTTGGAACGCACGTCCCCGTTACCTGTTATTGATTTGATGGCACGTCGGATCCAACCCTATCTCCGCCCCCTGTATTGGTACGCATCTTTCTTTTCTATGTGCGTCGCACAACTCACACATTATCATCACAATGAGGCTTGGAGCGCACGCTGCCATGCCATCCCACTCTCACCCGGAAGTAACATCGCACGGCGCTCATCACAAACATGTGAGTTGGATTCTCATTATGGAGTGGCTGCTGTATATTGATACCCTTTGATAAGGGACGACTTTACTGCTGCCACTGTACATTCTTTTATCCGCCATGTATTGACCACTTTGTAAGTGCATTACCTATTACATTTTTTATATCCTTGCGATATCACACTATGTTCCTTCCTCCTTCTCTTTCTATTCAACCCTTCGTAAAACCTCTCTGGAGTATTAACTATACAGTCCCAAGACTCATTATCTCGAGCGACTAACCGATTGGCAACAAGAGAGTTCCGCCAGAGCCATCGGTGACCATCTTGTATCCTGTTGAGACCTTGTTCCAGTCCACATTGATCATCAAGCTTTTGTGACTCTAGGAATAGAGCTGGTAAGCTTTCAATCTTCACGGTGGTGGGATTTCTTCGCTTACACCTAGGAGTTTTCAGCTTCGGACATTATCTTGCTTTGGTATTACTTATATACACCAGGCTAAGATTTGACCGACATTTCCAATCTTATTTGGACTTTTTTGTTACTTTGATGTTTATGGACATTGAGTGTTTATTTATATAATTTTTTTGTCTTTCCTAGCACTTTCCTTGGTATTTGCATATTTTACCATTGTAATTTTTCAATTTATACCTTGTTGATCATGCACACAAGGTAATGTATCAGCGCTACCCTTTACCATATAGACTTTTTCTACAATGGACAATTTTATTTACAGAGTACCGGCGTGTCGATGGGGGCTAAATTTGCCTCCAGCCTCGCCAGATTATTTATGGCACTGTGGGAGAATGACAAACTCTTTTCTTTGACAGAACAACGCCTCTTTTTATGGCGTCGATACATCGACAACGCCTTCTTTCTTTGGAAAGGAGATGAAGGATCCTTATGTGAATTTATGACATTGTTGAATAATAATGATTGGAATATAAAGTTCACCTATGAATCTAGTGTGACTTCTGTCAGTTTCCTAGATTTAGTCATTTTTAAGGAACAAGGTGCCCTTCTGTCTAAGATGTTTTTTAAAAATACAGACAGAAATGGGTACATCCCAACAGACAGTGGGCACCACCCGAACTGGCTTAAAGCAATACCTAAAGGACAATTCTTAAGGATGAGACGTAATTGCTCACACCTCCAAGATTTTGAGTCGCAAGCTTTGGTATTGAAAAAACGATTCCAGGTCACATGGGCGGGCTCTAGAGGAGCAGACATGCCTGCCTAGAGCTCCGCTACTCGTGGAAGAAAGCCGTGGATAACCCGGTATTTGATCCGGTCAAACCATCCCATAAATGGACCACAAGCTGTAGGAAGGTGAGGGGGACATTTGGGTGAAAGAATGCTGCTAGGAGGTGCCAGAAACAGGACAAAAACGAATCCTCCATGCAGCCCTCAGCTGAGCAAAGGCACCACTAAGACAGCACTGCTCGCCTCAGAACAGCTCCCCTCAGGGAAACAGAGAAAGCAAACGGCAGCTATAACTGCCAAAACAACTAATCTTATGGCATCTCTGTCCAATATTACCTCAGATAGTGAGGGAGAGGACTCAAATGTGTCACCACAGTTGGATAAATACCCCCATTAAACTGAAATTGGCTAACAACATCATTTCTAGCAAACCCCTTAAAATCGTACAAAAATTTAGCTCCCACCTGAAAAAACTGTACTCGGATACAAATGTAATCAATGAAAAGGAGGCGGACTCCTTTTATTCGCAACTCCATCTACCCCAAATGTCGGACTCCCAAAGATTGCAATTAGAATCACCTGTATCACATAATGAAGTAAGCAACGCGATAAAGGACCTTAAACTAAATATTTAGCAAGATCATTAAATTTCTTTAAGAAATCCTATACCCCCATTAAACTGAAATTGGCTAACAACATAATTTCTAGCAACCCCCTTAAAATCGTACAAAAATTTAGCTCCCACCTGAAAAAACTGTACTCGGATACAAATGTAATCAATGAAAAGGATCTTGGCGGTGCGCCTAAACAGAATAATAGGCTCACTGGTCCATCGTGACCAGGTTGGCTTTATACCGAACCGACAAGCAGGTGACAATATTAGAAGGGCGTACTTGCTAGCTCATATAGCTAAGAAAAGGGGCATCCCAGCGTGCTTTCTGTCACTGCATATAAAACAAGCTTTCGACTCTATATCCTGGTCTTACCTAAAATATGCATTACAAAAATGGGGCTTTGGACCCAACTTCATGACATGGATAATGGAATTATACAATAATCCGAAGGCATGCGTCAAATACGCAGGCTACAAGTCAGACCCATTTTCCATTGGCAGAGGCACAAGACAGGGATGCCCGCTTTCCCCTCTTTTGTTCGCCCTCCTCATAGAACCACTTGCGCATAAGATTAGGTCAGACCCCAAGATCTTAGGTATAGAGGTAGGGGGCCATAAGCATAAACTATGTATGTTCGCCGATGACATCCTCCTTTTTCTCGCGACCCCTCAGGTAACAGGCCCAAACCCAATGTCTCTACTAAACATTATGCGTCTTTCTCAGGACTAGTTATAAACCCCAAAAAGAGCTTGGCTCTCAATATATCACTCTCAGCTTCAGACCTTAATGCAGCTAAATCTGGTCTTCCCTTTCAATGGTCAGATAAAAACATTCCATACCTAGGAATCCGCCTTACGGCTTCTTTCACAGAGATATTTACAGCCAACTACCCCACCCTTCTAAAAGAGATATCGAATCTTTTAAAATCCTGGTCTCATTTACCTTTATCTTGGCTTGGAAGAATTAACGCAATCAAGATGTCAATTCTGCCTAAACTCCTTTACCTTTTTAGAGTTCTCCCAGCCCCAATTCCATCATACTACTTAAGGATTGTACAAAAAAGAGTTTCCAACTTTGTGTGGGGCTCCTCCAAACCAAGATTAAAACATCAAATCTTGCATCTCCCTAAAGTTAAAGGAGGACTGGGGCTACCCAACTTTTTGAACTATTATAGAGCTGCACAATTAGCCACGTTAGTAAAGTACCACACAACAAAGGAACCTCCCCTCTGGGTTTCGATTGAAGCAGTGGAATGCGACCCCATCCCGAATTCCAACATTATGTGGATCCCATCCAAATCACGCAAACATATCCATAACCCCATTCTTAAGCACTCTCTTTCCCTATGGGACAATTTAAAGATAAAGAACTCCCTTTTATCCTCCCATGTTCCACTCTTATCATTCTATAAAAATCCATCGTTCTACCCTGCTTGGATCTACCCCAACACCTTTAAAGAATGGGTGAAAAAGGACTGTACATGCCTGTATAAATTCTTGGATTCCTCTACATTTAGGTCCTTTCCGGATATATGCGAAATCTATAACATACCACAATCTGAAATATTTAGATACCTCCAAATTAAAAACTTTTTTAAACCTTATGCAGACTCCATCCCCAGCCATCCCCGACTATCTGCCTTTGAAAAGCTCTGCAAAAGCACCCCTCCCTCTAGAGGTTTGATCTCATCAATATACTCCCAGTTGTTGACTAACTCTATTACGGGGAAACTCCCCTATGTAAACAAATGGGAACTAGACCTGGATATTGAACTAGATCCAGAAGACTGGAATCAAATATGGACCAACACTAAATCTGCTTCAATAAATGTACTAGCTTGTGAAACTAACTATAAAGTTCTTACTAGATGGTACCTAGTTCCTACTAGGATTGTGAAATGTGTGCCAAACTACCCTGAACATTGTTTCAGGGGCTGCTCATCTCCAGGAACATTCTTTCATATCTGGTGGTCGTGCCCTAAAGCACAGTTATTCTGGTCAGAAATTTTCACAATAATCAGTCAACTATCGGGTAAGGGGATCCCATTGGACCCCAAAAGCGCATTATTAAACCTCAAACCCAAAAATGTCTCACATAAACAATTTAAACTATTAACACAGCTCTTTACAGCTGCGAAACAAACATTGGCAAAAGCATGGAAAACCCCTAATCTATCAATTAACGAAGTAACGAACAGAATGAACCTAGCTATAACTCACGCCAAAATGATGGCAATCGACATGGACGCGACCGCTGGATTCGAAAGAACCTGGAAACCGTGGTATGAATATGCAATACCCAATGAAATCAATGATATTGTATTATTACCATGGTAGCCCAGCCTGTTTAACAGTCTACCGCTTAGCGTATATTTGATATTGACAGCCAATTCCGGACCACTCCTGCAGACACCCCTTTCTCCCCTCCCCGCTTTCCTCCCCACCCTCCTCCCCCGCCTTGGGCTCTGACTATGAACCTCGTTATAATACATGTTCTTAGCATTGTTATAAGGTTGATTTTGGTTGAAACACTTACGTTGACGCATCAGGACTCTTGCCTAAACCACAGCCCTAAAACCATCTGGGCTGGTTGGAAGAAACGAAGCATCTTTAAATAAACTCCAGAAAATTGGTCTCTTAGTTATAACCTTATCTGTACTATTAATATGTAGTGTTGAGCAGAATATGCCATATTCGATTTCGCGATATATCTCGAATATATAGTTGAATATTCGAGAAATATTCGCTAAATACGAATATTCGTGATATTTTTTGGAAATTAAATTATTGCGATTTTTCGCAATTGCGATTTTTCGCAATTGCGATTTTTCGCTATTGCGAATATTCGAGAAATGCAGAATGGAGCACTCTGATTGGCTCAGAATATTCGTGATATTTTATAATACAAAATAATTGCGAATATTCGAGAAATGCGGAATGGAGCACTCTGATTGGCTCAGAATATTCGTGATATATTACAATACACAATAATTGCGAATATTCGGCAAATGCGGAAGGAGCACTCTGATTGGCTCAGAATATTCGTGATATATTACAATACACAATAATTGCGAATATTCGAGAAATGCGGAAGGAGCACTCTGATTGGCTCAGAATATTCGTGATATATTACAATATAAAATAATTGCGAATATTCGAGAAATGCAGAATGGAGCACTCTGATTGGCTCAGAATATTCGTGATATATTACAATATATAATAATTGCGAATATTCGAGAAATGCGGAATGGAGCACTCTGATTGGCTCAGAATATTCGTGATATATTACAATACAAAATAATTGCGAAATTTCGAGAAATGCGGAATGGAGCACTCTGATTGGCTCAGAATATTCGTGATATATTACAATATAAAATAATCGCGCGATATCGCTATTGCCGAATAATCGCATTGCGATTTTTCGGCAATATAAAATGAGCGCTGCAGCTACTCGGCCCAAGGTCTCTAATCATACCAGCAATGCTTTTAGACGTCGATGGGGATCTCTAGGATGTGATCTGTTCTAAAAAAAAAAATTGAAAAAATACGAATATTCGAAATAGCGAATATTCGCCGCGATATTCGTGTTATTCGCGAATACTCGAATATGCAATATTCGTAGCGAATATTCGCAATGCGAATATTCGTGAGCAACACTATTAATATGTCCATTGAAGCCACCAGACTCACCTGTTGTGAACTTACCTCTTATGTAAACCAAGAAATTATTCTGTGTCTGTAATTAACTTATTTTATTTTGTTGAATTGTACATTTCTTTATAACCTCAATAAAGATATATTGACAAGGAAAAAACGATTCCTCGAAAAGGGATATGAATCATCTAAATTAGATGAAGAACTGCAGGCTGCAGCTTCTCTGGACTGCCAGACTCTGTTGGTACCGAAAACTAAGGAGAAAAGCAACACAGCAAATGACCTACAATGGTCCTTCCTGACTACTTTTTCATCTCACTTCTGGTGGGTGGCTAAGATTATACGCAAACATTGGTCTGTCCTTAAATGCGACAAGATTTTGGGACCTGTGTTGCCTAAGTGCCCCAAGATATTTTTTAGGAGGAACCAAAACCTCAAAGATCTGGTTGCCCCTAGTGTGGTTGATCCCCCCACTAAAATACACATGTTTGGGAATCTCAAGGGGTTTTTCCCTTGTAAAAAATGCAAAGTCTGCACCTCATCACAGACCATCAAGACTTCCATATTCACTTTGCATACCACCTCGATTGAATATCAAATAGCAGATTTCATCACCTGCAGTACCATCGGGGTGATAGATCTGTTGGCCTTCCCCTGCGGCTTACAATATATAGGGAGGACTACTCAGGCCTTAAATATCAGAATAGGTGGACATCTGTCCAGGATACGTAGTGGGTATCCGAAACATAGTGTCTCATTCCATTTCCTTAAATATTACAATCGAGATACATCTGTACTTAAAGTGATAGGGATAGAAAAATACACCCCACACTGGAGGGGGAGTGACTTCACGTGTCCCATCTCCCGCTGAGAGACCAGATGGATTTATGACATGAAGTGTTTTAGCCCGTGGGGCCTAAACATAGGATGGGACATTAACTGTTATATCGATAACAGCTGAATAGAGCTATATGAAATTATGTTTCCCTTTTTCTTAGCAAGTAATATAACATTTTTAACATTTTTAATTCATTTTTAATTTAATATATTTCTAATGATGTACCTATATTAGATATGTTTCTTTCTCCTACTCGCCTTTTCTTCAGTCCCTCCTCCCATGCCATACATCTCAAGTAATACATTTTTAGTATGGCGTTGAAATTCCCATACAGAATGGGAGGAGCCTAATGACAAAATATGGGGAAGTTGTTTTTGTACTTTGACATTTTTTATGTAATTTTTTATATAATAATTTCTTATACATATCTTCATGTATTTTTAAATGTTTATATATATGTCATTGTATTGACTAAGTTTGAATAGTCTGCGTTTTTTTTTTCCCTCGGAATATAAGTATGAGGTGCACTTACCTGACAAATATTGCTCCTTTATTACTAGTTGGTACTTACAAATGCTTGTTTTTTAGTAATATTTAATAATGTGTTTTAGACTGTACCAAAGTATTATATGTACAATATGTAGATTGAGGACACTGGTACTGCCGCTTGTTTTATGTGCAGCGGGCTGATGGGGGAATCATTTGCCTCTTAGCCCGATCACAACGGGCTGACTTTTAAATTCTAAATGTTAGCCAATTTCCGCTGTCACCACTCCTGCCATGATATTTATGTGCTGTGAGACATCTGATACCTTAGTCTCCTTTCCCAGCAGACGCCTAGTAACGGCGAAACGCAGTGTCAGGTGGAGCCAAGGACTCAGATGTTATCGCACACCAGTTAGTTAGGCGTGAGCTGAGACACTGGCAGTGTGCTTTTTTAATTTTTTGTTTTGTTCAACATGTTTGGATGTCAGCAACCTGCTCGAGAAAATAAAGAGCTAGGCCCAGATTCAGGTACATCTGCGCATTATTGGACCGGCGTAGCGCACCGCCTTTACGTTAGACTTGCGCAATTTTGCCGCGTAATCCCCCTATTCTCATAGCTTTTGCGCAGGAAATTGCGCATGCGTAACGTTTTTTCCGAGGCGGAAGGAGGAGTAATACAAATTGGGAAGGACGTGGGCGTGTTACATTGAAATGAGCCGTGACCCCATGCAAATGAAGGGCCGGCCGGCTCGCGCATGCGCGCTTGAAGGAGACCATGTCAGCTCCGCTGTGCGCATGCTCACAACTCGGGAGCGGCGCAATCAGTGAAATAGGAAATGGACTAGGGCAACGTTGTGAACTACGCAAACAGCATAAATAGACACACACAAACGCACTTGCATTGCAAAAGTACATCCCTTTGTCCCTTCCCATTTAACCTAGTGCTTTTGTCCTGTTGTTCGTTGCGGTGTGTTTTGTAGTTGTCAGATTAGTGTTCTGTGTGATCAAGTGTTTGTTAGTAGATCTTTGAAAGTGTTTTTTGATAAGTGTTTGAGAGACTGTTTGTTTGATTGATATATTTCTGTTCGTTTGTTTTCCTGCTGTTTTTTTGTTTTGTTTTTTTGTGACTGTTTCTTGCTGAGTAGTTTTCTCTTTGTGTGTGTTCTTGCTTGATTGGTTGTGCTTGTTTGTGTGAGTGAATTTTGTTGACTGGGAGTGAGTTTTTTGGGAAGTATGACAGAGAGAAAGAGAAATCTCAATTTTACAGTTGGGGAAAAACAAATTCTTGCCCGGGCCATTAGCGAGTATGGGCGTTTCCTCCACGGCCCAGACAGTGCCAACACCACCCCGGCCAGGAGGAGGGAGATTTTGGATATGATCACTGAGCAGGTCAATTCAGTGGGGCAGGGGGAGACATGGACCCGGTCTGGGATTGACAAAAAAATCAATGACCTCCGGCGTCTGGTCAAACAGAAGCTGGCCAGAATGCATGCCCATGCCAGGGGCACAGGAGGGGGCCCACCATGCCGTATTAGGCTGACAGCGGAGGAGCGTGTGGCGGCCCTGACCTTTCATCGGCATGAAGTTGAGGGCCTGCCCGGCTTTGACTCAAGTCCGGAGCCCGTGGTGCCAGGTAAGTTTTTTTTTTAATATCAGGTGTGTAGCATGTGTGGGGGAGGGGGTGAAAGGGAATATGTGGCAAGTGTGTGGATCCTCCAACCTGTGAATGTGGATCCTCCGACCTGCAGGAGGGTGCAGGGCCATCTGGCCTGACCGCACCAACCCCAGGACAGCAGCCTAATGAGGCCCCCCCAACAAGGCCGGAGTCCGCGGAGGAGGTTCAAGAGGAGGAGGAGAATCATGAGGAGGAGGAGAATCATGAGGAGGAGGAGTCCATGTCAGACACTGGACGTTTGGTTTTTGAGGACTCTTCCCCTCTGGCTGGCAGCAGGCAGCCCTCCCTAAGGGGTAGCCCCCCCCCCTCCTCCCCCAACATGGCTCCCCTCACAAGGGCCTCCCCTTCTCCCCGGCCACAAGCATCAGCTGGAGGCAGGATTTCGTCCCAGAACACCAGGGGGGTGGCCGATCTCCTGCCCGCCACTCTGAGAAGGGACCAGTTCCTCCAGACCCGCCATCTGGGACAGGTCAGCCAGACATTGGTGCGGATGGAGGAGAGCCTGTCCTCCATCAAGGATATGCTGGGGAACCTGGACTCCCACTCCCGGGCTTTCACAACCTGCCTAAACAAACTGCAGACGACATCAGCAGGCGTTGGGCAGGATGTGAGGGCCCTTACCCTGGCTATCCAGGCCAACACGGCAACACTTGGTGCTGCCCTGGACAGAATAGCCGTGGAGTTGGAGGGCAGGCCGCCAGGTGGGCAGAGATCAGGGGCTGCTCCTCCTTCCCCGGTTTTACCCCTCCCCCATGAGTCTCCCCTGAGAAGCCGGGGCCGTGGCCGGGGGCGCCCCAGGCGTGGCTCACGCAAAGGGCATTCATTTGTTTTTTCCCCTTTTTTTTTTTTGCTGGGAAATTTTTGCTTTTGCAGGTAATTTATTTATTTATTTTTTTTGGGTTGTGAATGCTGTTTGAATGTGGGGGTGACATTCCTGCCGGAAAAGGGGTGTCACCCTCAATTTTGGTGGAGTAGGGTTCCCCAGGACCAGGGAGAAGTGATCCCCAGGTCCGTGTGAATGGTGTATGAATGTACAGTGACATAATTGGAGCCTTGGCGTGGTGTTGCTGCTCACAAGTCCAGCATGGTGGACTGGTGCCAATCCAATTTGATGTGGATGTGGGGTGTGTGTGCTAGGGACCACAGTGGTGTGCATGCATGTATTCTCATTGTGCCATGATTAATGTGTGTGTTTAACGTGCAAAGATGCCCAATGTGAGTTGTCTCCTGGCTGCTCTTCCCTCAGAAGACGGGGTAGCCTCGGTTAGGGGGGGATTGTCTGGTTCAGGGGTCAGGTCATCACGTAGGGCAATCTGCAGGCCCTTTCTTACTGCGAAGTTGTGCAGCATGCAACATGCACCGATGATCTGGCACACGAAGTTTGGGGAATACAAGAGGGTACCCCCAGACTTATCCAGGCATCAGAAACGTGACTTTAGTAGGCCAAAGGTGCGCTCCACCACTGCTCGTGTTTGGGCATGTGCTTGATTGTATCTTTCCTCTCCTGGAGTTTGGGGGTTCCGGATAGGAGTCATGAGATGGGGTCCCAGTGGATATGCAGAGTCACCTGTAAGGGAAAAGACAGGAGGATGTTAGTCATGCATGTGGCCCTTGTGATGTGTGTATCATGGGAGGGGATAGTCATGCCTGACTCCCATGTCACTCACCAACCAGCCAGGTGTCCCCATACACGTTCTGTTCGAATTCCATTCGGATGTGGCATTGATTGTATATGTAGCTGTCATGGCTGGACCCTGGGTGTTTGGCACAGACGTGCCATATGAGGCCTTGGGCATCGACTATCACCTGTACATTGATGGAATGCCAATGCTTCCGATTGCGGTACATGTGCTCTGTCTCCTGGGGGGGCTGGAGTGCCACATGTGTGCAATCAATGGCCCCCACAGTGCGTGGGAATCTGGCAATTCTGTAGAAATCTGTCATTGCCTTCAGTCGCAGGTCCTCAGTGGTGGGTTTGATGATTTGGTTGGCCATGCGTCTGAGGATTGCAGGGACAACCTGGTGCACACATCTGCTCATGGAGGATTGTGACATCCCAGCCACCACTCCACTTGTTCTTTGAAAAGAGCCACTGGCAAGGACATGGAGTGTTGCCATGACAATGACCAGTGGCTGCACTGCATGTGAGCGGTGTGTTGGGCTGGTGATGTCCTCCTGCAGGGTTGTGGTTAATTCCAGGATGACATGAGGGGTGAATCTGAAGATGCGAAACACCTCAGAATCACTCATGCCAAACAGGTCTATGCGGGTGCGGTATATCCTCTCCCATGCCATCCTCTGTGCCATCCTCCGTGCCCTCATCCTTCTTTGTTCATCTAAAGTCAGTAGTATAGCTATGTGCGACGATGCCCCTGGCATGTTGGCATACAGATTGTTGTGCAACACGTGTGACTGCTGAGCTCCTCACTAACAGTGTTGCTTTATCTAACAAGTAGACTTTTTTTCTCTTTTTAGACCAGCTTTTATATGGTCTAATTTTAGACAGGACATTTTGCTGTTGCGCACACTGCGTCGCCTGCGCTGCCCCAACGTTCTTTTGTGGATCCCCGTAAGTCCCTCATTAGCATATTTGACTAGCAAATCAATGGTCTGTGTAGCGCACTTTTGCGCGGACGGATGCGCCAGTCTAACGAAATTACGCGGGACAAAAAAAAAGTAGATTTTTTGCGTATCTCGTTCTGGGGATGCCGTGCATCGAAACGCACGCGCACATTTCGACTTACGCACGCGCATCTCCTGTTGCGCAGGCGTAATCGCTCTGTGAATCTGGGCCCAAGTGTTTTACCTTCACCATTAAGTTTTTTCTTCTTCTTTCCATTATCGTATCCACTGCTTGCTGTCTTGGTCCCGAGAGGAGACGGTATAGGTGTACCTAGGTCCCTAGGGACTCACGGTGAAGATCCCAGTTACACGACCAGAGGCTGCCCGTTGCTGAGGAGCGATATCCATTCACTGGAGCCAGAGGAATCACCCTGTCTGTGTTGAGCTGATCTGATCCCTGTCATGGGGGTCCTCCTGTTCTGGTAAGCAGCCATCTATCTACCTTATTGCTAAGAAGTGTCTAAGCTTTGAAGATCTGAATGACAATCTGCAAATCAGTTGCTACAGTGTTATACCTCTGTGGACTTTTTTAATTTTGGTTCTTTTCTTTTTTTTCCCCTCTTTTTCTTGGACATTTTTATATGCGGTTTACAACCGCCAGGAATCAATTAACCATTATATATATTTTTTTCTTGATTCTATCTTGGACTTGAATGATTTACATCACTTATGAGTTTTTTTTTCTAATGGATCACTTTGTGTTTTTTATTAGATTACTAATATTGTTTATTTCAACATAGTTTGTGTCACATCAGTTAATGATATACACGACCCTTTGGGTAGCGCAGTATAAAAGCCCTGTACACACGGCCGAGGTTCTCGGCAGAAACCAACGAGAACCTCACTGGGAGCTGCATTCTGCCGAGAACCTCGGCCGTGTGTACGCTCTCGGCTAGCCCCGCCCGTCGGGAAACCCGTCGAGCGAATAGAGAACAGGTTCTCTATTTGCTCGACGGCCCGTCGGGATGAATGGCTGGTTGCCTTTCCCGACGGGCGGGTCGCCGAATCTGACGGCTGGCAGAGAACCTCGACGGGTGGAACAATGTGTTCTGCCCGTTGAGTTTCTCTGCCGTGTGTACGCGGCATTATATATATTTTTCACTGGAGTTTTGCTTAGGGCTGGGTTCACACTGTTGTGAATTGGATGCAGTTTGCTCTGCATCTAATTCACATAGCAGGAGATTGTGACTGGCTCTCTATGGAGCTAATTCACACATCTCTGGATTGGCTCCTGTGCGAATTGCACTGGAGTCCTTTGCATCTTTTGGTTCATTTCAGGTCTGAATTAAGCTCAAAATTTTGGGCTGAAATCTGACCCGAACCAGTGAATAGAGACGTACCGGACCCCATGCTGTGAGCCGCTTTGTTCCTCATTGTGGCCCCAGCATTAATCTCTGTGATCGAATCTTCCCTTTCAATCTGTAAATGTAGTGAGTCCCAGGTAAATTCCTTGCTTTGTAAATATGCCCCAACATGTATTTTTGCCACAACTGATACCAATAAAACAAAAAATACTAATAAATAATCTTTATATCTTATAGAGATAAAGATATGTATTTATATTATTTGCATTTACTGCAGTTTGCAATTTTTAGGAGAAAACTGAAAATTGCAATAAGATATAAACATTACTTAACACTCTACAAATGTTGTATTTACCAGTATGAATATGCTTATATTATAGAACATCCTTTTGAAGTCCTTTTGCATATTTACATTGATTAATCCAATCATATCAAGGACTGTAAACAGCTTCATAAATTAGCTTTGAATCTTAAAAGCCACTTCAGTAAAAATAATATTACCTTCCAGCCTTATTGTAAGAGGACTGTAAAGGTCAATATAATCTCCACGCACCATCTAGGAAATCTATAACCCTTATTGTAGCAATTGATTTGCTTCCTTTTGAACATGAGACCTGAGTGCTGCTAGCAACGTTCCCTGTCTTCACTGCCACAAGCAGCTAGTTTTTAACATTTTATCTCTGAGCCTTCATTTATTTCTGACATCTTACAACCAGTGCACGTGCTATATTTCACGTACTCGGGGGGGTCTATTTATAGATATTATTGAAATACTTGCTTTTCTGTCTTTATAAAAAAAAAAAAAAAAAAAACAGTTTAAAAAAATATTTAGACATTTTCATGAATTTGTTAGTACAAACATATAGAAATAGTTAAACTTCTGGAAAAGACATAATACCATACAGCCATTTAGCTTAAAGTGTTAGTAAAGAAAAAAAAAAACATTTAAAATAACACTTACCTCCACACTTACCTCCACTGTGCAGTTCGTTTTGCACAGAGTGGCCCCGATCCACGTCTTCTGGGGTCCCTCAGCGGCTGTCTCTGGTCCTCCCCTCAAGTACTGTCCACAGTCATGCGAGAGCGCTCGCATGGTGGTGAGTAATTGCGGGCTCACGGTATCACTCGCCCCCGCCCCTCGTCGCGCTGCGTCACTGGATGTGATTGACAGCAGCGCCAGCCAATGGTTGCGCTGCTCTCAATCCATCTGCTCTAGCCAATCAGCAGCCAGGCTGAGCAGCGAAGAGGATCTCGGGACCGCGCGGGAGTTTCGACGGGTCTGGTAAGTAAACGGGGGGTCGGTATACACCAAAGTTTTTTCAACTTAATGCATAGATTGCATTAAGGTGAAAAAACATTTTCCTTTACAACTCCTTTAATGGTAAGTAGCAATAAGGAAGGATAAAACAAATGGTGTCCTATATGGCCCAACAGGACCGGTAAGCCCCCCGTTCACACTGAATCCGACTTTGAAATTGTACGACCTAACTTGGAATCACACGAACTTCAGGTGCGACCTGGCTGACATCTGTGTGCGACTTCATGCATAGATGTCAATACAAGTCGCATCTGAAATTGCCCAAAAATTGTGCAGAAACGTCTTCTGAAATCGGCACCGCAAAGTTGGCATTGCACCGATCTGACCAGTTCCATTGCCGACAATAGGGTGTGACTTTTCATGCGATTTGGACCTGTCAAATCACAGGACAAGTCGCACCGGTGTAAACGGGTGGCTAAAGACTACCAAGTCCCCCTCATAGAGGGGCACTAGAGTCTCCACATGGCATATAACAACAAAGAATGGCATATAATCCCTCAGGGACTTTAAAAACATAATTACCCCCCCCCCCCTCTGGTTTACTTTTTTCATCCTTGTGCTTCTTCAATTTCTGAGATTTAAATGTTTTTTTTTTTTTATTATTATTATTATTATTATTCCATAAGAGAGTTTAAATATGTTATGAAAAAATAATGGTGAAATGTAAACTGAAGAAAATGCAAAAAATTAAAAAAAATAAATAAATAAATACAACACAGTAGAAAAGATTCTTCTTCAGCTGCTGTCCATTAAGAGTAAGGCCCCTTTCACACTGGGGCATTTTTCAAGCGTTATTCGAGCATTATTCGAGCGTTATTCAAGCGTTTTTCAAGCGTTATTCGAGCGAAGCCTCACCTGCAATCCCAATGTGCTGGTAAAGCACCGCTAAGACCCTAACGTTTTAACGCGTTTTTGCAGTGCCTCAGTGTAAAAAGGGTAAGGCGTTTTTACAGCGCTTTCAATTCATTTCAATGGTGAGGGGCGTTTTTGGAGGTTTTTTTAGCGCCCAAAAGCTGCTCCAAAGATGCTGCTTGCAGGACTCAGTGTGAAAGGGTCCATTAAAATGCATGAAGAGCGTTTTATGAGCGTTATAATAGCAAGATTTTTAACGCTAAAACGCTGTAAAAACGCTTTAGTGTGAAAGGGGTCTCATGAATTGTACCTGGTTTAAAGTGAACCTTGCACCTTAACCTTGAACCTTGCACCTAAAAAGTTTACACTTAAGTTGGGGGAGGGTAAAAACATGTATCTGAGTCGTAATTTTACTGCCCTTCACTGCCTCCCCCCCCCAAATTGCAAAGGCAGCTGACAGGTGTAAATTTGCCATTGGTGTGGCAATTAAATGGGGTCGTGCTGCAACTGTGTGCAGTGCATTCTCTTGTGTCATGGCGGCAAGTTAAATCAGGCAGTAAGGAGGTGATATAATGTCTCCTCACTGCCTGTCAAAAGCCCCCTGTGTAGAACGATTCACTGCAGAATGCTCTTCAGAGAGCTAACACTGGTGTAATCTAGCCCCAAGTTTGACAAATTTAAAAAGGGGATCTTGCATGTAGTGCAAGATCCACTTTAGGTTGCCCGAAATTCTTGGCAGAAATCTTTTGAGAAATTCAAATTAGCAGAGCTATCTGTGAAATGGCTTTGATGTTTCTTTTTAATCATTGTCAAAATATCTATATGGTTAGATTGTCCACACCAGATTCATATAATAGCATAACTATTAGGAAATATCATTTTCATGAAATTACTAAGAACATTGGGCCAGATTCAGAGAGCCGTAACTCCTGTCTAACTGGTGTTAGACTGGAGTAATTTCAAATTACGCGCGTTTTTTAGCTAGTCGGAAAGCTCAAACCATGAATAGACGGCTGCGGGCTTCAATTCGACTGGATTACGTGTTCGTACGCCTTCGGATCTACGCTGCAATAAAATTGCGACCACTGGGTGGACTTCCCGTCGTTTTCCGCGTCGGGGTATGCAAATGAGCTTTTGCCGGCGATCCCCGAAATTACGATCTTCATTCGCAATCTCTTACGGCACCTTTAGTCATCTTTTTTTTGCGTAACACTATACCAGCTTTTTGCTGCTCTAATATTAGACAGCCCATGTTAAGTATGGCCGTCGTTCCCGCATCGAATTTCTACGTTTTCCGAAGTTTTTTATTATTTTTTACGTAAGTCGTCCGGGAATAGGAATGTTCGTAAACGACGCTACTCAAACAACGAATGCTGTAACGACGTGATTTCGCGCAATGCACGGCGGGAAATTTCTGAACGGAGCATGCGCAGTTCGATCGCCGCGGGGACGCGCTTAATTTAAATGCTTTACGCCCCCTAATCGCGTATTTCGATTACGTGGCGAGAAATAGACTACGCCGCCGTAGCGTACGGGCAAAAATCTACCAGAATTCGGTGTAGAGCCTGGTAAAATACGGCAGCGTAGAGTATTTCGATTACGCAGCGCAATATTAAGTGTATCTGAATCTGGCCCAGTGTCTTCAAGGAAACCTGACAGTCAAAACATTGATTGTTTACACATGCAATAGCCCCCACTGCCCCTCTGAGAAGCAATCAGTGATGGGCTGTTTTTCAAAAGGAGGTTGACAAGAGGCTGGGATGATATGTCACCTCCTCTCTGCCTGTTTTAACACTGAGAGGGCAACACCAATTTACTTGAATATGTCACATTCAGTCATGGTATTGCTTCACAGATGCGTCAGGGGACATCATTTTTGCTGTGGCCACAAAGTAAGGTAAACAGTTTTGGGTGTTTTTTTTTTCTTTTATAGTAAAAAAAAATGAAAATACTGCCATTATTAAAGTTGATACTAAAGCCTCATTTTTTTCATTTAAATAACAAACATGTTATACTTACCTGCTCTGTGCAATGGTTTTGCACAGAGCAGCCCAGATCCTTTTCTCAGGTCCCTCACTGACACTCCTGGCCCAGCTCCCACCTGCTGAGGACCCCCACATCAAGCAGCTTGCTATGGGGGCACCCGAGCTGAACCGCTGCTCTGTATGTCCCATTCAGACACAGAGCTGCTGTTCTGACCCACCAGCTTTATTTCCTTATTGGCTCACTGGCTTTGATTGACAGCAGGGGGAACCTATGGCAACTCGCTGCTGTCTCAGCCAATGAGGCAGAAGAGTCAACAGTAAGTAACAGTAAGTAAGACCAAAAGAAAACTGTATCTGGCTAGTTCTTAAGTGGTTAAAGCCATAATAAATCATAACTTATTTTTTATTTATTTTTTTAACCTGTAAGATAAAGGCATAATGTGCTAGTATGCATAGCATACTAGCACACTATGAAATTCCTACCTAACAAAGCCATCCAGCAGCGAACTGTCACCTCTCCCAGGGCTTTTATCTTCACCCGATCTTCCATTTGGGTTTGCATCCTATGGCCTTCTCATTGGCCATGTCGCAATGATGACACTCCCGCGCTTGAGCTCGGGAGTCAGGGACTGCGGCACAGAGCTCTGACGGACCGACACAGTATGCTGTCTCTTCATGGCGCATGTGCTGGGGACAATACCAGCTGCATGCAGTGTAAATATCTCCTAAACCGTGTAGGTTTAGGACATATTCACTGTACCTACATGTATGCCTTATTATATATATATATTCCACTTCACATGAACTAAGGGGCCAAGCTCAACCCCTAAAAAACAACCCCACACCATAACTCCCCAAATGATTGGGAGGGGATCATGCTCTGTTTCAGTATGTCACAGTACATGTTGGCATTCATGGTTACTTCAATGAACTGTAGCTCCCCAGTTTCGGCAGCACTCATGCAGCCCCAGACCATGACACTCCCACCACTATGTTTGACTGTAGGCAAGACACACTTGTCTTTGTACTCCTCACTGGTTGCTGCCACACACACTTGACACCATCTAAACCAAATACGTTTATCTTGGTCTCATCAGACCACAAGACATGGTTCCAGGTAATCCATGTCCTTAGTCTGCTTGTCTTCAGCAAGCTGTTTGCGGTCTTTCTTGTGCAACATCTTTAGAAGAGGCTTCCTTCTGGGACAACAGCCATGCAAAACAATTGGATGCAGCATGCAGCTTATGGTCTGGGCACTGACAGGCTGACCCCCCACCCCATCAACCTCTGCACTAATGCTGGCAGCACTCATATGTCTATTTCCCAAAGACAATCTCTGGATATGAGGTTGAGCATGTGCACTCAACTAATTTGAACATTGCGAGTGGAACCTGTCCTGTTAAACCGCTGTATGGTTTGGGCACCATGCTGCAGCTCAATTTCAAGGTTTTGGCAATCTTCTTATTGCCTAGGCCATGTTTATATAGAGCAACAATTCTTTTTTTTCAGATCTTCAGAGAGTTCTTTGCCATGAGGTGCCATATTGAACTTCCAGTGACCAGTTTGAGAGATTAGGAGCGATCTTGCAGTGCATTATGGGTTGCTCCGCGGTGCTCAAATTTGCCACAAACGCCCTATATGTTCAGTTTATTTGCGGTCAAACGAACACCTAATGTTCGAGTCGAACTTATGATTGATTCGAACATCGGGACGATACCTAGTGCTCAGCCATGTTGGAACAGAAAGGGACCATCCCCAAACTGTTCCCACAAAGTTCAGAGCATGAAATTGTCCAAAATGTCTTGGTATGCTGATGCCTTAAAAGAGTTCCCTTCACTGGAACTAAGGGGCCAAGCCCAACCCCTGAAAAACAACCCCACACAATAATCCCCCTCCACCAAATGATTTGGTCCAGTGCACAAAGCAAAATCCATAAAGACATTGATGAGTTAGTTTGGAGTGGATGAACTTGACTGACCTGCACAGAGTTCTGATCTTATCACGATAGAACACCTGTGGGATGAATCAGAGCGGAGAGTGCATGCCAGGCCTTCTTGTCCACATTAATGCCTGACCTATGTGCTTCTGTAAGAATGGTCAAACATTCCCATAGACACACTCCTAAACCTTGTGGAGAGCCTTCCCAGAAGAGTTGAAGCTGTTATAGTTGCAAAGGGTGGGCCAACTTAATATTGAACCCTACGGACTAGGACTGGGATGTCATTAAAGTTTGCATGTAAAAGCTTGTGGCCCAATACTTTTGACAATATAGTGTAAATATCTGGGTCCGCTAATTGATTGTTTTGACATCAATTAGTTGACCCAGAGATGCATTTATGTATTTTTGCATTGTTTGCTCAGTTTCCACAATATCCGTTTTTTTATTTTATTTAAGTGTGGGGTTCCCCTTAAGATTGTCAGAGCACGTGCCACAAATTGGATCAGTTAAGATGATAATCTGACTTCAATTCAAATCAATGGGCTGAAATCATGGCCAAATCTGACCAAAGTAGTGCAGGAAGTCGGACCAACACAAGTCGGACCAGTTATAGGGAACCACTGATTTTAACATGACGTGACTTGTGCGCTCAAAGTCGGAGTGCATGTTGTACCAGTGTGAACCGGCCCTAAGACCCCTTTCACACTGAGGGTATTTTGCAGGTGCTATAGCGTTAAAAATAGCTCCTGCAATCCGCCCTTAAAAAGCTGCGTTGCGCTAGCAGGACGGTAAAACAAGTTTTGCTAGCCGCATCTTTGGAGCGGTGAAGGAGCGGTGTGTAAATCGCTCCTCTTCCTCTGCTGCCCATTGAAATCAATGGAACAGCGAGGCTATACCGCTATACAGCAGTGCATTTAACCCTTTCTCGAAATGCGCCAAAAATCCGACCATAGCCTCAGCGGTAAAAATAGCAGCGTTTTACCGCTGACGCTATTGGCGGCTCAGTGTGAAAAGGACCTAAAGCATTCAAATTGTTCAGTATGGCACTGTATACCCTTATTTCACTATGATGATTCAGATTGTGGATTTTTTTTTAAGACCTTACGTAGCAGAGGGTTTAATTCACACTAAATGTTTCACCAATAGTACCACAGTTATGAAAAATAACAGGTTTTGTAGTCTAAAATACCTGCTATTCTCACTAAACCTTTCTGCAGGAAACAAAGGCAAATCTAAAAATTGGGCAGACTTTTGTTGAATCTTTAAGAGGGGGAAACAGTATGAATTCAAACAAACACCTTATTGAAGCCAGCAATTGTTATATAGCCTACACCAGAGCCATGGTAATACACAATATTGTAATTCCAGGAAAGGTATGTTTTATTAGAAACACATTCCATTTTGGCCACAATTCAACTACCTCCACCTGAGAAAAGCAGGTTAGTTGCTAACTTTTTCTCATCATCCTAGAAAAGGTAGATTAGACCCCTTACCTATTTACCAGAACAGTAACCCCCTGCCCCATTCACATTTGAATAAAATACAGAAACAAAATGCTGCAGGGACTTGTGCAAATCCATGCTATGCTATGATAGGTCTTTTCTTTCTTTAAAAAAAACATTCTAGGATTAATGTTTGGTCAAAAAAGAAATAAAAATGGCCCACAAGTTACACATGCTCACTTGCCCTGTGCCCCAGCAACCACTTAATTCATGTGTTCATGTTACCTGTTTTACTATCTTAAAATATGCATTTTTTTTTAGCTGCTGTCCAAGTAATTACCCCACTGTATACATCCTGGGCCAGACTCTCAAAAAATGGCGTATCTGGCGGCGTAGCGTATCGTATCGCATTTACCCTACGTCTACGCAAATTACTGGAGCAAGTGCCGTATTCTCAAAGCACTTGCTCCGTAATTTTCGGCGGCGTAACGTAAATGCGTCATATTCAAATACTGAAGAAGGGGGCATGCTGTATTTAAATTAAGCACGCCCCCACGTCAAACGAAGTGCGCATGCGCCGGCCGGGAAAAAAGCCCAGTGCGCATGCTCCAGCTCACGTCGGAAAGCGTCGTTGAAACCGACGTCAAAACGACGTGATCGTCACTTACGCAATTCCCTATTCGCGAACGACTTAGTAAAACGATGTAACCGACGGAAAAAGACGACGCTGACCCGACGCCATACTTAACATGGCAACGACGGCACTTGGGAAACATACCCCTCATACAGCTGGGGTAACCTTACGCGTACGCAACCTACGTAAATGACGACGGGGCGGCGTAAAAACGTTCGGGAATTGGCGTATTAGGCTCAATTGCATAGGCAAATGAGAAAACAACGTAAAGGCCACCTAGCGGCCGGTGTTGTCATTACATCTAAGATCAGACGGTGTAATTGCTTTACACCTGTCAGATCTTTAGTGTATCTATGCGTAAGTGATTCAAAGAATCTCTCCGATAGATACCTATTGAAAAAAACTGCAATACGACGGTGTATCTGAGATACACCGTCGTATCTCTTTTGAGAATCTGGCCCCCTAACTCTTTATTTACCCAAATTATCTAACAAGAGTCAGATTACCACATACTACCATTTCTCTAAAATACATCTTTGTGCTAGGTATTTACATGGAGAAGTACTGGAGCCCTTGCTGACTAGCTGCTGCAGAAGATGAGGTCATGTTCCAATAAAGCGAGCCCACCTGTGTTACTTCAATTGCATTAATGGTTACAAAATGGAGCAAATAATGTTGAAATGGGATACAGATTATCCCTGAGCATCCATCTTATGGATCAAGTTACTTATCTCTAGTTATGTGTTGAGGGAAGGCTAATTATTATGAAGGGATGTTTGGATTTTTAACGGTTTTCCCTGCTAAATGCCCTTTACTCATGTGCCAAAAATGATAATGCGTTATAAGGGAAAAACTTGCGTGCTACTATGTTCTAATTTTTAAGTAAATATAAACCATCAACCTCCAGTGAATATAGTGAAAATAAACTCAGACAAAAAAATATATATTGTACATGTATAGTGACCACGAATTAGCTGCAACCACTTGGTAGTGTACTCAAAAGACACTGCGTAATAAATGTAAAAGAAAAAGATGGGAATGGTGCGCTTATTCAATAATGTGCCATAAAGTAATATATTCAAAGGAAAAAATATGATGAGTATCCAAACATACAAATAAATACATAAATGTGAATCAAGTCCAACTAAAGCCCAATGGTAGGAGTCAGTTCATATAAAGACAACAATCTCATAGAGATAATTTGATAGAAGAAAAAACAGATAAAACATCAATCCAAACATTGACTGTTACATTTATGAATTGGCCGCTCACCTCCAACAATGACCCAAGGGTCAAACAAGGTTCATCAGATAGTCAGATAAGGAATCCTGCTAATGGATCTGTAAAGGCATCCAGGTTCCAGACAAATAACTACGCCCAAAACTTGGCAAAACTTTGCATCAAAACATCTTGGGTAATATAGAGGAAACAGCTCGCTCAAAGGAATGGTACTTCTTGTATAAATGGCGCTCAAAGAAAACAAAGAACAGCCATAGTGCAATATTGCCAAATGAAAAGTAAATGTATTTAGTAAAAAAACTGCTTACATCAAGTAAGGGTAAAATCTGCAGTAAAATGCAATGGGAGTAGTGACACACAGGCCTCATCACTATACTTTTGTTAAAACACCACTAGAACTGATTTCACAAGGATCCACCCAACGCATTGCGACACTGGTCACGTGACTTCCTCAGGGAAGTCACGTGACTGACGTCACAAGGCTCCACCCGATGCATTGCATCACTGGTCACGTGACTTCCTCTGTGACATCAGTTCCGGTGGTGTTTTAACAGAAGTATGGTGAGGAGGCCTGTGTGTCACTACTCCCATTGCTTTTTACTGCGGCTTTTATCCTTACTTGATGTAAGCAGTTTTTTTTACTAAATAAATTTACTTTTCATTTGGCAATATTGCTCTATGGCTGTTCTTTGTTTTCTTTGAGCGCCACTTGTACAAGAAGTAACATTTCCTTTGAGCGAGCTGTTTCCTTTATATGTGGAATTACCCAAGATGATTTGATGCCAAGTTTTGGTCTGGAACCTGGATGTCTTTACAGATCAAGTTATCTCTATGAGATGTTTGCTTTATATGAACTAACTCCTACCATTGGGCATTAGTTGGACTTTATTCACATTTATTTATTTATTTGTATGTTTGGATACTCATCATATTTTTTCTTTGAGTATATTACTTTATGGCACATTGAAAAAGTGCACCATTACCATCTTTTTCTTTTACAAAAATGATAATGCTACAATATTAATAACTTTGGAAGGCAGTTAGAGCATTTTAAAGGAAAAACAAACATGCTATACTTACCTGCTCTGGTCCCCCAGTGGCACTCTGGGCCCCTCCCCTTTGCCGAGTGCCCCTGTAGCAAGCAGCTGAGGGGCACTTGTGGCTATTCGCTCCCAAGCCAGCTCCCTGTGTCCATAAGAAACAGAGAGCATGGCTCATCCCTTCTCCCCTCTGCCTCACTGGCTGTGATTGACACCCAAGAGAGACCCAGGAGAACACCTGCTGTCATTCACATTGTTGAATTGGGATTGGGCTTGGGTAAGTATTAGGGGGGCTGCACATTAAAGGTTTTTTACCTTCAAAAGCTTCAGCCTATAGAACTACTTTAAAAGAAAATTATGGGAATTTTTTTTTTTTTTTTTTACCACAATTTTTTTTGTTGGGAATTACAAGGTGATAACTGTATACACTAAACAGCACCATCAAAAAAAATAAAATAACATAAGAATACAGAGATAAACCCACAGTCTAATGTGTACCATAGGGACATAGGCCAAGTCCCACATGTGTTTCTTAAGGGCAATGTGCAACATAGAAATCTCTAGGAGAACCCTCTATATGGACGACCTGTCAGGCCCGTATGACCTCATGCTAGCCCCGATTCATGGTAGCAGTACCCAGTCCCTTATCTGTCGCATGAATCCTCTCACATGGAAAAGGATGAATGAGGGGGATGGGCGGGAGGCCGACCCTCCCACCCAAGTCCCTTAACGTTGACAGAAAAGAGGTCAAGAAAGAAAGAAAAAAAAAAAAAACGGAGAGAGAGAAAAGGATAACCGGGAAAGGGAAAGAAGAGAGAGAGAGGGGGGAGGGAAAGAAGAAAAAGAGAATGGAGGGGGGGGAAGAGGTGTCAACTCAAATCCTAATGGGGGGTGAAGTGGGGGGGCCCTTGCCGTCCATGTTCTATTGACCTGTACATTTACAGGTCAAGGGTACATAAGAAAGGCAGACGCCAGTCATGCAATTTCGCTACGTCCAGATCCATTCGGATTCTGGGTCAGAGTTCGGTATTCTGCTGAGTCTCGGAATTTAAACCACTCACTCCAAACAAAAAGTGAACTTTGTAATGTCATCTCGGGCCGTATATATCAGTTCCTCTATCGCTGCAAGCCGGTCAACGTGCGCCACCCACTCTTTTACGGTCGGTGGTACCGTAGCTCTCCAGTGTACAGGAACACATAATCTAGCAGCGTTAACCATATATATTGCGATATCGTTTTTTGGGGACATCGGAAAGGTGAAGCAGATATTGTGCTGATGAAAACTCCAGGGGTAGCGAAGAAACCGCCCTTATCACGTCATGTACCTTCTGCCAATATGGTTGAATTAGTGGGCACTCTCACCAAATGTGGAAGGAAGGTGCCTAAAGCTCGTCCACATCTCCAGCATTGATCTGAGACCGTAGAGGCAGAATTTGTGTACCACATCCGGCGTCTTATACCACCGTGTCCTAATCTTGTAACCATTTTCCTGTATGCCCACGTTCAATGAGCCCTTGAAAATGAACCAGTTCACCCTCTCCCAATCTGTCGCCGAAATCGGTCTATCCAGTTTGGCCTCCCAGGAGGCCTGCTCCGCCTGCACAGAGGCAAAGGGTCCTCTAAACATGGACGCATACAGGATCGAAATAACATGTCGTTGGGGTGACTCACTTAAGCATAGTGATTCAAAGGTCGTGGGCGATTTTGTAAAAGACCCTCTAACCTTCGGGTCATTCAGGAAGTGACTCACTTGGAAATAGGCAAACAAAGGAAACCTCTTGGTCAGAGACCTCTTCTCGAGGTCTTTCAGGGATACAAATTTATCCTTGGAGAATAAATGTTTGGCCAGAATTTCATCATGCGGCCACTCATGCCTCAAGTATCCCCCATCCTGTCCTGGGACGAAATCCGGGTTACCCCTAAGTGGGGTCAATCCGCATTCCGTTGTTGAGACTCCGAACCTATCACAGGCCTTTGTGAATGCCAACAAGGTAGCCCCAATTAGTGGATGAGATAAGACGTTAGACCTCCAATGCCTCCTAGAAATCCAGGGAATTTTCCCCAGGTCTTCTCCCGTCGCCCGGTTTTCCAAGTGGACCCAGTCTTTACATCGGGCGTGAACTCGCCAATCCACTACCCTTGTGAGATGTGTCGCCCAATAATACCTGTGCAGGTATGGGAGGCCAATACCTCCCTCCGCTTTTGGCAGCACCAGCTTCATCCAGCTAATTCTGGGAGCTTTAGACCCCCACAAGAACTTCCTACACATCCTCTTGTAGGTTTCAAAGAAGGAGGGTGGGAGGGCGATTGGAATCGTCTGCAGTTTATATAAAATTAGGGCAGAACCGTCATTTTCAAGATGGCGGCCCTACCAAACCAAGAAATAGTGGGAGAATCCCATCGCAGTAGATCTTGTTGCATGGCCTTTAACTAAGGTGCAAAATTCTTCTCATAAAGGTCTGATAGCTTACCCGGAAGCCTAATGCCCAGGTAAGGAATATCATCAGTCTTCCATCGAAAGGGGAAGCTCTTCTGGCAATGGAGGACTAGCGATGAGGGCAGGGAGATATTTAGGGCATATGACTTGGAAAAGTTAATCTTAAGGTGAGAGATATATTGGAATTGTTGGAACACTTGTAGAAGGTTAGGCAAGGATACCAAGGGGGAGGAGAGAAAGAGCAAGATATCATCGGCGAAGGCCGCAAGCTTGTATTCCTTTTGGAGTACCTTAAGTCCTGATATGTCAGGGTGAGCCCTAATGCAGCGAAGGAGAGGTTCCAGGGTGAGGATATAGAGTAAGGGCGAAAGAGGGCATCCCTGTCTGGTGCCATTGTGGATGGAGAAGGCCTCTGATAAGTGGCCATTTACTCTTACCCTGGCACGCGGCGTTGAATAAAGTGCCCCCACCATTGACCTCAATCGTGTGCCTAGACCGAGTGCCTCCAGAACCGAGTGCATGTAGTCCCAGGCCACTCGGTCAAAGGCCTTCTCCGCATCCAATGAAAGGAAGAACCCTTCACTTCTCGTAGAAGTTATCCAGTGATGCAAGTTGAGGGCTTTGAGGGTGTTGTCCCTGGCCTCCCTGCCCGGGACAAACCCTACCTGATCAAGACCCACCAGGCCGGTACATAGAAGGCTAGCCGTGTCGCCAGAATTTTAGAAAAAATCTTTACATCCACATTGAGGAGCGAAATCAGCCTGTAGTTCGCTACATCCGAGGGATCCTTGCCCTCCTTAGGTATTACCGAAATATACGCTTCCAGTAGGGTGTGGGAATCGTTAGAGGCACCTGCTAAAGAGTTAAAAGCTTTGAGGAAACCCGGCGCTAGCAGATCAGAAAAGCATTTGTAGTATTGTGCCGTCAAGCCATCTGGTCCCGGGCTCTTGCCCGGCTTGGTGGCTTTCAAGGCTTCCACCCATTCCTCCGATGTCAGCGGTAACTCTAAGGCTTGTTGGTCCTCCACAGATAGTGCCCGAGGCCTTTATCTGTGCAAGAAATCTTTAATCAGGGATTCCCTGGTGACCGCTGAGCCCACCCCTTCCTCCGTTGATCTAATATTATATAATGTGTTGTAGTATTCCCGGAATTGACGTGCAATGTCCTCCGACTTAGTATGAATTCGTCCTTGTCTCTTACATGGTGAATAGTGGAAGCGAGGACCCGTTTCTGTGTGAACCGAGCCAGAAGTCTTCCTGGTTTGTTCCCCTGTTCAAAAAACAATTTCTGAGATAACATCATGCGCTTGCGCGCTTTTTTGTAAAGTTCATTAAGTAGAAGCGTCCCAGTCTCTGCTAATTCCGCCGCTACCTCCAGCGCCAGAGAACCTTTATGTTTTGATTCCAAGCTAGAAATTTTGTTGGTGAGTTCCTGAATAAGGGCCAGATATTCCCTTTTCTTTCTCGCCGCCATGGATAGCAGGTGTCCCCGTATGACACATTTATGTGCCTCCCACTGAACCATAGGCGACACATCTGGCGTATCATTGTGCAGGAAGTAATCCCCAATTGCTTGCTGAAGGGCACTAACGTCTGCTAGGTCCGTAAAGAGGGAGGCGTCTAGTCTCCACATTTTCGTGGTGGATTCCCTCTTCGGGAAACGTAAGGTAAGAGTTACCGGGTGATGGTCGGACAGTACCAAATTTTCAATTGTCGCATCATGCAGGTACGAGAGATCGCTTTGGGAGAGGAAAATATAACGAGTCTCGAGTACCGTTGGTGGGGAGATGAGAAGAATGTATAATCCTTCCCACTAGGGTTCAGGGTGCGCCACGTGTCATGTAGTGCTAGCGAGGCAAGGCCTAATTTCGCTTGTCGCAGGGCCGCGAACGAGAGGGACGATGTACCCGTGGACGTGTCGAGGTTCGGATCAAGGGCCATGTTGAAGTCCCCTCCGAGGATTACAAGGACCGATTTGAAAGAGGTAAGTTTCGTAAGCGTATCTCGCAGAAAAGAGACCTGTTTGGAGTTAGGGCAGTACATGGTTGCAAGCGTCACCGGTCTATCTTTCCAGAACCCCTTAAGGAAGAGGAATCTACCTCCGGGATCCACCATCTGGTCCGTGAGGTGAAAAGCCAACGATTTTGCGAGCAAGATCGCTACCCCCTTTGTCTTGGAATCAGCACAAGTCGCATGGAAAGCCTCGGGGTACCATTTATTGGTTAGACGCTGAATATTGTTAGATTTGAAGTGAGTTTCTTGGAAAAAGACGACATGCGCCCTGTGTCGACGAGCTACTGCTAGAAAACTGGAGCGTTTCTCATGGAGATTTAGGCCTTTGGTGTTGACCGATAGAACCTTGAGCGACAGAGGAGCCGCGGATTGTAGTACGGAGGCCATGAGAATCTATACCTGATGAATATTGTAGTAGACGGAGAGGGCAGAAGGCAGGGAGTGGAGGAAGAAGAAGAGTAGAAAAGGGGGAAGGAAAAGGGAGAGGAAAGAAAAAAAAAAAGGGAAAAAAAAAAAAGGATATATATACCCGGCTGGGCTAAGCCTACCTACAAAAAGCATTGTGCCGGAAGGGACAAGGGGTCCAGCCTCCCTTGAGGTGGGGATGTAAACCTGTACCCGAAGGTGTCTATCTAACCCACCATCCAAGACCCCCAGACTAAGAAGAACTCTGTTGACCTGAAGAAACCCTCTAATACACAAAAGGTATGGTGAGGAGTCACACCATCTGCGACCGTATGCCACAAGGAGGGGAGGCTCTCGCCATCCCCATCCCAGCCCTCCAACCCCTAACCAAAAGGCTAAAAATAAGAACCGAGATTGCCATTGTCCCAAGATCCCACGCGTCTGGTCCTCCGGAAGAAAAGGGATAATACATAGCATTATGTTTAGGCCCCCCTCCCAAAGGAACCCAGGGATGGGGAGTTTCTGCCTGCCCCACAGAGTCCCATCAAGACCCCCTCTGAGGGAGAGCATCGGCATACCAAAACCCACAAACAATAGTCAGTTTAATACAGAGCATAACAAATAGAAAAAAGGAAAAAACTCAAACAGTGAATCACAAGTAAACCTTAAAGGGAAGGAATGCGCCCTGTTATGCATCATATCCCAATCTGAACTTCATGGGCCTATTCCCTAGCTAGGGAACCCCAGGTAAACAAAGAGCATTATAGCGTTTCATGCCCCTGGGAGACTCCACTGGCTACAGAACGCCTGCGGCGAGATCGGAGTCCCCTCAACGGCAATCCTGCGCCCGCAAGGGCAATATCCATTAACCGTTGCTGGGGTGTACTGCCCCTGCTCACTTTGAATCCCTGAGGGCCACAGCTAGCAACCACCTTAAACATCTATAAAACAAAACTGAAGAGGCCGTATAGCCCAATAACAGTGAGTGATCCCCACATCCAAACAAGAACCTCCCCCCTCATTTACCTGAAGTATAAAAACTCTTGTAGCCTAGTCAGAGCCCGGACCCCATACTCATGGGAAATGGGTAGGGTCATGGTGGGGAGAGGGGGTCAAGGGAAGGGAAAGGGGAGAGGGTAAGGAGGAGGGAGAGGAGGGAGAGGGGGGGAGAGGGTGAGGGAAAGGGATGCCAGCTCACCTCTATGATATCTAGCATGTTCAGTACCAAAGGTGTGCTTCACATAAGCCCTTTTCAGTCTAACACTGATAACAGAGCTCTGCATTAGTCTTCGCGAGCCATAGAAGATCATCAGGACGGTTGCCTGGCACTACCTGGACACAGATCAGTCACACATCTGTCAGCCAAAAAGTTTACCGTTCCTGCCCAGAGTAGGTGATGTATGCAAGCTAGACGGGATCAGAAGCCCGGGAGGCAAGAGCATACCTCCCTGTTCAGACATCCCACCCACCAGAGCCCTGAGGTATGGGATGAGATCTACTCAATGTCGTCAAAAATGTTGTGTGCTGACATAGGCTTCCGTCAATGTCCTTACAGGCTGATGGCAGCAGGGAAGGACAGGCAAAAAAAAAAAAAAAGGGGGGGGGATGGTCAGCATAGAACACAACCGGTGTGACCAGGTGTTGAAATGGTGGCAGTCAATGCACTTGGGAGCTTAGAGGGGGGATCACATCGCAGCAGACAGGGTCAGCTTACCACATCTTGGTAATGGGTCTCAGTTCTCCGTTCGCCGTCGCACGTGTCCATATCACCCCGAAACCCAAGCGGGGAAACATCAGAAGATCTGCGTCGCCTTTGTCTGTTTCTCTGCGATCTCGGGGTGTCATCCAGCCGGGTGGGAATCCAGGGTTCAGGTTGGAAGAACGCCCCGTACCAGTTAGGTACATTGGCAACAGGGATGCCCAGCGTATCACAGAATTGGCGCAGGTCTTGAGGTGTCCTCAGTGAAGCCGTTCTGTTTCCAGCTGTGGCCTGGAGGCAAAACGGGAACTTCCATTTGTACATTATGTGCCTGTCACGCAGAATTTGCAGTAGGGGTCTCAGGTCACGCCTGTGCTGCAGAGTGATAGCTGACAGGTCCTGGTACAATTGAATGCGGGCCCCTTCGTACTCCAAATTAGCCTGGTTACGAGCAAGGCGTAGAATTTCCTCCTTTTGTACAAAATTCACCAAACAACAGACTATATCCCTGGGTGGGTCTGTGTCCCTGCCTTTGGGCCGGAGGGCCCTATGACACCTCTCCATCTCCACAGGGGCATCCAGCGGCCTTCCCAGCAGGGTATTAAAGATAGCCCATACTGCTTGTTGTACATGTTGGGGCCATTTCACCGATTCTGGGACCCCCCGGACGCGCAGGTTCCGCCTGCGTCCTCTGTTATCCAGGTCCTCCAGATGCCTATGCATATCTATGAGATGATGTGCATGTGAGTTAGAGGCCCTCTGCACTTGATGGATAGCTGCCCCGTATGTCATGGCAGCCGCCTCCACGTGCTCCACCCGGGATACGATCGCTCTGATCTCCCCCTTTAGATCTGCCATCGCAGCAAACATGGCAGTTTTTATGTCCAGGGCTACTTGTTGTAGATCCGCCATGCATAGCGGGTGCGGGGTGTAAGGGAGTGCCGTACCTTGAGGCAGTCTGGATGAGGCGGAGGCGGATGGCGGCAGCGGCTCCCTACTCAAGTCCGCGGCTTGAGATGCAGCCTGCGTGTCCGACGGAGCGGAGCGGAACATCGTCGGAATCGTTTTGCTTAGCTGCGTGGAAGGATCCATCTGGGAGCGGGTGCTCTGCTGGTTCTTGCCCGCCATCGTGGTGTTCAGGAACTGAGGGAATCAGCTAATTGTAAGCACGTCTGAGGGTCTGGACAGTGGAGCTCTCTCACTGAGCTGCCATCTCGCTCCGATGCCAGGCCACGCCCTTCATGGGAATTTATTTTATTTTAAAATCATACTTACCTAGGTGGATGCAGCAATGGTCCAATGCTAAATCTATCCCCCATGGACTCTCAGGCCACGTACACATGATCAGACCGGTCTGATGAAACTGGTCCAACGGACTGTTTTCATCGGACCACGCTGAAGTGGTCTATTGGTCTGATGTGCGTACACACCATCGGACCACAAATCTGAATCAGACCAGAACGCGGTGACATAGAACACAACGACGTGCTGAAAAAACGAAGTTCAATGCTTCCAAGCATGCGTCGACTTGATTCTGAGCATGCGCGGGTTTTTGGTCCGATGCTTTTGTGTACTAACCATTGAATCTGTCCGGCGGACAGGTGTCCGTCGGACAGATTTTAGAGCAAGTTTTAAAACTTTGGTCAGACGGACAACGGTCCAATAGGCCGTACACACCATCGAATTGGTCCGATGAAACTGGTCTTAAGACCAGTTTCATCGGACCGGTCTGATTGTGTGTACACGGCCTCAGGCTGAGAGCCGAGCAATCAAACATTGCTGTTCACTCGGTTCTCAGAGCTCCCTGAGCAGAGAGCTGGTAACTGTCAGTCACCGCTGCCTGCTCTTCCCCTCCAGCGTTCACTGGAGCACTGGGCTGTGGAGGGGGCAGGAGCAGTCCTCTCAGGGGCTGGCTAAGAGGCTGAGCCAGGTGCCGGTACAGGCATGTGGGTGGATTCCCACCATATGGTTGTGATCTTTTCCCAGCCTGGACCAGCTATGTGACATTGGCCCACAACAAGCTTCAGCCCGCTGTCTGCTAAAAATTAGTCATATGAGTGCAGAATGAACTGCACTCCTGTAACTCACAGTAGAAGGATAAAGAAAAAAATGCATTTTTTCCTTGTACATGATTGGATGATGGCAGCCAGCAGAGTTTCACCTCATTCACAAAACTTTGAAGAAAATTCCCATGCACATCTCATACAAGGTGAAAAGCCTATTTGCCTTTAGTAAACCAACCCCATTGCATCTTGTGAAACTTACAGAAGACATACTGCTCTAGGGGGGCATACATAAATGACACTGATTGTAATAAATCTGACAAATGCATTACTTTTGTAATATATGCACTAGTGAGCATTTTAAAAATAGTTATTATAATGATGTGTTTGCCTTTAGCTGTTCTCGTTGACTATAGTTAAACATTAATGGCAGATACTCACTTAAAGATATTTGAATCCTAATTTTGGACTTAAAATAAAGCATTGTGGGTGTTCTGGCTCGTGTGTTTTATTGATAACCCAGTTAGCATGTTCTTCAAGCGTTATATCATTAAACTCATTATGTTTGATGTGTAAGAGCTGTCCTACGGGGATTCCATTAATCTATGAGGTGGAATGTGAGGTCTCTGAATGCAATAGTTTGTAAATGCCTCCTTTTTTCATGTATTTTACACTAGTACAATGACTGTAACTTAGCATCAACAATTATGAGGATAGTTAATTAAATCCACTGTAGGTAGAAATTATAGAGGATGTGCATATTAGTTATGTGCTGGGGAAGCAATTATCAGAAATGCAATTACGTTTTGGGAGATGTAAGATGTGTGACCAGAGTGACATCTATCAAGGTCTGTCCTAGATTCTCTCTTATAAGCCTGGGGGGGCTCCAGAACTGAGATCTCTTAAGGATAAGAGTGATTAGACTGCAGATGGTGACATCATTACATTCCAAAACAAGTACTGTCACCCACAGTTAAACTTTCAATGATCCTTTCAATATGTTGCCATCATCAATAAAAAAAGAAAAACTGTAAGAACTGAAGAAAATACTTAGGCTCTCATTTAATAGCAAAGACAGATTCGGAGCTATGGATATATTGTTTTAAATCTTGCTGGCTTATTCAGTAGGACCTTGTTCACCCTTGAGCAGTTTACAGTAGAACAGTGACCTTCAGACTCAGACACCTTATGGGACACACAGAGAGGACTTTTTATTTTATGGAAGTAGTTCATATTAGCACGCTTCAGTGCAGTCCTTTTTTTTATTTTTCATTCAATATGTATTATGTGTCATACATTTTTAACATGTCAAACAAATGGAAATATTTTGTTTAGTAAAGAGAAAAAGACTAATTAAAAAGTTAGGAAAATATGTGTAAAATATGCATCAATATGAATTAGAACAGCAACAAGCCTAAACATTCAGTGACCTGCTGCTAGTAATGACCTCTAAACACAGCAACTGTATTATATCAGAAATTTCACTCAATTTGTTTTAGGCAGACTTCAGTGTAATTTTCCTAGAATCTTGTATCCAGCCCTTGGGGGAGCTTCTCACTGGTGAAGAAGGAGCATACTTCCTAAAATATGTGTAACTCCCAGTAGCGACAACTCATATGGGGCATCCCCCTAATCCATGTGCCTGGCCCATAATGTAAATGCAGGGTGCAGGGCGCATTGATTTTAATGTTTTTTTTTTTTTTTTAAGCACATGATTAGAGCTTGAGGCTTCAAAAAGGGTGGGCTCATTAACCACTTAAGGACCGCCTACTGAACATTTACGTCAGCAGAATGGCACGGCTGGGCACATCAACGTATATATACGTTGGTTCTAGTACCCAGCCGTGGGTCACGGGCGCACACCCACGGCACGCTTCCGTGACCCGGTCCGAAGCTCCGGGACCGCGGGACTCGCGGACCCGATTGCCGCTGGAGTGCGGCGATCGGTCCCCAGAGCTAAAGAACGGGTCGTGTGTAAACACGCCTTCCCCGTGCTTCACTGTGGCCGCAGCATCGATCACGTCATCCCTGTTATAGGGGGACATGATCGATGACGTCACACCTACAGCCACACCCCCCTACAGTTGTAAACACACGCAGGGAACACACAAATCCTACAGCGCCCCCTTGTGGTTAACTCCCAAACTGCAACTGTCATTTTCACAGTAAACAATGCAATTAAAATGCATTTTTTGCTGTGAAAATGACAATTGTCCCAAAAATGTGTCAAAATTTTCCGAAGTGTCCCCAATAATGTCGCAGTCACGAAAAAAAAAATCGCTTTTCGCCGCTATTAGTAGTAATAAAAAAAATAATTAATAAAAATGCAATAAAACTATCCCTTATTTTGTAAACGCTATAAATTTTGCGAAAACCAACCGATAAACGCTTATTGCGATTTTTTTTTACCAAAAATAGGTAGAAGAATACGTATCGGCCTAAACTGAGGAAAAAAAAATTATATATATTTTGGGGGGATATTTATTATAGCAAAAAGTAAAAAATATTGCATTTTTTTCAAAATTGTCGCTCTATTTTTGTTTATAGCACAAAAAATAAAAACCACAGAGGTGATCAAATACCACCAAAAGAAAGCTCTATTTGTGGGGAAAAAGGAGCCAATTATTTGGGAGCCACGTCGCACGACCGCGCAATTGTCAGTTAAAACGACGCAGTGCCGAATCGCAAAAAGGGGCAAGGTCCTTTACCTGCATTTTGGTCCGGGTCTTAAGTGGTTAAGCGCATACGCGGGAGCTCCTAGATGGTCGCTTAAGCCTGGAGATCCGCATCATCCCGGATCCACGGCGCACACAGCTCGAAACCTAGCCACCCAGGACAGGCAACAACAAGCAATTCCGGCCCCCGAGACCCCTGAGCACACCACTGGATGTCCAGACCAGCTAACAGACTAAACCTCGGGCCACAGTTTGACACATCAATGTGGGGAGGGTGTACCAAGATGGCCACCACCATCACAGATTGCAGGATCAGAGGCAAGTCCTAGTCCCGACAACCCTCACCTACTCCCAGGTGACCCCTTTGTTCTCATGGCTAACTCAAACCCAACAGGGACGGATTTCAGGATAGCTACACATAATTCTCAGGGACTAAACTCCCCCCAGAAACAGAGTAAAGCACTTAAAAACTACCACTCCCTTAAACTAGACATAGTTCTGCCCCAAGAAACGCACTTCTTGGCTTGATAAAACACCAAATTCCTACATGCAAATTACCCAACATTTTACCTAGTGAACATAGCTAACAAGACTAAAGGGGTAGCTGTGTAATGTAAAGGGGCCCAGAGGTGCAGGGTGCTGTGTAATGTAAATGGGTCCAGAGGTGCAGGGTGCTGTGTAATGTAAAGGGGCCCAGAAGTGCAGGGTGCTGTGTAATGTAAAATGGTCCAGAGGTGTGGTGCTTTGTAATGTAAAGGGGTCCAGGGTGCTGTGTAATATAAAGGGGTCCAGAGGTGCAAGGTGCTGTGTAATGTAAAGGGGTCCAGAGGTGCAGGGTGCTGTGTAATGTAAAGGGGTCCAGAGGTACAAGGTGCTGTAACCCCATATCACATCATTAACCGCCACCACAAAGCACCGCCGCCACGGGCGCCCCCCCCCCCCCGGGCTGCTCAGTCTAAAATGCCCTGGTCTATTTTTTGTCCCAGTCTGGGTCTGCCCCCCAGTCCTATGCCAGGATCGAACCATATCCCAGCTTTCCCAAGCCTCATTTCTTCCACCCAAAATCGACAATCAAAGATACCGTCTGATCAGATAACGTATTGGTTTACAATCTCCCTACAGAATACACTTACTAGAACACCAGGAACAAACTGGCGACTTAATCAATCGCTCCTTAGTGACCCTGTCAAAATGAAAGAAATAGATGACTCCTTAAAGGAATACTTCAAATTAAGTGTAGACAACATTTCCCCAGAAATGTTATGGGCAACCCACAAAGTGGCCATTAGAGGAAAAATAATCCAATTGGTGACATAATCAAGAAAGGGCAACAGATGGACATCAACAAACTGTAAAAAACATTTTCAACCCTAAAAACGAAACATAAGAAATGCCAATCTAAGGCCTCAATAGAACAGCTAGACGCAGCTAGATTAGAGCTCAACCTAGCACTCAGCAAAAGCGGAGAAACACATTCGCTAGAGTGGGGCCAAATTCTATTCACAGAAAGACAAAATTTAATCTACTGTATGATATCTTCTAAGCTTTCGCCTCGGTATCGCACCCACACCCTCCCCAAAATTAGGGTAGCTGGACAACCGTCTACAGCCAATCCAAACAAAATACTCAAAGCCTTCCATGAATTCTACACCAAGCTCTACAGCACAACCTCCAAGGACAGGGGCCCAATAATATCTAACTTCCTGAAGGACCTTCCCTTACCGACCCTGTCTGCAGAACATAAAAATCTGATGGAGGTATCCTTTTCAGTAGGAGATAATGGAGGTCATAAAAATCTCAAGAAGGGTTCAGCCACTGGACCTTATGGTCTATCAGTACCTTATTACAAGGCATTCGCTGGCACTCTCCCTTAGACCCTTAACTCAACACTGCCTGAATAACAGTAATACCCAAACAGGACAAAAAACAGGAAGAGGTGGAGAACTATAGACCCATCTCCCTCATAAATAATGACCTAAAGATTCTAACAAAAACTCTAGTCAATTACCTTCCTTCCTTCATTAGCCGTTATGTCTACAAAAACCAAATGGGATTTATACCTGGTAGATAGGGGCCAGCGAAATCAGAAGAGCTATAGACATTGTTTCCCTACTACAATCTAGCCGGGATATGGACTCCAAACAAGAAGGAAGGCAATTATCCCTTGATTTACACAAGGATTTTGACTCTGTCGACTGGCCTTATATTTTCACCCTCATGGAGCAATAGGGATTTGGCCAGCGCTTCATGGGGGTTCTCCACTCCCTCTACTCCTCCCCAAAAGCTATGATTCGCCTCAGGGACACATTCTCAAAACCCCTTAGTATGGCTAGGGGCACTATACAGGGCTGCCCTCTGTCCCCCTTAATTTTTGCCATTGCGATTGAGTCCTTGGCAATTGCCATACGCTCCAACCACAACTTAATGAGTAACTTGTGGCTCACAAATCCATAAATGCGGCCCGAAAACATTGCTGCTATTTATAACTTCTCTAAATACAACTTTTCCCAATCTTTGCAAATTAATGAATGAATTTACAGCTGTATCAGGCCTCCGGGTAAGCCACACTGAGTCCCACGCTCTTAAACATTTCTCTTAAACCAGAAAGAGTCACAACATTGCAAATCTCTTTCGAGTTTAAGGGGAGCGACTCTCCATTGAATACTTGGGGATCACTCTCACAGCCAAAATAGAACATTTGTACTCATCAAACTTCCCTCCCATGTACCAGAAATTAGAGTCTCACCTGAAAAACTGGGCCAGTGAGAACTATCCTGGCTAGGAAGCCTACATTCCACAAAAATGACGCTCCTCCCCAGAATGCTTTACCTATTCAGATCCATCCCAATCAATCCCATCCCATTCTATCCCAATCAATATAAGAAACGATCATCTGAAATCCTTCCAAAAGAAACTCAATAAATTCATCTGGGGGGTCTAACTTAGGACACGGGGCGGGTTGAGTCTACCATGCCTGTTATGGTATTTTCAAGCAGTAAGAATTTCCACTGTGTACTCCAGACTTGAAAAAAACGGATTGAGTACAAATAGAGAGACAGTCAGCCCCCACCTACACCTTAGATTATCTCCTATGGGTCCCTCCAGAGATCGCCCCCCAATACTATCGCCTATCCTAAAACAAACCCTGACTCTATGGGATAAAATGCGACCTGAGACCTTGTTGACCTCTGAATGCCCGCCCCTAGATCATATCTTTCACAATCCAGACTTTATCCCTGGTCAAGACATTAAATTCTTTAAGTGATGGTTTGACAAGGGGTTGTATCGCATCGGCCACTTTTTCACTCCCTCTGGACCAATTACTCTGAGCTTCTGTGCTCAGCAGCTTGAGATTCCGACCTCAGAACAATACAGATTTCAATAAAATACAACATTTTCTCCATAAGAACTGGAATGGGAAACCCGCCCCACCCAGATTCACACCTTACGAATTATGTTGTGGATAGGCCACAGAACAGAGGGGTGGAATCTCCATCATCTACCAGTCACTTGCTCACCAGTCTTGCAAATCCCCATATATGGTGGCTTGGGAAAACGATCTTCAAATTCAGTGGGATTTGGAGAGATGGCAACCTCCTTTTCCAGATCCTTTAAGGGGATTAGGAACATTTCCCTAATCAAATCTAGCCTTAAAGTAATGATCAGATGGTATCTCACCCCCTCAAAGCTGGCTACCATTTTTTCCTACAGAAAGCAGTCAGTGTTTTTGTGGATGCCAACTCATATGCTCCATGGCCCACATTTGGTCGGAGTTTCCCAGAATTAGGTTGGTCTGGAACAGGATGTTTGCCTTGATCCAAAGAGTGACAAAGTACCAGCTCCCAAAAACATCAGCCATTGCTCTCCTTAACTTGAACCTCCCTAAGACATCCAAAGCCAACCGCAAATTGATCCATTTTATGCTGCTATGGGCCAGGCTGAGTATAGCCAAAGCCTGGAAACAACCCAGGGTATCCTTCTTAGCTGCCAAATGAAAGATCTTGTGGATTAAGTCCCAGGAGAAGTTGACTAGCATCTTAACGGATACAACCGCTTCATTTGAAACTATCTGGGAACCTTGGACCCTGCACGTGGGCATCTCTTTCTTCTCTGGAATACAGGTCTAACAAATAGTCGCTATCACTTAACCAACACCTCCCTTCCTGTTGATTGGCTCTTCTTCATCTTCTTTTCTCTTCTCATGGCCAACCACTTTCTTCTAATCTCTCCCTTTTCTCCCACACTATGGTCCATTATAACATTTAAAATGGACCCATGGGTTCATTTACCATAATGACAGTGTGACAAATGGTCCTTCCCATGAGGCATGAAGGTTTGGGTCTAGTGCTTCTCTACCCTTCCCAAGGCATATCTCCTCACCATAGATTGTTCGGGTGGTCCTCTGGGCACAGTATGTTCCCATTAGGGGTGCCGGGAGTACTTCCCCCAAAGATCCAGCTACAATAGTCAAAATGCGAGTTTGCCTTTCAAGAATTATGAAGCCAAACCAGGGCTTACTGTCTTACTATTCTTTGATCGCTGGTTTTCCATGTAATCACATTGGAAATGCCTCGTTGAAATAGTATATTTCATGTACTTTTGTATTAAACAAATAAAAATCTTCTGCGCCATGAAAAAGTGTAGGCTCGGAGCACTGCGCCTCAAGCCCATCCAGTTGTGTGACATTAGCGAAATAATATTTGCTAATATCTTCCTGTTTCCCCTCTCAGCCAATCAGGATGTGGGTCCTGAGACGGAGGAGAAGCGACCGCCATGACTTGGGAGGAGATGCAGGGGGAGAAGCCGCCGGAACCATGACCTGGATGGGCTAAGTGCACAGGACTTGCAGGGGTCTAGCAGGTGACGGGAGAGCAATCGTTCAAGTGACAGGAGGTGGGGTGTAAGCGGCAATCGATAGGGGTGAGGCTGGCTGGCTGGCTGGCTGGGAGGAGAGCGCAGGCTGCTCCTCCAAGTAAATTGAGTGTCAGCGGCCACTGGTTACTGCCTCTTTTCCTGAACCTTAGTAACATTCAAACTTTAAAAAAAGGATTTTATCCTGATTGACGACCGATATGTCTCTTGCACACAAGATTAAAAAAGTCAAATTTTTTACTAATCTGGATTTACAGTATTTCACAAAAGTGAGCACACCCTTTACATTTTTGTATATGTTTTGTTATACCTTTTCATTTGCCAACACTGTAGAAATTACACTTTGCTACAGAGACAAAGATGTTTTTTTTAGGGGGATTTTTGGGGGTCCCGTAAAAGAAAATACAAATAGATACTAAGATTTATAAAAATACAACAGACATTTTATTAGTACACCCAGTACGGAATTAAAAATGAATTGTGCTTATGATATACAAGTGAAAGGAATCATCTTATCTTCAAGTATAATTGAAAAAGTAGTCACTTAGCATGGTAGTAAAGTGACTATCCCAACATGTTTCGCTACCCAGGGCTTTCTCAGGGGATAAAGACATGGCATTTACTTTTTTATAAAACATAATAAATTACAGTGTCCGTTTCCAAGCCCATTCAAATGTTGCTCACCCACAGGAAGAGTCTCTCCATCCACGGCTAGGTGCCAAATAGAATGCTCGTCTCTGGGTAACACACCTATACATCCAATGTCCAAATGATCCAAGCCAGTATCTAAGTGTTAATGTAGTGTGTATTAATCAGCTTAGTTCAAAACAAGAAATAAGAAAAAAAAATTGGTGACGTAAGGGAAGGGGTAGGAGGGGAAGGGGAACAGGTAGGAGGGGAAAGGATAAGAGGGGAAAGGAAAATAAATGGGAGAGAGGAGGGGGAGGGGAGGGGACAGAGGGAAGAAGGGTGGAGAAAGGGAAGGAAAGGGGTGGAGGGAAGGGGGGAAATAAGAGGGGTAGGGGAAAAAAAGAAAGAAAAAAAAAGCAGAGTTGGGGAAAAAAATACGGGGGGAGAAGGGGAAAGGTGGAGAAGGGGCAGGGTGGGAAAGGGAAAAAGGGGAGCAGGAGGGGGGGGGAAGGGGAGCAGGGAAATGCAATGACGGGAAGGGGGAACAAAGATAGGGAAAAAGAGGTGGGGTAAATTGTGAGGAAAATAAGAATAAGTGAAGGAAGGGAATTATTAAGGGTGAGGGGAAACGTTTAATAATCATGTGATTATATTTAGTGTGATCATGTGTGAAAGTCGGCCATATATAGGTATGGCATACTTACATCAGAAGCTGCTAAAATAAAGATAGGCCAAGGGTGCCTGGATTACAGACCATAATCTAGGTTGTTAGAACACACAATGAGAAAGCTACAGGGAAAGGGTAAATAAGGGAACAATCTGAATCAAGTAGCCACTGCTGAGATTAGAATTTCTCAAAAGGGACATAGACAACGTTTGAAATAAAGTAAGGGATTAATGGATTACTTATGTCATCTGTTTATACAAATCAGAGACCAAATTCTGCAGCTAATCATCTGTCCCCTTTATGGGGGAGATGCAGAGTAGCATAGATGGCAGCAGGTATGTAAGGAGCAAATAAATAAACAGGGTCTATTGATACAGGGGGACAGAAAGGCAGAGGAGCAAAAAAACAGTTGATGGTATCTCTTGTAGTTACCTTGTTAAAGCAGTTTTTCAGTATGGCCACCCTTGGGATATCTAGCAGTGTACGCCATGTGTGTGAAGTTTTTATCTGCACACCGTGCAGCCAGTGTCTGACGTCAGCGACCAATCGTGGACAAGCAAACGATCCGGCGCATGTGCAGAACAGCATTGGTGACATGACTATATTACCCATACCCCATATCGACCCACAGACGGAGGGGAGGTGTAATGACAGCTGACATGCCCCAGTCAGTGGGCATGCACTTTTAACCTTTGTGTATAGGACGATGGGGGCACGGGGGGATGGTAGGTTTAAGAATCAATCAAAACAATAAATACAACCACGGGATTAGCGGCCTGGCTGATGGTTGCCAGATATGTGCAGGGTGTATGCAGCAACGGGAAACAGATAAAATATCACCTAAACGTTGCTACAATGTAAAGAAGTGAGTGTACAGCTTGTATAACAGTGTAAATTTGCTTTCCCCTCAAAATAACTCAACACACAGCCATTAATGTCTAAACCGCTGGAAACAAAAGTGAGTACACCCTTAAGGGAAAATAAATTTTGTGTTTTCATCATTATTTTTCAGCACTGTCTTAACCCTCTTAGACATGGAGTTCACCAGAACGTCACAGGTTGTCCCTGGAGTCCTCTTCTACTCCTCCATGAAGACATCAAGGAGCTGGTGGATTCCCCACTGACATCAGTCAGGAGGAGAGGAGGAGAGAGGCGGCCCTGCCCACTTCATCTGCCGGGCCACGGGAGGAGAGCTGATTAGCGCTCAATATACAAGGTATATACAGCATTATTTTCATATAGCACAGACAGAGGGGGCCATTACAGGAATAAAGAAAGAGGATTGCAGCATAAAGACATTAATTTGAGCAGCAGGACAGGAGGAGGCATCGCTGATACGGACGTATCAGGCAGAGAGGGGGGGGTGGTGAGAGCACACAGGAGACATACAGTAAACAAATGATTTAGTAAATTTACTGGTTCCTGGAGGGAGGAGAGATTTGCATAGATAAGGGGCGGCAACTTCCTCTGACACTCCCATGCTATGGAAACCTGACTGAAACCTATTACATTGCTTGTGCAGCACTGAGCATGTGCGAGATATGCAAAGCTGAAATCCAGGAAGTCATACAGTCTGGCTTCATGATGCCCACACTTAAGATGGCCACGGTCTATTTCTGGATTATAAATTAAAATCTAAATGCTGTAACAACCTAACAAAACGGACCTTAGTTTACAGACTAACTTTACTAGAATACATTAAGCTTGTGTATTACAGGGGTATTTAGATTTAAAAAGTGAAATTGTGGGTGGAACTCCCCTTTCAGGAAATATAACCCATTTATATGTTTGATGTAAACATGCTTGATTGATGCCAAAACTTTGAAATGCTGGGGTTGATTTTTAAAAGTAATAAAGACTGCTCACTTTGCTTAGTGAATAAGGTGATAACTTGTTCACTTAAAGCTGTGCTTAGGGCTGATTTACCCCGCCATGCACTGCATGTGAAAAAAAAATGCTCATTTGGCTAATGAGGAAAGGAATAAGTTGAATACATAATGCCCTTAGTCTTCTACATCACCATGTAACCAGTTCCCTTAAGTCACTTCTCTCCACTGCCTGGCCATCAAAGTTATCTGATAGCATTGCGTACAATGTAGGTCCAACAGTAGCCCTACAGTGGCCATCCCACATCCGAGGAGCATCAAAGGTAAACATTTTTATTTCTTATTTCTTCCCCCTAGTCAAATAAGCATTTGACCCATGCAGTGCAAAGGGATCCCATTGCACATAATTGGGCAGGCAATGTGAGTACAACTTTACAGTACCTTATTTACTAAGCTAAATATTCATTTTTCTAAATTGAAGAGCCTCTTTTCCTTTAGTGAAAGACTCATACTGACAATTCTGTCACATGTGACTATATACAACTACTCAAGTTCTCTCATTTTATAGTTCTCACGTTTCTTTCAATTCTAAATATTCCACAAACCAGTCACTTTGACAAGTTTATAAAGGAAAGGGGGTGAGGAAAAGAGAACATCAAAATACATTATTTACTGAGTTTCTTTGTGAAGGAATAACAGCAGTAGTCACTGTCACCCCAAGGGTAATGGAATAAATCAAGCTGTTTAATATTCCAAGTTATTGTGTATGCATGACTAAGTTAATAACAATAGATCAGCAGAGATGGTTGCAGTGTAGGCTTTTCTGTCCCTGCCAATTTAGCACCATTTTTCTTCAGTGGGATGATGAGAATATGGGGAAGAGGTGGATTAGGCTGTTTCAAGGCTTCCCTGGGTATTTAGGTGGGAATCCTTTGAATAGGTTAAGCTGCAGTAGTTGCTAGGGGTAAAGTTGTGGCTGGGATTGGTCAATAGGATGGGTAAGGCGGGAAAGGTCATGATTGGACCAGGCTTTCCAGTTACTGGGCAAAATTCTAGAATTTAGGGGTTCAGGATAGGTCCGTCAAGGTCATCTGACCTTCCAGAAATTTCCAGCTTTGGAAAATCGCTATTTAAAGAGCTGGTTCCATTGGATCGAGGCCAGCCGTTCCAGGGGAGGACCAACAGCGTTTCTACCACCCCCCCCCCTTCCCCTGTCGCGGCAATAGCTATGTGGTAAGTCCATTTTGTAGGTTGGCAAAAGGGGATAGTTTATGAAATAATTTAGGGCAATTCATGCAGCTTGAGTCTTAGTGGCTGAGCTGTAAGTTGATTTGGTACAGTTGATTGTGTAAGGTGTATATGTGATGTTAATATTTTAATGATTATTTTAAATAAACCAATAGTTATGCCGCGGCCATATTTTATCCAAAAAAAAAAAAAAAAAAAACATTATATATTCATATATAGTAAAGTTGAGTGTTTTTATCTTTTAATAAATTAATTAATTTAACCTATTAGGCCCCGTACACACGAGCAAATAGATCTGTTCAAATTGGTCGGAAAGACTTTTGAACAGATCTGCTGGGATGTATTGGTTTGATCGTGTACACACGATCAAACCAAAATCCCTGCCGGCACGCGCGCTGACGTGTCGGTGATGGCGGTGACGTTCGCCGCCACGTACCACACCAGGAAGTAAAACACTTCCGCGCATGCGTCGACCATTCGACGCATGTGCAAGCAGATTTCTGTTGGTTTGCGTACAAATATCGGTCTTCCCAGCCGACAGATTTCAAAGCATAAATATCCGTCGTGAAACGATATCTGTCTGCTGAAACGCTGGCAAAAGACAGATCGAATATGATAATCGTATTCCGCTCAACACTCCTGGGAGACTTTATTACCTTCTAGAAATTGTACCCAGTAATTCCTAGAATTTAGACATGGGCATATTTCACAGTAAGATGTTCCAAATCTATGCAATTCTGCTATTGCCCCTACGTCTCAACCCAGTGATATCACTTTTCGCCCAATGTAAGCCATTTGTCAACATCGAGAGTAAGTGAGAAGACCCAGAAAAAGAGCAAGAAGATAAGAGAATAAAGGCAAAAAAGCTCACCCTTCCTAGCCACTTTACCTTTTTTAAGTAGTCCTAACCCGTCCCTCAAAGGGGGCTTTCTTCCTTGTCCCCAAAAAAGATGCTTTGACACCCAGCACCCATCCCCCGTACCTACTTACCTCTTTCTTACGTCTAGCAGCCTCCTTCTGTGTCAGATGCATGTCGGACTTCAAGTCAAATGGCAAAGTCAGATCCACAGTCTTACGACTGTCATGTCGTACCAGTGTGAACCCACCCTAAATCACTTCTTTTGTATTTAGAAAAGCTAAGTGCCTACAGCCTAAGCTGCCCCTGTGTGCAATGTTTTAGAATTATTACACAAATTAAGTAGTAGAAGTAATTTTACTTTTGACATTTATGCTATTGACATTGATTGATCAGCAATGGATAATAAGTATTTATTATTTCCGCCTTCTATTAATTTCTGATATCACAGAAGATTGCTGCATAAAGTGAGTAGCTCTTAGCATTGCACGCTGGCTGGTCACTAGTGATAATTATTTAAAACAGAAGTTCTAAGTATGAATTTACCATTAGTGTTGCTCAAGAATATTCGCATTGCGAATATTCGTTACGAATATTGCATATTCGAAATTCGCAAATAACTCGAATATCGCGGTGAATATTCGCTATTGCTATTTATTTTTAAAACAGATAATCCTAGTGATCTAATCGATTTAAAGCATTGCTGGTATGATAGAGACCCTGGGCAGTAGCTGAGGCAATCCTTTTATTGCCGAATATTCCAAATACTTTCTCTGCCCTTCTTTTGCATCAAGCCAATCAGAGTTCTCCTACCACAGTTTACAAACTCCATAGCAACCAATAGGAACCTCCTGCACGACCATTATATAAGATCACTCCCAGCAGTATTTCAGTGCAGATTCACAAGATGGCTAGAGAGAGTGGAGTGTTTCTGTGCGTTTTTCCTGTGTATTGCGATCTTAGAGCTTAGCATTGTGCTTTCTATAGTGCTTTCAGTTCTGAGTTTCCTGCTTCTAAAACCAAATGTTTTTTTCAAAAAAAACCCAACAGCTTTTCTAAAAGTCAGATTTTGTTGTTTTGTCAGGTTAGTGTAGCTTAGTGAGATAGATTTCTGTGTAGTTATAAGTGTACATTTCTTTAAGGTAGTTAGTTTAGTGTGTGTTTAGTCTCTGTGTTTTGTGTATAAAAAAAAAAAAAAAATAGCATATTTAGTCAAATTTGTGTAAAGAGTTAGTGTTTAGTGCATATTAGTTTAGTAATCCAGGAAATGATCTCCGTTTTTGCATGTTGTTCGCGTGCATGCGCGGAAGAATTTCGCAATAATTTCCATTCGCATTAGCGAAATTTCGCAAATTATTTTTTTTTTGATAAAATATCACGAATATTCGATATTAACGAATATTTCACAAATATTCTTCTTTATATTCGTATATAGCAAAATAATGATGTATTCCGCTCAACACTATTTACCATTACCCAGTAATGAATTTAGACATGGGCATATTTCACAGTAAGATGTAAATCTATGCAATTCATTGACCTCAACCCAGTCTTTTTGTGCCTTTGTGAGAGTGTGAATAATAAAAAAAAAGCTCACCCTTCCTAGCCACTACCTTTTTTAAGTAGTCCTAACCCGTCCCTCACTTTCTTCAAAAACACACCCAGGTACCTACACCTCTTTCTTACGTCTAAGCCTCCTTCTGTGTCTAAGGGATGAGCCGAACACCCCTGGGTCGGTTCGACCAGAACCTGCGAAAAAAAAGTCATTGAACTTTAAACCCCATTAAAGTCATGGGACTCAACGTTTGAAATCTAAAGTGCTAATTTTAAAGGCTAATATGCAAATTATTGTCTAAAAAGTGTACCCGGGTCCTGCCCCAGGGGACATGTATCAATGCAAAAAAAGTTAAAAAAAACAGCCGTTTTTTTTCAGAGCAGTGATTTTAATAATGCTTAAAGTGAAACAATAAAATTGAAATAGTCCTTAAAATTTCGCCTAGTGGGGGTGTATAGTATGCCTGTAAAAGCGCTTGTTTCCTGTGCTTAAATGTCCCTGCAAAAATGTAATTTCTGAAGGAAAAAAGTCATTTAAAATCACTCACCTTAGGGTCTGGTATGGATATTAAGGGGAACCCTGCGTCAAAAAAATAAAAAAAAATGATGTGGGGTTCCCCCAAATATCCATTCCAGACCCTTCAGGTCTGGTATGGATTTTAAGGGGAGCTCCACCCCAAATTTAAAAAAAGAATGCCGTGGACCCCCACACATTTTTTTATTTTTTATGAATGACTTTTCTCTGTATTTCCGGGAGCCGACAATTCATTATAGCCGCGAGTGATTTTAAATTGCTTTTTTTCCTTCAGAAATGACACTTTGTGCAGGGACAGTTCTAAGCATGGGAAATAAGCGCTACTTTACAGGCATACTATACAACCCCCCTAGGTACGAAATTTAAAGGAATATTTCACTTTTATTGTTTCACTTAAAGGAATTATTAAAATCACTGCTGCCAAAAAACTGCAGTTTTTAAAACTTTTTTTTGCATTGATACATGTCCCCTGGGACAGGATCCAGGTCCCCAAACACTTTTTTTTATAATAACTTGCATACTAGCCTTTAAAATGAGCACTTTAGATTTCAAACGTTCAAGTCCCATAGACTTTAACAGGGTTCTAAAATTCACACGAACTTGCCGCGAACACCCCAAATAGTTTGCTGTTCGGCGAACAGGCAATGTTCGAGTCGAACATGAGTTCTACTCTAACTCGAAGCTCATCCCTAGTGTCTACAGCTTTGCTATCAAAATCGTTAGTTACACAGTAGCTTCCCATAGACTGGATTTGTATCCCTACATTAGCCATGCAAGGAGTTATATTAAAAGTATGTGGGGAGATATAGCCTGGGCACAGCTAGCATAACAGAAGATGTCTAACCCTTCTCCACGCCATCCAAAACTAAAACAAACTTTTGATTGTGTGTACTCTATAAATGTATGTAGCACCTGCATTATGCAAAGGGCATACATGCTGATATTAGAAAGGGTCATGTCCTTCCAACCAGGGCCGTTTGAAGGAATTTGGGGGCCCCAAGCAAAATTTGCAAAATGGGCAAAGTCTACGTTAGTGCTACACTAATTTTTTACACCCATGTTCTTACTCCTCCCCCCCCAGTCCCTATGTTTTTCTATTCTCACCTCCCCTTCTTCCATGTAGGCTGTTGCTGTAGTGTGGCCAAGCTCCTTTTCCTACTGTCAGTCCGGTGTTCTATCATTATGGGTCCCCAGTCCCCTATCAGATAGTGCCCGGGCCAGGCCAGGCTGGGTACCGCGTGGTACAGGAGATTCCGTTTCCTGTGTTCCCAGCCGGACTGAAAAGAAGTGAGCACTCAGTGTGCACTTCCTGTCAGTCCGACCCGGAACACTAAACTGAATCTCCTGTACCACACACAGTACCCGGTCGGACTGACAGGACTCCAGGAGGAAGGAAGAGGAGCTTGGCCACGCTACAGCCTGGGAAGGGGAAGTTGGGGGCCCCAGGCCAGCTCAGGGGGCCCAATCAATTGTTTGTTTTGCCTGTCCTGTAGTGATGGGCCTGCTTCCAACCATGGGGCTATCAACCTTAATGCTTGTATGTTGAGCTTACATGTTTAGCTTGTGGGTGTAACAGTTTATTTCTTACGTTTTTGTTTAAAAAAGATCTAAGCAAAATCCATGACAAGTAGAAACTTTTATTTCTCTATGTGCAATTTTGCTACTTTAAATGAATAATGAATATAAAAAGTCACCAATATGCAGCAAATTACTGGCAAAGCTTATTGCCCAAAAGCAATTACAGTACTTTTAATTTCTTTGTAAACAGGTGTCTATCTTGTTCCCTTTTACTTACTTAAAATTTTACATAATGTAAACTTGTTAATACAAAGTCTTTATTCACACTAATAAAACAGTACAATGATGTATGCTGCAATAATGAAATGCAAACAATGTTCTAATGAGCTCTACTCTTGTTATTTATTTTCTGTACACAAAGTAAATTCAAATTAACAATACAATGAAAAATGTGGACCCGTTACTCACAAGGCATCAAATACCACCGATCCGAGCTTGACTGAAAATTATTACTGCAGTTTTTTAGTGTAGATATAATTCGAGATTTTCCTAGCTTGTGACGGAAAATATTGGTTATATGAAGACAGGAGGCGAGTATCTTGCATTAATCTTTCTTTATTAATGCCCATAGCAGAATCTTAAACAACTTTTTAAAAAAAGAATAAACATAAGAACAACTGTGTGGGACTACAATTCCCAGCAGCCCTCAGTGTAACGGCCCCTCCTCCCTACGGACCCTATAAGAAGGCTGAGTACTTCCTTGCACTTCCTCTTTCTGACTGCGATGCCAGTGTGAACAAACCAGACAACAGTCCAACATCAGAGGTCGGTATCCCCGCATTAGACCGATGAGTTCTCTCAGTGGATCCGTAGGCACGGGTCTCCATCTCTTGTTGGGGAAACTTCAACCAGGATCCAACCAAAAACAACATCCCAACGGGGAGTCAACACGAATCTGGGAAGTCCGAATGGTATACCCTCGGATCGTTTCAGTAACCTAAAACGAGAGCAAGACGACCATAACAGGGAGGGTAGGGTGGGAAGATACTCGCCTCCTGTCTTCATATAACCAATATTTTCCGTCACAAGCTAGGAAAATCTCGAATTATATTTCAGACAGGAGGCTCATATCTTGCATGTTTAAAGCTAAGCATACGTATTCTATACACAAGGGCAAAAAATCAGAGTATGTATACATATACCGAGTGTAAGTAAATTACAACAGCTTGTACGATAACTAGGTACCCACACTAGGGCGTAAGAACTGACAAGGATACATGGGATTCAGGCCTGAAGTAAAACTCCCGAAAGGTAGATTCCGACGACCAGTCTGCCGCCAATAGGAGGTCCGATAAGGAACCCCCCGTGGAAACCACCTTAGTGGCCATCGCCCCTCTGGTCGAGTGAGCGCCAAACAAAGCTAAATCTATGCCTGATAATTCCATTACTAGACGAACCCACCTGGCCAGAGTGGCCGAAGTCACCGGGAGGTGAGGTCGCACATAAGAGACCAACAATTGCGATAGGTTAGGAGAGCGAAGAGTCGCCGTACGCGATTCGTAGGCTTGAAGGCAACGTACAACGCAAAGTTGCGGGTGAGAAGGAAAGAACGGGTAAAAAACCGAATGAAGTTGAGTCTTGGTTCTGCTCACTACTGAGAACCTAACCCCTTCCGGCGAAAATTGACGCCGCGAAACGTCTAGGGCTCTGACGTCCGAAACTCTTTTTATAGACACTAGGCAAAGCAACATGGTGAGCTTGAGGGAAAGATCTCGCAGGGAAAGCAGGTGATTGTCTTCCCAGGATGAAAATAGCTGAAGTACTTTGGTCACATCCCAAGTGGATTGGTAGCGAGGTTTAGGAGGACGGGTAAGCCTAGCCCCGCGGAGGAGACGACACACCAAGGGGTGTCTCCCGACAGGGAGGGACTCTACGGGAAGGTGATATGCCGAAATAGCGGACCTGTACACATTAAGTGAATTGTATGCCTTTCCCGAGTGAAAAGCTTCAGCCAGGTAGTTGACAATCGTGTTCACAGGAGCTCGAGTGGGATCAACTTGTCGTTGATCACACCAACGAACCCATAATCCCCAGGCAGATCGGTATGCCGATCTAGTCCCAGGGGCCCAGGCCAGGGCGAGAAGGTCTCTAGCTGAAGATGAAAGTCCATCACTGGAGTCTGACGTCCCGAGACCAACCATGCCAGCAGAGGCAATCTGCCTTCCAGAATTAGCGGGTGAGCCTCCCCGACAGGATTGGTCAACAGGTGGATCGAGTGAGGGAGGAGTCTGGGATAATCGATCGACATACCCAGAATCATGGGAAACCATGGTTGAGCTGGCCACCACGGAGTGATAAGGGCTACCGTGGCCGCCTGATTGGCTACATGAAGGAGCATTCTGGTTATCATGGTGAAAGGAGGGAACGCATAGTGTAACCCTGCGGGCCATGTCTGAAGAAGTGCGTCCGCCGCAATCGCTTCTGGATCCGGCCTCCAGCTGTAAAAGCGGGGCAGTTGGTGATTGAGCCTCGATGCGAACAGGTCCGTGTGAAAGGGGCCCCACAAGGTGTGGATTGCTAGAAACACCGATCTGTCCAGCATCCAGTCGCTCGTATCGGTCAGGTAACGGGAGTTCCAGTCTGCCACGTCGTTGGAAGTTCCCGGAATATATTCCGCTAGAGGAGTGATGTCGCGTGAAAGGCAGAAATTCCAGAATTCTGATGCAATATTGGCCAGAACTTTGGATCTCGATCCCCCCAGGCGATTGACATATTGGACTGCCGCCACATTGTCCATGCGTATAAGAACGCAACATCTGGATCTCTGTGACAGAAAACTCTTGACGGCGAAAAATGCCGCCAGGAGTTCTAACGCGTTGATATGAAGGGTAGCTTCCTCCGCTGACCATGTCCCCCCAGTGGAGACAGGGCCACAGCGAGCTCCCCAGCCTAGACGGCTCGCGTCTGATTCCAGAATGATGTCTGGTCGGGGCGTGAAAATAGCCTTGCCGTTCCATTCTACCGCGTATCGGAGCCACCAACGTAATTCCGCCTCCGAATCCGGACAAAGGGAGATTTTGTCCGAGTAGCGGAGGCCTTGTCTCAGGTGAAGAGTTTTCAGCCGTTGGAGAGCCCGATAGTGTAGAGGAGCCGGGAAAATTGCTTGAATGGAAGCGGACAAAAGGCCGACCATGCGAGCAAGAGTCCTCAGAGAAATGAGGCGTTTCCGTAGAATCGTATTGATTTCTTTCCGGATCAGGGCCAGCTTGGCACTGGGCAAACGCAGTACCGCGTGTGTGGTGTCCACCGAGAACCCTAAAAATTCCACCACCTGGGACGGTTGGAGAACCGATTTGTCGAGGTTGATGAGGAAACCCAATTTTTCCAAAAGTGACACTGTCCAGTGTTTGTGTAATTCGGCTTGCGCCTTTGAACGAGCCATGATAAGTATGTCGTCGAGATAGATGATAAGCCGTACGCCCCTGCGGCGGAGGGTGGCTATCACCGGTTTCATCACTTTGGTGAAGCACCAAGGGGCTGAAGACAGTCCGAAGGGCAGGCAAGTAAACTGCCACATGTGGTCTCTCCATTGAAATCTCAGGAATTGTTGGGATGACCGGTGCATAGGTATCGTCAGATACGCATCTTTGAGGTCTATTTTCACTAGCCAGTCCCCTTGAATTAAAAGGTCCCTCAACATGTGAATCCCTTCCATTTTGAAGTGACGATACGACACAAATTGGTTCAAATCCCTGAGATTTATCACAGGTCTGTATCCCCCATCCTTTTTTCGTACCAGAAAGAGATTGCTCACGAACCCGGGAGACCTGGGGTCCACCTCTATCACCGCACGTTTTGCGATGAGGTCCTGGAGTTCTCTGTCTATGAGATACACATTGTCTTCTGAAAAATGTATGGGATTTAGGGGCACCAACCTGTTTGGTTGTGATGTTAGTTCTATGCAATAACCGTTGACTACGGCCAGAACCCATGGGTCTGCCGTAATCATGGACCAGGCGTGGGTAAAATGTCTCAACCTGCCCCCCACCGGTATGACAGAATGGCATTTTTTCAGTAAACTCACCGGATGGACGGGATCGTGGGAATCCTCTGCCGCCGCGTCCTCTCCATGGACGTCCTCTGGGAGGGAAGAATGGAGCTGGTTGAACCATTGGGGTGGAGTACAGTTGCTGCGCGGGAGCGTAAAATTGAGCTGGTGCTCTGGGGGAGGCCCTGTAATAATTTCCTCGGCCGGCAGATCGGCCTCTACCTCTGCCAGCCCTATTAAAAACTCTAGCCCCAGAGTTTGACTTTTTGAGGGAAAATTGAGCCTTGTCTAGGCTGTTGAAAAGTCCAACGAACCGATTTATATTTTTGACCAGATCGTCTCCGAATAGCAGACCCTCGGCTGAGGGACCCGGTTCTGATTCAGCTAAGTGCGACAACTGGGGGTCAAGCCTCATCAATATAGACCTGCGCCGTTCAATGGCGCAGGTTGTGTTAGCTGATCCTAGCAGGCATATGGCCCGTTGTGCCCAGCCACGTAATTGGACCAAGTCAATTGGTTCCTCTGAGGTGGCTGCCTGTTCGGACAGGTTGAGAATTTTTGTTAGTGGGCCCAAGAGGTCCAGGACGTGGTCCTGGATCGTTTTGAACGAACGTTCAATCCCCTTTTTTGAAAATTTTCCTGCCTTGGTCAGGTACTTTAATAAGACCGGATCGATCTCGGGTGTGGCCGCCACCTTGTTGGGGATGGACGGCCTGGGGCATTCTGCACGCAATTTGTTTCTATTGGATTTATCCAGAATCCGCCTTACCCAGTGCTCCACGTATTGGGATACCTGGGGAAGAGGGGCCCAATCCCCAGAGCGGGGGTGAATAATCAACTCCGGATTAAAGAAGGGCTCTTCTAGAGAGTCTAATATCGCCTCTGATGGGGCATCCGGATTGGCTTCCATGTCTGTAGCCATTTGCCCAGCCTCCTCTGTGTCTGAATCAGAATCTCTTGCTGAAGCGTCTAAGGACTCGCCCGAGTCGTCATCCGAATCCTCATTAAATGAGTCGGGTTTTTCCCGGAGGGATGACATTAGCTTCTTAGATGGGTACTCCTTGGTTATCAAGGGTCGCATAACTGTAGGATGGCTGGGTCGGCAGGCCGAGGAAGGTCCTGCCTCACGCATCAATTCTACTTCCCCTGCCGGGGAGTCGATATAAGTCGCAGTATGTTTGCGCTTACAAGAGGCCTTGCCCGATTTTTCCCTTACAGGTAACGTGGGCTGGGCAGAGGTTCGAGGGGCAGCAGGAGCTAAAGCAGCCTGTATGGATTGTGTTATTAACACTTGAATTTGTGCTGCGGTGAGCATTTGTGGGGTTTCCACATTGGTTTCAGGTTCCATGTCATCCTGCACCTTATTATGTGACATGATGTCAAGATAGATTGTTAGTCAACCCTAGTGATTGTAATTCTGTAGTACTGTAGGGATTAGGGGATGCACCCAGTACGGCCGAGATATTGGGGTAACTGTAACTGGGTAGAGTACCCAGTAAGACAAGTATAGGGGAAACAGTACAGCACCCGGAAGTGAGGTTCCGCCCTACCGCTCCGCTCCGCTGCAGCCGCCGAATGATTCCCAGCGCGGGCTTGCAGGGAGAAGCGGCGCTGCCGTGTGACGTCACGGCGATCCGATAGGCTGTGGTAGCAAGAAGGAGAGCGAGAGGGAGAGCGAGAGAAAGGCGGGGACGCGCCGTGCATAGGCGCGCCCCTCCTACGAACAGCGCGCTGAACCTGTGAGGAGATGGCGCTCACAGAAGACGGCGCAGTACAAGAATAAAATAACCTGCGGTGTGGCACTAAACAGGGACACACACCGGTAGAACGCTAGGAATGAAAATAATAATAATAATAATAATAATATAACAGTGAAAAACCATACAAAAACGAGAATTAAATTAGTTACTTATCTGACTATGAGCAGAAAGAAAGAGGAAGTGCAAGGAAGTACTCAGCCTTCTTATAGGGTCCGTAGGGAGGAGGGGCCGTTACACTGAGGGCTGCTGGGAATTGTAGTCCCACACAGTTGTTCTTATGTTTATTCTTTTTTAAAAAAGTTGTTTAAGATTCTGCTATGGGCATTAATAAAGAAAGATTAATGCAAGATATGAGCCTCCTGTCTGAAATATAATTATTATTATTATTTTTTGAAATATCTGAAATTGAAAGCTACCAAGTGCTTAAAAATGTAATCTGTTGAAATAGGGAAATTATAACAAGAATCATGAATGTTCTAAAAGGAAATGATCAGGGACCTAATTTTCAGTGCATTAAATTACTTTTACTGACCACAACAGAATGTGTTAGACCAAAAGTGAACCTGGGGCATAGTGGACTTTTTATGGTGCAACATGAACAAATTACTTAATTACTTTTTACGATAATCACTTTATTAACCTAATAATAATAACAACATAATTTAAAATAAGTTTGATTGAATTAAACTGTCCCCTACAAATGACCCTCCTGTTTCCATGTACTTGGGTTAGATGTTAAATCAACATATGGGGACAGTGTCTGCTTACATGGGGACACTTATAAGAGCTATTATTTATTCTTCCATCAAAGTCATTTCTATGTGAATTTTTTTTAGTGTTGGGGATTTCTTACCATTAGAGAGAGGCTTTGAGGATTGTCCCTTTGCAGCCATGTATATATATCAAACCCAGGGGTAAGATTACTGCATTATCTCTTAACAATGTAACGCTGGCTCTCTGGGGTAAACAACAGAAGCATGAAGCTCTATAAGATATACCTTTGGGTCATATTCATCCATAGAGATGAAATGTATTCTCATTCCTCTTTTCTCATGTACAGATAGATATACATTAGAATGGTTTACATTTTATCAACCCCACAAATGAGTAAACCTGTTGTAAGCAAAGCCCCTTGTGTAGCAGGTCAGTAATTTACTATATAGTTGCAAGTTGAAGAACCTGTAACCCGGTTTGGGTACTCATATGTCCATGTTCTCTCTACTAGCTTTCTTTCTCTATTCTGCCCTTCCATGCACACCCCCAGAGTGAACGAACAAGCCTGTATGCCTTGTCTACTTGTGATGTCTCGTCGGTGCTGAATATTTCTGAATTGGTCAGTATATTATTGCTATTACTATACAGACAACTACATTTTTTTGTTAAATATTAGAGGTTAGCATATACTATATTGTCAAAAGTGTTGTGACACCTGCCTTTACATGCACATGGACATATAGGGTTAAGGTCATGCCTCTGTGCGGGCCAGTCAAGTTCCTCCAACCCAAACTCACTTATCCATGTCTTTATGGACCTTGCTGTGTGCACTGGTGCACAGTAGGGATGAGCTCCGTGTTTGATTCAAACGTATGTTCGACTTGAACATTGTCTGTTCGTACGTTCGACAAAATTCGAACAAAACCGGTCGTTCGCGCCAAATTCGAGTGACGCGCAACGGCCCATAATTCACTGCGGCATTGCGTGCTGATGATTGGCCAAACATGCACTATGAACCTGCATGCTTGGCCAATCACAGCGCGTAAAAAACGGAGAGCCATAATTGGCCAAAGCCAGGGTGGCTCAGGGCTTTAGCACACGCCCCACACTATATAAGACCGCCTGCTGGGCGGCCTCGTGTAGTGTGTTCCAATGCTGAACAGAGATCAGTCAGAGAGACAGAGAGATAGTCTTTTTATATAGCTAGATAGAGCAGGCAGGCTAGTCAGTTAGCTTAATTTACAGTGTGTAGAGGATATATATAAATCCCTAGGAGTTGTACATATATTTATATACTGTACAGCTTAGCTAGATCAGTTCTTCCTAATTTACTGGCAGGCAGGTGATTGTGCTATTTAAAGACTTTATCACAGGTATAGACACCCAGCAGTTACAATATTTAAAGGAATTTTTATTTTTTATTTTTTATTTAAGCATCATTAAAATCACTGCTCCTGGAGCAGTGATTTTAACCGCTTGCCGACCAGCCGCCGCAGTTATACGGCGGCAGATCGGCTCTCCTGCGCGAGAGCCCGTAGCTCTACGTCGCCACTTTCGACGGCCACTAGGGGGCGCGTGCGTGCCGCCGGCGGCGCGCGTGCCCGGCGGGAACGATCGCCGACGGGCACGCGCGATCGCTCGTTACAGAGCGGGGAACGGGAGCTGTGTGTGTAAACACACAGCTTTCGTTCCTGTCAGCGGGGGAAACGCTGATTTTCTGTTCATACAATGTATGAACAGAAGATCAGTGATTTCCCCTAGTGAGGCCACCCCCCCATACAGTTAGAACACAAATAGGAACACACTTAACCCCTTCCCCGCCCCCTAGTGTTAACCCCTTCACTGCCAATGGCATTTTTATAGTAATCCAATGCATTTTTATAGCATTGATCGCTAAAAAAATGCCAATGGTCCCAAAAATGTGTCAAAAGTGTCTGAAGTGTCCGCCATAAGGTCGCAGTACTGAAAAAAAACGCTGATCGCCGCCATTACTAGTAAAAAAATAATAATAATAAAAATGCCATAAAACTACCCCCTATTTTGTAAACGCAATAACTTTTGCGCAAACCAATCAATAAACGCTAATTGCGATTTTTTTTACGAAAAATATGTAGAAGAATACGTATCGGCCTAAACTGAGGAAAAAAACGTTTTTTTATATATTTTTGGGGATATTTATTACAGAAAAAAGTAAAAAATATTGCATTTTTTTCAAAATAGTCGCTCTATTTTTGTTTATAGCGCAAAAAATAAAAACCGCAGAGATGATCAAATACCACCAAAAGAAAGCTCTATTTGTGGGGAAAAAAAAGGATGCCAATTTTGTTTTGAAGCCACGTTGCACGACCACGCAATTGTCAGTTAAAGCGACGCAGTGCCGAATCGCAAAAAGTGCTCTGGTCGTTGGGCAGCAATATAGTCCGGGGCTGAAGTGGTTAATGATGCTTAAATAAAAAAGAAAAAAAAAAAAGAAAAATTCATTTAAATATTGTACCTGCTGGGTGTCTATAGTTTGCCTGTGAAAACGTCTTTGAGAACCCGGGTCTTGCCCGAGGAAACATGTATCAATGGAAAAAAGTTTTCAAAACGGTAATTTTCTTAGGAGTCCTGCTCCTGAAAAAACAACAGTTTTTAAAACTTTTTTCAATTGATACATGTTCCCTGGGGCAAGACCCGGGTTCTCAAAGATGTTTTCCAACAAATAACTTGAATATATAGTCCCCTTTAAAAAAAGAGGTACCGCAAATATCACCCCTTCCCTCTACAAGAATGCACATCACATTTTCCCTCTCCCCACCGCATTCTCTTTCCAAACTCCCTGCTTCTCCCCCCTACAAGTTTCCTACGAGCAAACGGCGCGGAAATACCTGTTATCTGATGGTTAATGATGTTCCATGGATTAATTTCCTGTTGTGGTATTGTAACTTCCTTTGGTTATATGTAAGTTCTAGTGTTTATACGCCCGATGTATCTCATGGTAACGCCTGTTTCCTCATGTTTTGTTTTTCTTTTATATACCTCTGTATACAAAAGTTTCTAATAAAAACTAATTGAAAAAAAAAAAAGAATGCACATCACACAGTCAGGATGGCTGGCATTGATCTAATCGGTGCCTATAGAAGGGGCATCGTGAACCTAGAAGCAGCATTTAAACTTTTCCTGTATAATGTTAATACTATTAAAATTCCAGAATTTAACAGAGTTTCAGCTTTACACAAAAAAGGAAAAATAAACTTGATACTGTACAACACTATCATAGTTTACCTTGAAATAAAGGACATTTTTGAATTTAGCTTTACGAGTTACATAGTACAAACCTATATATGTATATATATACAGTATATCCTCCTCACCTCACCGGTCAGTAGATAGATGATCTCCAGGGTGATGTTTAGTACTTATCTAACCTACGAGTTCCATGGAGCATATGGTTTACCAGCGAAGATTTTGTATCCATCCATCCGCTCATTAGCCTGCAGTTTTATGTTGAAGATTTTTGTCTGTTTATGATATCAATGCCTACAGCTACTTCAATCTGGTAAAGGGATATCCTATATGGTGACGGTTCACATTGTGGTGGATTTAGGTGCCGTTGTTTATCACTTGCTTAGGGCTCATTATTGGAAAATATCTGTTGTCTGGTAAGGAGACTCTTTGTGCGGTGGTGGTTCACCTGTGTAAGCTATTACCACCGGGTGCAGTTATCCAATTTTCCATACTCCATAGCATTGGTCCTGTCACAAGGTCATGATTTTGGCAGGATTGCGCTATGTTTTATCTTTTTTTCTTTTTGGGTTAATTATCAACCTATGTTGTGGAGTACATTTTCCATCTGCTGGAACTTGCCATCACTGGAGAAGTTAGTGCTAGTGTACTAACCAAAGGCCTGAGCTGGGCTATAGCCATCTGCAATAGTGGCTTACTGTCTAGTAAGCATGTCTTTTATTAAGATTCCAGGATTCAGGAAAGTCAATTTGCCTCTTCATACCAGCTTAACCTATTGGACTATATTATTCTAGAATAATTAAATTTTGGACGCATTAGTGCAATTTTTTCTTTTCATTTTTACTGTGCTCTATTCCACATGTATTGCTGCTTTAGAGTGGTTCATTTACAATTTCATTTTAATTTAATTTATTTTATATATTTGATTACAGTAAGTGCAGTTTTTTTTTACCTTTCTTATATAGTACTTAAATAATGTTTTATAGTTTTGCTAGATTAGTTCTGTGTGACTTATTAAGAGTGCACATACATTAAACTTAAAAAGATTTATAAATAAAAAAAAACACCTAATTACTCCCTTTGTGGTTGAAGATTAGATAAGACTTATTATGAAAGCAATGGTGTTTAATTAATCGACTGGAGAGACCACCTTAGCTGAAAAGCAAAAGGATAATTTGCATAAATATATATCACTATAAACAAAAGATAGGTTTCTGTAATATAGGGTGCCTAATTACCTGGAAGAGCTGTAGGTAGTACATTATTGGACAAAAAGGTTTCAGGGTTGTTTTAATTTTAGTCACACCAAGAGAATAAAGTGGTTTACTAGTCCTTCATTATGAAAGCACTGCATATGAAATGAACAAAATCATTTCTTCATCTTCTATAAAGTAAAACTCAAGGGAAAACAGTCAATTCACTAATAAATTTGGAAAGTAAAAACAATTATATATACAACTAAAAGTGAGCGGGACCTGTAACAACATTTGATTGCAACATTTAATAGCAACAGCGTGCCTCCATCCCTAAATATATTGGTAGAAAAAGAAGAACAAATGGGACTTTACATGAGGCATGCAAATAATAATGAATGAAGAACATTTGACCATGATTGAAATGTCATAGTGACATATAAAATTCATAATGTAATTAAGCACAATGTACTATATCGTTATTTAGCAATGTATAATATAAAACATTCATATTCATAATAATAATGATAAAGTATTTAATAAATGTCAGCAGACTTGATTGATACAATACATACAGCATAAAAGATGCCAGACATAATATGGATGGACATGATTAACAGAGAGTACTCCCATAAACTCATACATGAAGGATAAAAACATATACATATACGGTACATATACATATATAAGCTTGTCTTGGCACCCTATGTCGGAAACTTGATGCATTTCATGGCATACAGCCACTCATCAGAATTTAGATGCATAGTTATACTAGGACAATTGGATAATAAATCTATAAATAAAAACATCACATAAACAAGCCAGTTCTCAATTACTCACAAATCAGCCCTTAGGCTGAAACTAGCTCCTATGGGGGAGTGAGCAGTGGTCCTGAAAAAGCTGTCTCGCCCAGGGTTGAGACAGGTATACTGATGTAGCACTACCCCCGAAGGAGCTGTTGGTTTGTTTTGGGTGTCATGTTACCTCTATTTCCTTGCCATCTAGAATATCAGATGAGGGTTGAGAAAAAGTTCAATGTCCACACTTTAGACTTCTTTTTCTTTGATTTATTTGCTGAACTTGGTAAAAGAATAAAAAAAGTATTTGAAGAGGTGGAAGGGTAAAAGGTAATAGGTTCAGGTGCACAACTTCTGTCCAGAAACACTCCTGCTTGCAGCAACACAGCTTTCATCGCCACTCTAGCCAGAGTGGGTATTGCTCATCCGGATAGGCTTCTCTCACTAGCCTAGCAGCCGAGATGGCGCACGAAAAATTTGGTAAAGTCTGTGCCACAGACCTTTCCACAGATGGAGGTATGTTCGGTCCAAAATCCTCTCAACACATTATTCAGCACCCGGATGTCTCTTAACTTCTTGCAAACTTCGAACTGACAGGCGACCATCATTCAGCCTTTCAGTAATGGTGCGTCCTTCGATGAAGTCCAAGGCCTCTCCTGAGATACCAGCCTTGTGCTCGGTGCTCTCCAAGATAGGTTCTTCGCCGAGTGGCTTCCTCCCTCCAGGATGGACAGCACAGGACCACTCTGTAAACGTAGACCCAGTCTGACTACCGGGCCTACTTAGTAGATCACAACACCAGACCAACGTGGTCCCAGAGCCAGGAACACTTGAAAACGCACCCCCGGCCAGAAGGGCGACACACAGGGGATGGTGGAATGATAGACCAGCGATCGACTACCCCGGTCCAATGGTGTCTGTCTCTTAAGTACTCCTTCCCAGCATGCCCAGCGGGACGATCAACCCCCACTGATTGCCTGCCAAAGGGGAACACCCAAAACACCTTGACCTGACTGCTGCCACACTTGGCCTGGGGTGGTAACAGCACCCCAGACAATAGTGGTCACTCACAGTACAGCCATGGCTGGAACAGAGGTCCAAAATTTGGAAAAATCATATGGTCTGAGTAAACTAACTCTCAGACTACCCTCTAAATTTAAAGCAGCGCCGGCTAAAAAGTAGCAGGCCGCTACACTGAATATATATGGTGGCAATACAGCTCCCGTGGGCAGGATAACATACCTGTACATGATCCTGCACTTCTAAGTCTGGGGCGTTGATGCTCGCCGCAGGTGACCCGCAAATCATTTGGGACACAGACAGAAAGGCGGTCTGCCTATGTATACAAAGCAGATCGCTGTTCTGTGGGAAGGAAAGGTTGTGATCCTGTGTTCCTACAAAGCAGGAACACAGATCTCTGCCTTACCATAGTACAAGCACTCCCCACACAGTTAGTAAGCGTTCCCTAGGCTCACATTTAACCCCTTGATCACCCCTGATGTTAACTCCTTCCCTGCCAGTGTCATTAGTAAAGTGATCACTGTATAAGTGTCATTTGTCCCCAAAAAGTGTAAGGCCTCGTACACACGAGCAGACAGATTTGTTCAAATCTGTTTGTCCGACAGATTTGAACAAATCTGTCTGCTGGGATTTTGGTTTGCTCGTGTGTACACACGAGCAAACCAAAATCCCCACCAGCAGACGGCGCGCTGACGTGTCGGTGACGTGGCGGTGACATTGACGCCGCCACGTCACCGCACCAGGAAGTAAAACACTTCCGCGCATGCGCCGAATCCATTCGGCGGCGGTGCGGCGGCGGTGCGGGACGACATGTCTGCTGGTAAGTGTACTAACCAGCAGACATGTCGGGCGGACGGATTGCCACCCGATAGATTTCAAAGCATGCTTTGAAATCTGTCGGGTGGCCAAATCCGTCGGCTCATCCGTACACACGATCGAATCTGTCTGCTGAAACGGTCCAGCAGACCGTTTCCAGCGGACAGATTTGATCGTGTGTACAAGGCCTAAGTGTCCGATTTGTCCACCACAATGTCGCAGTCTCGCTATAAGTCTCTGATCACTGTCATTACTAGTAAAAAATAAATAAATAAATACATAAATACATTTTATACCAGAATAATTTTTTCCATTTTTTTATTGGATATGTTTCATAGCAGAAAGCAAGAATTTTTTTTTTTATTTTTTTACGAAAATTGTTGTCCTGAATGGCTGGATACACACTACAAAAAAAAACATTTTTAAATTAAATGCAATCATTCAGTGATTGCATTTACTTCACTTTCCTCGAGGATGTTTGTACATTCAGATTGTATAGTACCTTTGTACGCTTAAAATTACTAGTTGTGCTTTCAGTAACATTAATTGTTCACGGAACACCAAACACAGAAGCAAACACACATTTTGCCATGTAAAAAAACAAGTGGCAAATGCTGCAAAACGCAGAGTAAACAACACGCAACCCACAAAATGTCAAAATGTCCCATAAGTCACATGTAGTGCAGTTAATTGAAATAAACAGGCTGGCCTATGTGTGTCAAAGGAAAAATTAACCACTATGCTAGATGTGAATGGGGCCTATAACACAAGAAAAATGAGGCTCCATTCACATCTGTGTGTTTCCTTGCATTACAGAAATGCACTACACCAATAATCACATTTAAAGCACATCAAGCTCCGCTCTAAAAAAAAGTCCTGGAGCTTCTTTGGGGCAATTGTTGCATGTAAGAAAAATAAGTGCAGCGCTGGTGAGCATAAATTTGCGTGAAGCAATGTAGACCAGTCCCATTCAAATGGGTGACATTGTAATGGTGTAGTCCAAAAACACAATAACAGGAAAATATATAAAGGGTGGTGAAACCCTATAAATGCAAACGGTGGAGTGTAAAATGTAAATTACAAAGCAAGTCCTTCAAGTCAAAGCAGGCAAGTCTTCATATGGAACACTCCTATCCACCGCTCCTGTGTTACTGGAGAATCTGATGGTATACGTGATCCACTTGGATGGGCATACAGAATAACCAAACAGATATATGAAAAAGGATGGGTACTCTTACCACAAATGTTGGACACATATGCCGGGAGCACTGTGTCAGGTGCGCTTGTAAGAGCTCCTCGGATGGACGGCTCTATGAGGGGTAATGATTCAAACGATTGTGGATCTTTCCCAGGGATCACAGGGTCCAAGATGGAGAGTGGTTCCAAGTTTTCAGATGGAGCAACACTTGTAGGTATCCAAAAAAAGGAAAAAAACTCCACATGGTGTAGTTTGTTTTGAAAAAGGTAAGCCTTTATTAGGCTAATGGATGGTAAAACAATAAAAGCAAATAAAAAATGAAAATGCCAGTACTCTGGAAAAGATCTGTCACACGTGATCACATGTGTATAAAAGAGCGTGGTAGTTGGGTATGAAAAAGCTATGTACCCGACATGTTTCGAGCTAATGCTCATCGACAGGGGCATGGCTCCTTCACCCACTCCACGCCATATATATAATGAAAGAGACAGTTCACTGTGTCTAAAAACAGCTGCAATCAATTCATTAGAATAAACCATACTAATTAACTACGCCCACTGGTGTCTGCAGACAACAGCATTAGTTAAGCTTGTCCAGCCATATAGTAATCTCTTTTTGTGCATCCATTGGTCGAATGAGGGTGGGAGTAACCTGACTGGTGTGAGTCATGAAAGGTGGACGTTGCGTCGGGCGAGAAATCAGCCTATAGGAGAAGTGCTACGAGTATTTGCCAAATGCTTGAACAAAATACCGGTGAAATATGTGTTAATGCGTCCCTACGTGGGGATGCGTGCGTCATCAGCCAGAGTGGCCTGTGGGAAGTGAACAAGGAGGCGTGAACGAGGAGACGTACGTCAGCGCGACACCACGACGCGGCGCATAAACCTCAGAACAACGCAACGCAATACACCTCCGCCACGTCCCTGCGTAAGGACGCGACGCAGTGCGTCATCAACCGGTGCAACCTATAGGAAATAGGAGGAAGAATGTAAACAATGGTTGGCGTACATGGAGAGGCGTGCGTCAGCGTGGCAACACGACGCGATGACGGAACAAAGCAACAAAGTGTTCCATTCGCTCAGAATATGCCTCCATAATAGAAAGGCAATTTGAGCAAGCAAGTTAACAGGAGGACCCACGTTCAATGTACCTCCATGACCCCATGACTTCTGACCTGAGTATTTGGCAAATACTCGTAGCACATCTCCTATAGGCTGATTTCTCGCCCGACGCAACGTCCACCTTTCATGACTCACACCAGTCAGGTTACTCCCACCCTCATTCGACCAATGGATGCACAAAAAGAGATTACTATATGGCTGGACAAGCTTAACTAATGCTGTTGTCTGCAGACACCAGTGGGCGTAGTTAATTAGTATGGTTTATTCTAATGAATTGATTGCAGCTGTTTTTAGACACAGTGAACTGTCTCTTTCATTATATATATGGCGTGGAGTGGGTGAAGGAGCCATGCCCCTGTCGATGAGCATTAGCTCGAAACAAGTCGGGTACATAGCTTTTTCATACCCAACTACCACGCTCTTTTATACACATGTGATCACGTGTGCCAGATCTTTTCCAGAGTACTGTCATTTTCATTTTTTATTTGCTTTTATTGTTTTACCATCCATTAGCCTAATAAAGGCTTACCTTTTTCAAAACAAACTACACCATGTGGAGTTTTTTCCATTTTTTGGATACCTACAAGTGTTGCTCCATCTGAAAACTTGGAACCACTCTCCATCTTGGACCCTGTGATCCCTGGGAAAGATCCACAATCGTTTGAATCATTACCCCTCATAGAGCCGTCCATCCGAGGAGCTCTTACAAGCGCATCTGACACAGTGCTCCCGGCATATGTGTCCAACATTTGTGGTAAGAGTACCCATCCTTTTTCATATATCTGTTTGGTTATTCTGTATGCCCATCCAAGTGGATCACGTATACCATCAGATTCTCCAGTAACACAGGAGCGGTGGATAGGAGTGTCCCATATGAAGACTTGCCTGCTTTGACTTGAAGGACTTGCTTTGTAATTTACATTTTACACTCCACCGTTTGCATTTATAGGGTTTCACCACCCTTTATATATTTTCCTGTTATTGTGTTTTTGGACTACACCATTACAATGTCACCCATTTGAATGGGACTGGTCTATATTGCTTCACGCAAATTTATGCTCACCAGCGCTGCACTTATTTTTCTTTCATTGTCTACTCACAGGGTGTTTCACTGTTAGTGCTGGCTGCTTCCTTTTTCTTTTTTACATTTTTAGCAGCGCAACTTTATTTTGTTTTGTTTGTTCTACAATTGTTGCATGTAGGCCAGCCCATTCAGGTGGATGCGCTGCCCTATGTGTGATGAGTGAGAATGCTCAAAAAGCGCCTCCCCCTCAATAAAAAAAAATGCAGGAATGCGTGTTTTTGCTATGTAGAGATGTGAACGGTGTTTGACAGCTTAGTGTTTTTGTCCACTCCCTCTATATACTTGTGTAAAGATGGCCATAGACTATGCAATCTGATTGTATATTGTGTATTTAGTAAGAAGGGTGATCACTGATTGATTGCATTTCATTTAAAAAATGTGCAGGTGGAAATGGGTGGGTAACAACAAAAGCCTGGGGAATGCCCAGGAAAAACCAAGCCTACTTACCGACCAGCTAGCAGAACAAGTTACCTATCAGGTGTGCCCAATTATAGCATGATACTTATACCACTAGATGGACTCATTGGGATTCTTTGCAGATCCCAGATAGCCACCACAAGGAACAGATCCTAACTGGTATCTAGATGAAAGTAAGTAATGCCTGACACTTTAGAGCCTTTCACTAGAGCTCTGTTTCCTAGTATATACAATTTTGATTTTATTCATTTTGCAATTTTTCTCCAGAGCCTCCGTTATCTGGGTACGTTTTTACCTATTCATATTCCTCTCTGTTCCCTATTTACTTATCTTGGACCTTCCCTTTAACCACTTGCCGACCAGCTGCCGTCATTCTACGGCGGCAGGTCGGCTCTTCTGGGCGAGAGCCTGTAGCTCTACGTCAGCTACATTTTCAGCCACTAGGGGGCGCGCACGCGCAACCAGCGGCAGCGCACATCCCCGATCACCCCCGAGTCCCGCGCGCGAGCCCGGCGGGTACAATCGCCGCCTTGCACACGCAATCGCTCGTTACAGAGCAAGGAACGGGAGCTATGTGTGTAAACACAAAGCTCCCGGTCCTGTCAGCGGGGAAACGCTGACCTTCTGTTCATACTTTTTTTTTTTTTTTTTTATTTCTTTTTATTAAACATTTTTCAATAACATACATTCCAACACAAATCATACATTAACAAAATACACTGATATACCTACAAATACACTGTTGTGGTCTCCTAAAATCCCATGTATCTATCCACCTATAGTTGTTCCAGGTGTTCACCTCTTCCTACCCTGGGCCTACCCCTTGGTTAACCTTGTTTAGTTCCCATTCAGACTCTCTTTCTGGGAGGTTTGGTGAAAACAGGGGGATGGGAGGAAACAGATAGGGAGGAAAATGAGAGAGAGAGAGAGAGAGGAAACAAAAAAAAAAAAAAGAAACCCAGACCCTAGTGGGGACACCCTTATATATTCCTATTTGTCATGTGATTTTACTATCCCCCAAAAAAAAAAAAAAAAGGGGAGATTAACAGTGATAAAATCTATTTAAGTGATTATTCCTACCTTAACCATTGAGTGAGGGTTCAGAACCCTTGTGAGTTAAGGGGGACTACCTTGTCCCTTCCATCATCTAGGGAAAAAAAAAAAAAAAGAAGGGAGAGAAAAAAAAAAAAAGGAGGGGGACCAGATCCTAGTGAGGACACCCTTATGGGTTCCCAATAATTATGTGATTTACAAAATTTAAAGTGATAAAAATCTATTCAATGTGGTTGTTCGTTCCTTGTCCGTTAAGTGAGGGATTAAAGACCCATGTGAATTTAAGAGGACATCCATGTCCCTTCCATCATCTAAAAAAAGGAAAAGGGAGAAAAAAAAAAGGGGGGGGGCCCGGCCCTAGTGGGGGCACCCTTGTGGATACCCAATTGTTATGTGATATTACTATCCCCTATAAAGAAGCTGCGAAATTTAAGGTGATAGATCTATTTAAAGTGATTATTCATATCTAACCCATTAAGTGCGGGTTAATGACCCTTGTGAATTTAGGAGGGCTTCATTATCCCTTCCATCTCCTGGGAAAAAAAAAAAAAGGGGGGGGGGGCCAGGCCCTAGTGGGGGCTCCCTTGTGTATACCCAATTGTTATGTGATATTACTATCCCCTATAAAGAAGCGGCGAAATTTAAGGTGATAGGTCTATTTAAAGTGATTATTCATTCCTAACCCAACAAGTGCGGGTTAAGGACCCTTGTGAGTTTAGGAGGGCTTCATTGTCCCTTCCATCTTCTAGGGAGAAGACAAAGAGAGAAAGAGAAAAAAAAAAAAAGGAAAAGAAAGGGGAAAGAAGGAAAGGGAGTTTGGGGACTATGATGGGGAGCCACCCGACTCCCCCTCTCCTCGATCCTCCCCCTCTCCTCCCCCCCCCCTAAACCTCCCCCATCCCCCCCAGATCCCCTCATGTCTCGTCCTAGAGTTGTCATGGAATGACCATAATTCCTCCATCATTTTAATTCTGTCTATTTCTCTAAACCATTCCTCTACTGAGGGTGCTTCCTTGTTCTTCCAATTCCTAGGGATAAGCGCCTTAGCTCCATTTAGTAAATGTGGAATCAGAGAGCCTCTATATTTTTTCCTAGGCATTCCCGTGTTATGAAATAGACATTCCCAAGGGTCTTGTTTTACCTCGTGCCCACTTATCCTCTTAATCTGGGTTATTATATCTTTCCAGAATACCTGTATCCGGGGGCATTGCCACCATATGTGGGCGTGGGTTCCCTCCATCCCACATTCTCTCCAACATTTTCATTGGGACATAGTACCATTTAGTGAGGAGCTTATAATTCATCTCTTTAACCTTTGCATCCATTGAGGAATTATGTACATATTCTAATACTTTCCTTTTTTGCCCTATCCCTATAGTTTGGTTCAGTTCTAGTTCCCAACTTCCCAATATTTTATCTGCCTCACCCTCCCCATTGGGTGTCAGTATTTTATATATGTTGGAGAGCCCCTGTCGTCCTGCTCCCACTCGTACTACGCCTCTTTCCCATTGATTAAGGTCATTAGGGGCCCGCAGCGGCTTCGGTAAAGTATTTATAAAGTGTTGAACCTGTCTATAGCCCCATGTGTCTCCTGGTAACACTCCGTATCTCTCTTGTAGCTCCTGGATGGAGCACAGAACATCTCCCTTCATTAGATCCCTCAATGTTAATGTTTCAGAGGTTGACCATCTTCTAAATATGCCCCCCTCTTTCCCTGGTAGAAAATAGTCTGTACCCGTGAGTGGCATTACTGGACTATTATATGGCCATTCTTTCTTTTTACATATTCTATCCCATACTTTATACGTTTCTTTGGTTATTATGGGGGTATCCTGAGGGAGTCCTCTGTATTGCATCGGAATCCATATTCTGTGTCCCAGCCCTTGGACACTTAAGCTCTCTTCTACTTCTACCCACCTTTTCCTTTCCCCCCCTCCCTCCGTCTGGAACCAATCTAATATTCTCCTCAGTACTGATGCCTCAAAGTACCTTTTGAAGTCAGGTAGTTGTAATCCTCCTTCATATTTTGGTCTAATCAGGGTTCCTACCGCTATGCGGGATTTTCTTTCCTTCCATAAAAAACCTCTGGTTATCTTACCTAATACTATAAAAAAGGCTTCTGGGATTTTGATCGGGAGTGTTTGAAAAATATATAAGGCTTTAGGTAGTATCATCATCTTTATGATGTTTATCCTTCCTAGCCAGGATACTCTGTTCACATTATATCCCTTTAAATCTGTTTTTAATTTATTTAATAAAAGTATGTAGTTGTCTTCGTATAGGTATCTTTCTGTAGTGGACAAAAAGACCCCCAGATATCTCATTCCCCTCTGTTTCCACTTAAAAGGATATAGGGCCTCCAGGTCCCTGCGTTCCCTTCGGCTTACCGAGATACTTAAGATCTCTGTTTTCTCTTGATTAATTTTTAAATTTGATATCTCGCCATATTTCTCGTATTCCGCTATTATTCTCGGCAGTGTTTGTCTCGGGTTAGACACATATAACATCATGTCATCTGCAAACGCAGAGATCTTGTGCACCCTCCCTCCCACCTCAATTCCTTCTATTTCCTGAGTCTTCCTAATTGTCTCCAGAAGTGGCTCTAATGTCAGGACAAACAGAAGGGGGGAGAGCGGGCACCCTTGACGAGTCCCATTGTAAAGTAGGAATCTATCTGATAGGGTGCCATTCACCCTCACCTGGGCCGAAGGCCTAGAGTACAGGGCGCCTATCCACTTTAGCATATTTGGGCCGAATCCAGCATGTGTTAGAGTTGCCAGCATAAATTCCCAATCCAGCCTGTCAAAGGCCTTCTCGGCGTCTAATGACAGGAACAGTACCGGCTCTCCACTCTTTTTTGCCTTTTGGATCAAAAACAGGGCTCTTAGAACATTCTCCCTAGTTTCTCTTCCCGGTATGAACCCTGCCTGGTCTTTCTCAATCAATCCCGGCAGGAGAGGCCTTATTCTCTCCGCTAGGATTTTTGAGTAGATCTTTATGTCAACATTAATCAGGGATATAGGTCTATAACTTGCGCATAACGAGGGGTCCTTATCTTCTTTACCTATCAGGGCTATATGGGCTCCCAGTGCCTCTTCTCGTATCTCCGCTCCCCCTCCAATGGAGTTCATATATCTCTGGAAGAAGGGAATCAAGATCCCCCCAAATCTTTTATAGTATGCTGAGGTATACCCATCTGGGCCAGGGCTCTTTCCCATCTTGATATTTTTTATGGTTTGGCTTATTTCCTCATTTGTAATCTCTCTTTCTAGATTCCTTATTACTTCCTCTGCTAAACCCGGGGTCTTTATCTTTTCTAAGTATTTTTTAATTTTTTCACTCTTATTCTGGATTTCTACTGTCCCTTGATCTTTGTTGACCTTATATAGGTTTTGGTAGTATTCCTGAAATATTTTACTAATCTCCTTAGTGGAGTGTCTCATGTTCCCCTTCTTATCTTTAATCTTAAGAATAAAATTTTGCGAGTTTCTAGGTTTAATCATCCTTGCCAAAAATCTCCCTGGTTTATTTCCCATAGCATAGAAATTATTATTCATTTTATTAAACACCCATTTAGTCTCCTGTTCTAGCAGGTTACAAAGGTCTTCTCTCTTCCTAGTCAGGGATGTTAATACCTCCTCTTCCTGAGAATTTTTATGTGTCTGTTCTAAACTCCAGATCTCTTCCAGTAACCTTTGTCTCTGGGCTGACCTAATATTCCTTCTTTTAGCGTTTTCAGCTATCAACCTCCCTCTCATATAAACTTTATGAGTTTCCCATAACGTTGTGGGAGCTATATTTTCTATATCATTTTCCAAGAAGAACAGATCCATATCTTTTTCTAGATCCTCGACTATCTTGTTGTTCCTAAGGAGTGACTCATCCAGTTTCCATGATCTTAGACCTAACGGGACTTCCTCCATGTCTAAGTCCAATACCACCGGAGCATGGTCTGAAAGTGTTATTGACTTTATATCTACTCTTTTTAGACCCTCCAGTAGCCGATGATCTAGAATGATATGGTCTATTCTCGAATATGATCTATGTACAGAGGAGAAATATGTAAAATCCTTCTCTTTAGGATGAAGAATTCTCCAAGCTTCTACTAGTTGCATCTCGCATAGTTTATGTTTAATTCCTTTTTACATATTTCCCCTCTGATCTGAGCGATATCGGTTGGGTGTCCAGCAGGGGATCAAAAACAAAATTGAAATCCCCCGCTAGGATCACCTTACCTTCTCTGAAACCTTCTAATTTATTCAGTACTTTCTTCAGATATAATGCTGGCCTTACATTGGGGCAGTACACGTTAGCAAATGTATATTTCATATTGGATATAAGCCCTTTAATAAACAGATATCTACCTTCAGAGTCCATCTCTGTAGCTTCTAAGCTAAATCGTGTGTTTCTGTCAAATCCTATTGCAGTACCTTTTGCCCTCTTGTTTGGGGAAAAACTATGAAACCAGGTAGGGAACTCTTTCGAGTTTAATCTGGTCTTAGAGGTTGTCTTTAAATGGGTTTCTTGTAAAAACACTATGTTAACCGAGAGTCTTCTCATCTCCTGCTGTATCTGATATCGCTTATTGGGGTTATTTAATCCCCGTACATTGTACGTAGCAAACTTTAATGTAGTCATTTTCTAAATTTTACTCTTAAATCCAATCCCTGCTTGACACAGAAGACTCTCCAGACCCAGGCAAGTGCCGGTATAAATCTGCAAATCATGAGAGCCAGGAGACCACGCAAACCACATAAACCACATATACCCGCCCTATCTAAATAATACCCCCATGTGATACAAATCAAACAGTTATTATATAATAGATGCGCTAATATTAACTTATAGGTGTAAATCATACAAACAAATCAAACAAACAAACAAATCAGTCTCCATATATGTTAGAATTCATGTGATTAGTCCTAAATCAGGTGCACAGTGAAGGCAGCAGCACGGATTCCATAGAGGAACAAAACATAACATGAATGATGCCCTCCTTCACTAAGAGTGTGGATCCCAGTCCTTCAAACTGTGAATCAGGTGATCAGGCACTCATATGCGGATAGATATGAAAAGGAAAAAAGAAAAAGAAAACCTCATTGCACGTAGGGCGGATAATGCCCAAAAAACATCAACAGATGGAATGCTTAGTATAAGCATGATACGCCACTCAGTGTGCTGTCTCCTCAACTCGATCCGATAGACCTCCGTAGACTCCTCCCTACGCGTTACGTCACGGGCACGCGACTCATGGGTTGATTCACAGTTTGAAGGACTGGGATCCACACTGTGAAGGAGGGCATCATTCATGTTATGTTTTGTTCCTCTATGGAATCCGTGCTGCTGCCTTCACTGTGCACCTGATTTAGGACTAATCACATGAATTCTAACATATATGGAGACTGTTTCTCCCTGATTTGTTTGTTTGTTTGATTTGTTTGTATGATTTACACCTATAAGTTAATATTAGCCATCCTATGAACCTCAATGTTAGACACCCTCGAACAACGCCTTGTCAGGCGACTTGCCGAGTGGGCCTTCCGGGGGCCTTGGATGGGCCACCACCTCCCTCATTATAAGGTCGGCACCCGGAATGGTGGGAGGCCCTCCTCCCCATACTCCCCCCCGATTGACCTGACCATGCTTATAAATTCCCGATTCCTTTATGTCTCTACACCTATCTGTTCCATTCCTCCTCCACCCCAAAGGAGGGAAGGGGAGAGATGGAAAAGAATATTGTATCACCCATACATCTCTACACCTATTTGTTCCATTCCTCCTCCACCCCAAAAAAGGAGGGAAGAGGAGAGATGGAAAAGATACCGTATCCCCAGTACATCGCAAGTACCCCCAAAAAAAAAAAAAAGGGGGGTCCTCGGCGCCTATAGCTGGATCAGGTGTACCCCAACATAAGAAAATAAGAAAAAGAGAAAAAACACAAAAGAAACACAATTCTTGTTCTTGTTGGGTCCCTTATTCTTGACACTACACCCTATTCCAGTCCTGATTCTTCCACCTCTTCCAGGCCGGGGGTCTCTTTTCCCAGTTCTCCACTTTAATAGGTTGTATACTCAGTTTATTACAAAATTCCTCTACATCTTCTGGAAACCGGATATATGCTGAGACTCCCTGGTTTTTAACTGATAGACAAGCCGGGAAACCCGATCTATACGTAATGTTATTTTCCCGGAGGTGGTTCGTTACCGGTTTCAGAGCTCGTTTACGTGCAAGAGTTTCTGGGGATAGATCAGAAAATATAAGTAACTGTGAGCCTTTATATTCCATTGTCCCTGAGTTTCTCATACTTTGGGACACTGACTCTTTTAATTGGAAGTCCTGGAACCTTACTATGATGTCCCTTGGTGAGTCTCTCTTAAAAGACCCTTGTATTCGGTGCACTCTAGTAAATTTCATCAGTGCATTTAATTCTCGTTTGAGTGCATTATTAAATATTCCTTGTAGTGTCTCCCCCAGCTCGCCGTCTTTTACATCTTCCGTTGGACCCCTTACACGCAAATTTTTCCTCCTGCTCCGGTTTTCTTGGTCTTCCATTCTATACCGTACATTTCTTAATTCAACCCAATCCATATCTGCTCGTCCTCTCAGTTCTACTATTGCTTTTTTATGCTCTTCCAGTTGTTCTTCTATTCCTTCCACCCTCTGCAGCACACTCTGTATATCTCTCCTTGTTGCCCCCATCTCCCCTTTAACTGTCCGCTCCAGGCGAGACATCATTTCAATCATATCAGTCATGTCCTGTCTTGTAGGGGGTACTTGTGGGCCTTCGGAGATACCGTTAGGAGGATTAGGTTGTTGTTTTTCTAGGGATTGCTGGTCCTTATTTGCCCCTTTAGCATCTGGTGAATCTCCCTTTTTGCCTTTGCCTTTACCCTTGTTCTTTTCTGGGGTTTCCTCCATGACTTGATGCACTTCTGTGTCTACTGTGTTTTTTTTAACTGGGGAGTCTTGGGAGCCTTTTTTCTTTTTTGGACTCCCTGCCACTTCTTCCTGGCTTTCGGCAACTAAATAAGATGTTATGGTGTTCCCTTTGGGAGCTTTCCTCACCATTCTCCTATACTTTCTTACTTAGAGTGATTCAGAACGCCAAAGGTCTTGGGGAATGCCTGCCCCCCGTTACCTCTATTCACCTCTGTTCACTCCTTGGGGACCGTTTATACCCCTCACCTGAAAAGGGGTACGTGTGAAGCTGTTTAGACAGACGGAATGCAGTGACAGTTTGGAATATATTAAGATAAATTAACCGTCCTTCCGTAAGTTTATATGCACATATAGCTCTTGCTCTTCTCTAGCTCTGTCACTGTAATCCTCCCCAATAACATGCAGTAGGGTTGCCCCTAATATCCTTCACACCCCAGTGTTTCGTATATATTTCCAAACACAGTTTGTAGTATATGGGGAGTGAGAAGAAAAGAGCATAGGAATTAGTCCATCAATTTACAAGCAGTTGCTCTCTTACCGCGCTTCTGGTGCTGGTGCTGGTGCTGTGGTTGGTCGCAGTTTGCTATTCCGCCTTTAGGTGTCACTGCTGTTCCGCTTTAGTTCCCTGCTCCTTACACCCTGCAGGCTCGGTATCCCTCGATACTTTCCGGCGATTCGCCGCTCTCTATACCCCGGGTAGCCGGGGCTCCGTCCTCCCCCTTCCTCCGAGGGCACCGCGGGCTCCCGAATCTCTCCAGCGACAGCGGCACCAAGGACCCACGTCTCTGTCCCCCGGCCGACAGGCTCACCGATCCGACCCACTCCACCAGCTCCAACCCCACAGGTAACAACCAGGACAGGACGGGCTAGGACAATGGGGGTAGTTCTAGCAGCGGGAACACTTTACCGTACGGGACACACGGGGACACACGGGGACCACAGTATCCACAGCGACCTCCCTTAGACTCCCATAGGCTGCACACAGGAAGCACAGGTGGGGGGTAGTAGAAAAAGCTGCCCGCCTTAGCGACTCCCCCGATTCAATAGCACAGTAGCACAGCAGCACAGCAACAACACAAACATGCAGCTTCAACTTTTTCAATTGTCCGGATCGACAGCTGGCGGAAAAGCGGTCAGTAGTATCCGTAGTATCATCAGGTCAGGTCAGGTCTCTCAAATCAGGGAGAGCAAGGAAGACATGGAGCACGCCGCCGCCGCCACTCACCTACGGCGCCATGATCCTAAGCTCCGCCCCCATCGGATGCTGTATCCACCTCTTAACGCAGCAATCTATCCGTGACCTTCTGTTCAATGTATGAACGGAAGATCAGTGATTTCCCCTAGTGAGGCCACCCCCCCATACAGTTAGAACACACCCAGGAACACACTTAACCCCTTCCTGTCCCCAAGTGTTAATCCCTTCACTGCAAATGGCATTTTTATAGAAATCCAATGCATTTTTATAGCATTGATCGCTAAAAAAATGCCAATGGTCCCAAAAATGTGTCAAAAGTGTCCGAAGTGTCCGCCATAAGGTCGCAGTACTGAAAAAAAAAACACTAATCGCAGCCATTACTAAAAATATTAATAAAAATGCCATAAAACTAACCCCTATTTTGTAAACGCTATAACTTTTGCGCAAACCAATCAATAAACGCTTATTGCAATTTTTTTTAATGAAAAATATGTAAAAGAATACGTATCGCCCTAAACTGAGGGAAAAAAATGTTTTTTTATATATTTTTGGGGGATATTTTTTATAGCAAAAAGTAATAAATATTGCATGTTATTCAGAATTGTCGCTCTATTTTTGTTTATAGCCCAAAAAATAAAAACCGCAGAGGTGATCAAATACCACCAAAAGAAAGCTCTATTTGTGGGAAAAAAAGGACGCCAATTTTGTTTGGGAGCCACGTCGCACGACCGCGCAATTGTCAGTTAAAGCGACGCACTGCCGAATCACAAAAAGTGCTCTGGTCATTGGGCAGCAATATGGTCCGGGGGTTAAGTGGTTAATGGACTCCTTTAAGACAACCTGTTACTTCTCTACTCAATAGCCCAGCAGGTATCCTATTTCTTGACCCTCAGACCATCTCTTTTTTTTACCATTCACACTTCAATATATTCACGTCTCCACTTGCACTTCTTTTCATCATGCGTTTTGCACACTTTTTTCATTTCATTTTCACCATATACCGTTGTTTCAGTCAACTACATTCACACTTTTTCACACTTCATTTCACTCATCATCACAGTCACATTCTACATGCACCACCTCTACACTTAATTCTTCTTTTTACCCCACGCTCACCTACCTCGATACCTTACTGGGTTTCTTCATCAATTATATTTTCCACTGCAAATTTCATTTTTATTGTTTGCTATGGCATTGAATATATTATATTATATTACATTATATTACATTTTTCCAACTATTTTTGCATACTATTTTTTACTTTATATTATTACTTTTACAGCTTGGGGTGCCCCTTTTCGGTTCCAGTCTTTGATGGCCAACATTTTGGTCTTTTGGGTCTCTCCCTTCTGATCCCCCCCTCGCCCCCCCCCCCCACGCAGGGGGTATCAGTGTGGCCCCTCGCAGGCTCGGAGCCTTTTTGGTCTGCCCACTTAGTTGAGCCTTTTCCATCATAGCTCCCCCACCTCCACGAGGGTCGTACGGTGTACTGGCGGCAGTTACATGGTTCCTAGTCGGTCCACAGTTGCAGCACATGGGAAACTGCTCTTGTCCCTTCCCTTAGCCGTTAAAGAGCAAATATATTCATCATTCACAATATTGTCATTATGGTAGATGTTTCTTTGTTGAGAGTGTTTTTGTTTGTTTTTTAACAATCTCACCTATACGATGTATTTTATTCTAGAGCATCTCCTTCTTAACCCCTGAAGATGACAGCCCTCTACAAGGTCGAAACGTGTCAGGGTTTTATCTTATCATGTTCATCATGTGTACCATTGTTATAACATTATGCCATGCTTTTGCAGGTTTGCCCTTACGGCCCAATCAATATGCTGTTAATTTATTATGTACATGTTTTTATTGCCATTACTTGACTATCAAACAAAGAATAAGTGTAGCGCTAAAAAAAGGGAGACTTCTATTTATATAGTCCTTTTACCAAATAAAATGTCCATAATGTGAAAAAAGTTCATATTGACAATCCAAAACTTTTATTCACCACAAATAGTGACTCAATAAGTAACAAAGTGAGTGTTAGAGGATCCGCCACCAGTGTAATGAAACTTCTGAGGCTTACCAGAAAATAGAGATCTGAATAAGCATATACCCATCAGATCAGTAAAGCTTCAAACGATATCCGGGATCCGAATATGTTTATGGATGTTGAATATTCAGTAGAACTCCTGGGATATCCTCATAGGTGATATGATGAATCCACGGAAACCATTTGATTGGTTACAGATGTGTAAACTCGAGTGAAGTGATTACCATGTGTGGTAATATTTTAAATAGCCTTTATGTCCGATTTCTTCCACTGCTGTCACCCAAGGGAAATTATCAATAAATTCTGGGCTTCAAGAGGAATTGTAACACTGCAAAACTTGACAAATTGGGCAATCTAATATTTTCTCCAGCTCTGCGCCCGGAAGACCCAGCTCGGCTCCCTCTGAGGTGAGGAGAACTCTTCTCTCTCTCCGGCGCCTCTTGTGGCACATGAGCCTCAGTAGTCTCCCTTTTTTTAGCGCTACACTTATTCTTTGTTTGTATGTTTCCAAAATTGATCTATTTTGTAGTGTTGGCTGCTTACATTTGTGACGTTTGAACAGCTCGGAGATATATATACTATTGTATATAAATGTTTTCATTACTTGACCATGTTTTGGTTAAAATATATCAGATACGTTTCCTTGTGAGACATATAAAACTACATTAAAAAAAAAATTGTATTAACTAAATAATATTTATTTATTTATTTTGTGTTGCAACACAAAGCCCCCCGGGGTAACTTTTCCTTTTTTCCTTTTGCAAAACAACCAATTAACCTGTCTAACAGTATGCATTAAATACAGGGGTTTTGTCCACACGCATTTGCAAACGCATGCGTGAGCCACAGAGCCCCACCAAGGCACCCTGGAATCTGTAGTCCTAACACTAAACTATGAGTGTCTGCACAATGAAGGCACATGCATTCTGATGGTTAGATGAGGACAGGTGGACAGAAGGGGAGCCACCCCTTCCTAAAGGTACAGGAGCGCACCAAACGCCCAGCATGTAGCAAAATGGCTGCAAAGGTGCCCTGCTGGACCAATACAAGCACCACAGGTGAAACATAAACTTGTCCACTGACCCCATCTACAGCTGGCCATCACAGTAAGTAGCATTGGAAGGCTAAAATAGGTAACAACAAAACCTGGGGAATGACCAGAATTAAAAACAAGCCTACTTACCGACCAGCTCGGAAATGGGTGGGTAGGTAGGAAGGGTAGATGATGCAGGGAGTGTGCTAATGAGGTCAGCTGGTCAACTCCTTCCTGTGTCATGACCTATAGGCTGACCAGGAAGTAAGGCAAATCTAATGGATAAGTTTGGAAACATTGATGAGGACAAGTGAAGTAAATGTCTGTAGATTTAATGGAAAGCTTTGATATTTTTACAAAAAAAGTACATTAATTTTATATTGGTTCATAGGAGAGCTGGAATTTAGAAAAGGTAAACAAATGTGAACTTATCCTTTATGGTGAAAGAGGCATAATCTATAAACTGGTAATTCAAATCACACCATTACTTAAACCAGGGGTCTCCAACCTTTATAAACTAAGGGCCAGTTTACTGTCCTTCAGACTTTGAGGGGGCTGGGCTGTGGTCAGTGTAAATCAAAAATGCCATGGTGTCAATAGGAGTAAAGAATGCCCTACCATTGGTATACGTGGGAGAAATATTGCCCTATTGTTGATAATAGGGGAATAAATAGTGCCCCATCATTCATGTCATTGAGAGGAATAGTGCCCCATCATTGGTATCAGCGGGGGAAATAGTGTCCCCTTGTTGGTATCAGTGGGGGAAATAGTGCCCCATTATTGGTGCTAGTGGAAGAAATAGTCCCCCATCATTCGTGTCAGTGGGAGGAATAGTGCCCATCATTGGTGTCAGAAGAAAAAATAGTGCCCCATTGTTGAGTTCAGTGGTATGAATAGTGCCCTACTGTTGGTATCAGTGATGAGAATTATGCCCCATTGTTAGTGGAAAAGAAATAGAGCCATATATCAAAGAGAGGAATAGAGTCCGAGAGCCTGGTAAAGGCAGGCAAAGGGCCAAACCCATCCTCAGGGTCGCAGTTTGGAGACCACTGACTTAAACAAACAAAAATGCTGTTGATAATAAGATGTGCATGCAGCGCTACTTGAATACTGGGTATTTCTAATCAGGCAAAGCATAGGCACCTCATTGGGATATGGGCCTGCTCTCTCTCACCCCCATACATTTCATCCTTTTGGTCTATCATAATGATGGGTTGCTTCACTCGCCAATAATAATGAATAGAAAGGGAACAATAGGGGCACTAAAAGGGAAAGAAAGGGGCAATGAAAGATTTAACAGGTATGTGCAGGCACTTCGATACCTGTCAACAACTTTTTTTTTTTTAAAGCAAGAAACCTTGTACTCTTGTTTATGGGGTTTCATTACTGTATATGGCAATCAATAGGAAGCATAGTTCATTGTGCTAGTAGTTGGAGGGAACTACATGGTGTTGATAAAAATTGTGGAGTCTCAGTATGGCAGTTTATGTGAAGCATCTAATTACATAGAAGCTAATAGGACATACAAAGTTACTCTTTGACAGGTCATAACATCAAGTCTGTGATCTGTTGCTCCCCATGGGCAACCACTTGTCCAGGCTGTGGCCTGGTCAGAAACCTACATCAGTCAGTGTTTAAATGTAATAACATAACTTCCACCTGTGATATTGATTGGTATCATCAAGGTTATCAATTCAGTTAACGCAGTAACACTGCCAGGTGCCTGGGAGATTGTTAAGCTTAGGTGGTTGAGGAACAGCAGGAACAGGTCACTTTTGTTTCTCCAGTATTAGCTAAAAGTGAAATAAGAATTCTGAGTGGAAGCTACGGAGAATAAATATTCTTGTTAGCACACTGTTTATACGTAAGGCATAGCTTCCAAACGTCCATGATTTCGAGGGACTTTCCCTCTGTCCCTCATTCCTCCACATCTGTCCTTCATTTTGGTCTGATCTATATAGTTGTATATAAAATGCACTTTTTATCTATCAAAAAAGTGTTTTCTAGGTCTAATCCTTTCATCCAATTTCTAAATTGCAGCATCTGTAAATTCCAAAAGCCAATATAAAGGAATAGTAGTGGTAAAAAAAAGCACTTGTGGGTTTAACCAATCGTGTTTTTTGTACAATTCTCCTTTAAGGGGGCATGGGCTTCCTTCCTTTACCTTAGTGCAGTCCTCCTTCACTTACCTCATCCTTTGATTTTGCTTTTAAATGTCCTTATTTCTTCTGAGAAATCCTCACTTCCTGTTCTTCTGTCTGTAACTACACACCGTAATGCAAGGCTTTCTCCCTGGTGTGGAGTGTCGTGCTCGCCCCCTCCCTTGGACTAGTGGAGAGTCAGGACGCCCAGTAACACACAGCTCCTTTCTCTATCTGCAAGGTAGAGAGTGTCCTGACCTGGTTTGTTAGTGGGTCCTGACTCCAGAGGACAGGAGTTGATGATCACTGCTCTATGAAGTTGATTTACTAAAGGAGGAGAATGCAAAATCGGTGCAGCTGTGCATGGTAGCCAATCAGCTTCTAACATCAGCTTGTTTAATTAAGCTTTGTCAAACAAAATGGAAGTTGATTGATTTCTATGTAGAGCTGCACCAGATTTTGCACTCTCCAGCTTTAGTAAATGAATCCCAATATTTTGGACCTGTCAGTCACAGGAAAGTCTACTGCAGTGAAATTGCTTACAGAATAAAACTTTTTATGATCACATTTTTGGAGAACCTAAAGAGAGAGAAGGACAAGTAAGATATTGGTTATATCTCTAAGATATTTCCATACCCAAACTGTGGAAAATTCAGATGCAAAATAATAATAATAAAAAAAAAATCTGTTTATTTAACCGCTTGCCGACCAGCCGCAATCATTATACTGCAGCAGGTCGGCACGATCCCGCAAACCGTCGTAGCTGTACATTGGCTCCTTTAAGTGGGACAGCAGGTGCGCGTGTGCCCGCTGCACTGCGGGGTGCCGATGCAGGTGGCCAGTTGTTTGCGATGACTGCCGGCCATGTGCGATCGGGGGAAAGAGAGTCAGAACACGGACGGTTGTGCAAGCACACAAATCCCTGTTCTGTGAAGAGAGGAGAGGCAGATTGTGCTTTCCTACTAGCTAGGAACAGTGATTTGTCTTCTCCTCTAGTCAGTCCCATCCCCCTACAGTCAGAACACACACTAGGGCAGGGATCCTCAAACTACGGCCCTCCAGTTGTTGTAGAACTACAGATCCCATGAGGCATTGCAACTCACAGACATTACTAGGCATGATGGGAATTGTAGTTCCTGAACAACTGGAGGGCTGTAGTTTGAAGACCCATGCACTAGGGAATACAGTTAACCCCTTGCTTACCCTCTAGTGTTAACCCCTTCCCTGCCAGTGACATTTAAACCGGAATCAGTGCATTTTTATAGCACTGATCGCTGTATAATTGTCAGGGATCCCAAAAATTTGTCAAAAGTGTCTGATCTGTCCGCCATAATGTTGTGGTCCCAAAAAAAAATCGCAGATCGCCACCATTACTAGTGGAAAAAAAAGTTATAATAAAAATGCCATAAATCTTTCCCCTATTTTGTAGGGGCAAACCAATCAATATACACTTATTGCAATTTTCATTACCAAAAATATGTAGAAGAATGCATATCGAATACATAAGAATACATAAAATTAGCTTATTTTTAAACAATATCAGGGATATTTATTATAGCAAAAAGTACAAAATAATGTGTTTTTTTCAAATCTGGGAAGGACTGACCTCATATTGCAACCGAATCCCCAAAGAGTTACTTTTTAGCAGCTCTAAAAAGTAACATAGTGACAGCTGATTGCCATCCCATAAGAGAAGGACGTCATCAATATACCTACCCCAGAAGACAAGCTCCAGTCTTCTGTTGGCATAGAAGTCATCCTCCTTCCATTTCGCCATGAACAAGTGCACCATAGTAGGGTCACGGTACCGGAGGTAAAAAGAGCCTCCAAACCAAAAATACTTTTGCGACATGGCGAAATTGAAAAGTTTCAACACATCCTGACTATGTTCTCAGAAACATATTCACCACATCCTGACTATGTTGGTGGGATATGATCATATAAAGTGAGGCCACATTGCCAGCAGATAGCCTTCCTACCAATCAATCTCCCCAAGCTGTTGTATCACTTGGGAAGAATCCCTAAGAAAAGAGAAAAGATGGTGTTTGAGATACAAGGGGTTGAAGGAAGCCATCAATACACTTTCCAATCCTCAACAAAGTGGAATCTAATCCACTAATAATAGGTCTAACTGGTGGATTAAGTAAATCTTTGTGGATTTTTGGAAGGTAATAGGCACGGTAGGCACCATAGGTACAGGAAAAGATTTTTCTTTCTTAGTGAGCAACCTGTCCTCAAAACCAATGTCTACAAGCTTATTCATCTCTTTCTTATACTTAGTAGTAGGATCATTCAAAAGATGTACATACTGTTGTGCTCATAAATTTACATACCCTGGCAGAATTTATGGTTTCTTGGCCATTTTCCAAAGAATATGAATGATAACACAAAAATGTTTTTTTTCACTCATGGTCATTGTTTAGCTGAAGCCATTTATTATCCATCAACTTTGTTTACTCTTTTTAAATCATAATCACAACAGAAACTACCCAAATGACCCTGATCAAAAGTTTACATACCCTGGTGATTTTGGCCTAATAACATGCACAGAAGTTGACACAAAGAGGTTTGAATGGCTATTAAAGGTAACCATCCTCACCTGTGATCTGTTTGCTTGTAATTGGTGTGTGCGTATAAAAGGTCAAGGAGTTTCTGGACTCCTGACAGACCCTTTCATCTTTTATCCAGTGCTGCACTGACGTTTATGAATTCTGAGTCATGGGAAAGCAAAAGAATTGTCGAAGAATCTGCAAGGAAAGGCTAGTTGAATGGTATAACTCAGGAAAGGGATATAAAAAGATATACAAGGAATTGAGAGTGTTCAAACTCTGATAAAGTGGAAAATGAGGAGTTCTGTTGAAACCAAACCAGGTCAGGTAGACCAACTAAAATTTCAGCCGCAACTGCTAGGAAATTTTTCGGGATGCAAAGAAAAACCCACAAAAAACATCAGGTGAAATACAGGACTGAAAACACGTGGTGTGGCTGTTTCAAGATGCACAATAAAGAGGCACTTGAAGAAAGATGTGCTGCATGGCCGAGTAGCCAGAAGAAAGCAATTACTTTGCAAATGCCACAAAGTATCCCACTTACAATATGCCAAACAGCAAAGAGACAAGCCTCAAACCTTCTGGCGCAAAGTCATTTGGAGTGATGAGACCAAAATTGAGCTTTTTGGCCACAACCATAAACACTACGTTTGGAGAGGAGTCAACAAGGCCTATGATGAAAGGTACGGAGGTGGATTGCTGATGTGTGAGCTACAAAGGCACAGGAAATTTGGTCAAAACTGATGGCAAGATGAATGTAGTATGTTATCAAAAAATACTGGTGGAACATTTGCATTCATCAGCCAGGAAGCTGCACATGGGATGTACTTGGACATTTCAACATGACAATGATCCAAAACACAAGGTCAAGTTGACCTGTCATTGGCGACAGCAGAATAAAGTGAAGGTTCTGGAGTGGCCATCTCAGTCTCCTGACCTCAATATCATTGAACCACTCTGGGGAGATCTCAAACGTGCAGTTAATGCAAGACTGCCCAAGAATTTAGCGGAACTGGAGGCTTTTTTTTCAAAAGGAATTGGCAGCTTTATCATCTGAGAAGATAAAGGGCCTCATCCACAAATACCAAAAAAAACTTCAAGCTGTCATTGATTTTAAAGGGGTTAATACACGGTATTAAGAACTGGGGTATGTAAACTTTTGATCAGGATGGTTTCTGTTGTGATTATGATCTAAAAAGAGTAAACACAGTTAATTGATAATAAATGGCTTCAGCCAAACACTAATCATGAGTGAAAGAAAAGTGTTTGTGTTATCATTCAAATTCTTTGAAAAATGGACAAGAAATCATAAATTCTACTAGGGTATGTAAACTTATGAGCACAACTGTATGTGTCTGTATCAGACCAAATCAGTTCTTTAACTTATGCAGATTTGTCTAGTACAACAATGCCGCCCCCTTTGTCAGCGGGGCAGACAATAATGTCATCTATTTTCCTAAGGGACTGCAGGCCTTCTCTAAATTTCACATTATTGTAATTCTTTTTAATTTTCAGTTGATTCAAGCCATGGTTCAGCACAAATTTTTATTTTTCACTAAGTGCACCTTTACTAAGAATAAAAATCCCTGTTTCTTTTATACTCTTCTCCTCTTTTTGTCTGTGCCTTCTCCCCCTCTGGTCCCTCTCTGGGTTCCTCACCTCTTTTGTTTTTCTGGGGGCCTTCAGGAAAAAAGTTTTGATGGACCATTAATATGTTGGTGAAACCTTTCTAAGGTTTGTAGGGCTAGACTACCCCATTGGGATGAACGTTGCTCAGATTGATAAGGTCTTGGAGTGTGATATGCAGGATTCTAATTATCTCTCTCCTCCCAATAATCATCTTGTTTCCTTCTCAAAGGTTCATAATGATTATACATCAATATATTATCTGTGTTTACAGGGTAATGATAATTGGGCTGAACTTTCCTAATATTCTCACTGAGATACCCTTTATTATTGTGGCAACCTCCCTGATATTGGGCATACTTAGGACCTGCTGAATGACAGGAATGGTTGGACCGAAAAGGTCTGGAGGTTGCTTTCCTCCAACCTTTCTCAGGGTGCCCATACTACCATTCTGTCTTTGATGTAATGCGACAGATGTACCATTACCTTTAGATGTAGTTGATGAAGAGCTCTGATTGGTATCTATATTAATAGATCCATTCCTCTTAATTTGCCATGTAAAAACTAAATTGTTTTTATAATCATCTACATATCTATTATATTTTTTCTTCTTTTTAACCTTTTGATTCTGATCTTCCTTTTCTTATGTTTTTCTTCTCTTTTTTTCTTTTCTTTTCTTAGTCATAGCTAGCACTAGCTATGACTAAGCACTGAAGCTACAGTGCGAAACATTAGCTTTTGTCCCAATTTTTGCTGTGGCATGTTCATTTTGTGATCGATTTTAATTAAAGGAACATTTTTGGAGTGCGGCTGTCCAAGTTTCTTTCGTATTTTTGCAGATTTTTATTTAAGATTAAATATTAAATAACATTAGTTTGGATACAAGTGATATTACAATACACAAAAAAGTACACATCCCAGGGAAGAAAATAACTTAAGAAATAAAAAAAAAATATATATATATATATATATATATATATATATATATATAAATAAAACATAGATGAGAGACAATACATTTATAATCCTGAGGAGTGATTTCAAACCTCAGACTCCTAGGGACCATATTTAATTCTAAATATTTCTCAAGAAATATCACTACCCAATTGCCATGAATTTCTGAAACCATGGGGATTTTAAGTCGGGTAAAAAAATACCTCCTGTATCCAAGATTTTTTGAACCTCCAGATTGGTAAAAACATCTTTTAAATCCAGAGATCTAGCGTCTCTATAATCAAAGATATCCATATCTTTTGAGATAAACAGCAGCAGATAAAGATATTCAATAAACGTTAAACAAAAAGAAATAATAATAGGATAATATCTCAATGTATTTTCATTATGAACCCCTGAGGAGGAAACAATATGATTATTGGGAGGAGCCAGATAACAGGCATACTCAGCATCCTGCATATCACACTCCAAGACCCTATCGCTCTGAGCAACGTTTATCCCAATGGGATAGTCCAGCCCACTCACCCTCAGGAAGGTTTCACTAACCTACTAATGGTCCACCACAACCTTCTTTTTTCCCAAAGGTCCTCAGAAAAACAAAAGAGGTGGGGAACCCAAAGAGGGACCTGAGCGGGGAGGAGGCACAGACAAAAAGAGGAGAAGAATATAAAAGAAACAGAGATTTTTAATCTTAGTAAAGGTGCAGTTAGTGATAAATAAAAATTTGTGTTGAATGCCACAGAACGCTCAGAATAAAGGAAACGATCCCCAAAAGGGCAGTATCATGGTTAACCACTTAAGGACCGAGCCTGTTTTTCAAACTCGGTGTTCACAAGTTTAACCCCTTAAGGACCACTGCATGTACATATACTTCGCCGATAACGGTGATCTTGTGGTGAATCCGCTGCGGAGACCACCATTATCGTTTACAGGACCGACCACGGAAAAGATGTAAATCTCAGTTGTGGCAGCATAGATATTCATTTTTAAAGTGCCGACTTATATGTACGTGAGCCGATCCTTAAGTGGTTAAAAATGCATTAGAGAATACCAGCCAAGCTTAAGGAAATGGACTCACATTTATTCAGTTAAAAACAAGCAATATGATATACCGTATTTTCTAGCCTATTAGACAACTTTTTATCCCTGAAATTCTTCTTAAAAGGCGGGGGTCGTCTTATACGCCAATAACCTAACATGCAGACCGTGGCCGTCCACTTTTCAAAAGCCGTGCCTCCTCTGTCTGCTGTTCTGTGATAGGCGAAACACTCAGCTTCCCAGCAGAGCCTCTGTTCAGTGTTCCGCCTTTCACGGATGCCCTCTCGTCCTCGGTCTCGGACGAGAGGGCATCTGTGATAGGCGGAACACTGAACACAGTGTCTCCTAGGAAGCTGAGTGTTCCGCCTATCATGGAACAGCACGAGGAGGAGGCGTGGCTTTTAAAAAATGGACGGCCGCCGTCTGACAGATTCTGCATGTCAGGGTTAAGGTAAGGGATCGTTAAGACACGCATTACACCACTCCCACACGTAGCTTCTTCAGAAGGTCATCTAACCACAATACTGCACTATTGGAGAATGTTTACTTTATTCTGAGAGTTCTGTGGAGTCAGACAGTTCTATCATCAAAGGAGGAAGTAACAAAATGACCCACTATCTGGTGCACAGAATTGAGTACCATTATGCTATGTTAGCCCATTTGAGGGTCTTATCCTGAGGTGAGTGAGTATTTCATCTGGTGACAAAGCACTCTTGTTATACGGTGGAGCACATTTTGAAAACCGAAGATGCACTAGAGTGTTTTATGTGTGGAAGTTTGGTAGTTTATTTATCTAATATGGGCTAAATTCAGGTAGCCCGTCTTATCTTTGTGCAGGTGTAACGTATGTCATTTACGTTACGCCGCTGCATCTTTTTCAGGCAAGTGCTTTATTCACAAAGCACTTGCCTGTAAAGTTGAGGCGGCGTAGCGTAAATGACCCGGCGGAATTCAAATTTGGCGGGTAGGGGGCGTGTATTACTTAAATAACGCGCGATCCCGCGCCGAACGTACTGCGCATGCGCCGGCCATGAATTTATCCCTAGTGCGCATGCTCCAAATCACGACGCCAATACGCAATGTAAACAACGTGAACGTCACTTACGCAAAACACACCTACACGCCGTCCATACTTAACATTGGCTGCGCCTCATACAGCAGGGGTAACATTACGCCGGACCTACGCTAACGCAAACGACGTAAAAAAAAATGTGCCGGCGGGGCGTACGTTCGGGAATCGGCGTAGAGGCTCATTTGCATATTTTGGTCCAACCTAAATATGAAAATAAGATATGACGGCGTAAGAGACTTACACAAGTCGGATCTAATGGAAATCTATTCGTAACTGATTCTATGAATCAGTCGCATAGATAGGAGGGCTCAGACGCAGAGATACGACGGCTTATCTGGAGATAAGCCGTCTTAACTCTTTCCTGAATCTGGCCCTATGGGCCAGATTCAGGTAGATGGGCGAATCTTTATTTTAGAGTAACTTTTCTCATTTACGTTACTCCGCCGAAACTTTAGGAGCAAGTACTGTATTCACAAAGCACTTGCTCCTAAAGTTGCGGCGGCGTAGCGAAAATGAGCCGGCGTAATTCAAATTGGGCGGGTAGGGGGCGTGTATTATTTAAACTAGGCGCGATCCCGCGGCGAACGTACTGCGCATGCGTCGACTGTCAGTGCGCATTCTCCAAATTCTGTCAGTGAACATCAATGATGTCAATCCCCATTCACCGACATTTTACGCAAACGACGCAAACATTTTTAAATTCGACGCGATGACGACGGCCATACTTAACATAGGATACTCCACTAGGGGGCTGTTTTTTCTTTACGCCGCGTATCTCTTACGGAAACGTCGGAAAGTCACTGCGTCGGGCCCGAATACGATCGTGAATTGCCGATTCTCGCTGATTAACATATTCTCTGCGTTAATCAGCGGGAACGCCCCGAGCGCCATTTTAAAAATTGCAGTTCCGATACGACGGCGAAATACAATTACGCCGCTCGTATAGGAACTCCAACCCGGCGTTTCTTGTTTTCTGCTTACTGAAAACAGAAACGCCGGCTCAAAGTGAGAGTTAGGCTGGAGTATCACTGATACTCCAGCCTAACTCTACCTGAATCTGGCCCTATGTGTTTATGTATTTTTTAATGTATCGCTGTTTATAGCAATTTTATAGCACAGGAGTTTATTATTTAAATGATTGATTGCTCACTATTGGGCAGCGCTATCACTACTTTTTTCTTTCCCAATTGCGCTGTATGCGGAAACACATTTAGTGTTAGCAGCAGCCTCACATTATATATAGGAATAGGTGGTAGCACACAACATCTTTATTCTGTGAAGCTTTAGTATTACTTCAATGCATTCTTTGAATTAAGGTAAAAACTAGGGTTGTCCCGATACCAGTATCGGTATCGGGACCGATACTGAGCATTTGCGGGATTACTTGTACTCCTGCAAATGCCCCCGATGCCAGATCCGATACTAAAGCACCCCCGCCGCCGCCGCCACATACCGCAACGACGCCTAGTTAATCAGCGTGCGGGGAACATTACAGCTTTCATTTGAATAGCTGTGTGTTCCCTGCCGCGCCGCGTATAGACACTCCCCCTTGCTCGGGATTGGACAGGTGATCTGTCTATCAAAGTGCCCGAGCAAGGTGGAGTGTCTATACGTGGCGCGGTGGGGAACACACAGCTATTCAAATGAAAGTTGTAATGTTCCCCGCACGCTGATTAACTAGACGGCGGCGGCGACAGCGGCGGCATCTGCATCTAGGTATGGGGAGACATGGCTGCATATGTGGGGGGACATGGCTGCATATGTGGGGGACATGGCTGCAAATGTTGGGAACATGGCTGCAAATGTGCGGGACATGGCTGCAAATGTGGGGGACATGGCTGCATATGTGGGAACATGACTGCATATATGGGGGACATGGCTGCATCTGTGGGGGACATGGCTGCATTTGTGGAGGGACATGGCTGCATTTGTGGAGGGACATGGCTGCATTTGTGGGGGGGCATGGCTGCATTTGTGGGGGGACATGGCTGCAAATGTTGGGAACATGGCTGCAAATGTTGGGAACATGGCTGCAAATGTGGGGGACATGGCTGCATATGTGGGAACATGACTGCATATATGGGGGACATGGCTGCATTTGTGGAGGGACATGGCTGCATTTGTGGAGGGACATGGCTGCATTTATGGAGGGACATGGCTGCATTTGTGGGGGGGCATGGCTGCATTTGTGGGGGGACATGGCTGCATTTGGGGACACATTTAAAAAAAAGTATCAGTATTCGGTATCGGCGAGTACTTGAGAAAAAGTATTGGTACTTGTACTCGGTTCCAAAATTGGGGACAACCCTAGTAAAAACCCTTCTGTGATGAGGGGGCGGGGGGCAGTTGCTGTGTCTTTGGAAGCGGCTGCCTGTGGGGGCATAGAGCAGGTAAGTAAAACATGTTTTTTATTTTAGTAAAAAAAAAAAACGTCTGTCAGTATACCCATCTACTGCAAGAGTGAGTGGATAGCGCTGTCAGGAGAGGGTCATCTCACATCCCCCCTAGCCACAAAACACACTTACAATAGTAGAAATAAAAATGTGTCCTTTAAAATTCCATCTAATGTGTCTTGAAACATGACTGACCAGGAAAACTAATGTGGAGTGGACATGGAAAGGAACATCAATCGAAAAGCTATATTTCCCCAGGCTTGATATACTACCAAACTTTCTGCAAAGTTATTAGAAATGGTGGAAAGCAAAAACAAATTACAAAAAAATAAAATCAAAACTTGATTTATTTGACTCACGTCTGTTATTAAAGACTGCTATATACTGAGTAGTAAGGCAACGTATTGCTGGCCTCTGTGACACCAGAAGGATTAATTCATAGCTCTGAGCAATTTGTTGTTGGGAAGGAATGGCATCTCATGGACAAGAAGGAAAGAAACGCTTCTTGAAAGGTAAAACGTCACTGGAAATGAATTCAGCATAAATATTTGATTGTTTTGTAATCTATGTAATACATTATACATTAGTACACAGCCAGGTAAACAATATATTTCTAGTATACTGCTGTTCTCTCAAAATGTATTGTTCTTACTTCGGCTAAAATACAGTAAGTTTTAAAATGTCTTGTTAATTTCAGTAACCATTTATTTTATTTAAAAAAGGACACAATCCAATTTAACCAATTTAAACGCCAATGCAGTGAGTTTTCATGTCAGGACACATGCCAACTGTGCCACTTTCTTATAATTATGTTTATTCTGCATAGTGTTGAGCTGTCAGTGACCACACTTATGCAGTAAGGAAATTATTATTTTACTGAATAAATTGCATAGGTTGTAAAGGTATGTATCAAAGAACAGTAATTAATCAGTATCTAGACAGTTGTAAAACATCTTGAGAGGTTTTAAGGGACAGTGCAAACAGCGGACTACCCCCATCACATCACCCCCCCCCCCCACCTATGTAACTAAAGCTGGCATCCTGGTCTCTAAAACCTTGACCCAACAAAACCATTCATGAGAATTGTTCCCATTAACCACTTCCTACCTGCCCATAGCCAAATGACGTCCACATCCTGGGTGGATATCATATGACGTCCTGGGCTTCCCGGTCATCTAGGGGGTGTGCACACACTCGGGACCAGGTGCGTGTGCCTGTCAGCCACTATTTCCACTGGGCACCCGCAATTGCCCATGATTTCAGCAGGACTGTGGATCTGTATGTGAAAAAACACACAGATCCACTCCTGTCAGAGGTGAGGAGACCGGTGTGTGTGTTCCCAGTACAGAGGAACACAGATTGTTCTCCTCCCCTTGTGAGTCCCCTCCCCCTACAGTTAGAATAACTCCCTAGGGAACATATTTAACATCTTCAGTGCCACCCCTAGTGTTAACCCCTTCTCTGCCAGTCACGTTTACACAGTAATCAGTGCAGTTTTATAGCACTAATCGCTGTATAAATGTAAATAGTCCCAAAAATGTGTCAAAAGTGTCCGATATGTCCGTTGCAATGTCACGATCACAATAAAAATCACAGATCCCCACCATTACTAGTAAAAAAAAAAAATGCAATAAATCTATCCCCTATTTTGTAGACGCTATAACTTTTGCGTAAACCAATAAATATACGCTTATTGCCATTTTTTTCCAAAAATATGTAGAAGAATACATATCGGCCTAAACTGAGGAAATTTCCATTCAAAGTGCGACAGCACTGAAAACTAAAAATTGGTCTGGGCAGGAAGGGGGTGAAAATGCCCTGTATTGAAGTGGTTAAAGAGTATGCAGCAGCAGCCCTGAAGAAATGGGAGTCTAATCCCCTAAACACATTGGGCCAGATTCAGGTAGATGAGAGCATCTTTGCTCCAGAGTAACGCTTCTCATTTACGTTACTCTGACGACCCTTTCAGCGCAAGTACTGTTATTCACATAGCAGTTGCGCGTAAACTTGCGCCAGAGTAACGATAATGCGCTGGCGTAACCCGACGCAAGGGGAAGTGGGTGTGATCATATGTAAATGATGGGCGGAGCCCAGCGCAGAGGCTTACGTTCAGCGCATCAACCACGGAGCATGCGCAGTGAGTGAGGCTCCACTCGCCCCCTTTGTGCGCATGCTCACAACTTCCGTCGGCACCCACTTCACGGGAAACGTCAGCGCAATGCTTCCGTTGGGCGTTTAAATGCGCCTGTAGAAGCGCAATTCCGGCACTAAAGTATATCCTGCTCCCCCTCCCCGCAGTGATGTTACTTTTGTTCTGAGATGGCTGCTCCCGTTCCCCGCAAACACACAGGAGAAAGCTGAACTTTAATGGCCAGGAGCTGTCAGCCGTCATCTCGGCTATGGAGACCTATGATGTCTTCCTCCATGGCTGTAAAATTTGACAGACAAGCATGGACAGAGGTGTTGTCCTGCAAGTGGGGGTGCTCAGCTAGCTCTTATCGTCGGTAACGCTGCTGTAGCTGCTCTCCTGCTGACCTGTGGCCATCTGGAGTAAAGATAAAGCAGCCATTTGTAGAAATAACTTTGCACCGGACGGACGAGATACGCGCGGCGCATGTAGCCAGCGTATGGTGCTAATCCGTTCGTGAATTGGGAAAAATCCCTCATTTGCATATTTGCAGGGGAAATCAATAGGCGCGACTGATGCGCCCAGCGAAAATAAGCGCTGACGATACTCTGGCGTCGGAACGTTCCGCCGGTCGCAAATGGCCCGTTATTGGGCGCATCTAGTTTGGTGGGTACGGGCACATAGAAACGACGGCGCATCTTCACAGTTACGCGGCGCATATCGAATTACTCCAGCGCAACTCTACTTGAATCTGGCCCATTGGCTTGATGTACGTATTAATACTTTTAATAAACGCCTATGAACCATACTTTAGAAGTTCCATTTCTCTGGACAGTGGGCACTCTTCCTTTTATCCAATTCTACATGCTAAAATGACTGTAAGGTCACACAAAAAAGACAGCTGCCCTATCCCCAAGAGGGCCCATTGCCACCATCCATCACTGGGCACTATCCACCAGGAGGCATTCCTTTTTTTTAAGCCCTCACAAATACCTATCCAGGACCAATGATCAATCCAGTCAGTCCAGAAATTGTGCTTAAGAGAAGTGCTTTCTTTTTCTTCTGTTTTCTAGTGGGACATCAGTCATGGCAACAGGGTGTCCTCTGCCATAGACTTAGGGTGCCATTTCTGAGGAGCCTGTGTCTAGTTGGACACAGAGTTTCCTTTGGGTGGCTATCTTTGCAAGGAAGGTCATATATACCCATATATAAGGAGTCCTGTGATGGAGTGGTAAAAATCAGAGACTGATATCAATCACGCAGCCCAATTGATATCAGTCTCTGATTTTTACCACTCCATCACAGGACTCCTTTCAATGCTATGCAATTGGTAGCTATTTCATGTACCCTAATTGTCCATCACGGCTTATTAACTTGTGTACATTTGTTTGATGTCCATTTTTTACTTTTTCAACTATAACGTTTTTAATACTTTAACTCAAGAGCGCTGCTTGTTTTTGTTGTTTATTTTTGTACCCATCCTCCCATGGTTGGCAGCTGCACTGAGTCAAGTATAGATATCCATATAGGTATTACTGTGTTCTGCTTCATATTGTTGTAGCGCTATTGAGGGCTTTGTGTTTTGTGTATTTGCCTTTAGTAAATCCACCCACAGAATATTTAAGCACTCCTTATTCAACAAGGTAGTATACAGTATCTGAATCAGCATTAGATTTTATAATGGTAGTAAAAAAAAAAAAAAATTGTGGTAGAAGGAGGTTATCAATTGAGTTGCAGTGTAGATTTGCTAATCTGGAGTACCTTAATTTACCATCTTGACCAAGCTGGCTTTTTTATTCAGAAATGTAAGTGGTCACTTCATTGTTACCCAAAGGGTTATAGTGTGTTGCTAATCTTTCTATAAAAAATATGCGCTCTAGTGTAGCTTTTTAGTGGTGCTCTAAAAAAAAAAGAAAAAAATCATCTAGCTATTCGTTTAAATGTATTTTTTTAAATACAGCTTTTGTAAGTACGTAAATGTTTCTTTATATTAGCTCCCTAAAATGCCTTGCACAGCAGTATTACTTTCTACTGTCTAATACTTTGAATATAATTACAGAAGAGGTGCGCTCAGAGAAGACCTTGACTATGGGGGTCAAGGCACTTGAAATTGCACTGAAAGTGCACTTGGAAGTGCAGTCGCTGTAAATCCGATGGGGGACATGCAAGGAAAATGAAAAACAGCATTTTAGCTTGCACATGACTGGATGATAAAATCAGCAGAGCTTTCCCTCATTTCAGATCTACCCCTCAGATTTAAACGAATGCACTTCCAAGTGCACTTTCAGTGCAATTCCAAGTACACTTTGCACTTGTAGTTTGCACTTGTAGTGCAACGTGGATTTGCCTTTTGTAAATAACCCCCAATGTGTGGATGTTCCTTCATTGTCCAGATACTAATCAAAGGTGGATGACTGACTAATTATTATTATTATACATGATTTATATAGCGCCAACAGTTTGCGCAGCGCTTTACATCAGGGAAGACAGTACAGTCACAATACAGGAGGGATCAGAGGGCCCTGCTCGTTAGAGCTTACAATCTAGAAGGAAGGGTCAAGTGGAACAAAGGGTAGTTAGCTGTGGGGGATGATCAGATGGACTTAAATGAAAATACAGTTGTTAGGTGTGGGAAGGGTAGCTTCCTTTACCTTAGTGCAGTCCTCCTTCACTTACCTCATCCTTCGATTTTGCCTTTAAATGTCCTTATTTCTAATGAAGAAGATCCTTCGCAGTCTATTTTTCCATCATATTAGTATATATATGAGGTATTGGTATATATACCAGAGGCGATTTAATTTGCATGTGCTGCGCTATAAGTTCTTCACTCACTCACTCACTCATATACAGGCATAGAATCGAGATCCATAGATTATGATTTTTGATGCCTTTTGAATTTGTGTGACTCGGTTCTAGTATTTAATTCTAATATATTTGGCTGCTTTCAAACACAAGCTATGTAACGCAATTTTGCTGACAAATAATAATCAATCATTCATAACCTCCAGGCTGCAGCTCTCGGGTACGTTTTTTATGTAATCATATTAAGCTGAATATCTCATTGTACATACTAAGTACTTGTCCATGTTTTAACAGCTAAAAATTAACAACTAAGTCAGTAATGCCTTATAATATACAGCACGGTTTTCACTGTTTTCATGAATAAGCAAAACAGTCAGCTGCAATTACTGTCAGCTTGCAGTCATTTAGAAATCTGTTCCATCACTTACGTATATAGAAAACTTAAAAAAAAAAATACGATCCACTTGAAAACAAAACTGACTGTAGCATTTATTTACTGCATGCATATTTCAGGTACTGAGTTGCAAATCTTAGCTAAAATAATAATGCTTCATCTGTAACTTCTGTATATATAAATTGCTTTCATTGTTTCATAGTATGTCCATTTGTTATCTCTGCGAGAGTGTAATGATGTAAATGCATCCAGGGCCGATCCTCCTTATAGGCGCACTATGCAAGCCGCTTAGGGCCACGCAAAGCTGCAAAGAGACTCCAAAATTACTAGAGCCCCCACCTGGTGAGAAGTCATTTTCGCACCCTCCCCCGGCTTCTAAACTCGCTGGCTGGAGTCATTTCCGACAGCAGAACACCCCCTCCCCCCGCTTCTCAACTTTCTTTAATGTGACATGTCACTGTCGTCAGATTTTGCTTAGGGCCCCAGGGAGGTCAGGATCGGCACTGAATGCATCTATAACACAAAGTAAGCAGCAGGCTATACAAGGTTTGTGACGGTTTTACATTGTTTTATTGGAGTACAGACAAATCACAGGCTAATGCATTTCAAGGGAAATGGTCCCCCTTCATTAGAACTATACAAATATACAAAGTGTTACCGCCACTAAATGACAAATCTTTGGCGGCTTTTTTTTAAATAATGTCACTTTCAAATGAGTAAATAGTACTGATCTGCCCATTCACATGGAGGTTCAAAGCATCCCCATTATTGAAAACATTTGAGTATTTTTAATGTTACCCTTAAAGGGGTTGTAAAGGTAAAAAAAAAATCCTAAATAGCTTCCTTTACCTTAGTGCAGTCCTCCTTCACTTACCTCATCCTTCCATTTTGCTTTTAAATGTCTTTATTTCTTCTGAGAAATCCTCACTTCCTGTTCTTCTGTCTGTAACTCCACACAGTAATGCAAGGCTTTCTCCCTGGTGTGGAGTGTCGTGCTCGCCTCCTCCCTTGGACTACAGGAGAGTCAGGACGCCCACTAACACACAGCTCCTTTCTCTATCTGCAACACAGAGAGCATCCTGTCCCCTCTACTTATGTGCCAATACAGAGCTTACTAGATTAGGAAATTAATAAGTTTCTTTAGGAAGAGACTAGGGGGTTGATTTACTTTAAAGTGGATGTAAACCCACTCTCATCCTTTCTAAACTACTGCCACAGTGCTGATCTATAAGGATATACATGCCTCCTGCATGTATCCTTACCTGTCAAATGTTTCCCCTCTGTCCCCATCTAAGAACTGAAAAACTGCAGATTCTGTGGGTGGAAATGTTGTCCGGAGTTCGTGGGTGGAGTCGTGATGTCAGTAGACTCCCCGCCCACCTCTACACTCACCTTACTCTAAATTCTGCTATGGTCATTAACATCCAGTCAAAATACAGAAAAGTAACCACATGACCTCAGAAAAGGAGTGGGGGTGGGAATTAAAAAATAATGCCTGTCTCAGGCTAGTGCATGAGATATGTAAATAACCTGTCATTCACAGGAAGAGGGAAGAACGGACAAAAGTTTTCTCCTGTTTATCCATTTATCTCAGAGCTGGATTAACTCTTTGTTGCAAGACTGGGCACAGATGATAGGAAATCGTATACTCTACATTGTGACAGCAAAAAATAAAAAAATACAATTTCGGTTTACATCCACTTTAAGGCAAATACACTGTTCACTTTGCAATCTGCAGTTGCACTCTGCAAGAGCAACTGCTCCAGAGCTTAGTAAATGAGCAGAAGCTATGCAGGCTTTCATCATCCAATTACGTGCAAGCAAAAATACTTGCATGTATTTGGGTACTCTTTACAAAGTGAAGAGTTACCTCACTTACTAAGCTTTTGAGCAACTGCACATGCAGAGTGCAACTGCATTTTGCAAAGTCAACAGTGTATTTGCCTTTAGTTAATTAAAACCCTATATGACATACCTATGTAATTTCTATAAGTTTTAGGTTTGATTTACTAAAACTGGGTAATGCTAAATTTGGTGCATCCGTGCACAGTAGCCAATCAGCTTCAAACTTCAGCTTGTTCAATTAAGCTTTTGTTTATCTATTGGCTTTGTGCCAGCATAAAACTGTCTAGACTAATCATGGGAATTTCATTTTTAACATTTCAATACCAACATCCTGTTTCCTTTACTACAGTATACTCTGAAATAGCTTTTATGCATGCAAAATGTCTTATGATACACAGTAATTTAGTGTCTGATAAAATGTTTTCTATACTGTACCCTTCTTTCTTACTAACAATTTTATGACTGTGCAGTAGTTAAATGGATATATCTATCTATCTTTGTTGTGTTTTTATAGGCTTGATAAAGTGAGGGAAAGGTTTATCTGAAACATGTCAGTTTACAAATTATTTGTGTACAGTCCAATAAAGTGATGTGAACACACTGGCATCCTTGTATCATCTGCCTCTTACCTTAAAGTGGAACTTCACTCTCCCAGTCAACATTGATTATTTTTATACCTCATATGCTGCTAGCATTAGTAAATATATTATATAATATATATATATATATATATATATATATATATATATATATATAAAAATATATATATATATTATTTACTAGTTTTAAACTTGTTTTTACATTCCTTCAGTTACTTTCTGGTTTCCAATGTCATACATCCCAGGAGTCTTCAGGAGGGGAGGAGAGGAGTAGGGGTTTTCTCAGTTAAACGCACTCTCATGTATTGGATATGGGGGTGGGTGTGCTAGTGGAATGAAAACAAAGTATAAATACATAAAGTGCATACAAGTAAACACCTAGATAAATACTATAAAAATGCTATACGATCCAGTGCAAAAGTCCATACATGCCGTCCGTGCTAATAATATGGTATTGTCATTCGGAACTGACAAAATGTGCAAAGGTACATGAAAATTTGTACATATAAAGTGCAAAAAGTGCAAAGAAAGTTCTATGAATCCATGAAAGGATCTTGTATGATTAAGATCAGGTGCTCATATGGAATCACAGTGTGTTGTCCACCTTCACCAGTACGTATGTTCTGCACCCAAAGTGAATGAGTGAAATGGTTCCTTACCAGATGTAATGACCCTTAGTTTGTTACCAAAAAAAAGAGTCATATACAGCTTGTACAGAAAAACCTGTGTTAACAGATGCGTCCTGGTGCTTGATGTACTTGCGATCAGATGAGTTCCAATGGTTACATGAAATAATAAAATGGTGCCAACATAGTGTGACCATGGTGCCAAGACGTTCACAATGAAACGTACGTCGAGGCGGTATCTATCCACGCACGCTCTACTCGTCACTTCCTGTCCCGCTGGTTCCGACCATCGTTCGAGTGGAACGCACGCCTGAGACACACGTCGAGCGCCCGGGACCAGAGATTTCCAACCCATGCGACTTAGCCTCAGTGCCGGGTTTGGGGCACACCTAATAGTAAGCAGCCAATCGGCGATTTTTTGTAACTTTGTACTTTTTAATTAAACTGGTTACACTATGTTGGCACCATTTTATTATTTCATGTAACCATTGGAACTCATCTGATCGCAAGTACATCAAGCACCAGGACGCATCTGTTAACATGGCTACGGCCACCACTGTATCACGGGAGCGCGCTCTAAAAAGCTTTCCACCGTGCGAGCGCCCTCGCATGAAGATGGAAAGCTTTTGCGAGAAGGAGCCCAGACAGCCGCCGAGGGACCCCAGAAGACAGCTTTCCGGGCCACTCTGTGCAAAACGAACTGCACAGTGGAGGTAAATATAACATGTTTGTTATTTTTTTTTAAAGTCCTGACTTTAGTGTCCCTTTAAATAGATTTTTTGCTTCTTTTGCTTTTGTTGCTTTTAAATGCAAAATGTGCTATTTTGCTGCTTTTAAATTGCATGTATTCTTCCGTGCAGGTTAATAAAAATGTAAAGCATGATAATGGTAAACATAGTAAATGGAGGACAGGCACACCTCAAAGCAAATCTCCTTTTCCTGAAAAGGCTGAAAAGCATACTTTGTTTAGCTACATTTGATTTGTTTCTAGAACTCGTGCTTTATGCACAAGTCCTAAGCAAAACCAGAGCCATCTTTCCGCATCCTCTTTCCGTCTATTCCTCCACATTATCAGCACCAGAATGCTGTGACATTTAAATAGAGTCACAGTATGGTTATCTTTATGTAAAGCTGAAATTACACATGCAAATGCGTGCGGACAAAACCCCTGTTTTTAACGCATACTGTTAGACAGGTTAATTGGCTGTTCTGCAAGCTGGCCGGTAAGTAGGCTTGGTTTTTCCCTGGGCATTCCCCAGGTTTTGTTGTTATCTGAAATTACACTTACCTGCTTTACTGTGAATAGTAATAAAACACAGGTTTCTCGGAGTACCTACAAATGCCTTTCAGACCTCTTTATAAAGGATCCTGGCATTACGAATCCTGAAGTGTACTAGTAGGTAATTTCTCCTTCATTACCATGTTAGACTTTCACTGCAATGGGCAGCCAATAAGGAGGTGCAGGAAGTGTACGGAGGCTGGCCTTGATCAGGGATAAACCAAAAAGTGTTGGGAAGGGGAGGGATTTTTAGATTAGTGTGGCAATCCGCAGATACGTGCAGGGATCCTTGGTTGTCCTACAGTCTAAAGAAAGGGGCAAGGCATAATTCTGTGTACAATATCAAACAGATGTCAATGTGCCTCCCCCACTGTATATTGTTAACACGTAGGACTGCCATGTAAAATCTTCCCACAATAAAAACATATTTTGTTTTTAGTAAATAAATGCACTTTTACAAGCAGATTTAATTAGAATGAGTCCTCTTTTCTCATTTAAATCACAAATATCTTCATTTTAAACAGTCTAAGGTATTATAGTACAGATACAAACATGGAATTAATCTGTGTTAGCAGAAGTACAGATGAAATCACCTGACAGCTGCACTCACAGTAGGTAACCCAGCATGGTGACCCCAGAAATTTTCATTAGTGGTGTCAGCAGAATGCCACTAGTGATGGTCCCAGTGTGTTTTGATACACATTTTTCATTCAAATTATGATAATATCTTGTATAATTATGCCATAATTTAAAAATTAATTAACCCTAACGTTGCCCAGCTGAAATAAAGAAAATGGCTAGCTTTGCCTCAACTCTTCTCCAGTTGAGGCAAATCTTGTTTCAGACATGTTTTATTGATACTCTTAAAGCCCCCTAACTGTTTAAAAGGATGTCACAGATTCTGGGTATGGGTCAGTGACGGTTCGTCCATAGGGGGCGCCAGTCGCACTGCCAATGAAATACATAGATTCATGCATTGCATGAATCTATGTATTTTCGCCGCTGCCGCCGACTATTCCGATAGCCGGATGGTGAGTGCCGGCCTCCTGAATAGCCGCAACTGGTTGGCTGTGTGGAAGTGCATACCAGAGCCAGCGGCTCTGATAGGCTTTCCGAGGACAGCCCTCAGGCTGTAGTTGGTTTCCTGATGCTTATCCTTGGGACGTACCGGCGGTGCGTTCCTTGGATAAGACTGACAGGCATCTCAGCCAATCAGGTTAACCAGTTCTGGTTACCGGTAACCTGATTGGCTGAAGCGTCATCGAGGGCAGCGAGAAGACATCGAGGGATGTGGAAGGAGGATGGCTTACCTGAGAAAAGTAAGTGCCAGGCGGGGGGGAATTTTACAGGGCACAGCAGCGAAAATGGGCACAGTGGCGACAATGGGTACAGTGGTGACAATTTAAGGGCACAGTGGCGACAATTGGCACAGTGGCATCAATGGGCACAGTGGCGACAATTAAAGGGCACAGTGACATCAATGAGCACAGAGGCGACAATGGGCACAGTGGCGACAATTAAAGGGCACAGTGGCGACAATTAAACGGCACAGTGGTGACAATTGGCACAGTGGCGACAATTGATGGGCACAGTGGCTGTATTTGATGGCATGGCACAGTGGTGACAATTGATGGCACAGTGGCTGTGTTTGATGGCATGGCAAGTGGCTGTGTTTGATGGCATGGGACAGTGGTGACAATTGATGGCACAGTGGCTGTGTTTGATGGCATGGCAAAGTGACTGCGTTTGATGGCATGGCACAGTGGTGAAAATTGATGGCACAGTGGCTGCGTTTGATGGCATGGCACAGTGGCTGCGTTTGATGGCATGGCACAGTGGCTGCGTTTGATGGCATGGCACAGTTGTGCGAATTGATGGCACTGTGGCTGCATTTGATGGCATGGCAAAGTGACTGCATTTGATGGCATGGCACAGTGGTGACAATTGATGGCACAGTGGCTGTGTTTGATGGCATGGCACAGTGGTGACAATTGATGGCACAGTGGCTGCATTTGATGGGCACAGTGAGGCTGCAATCTTTTTTTCGTTTGTGCCCCCCCAAAAATGTTGAGCACCAGCCACCACTGATATGGGTGGAAGTCCAAGACTTCCAAGCAGAGCTGCCACTAAGGGAAAATATGGTTATATTTTCCACATGTGCTCTAAGATGATGGCTTGCCTTTCCAAGGTCCACCCACTGTATATATTTTATTTGTAGTGAGGGATCATGGGACAATGGAAGAAGTAAAGGGACAAAACAGTACTTACACTTATAGTTCAATGTAGGAGCAATGCTGTTTGGACTCCAGTTGGAGCCAAAAGTCACAAAACTTAATAGAATCCTATCCTGGGGCATTACAAATGCCATTAGAATTTGAGGGGGGAGGGTTACAATTATATAAAGTGCTGCACAAACTGTTGGTACAATACAGAGGCCCAGATTCACAGAGCGATTACGCCTGCGCAACAGGAGATGCACGTGCGTAAGTCGAAATGTGCGCGTGCGTTTCGATGCACGGCATCCCCAGAACGAGATACGCAAAAAATCTTTTTTTTTTTGTCCCGCGTAATTTCGTTAGACTCCCACTACCTCCAGGTGCAGGGTGTGGCTATGGGGGCGGGCTGTGCCCCCTCCTACGCCAACCTGTACCTGGGGGGGTGGGAGCGTGACCTTTTCAGGGGTGAAGACACTGATATGCCTATAGCCAATGTACTTACATGGCATAGATATATTGATGACGTGTTCATGGTATGGGCGGGACCTCAGCAAGACCTTATTGACTTCTTGGATCATCTACAATTCAACATCTATAATCTCAAATTTACCTATAATTACAGTCAGGAGAAAATCACTTTTCTAGATGTGGAGCTCTTTGTCGACACCAATGGTCGTTTGTGTTCCACACTCTATAGAAAGCCCACTGCAGGCAACAGCCTGGTCCATGCTTCTAGCTCACATCCTAAAACTTTAATCGCAAGTATACCATACAGCCAATACTTGCGACTTAAACGCAATTGCTCTGAACAAGGAAATTTTGTACAGGAAGCTAAACAACTCTATGCCCGCCTTAGAGCACGTGGTTACACCAAGAGCTGCTTACGTAAAGCATATAATAGGGCGAATCAACAGGATCGCAATATGCTTTTGTATTCATCTTCCAATAAAAAACAAGCCAACACCACGCGTGTTATCACCCGCTACAATAGACAGCATAATAAAGTAAGAAAAATATATAGCCAATTTTGGCACTTGCTGACATCTGACAGCAAGATTAATAAATTTGTCAACAGCCATCCTGAGACCACGTTCAAACGTTCGAAATCAATACGGGATAGCACTGTTTCCAGTCACTATTCCACTCAATTAATACCTAAGCCTACACAAACAGGCACTTTTCCATGCATGAAATGTAACTATTGTCGGTACATAATCAAAGGTAACAGCTTACTTCTGCCCAATGGAGACGTATGTACACCTAAATTTAGGGCCACGTGCCAGACCACAGGCATTATTTATTTAATGAAATGTAACTGCGGTGCCTACTATGTGGGCAAAACTAAACGTAACTTTTTTTGCCGCATACGCGACCACACATCGTCAGTCAACAAAAAACTATTCGAAACGCCCATCAGTAGACACATGGGACTCATGCATGGTCATGATGTAGGAATGATGGGCTTTTTCGCCCTAGGTCACATCGCTCCCAACGAGAGAGGTGGGGAGGTGGACAAACGCCTTCTGCAACTGGAGGCCCGATGGATTTACATCCTCAGGGCTACCTTTTACCCAGGCCTCAATGACAGTATGAGCTTTAAACATTTTCTCTAGCCAATCAATTTATTTTGTTCAATTACCTTTGTTGCGATCCCTGATTATCGCTATTACGTAAGGCATCATGTTCACATGTATCCTTACAATTTATTAAGTTTCAATTACCATTCAACTCTTCGATGTATGATATTTCATGAGGGTGCCCCTTCTTTGACATCCGCCACCATTTGGCCCCATTACAACGGGCCACACCTCCATTCCATCCCCATTGAACCATAGCTGTCATTACGTTGAGAGCCTCAGGCCTCGTTCCATACTATTGTGGAATGTAGGCCCGATGTCATTGACATATATGTAGTACTTTTTCCCATTTTTTCATATTTCATTTTTTATTTTCTATTTCTCATATGGAGAAGAATATCATTATTCTCTTCACTATTTCTCCAATTTTCTTCCCTTTAAATAATATAACCAAATTATTTACATCTTTGTAAGTAGTGAGCCTTTCCCTTTGAGAGAGACTGTCACCTCTAGAGGGCGTTTTTCCTTTCGTTTCGCTTTATCTAGGCTGACAACCTCTCCATTCGAGAAATCCTCTCTCTTTGTATCATATATCCAATTTTTGATTGTCCTATTGTGTATATATATAATCGCTGTATTGTAATTATTGTATTTATTGTGACACTTCCTCAGAGCCCATGTCCCTCTGACTATCTGCACGAGACTTGAGTCGGCTGCATCATGTACCATCTGTTGCTCACGGACCAATCCTCGCTGTGTGTCATACAACACAGACTTCCCATTATAGAGCCCGCTGTACCGGATTCACTTGCACGATGTCTTTCCTTTTTCCCATGGATCCCTCTGTATGGGCACCCAGGGGTAACTACCAGAAGCTGGATCAGCTCTGAATCACGGCGGAGGCTGTGATGTTGTACTTATGTAAAAAATGGAGGGTTGGGACTTTAAATGAGATGCGATTAGCGAAATGCGATTAAGTATATATATGGAAAAAAATAAAATAATTCCATAATGACCAGGCTCAAAAATACCAAACCAAGAAGCACAAACCAAATTAAACTGTCTAACTGTGTGTAATTAAAACAGAGGTTTAGTTGCAGAGATTTGCAAATACCTGGGAAGCTGCAGGCCAAGCGTCAAGGCACTCTGTGTAACTGCAGTCCTAACTATGATTTTTATAGCCTCCAAAGGAGGAGCACAGGTGTGCTAATTAATAGACAGGGAGCAGATGGAAACCTAGACCTGCCCCTATCTATAGTTGGTCTGGCAAATGAGAGCACTGGAAAGACAAAAAAACAGGGGTGAAACCAATACATGCCTGCCAAACCAAAATACCACCAAAATAGGTGCGGACCACATCAAACTGGGTCAGCTAGTCAAAAAATGACAATGCATAAATTAACTGTTGGTGGTAGATCTGTGGAGGCACTCTGTTAAACTCCTGAAAATCGCATCTCCATCCCTGGCTAATATTAGAAAAATAAAGAGGGGTTGGGACTTTGTATGAGGCATGTGGTATGCACCACCACAGGCCTCCATCCCTGTAAGGGTGTAAAAAATGGAGGGTTGGGACTTTAAATGAGATGCGATTAGCGAAATGCGATTAAGTATATATATATGGAAAAAAAAAAAATAATTCCATAATGACCAGGCTCAAAAATACCAAACCAAGAAGCACAAACCAAATTAAACTGTCTAACTGTGTGTAATTAAAACAGAGGTTTAGTTGCAGAGATTTGCAAATACCTGGGAAGCTGCAGGCCAAGCGTCAAGGCACTCTGTGTAACTGCAGTCCTAACTATGATTTTTATAGCCTCCAAAGGAGGAGCACAGGTGTGCTAATTAATAGACAGGGAGCAGATGGAAACCTAGACCTGCCCCTATCTATAGTTGGTCTGGCAAATGAGAGCACTGGAAAGACATTTCGCTAATCGCATCTCATTTAAAGGGGTGAAACCAATACATGCCTGCCAAACCAAAATTTTTTACCACCCTTACAGGGATGGAGGCCTGCGGTGGTGCATACCACATCAAACTGGGTCAGCTAGTCAAAAAATGTCCAATGCATTTAACTGTTGGTGGTAGATCTGTGGAGGCACTCTGTTAAACTCCTGATCGCATCTCCGGCTAATATTAGAAAAATAAAGAGGGGTTGGGACTTTGTATGAGGCATGTGGTATGCACCACCACAGGCCTCCATCCCTGTAAGGGTGTAAAAAATGGAGGGTTGGGACTTTAAATGAGATGCGATTAGCGAAATGCGATTAAGTATATATATGGAAAAAAATAAAATAATTCCATAATGACCAGGCTCAAAAATACCAAACCAAGAAGCACAAACCAAATTAAACTGTCTAACTGTGTGTAATTAAAACAGAGGTTTAGTTGCAGAGATTTGCAAATACCTGGGAAGCTGCAGGCCAAGCGTCAAGGCACTCTGTGTAACTGCAGTCCTAACTATGATTTTTATAGCCTCCAAAGGAGGAGCACAGGTGTGCTAATTAATAGACAGGGAGCAGATGGAAACCTAGACCTGCCCCTATCTATAGTTGGTCTGGCAAATGAGAGCACTGGAAAGGCATTTCGCTAATCGCATCTCATTTAAAGTCCCAACCCTCCATTTTTTACACCCTTACAGGGATGGAGGCCTGTGGTGGTGCATACCACATGCCTCATACAAAGTCCCAACCCCTCTTTATTTTTCTGATGTTGTACTTATCCCCCGTACAGTGTACAGTGCTTACGCTGCCGCTCCATTTTGTTGACAGACCCACGTCACCTCACCCCGCCTTTGGGGTGGGGCTACTATTTCCCATCTGCATTGGGCGTAGTGTTGCTCACGAATATTCGCATTGCGAATATTCGCTACGAATATTGCATATTCGAGTATTCGCGAATATCTCGAATATCGCGGCGAATATTCGCTATTTCGAATATTCGCTATTTTTCAAATTTCGCAAAAAAATCGCAATAAAATTCGCAATAGCGAAAATTCGCAATTTTTTTTTATCAAATATCACGAATATTCGATATTAACGAATATTCGCAACCGCATATGTGAAATTTCGCTTTTTTTTTTATATAAAATATACCGAATATTCGTAAATATCGAATATTCGTGATATTTTATAAAAAAAAAAAAAAATCGCGAAATTTCACATTAGCGAAAATTCGCATTAGCGAAAATTCGCATTGGCGAAAATTCGCAATTTTTTTTTATTTATTTTTTTTATAAAATATCACGAATATTCGATATTAACGAATATTCGCGAATATTCTTCGAAATATTCGCGAAATATCGCGAAATCGAATATGGCGTATTCCGCTCATCACTAATTGGGCGTCAACTTCGAGCGGCCGTCTCTGGTGACGCGTTCACACGCCTCCTTTGCAGCATTACACCTGCCCATTCCCACGTCATGACGTATATCACGTCCATGAAACAAGGGGTATAATAGGAGCTACACTTACACACACTCGCCGCTCGGGCCAACACAGGCTGACTGCGATCATACCAGCTGATACAACAAGGTAATCTGCACGCCTCGCTTTCTTAGCCATACACTAGCAACTTGATTTGTCCTTCCATTTTTATTCCTAATTGCTTTTCTACTTATGGACACTTGTGGGATGTTTAAGTAATCTAATCATCCTCCCTTTTTTCCATACAGCATACGCCTTACTTATAGTACAGGCTGTTCCTTTATGTCTCTCCCTATGGACCTAATAGTTTGACAAAACGGCAAACACACTCATATACTACTAACTTGGCTTGTGCTGCGAATACTAACCACCATATTTCTGCATGTGGAAACAAAAAACCCCTTCCTCTTTAGAGGCTCTCAGTCGGCTTTATTCTTGCAATTAGTAAGTCTATATGTGACTCTTGTTAACAACTTTTTCTCTTTTATATTTCTTTTGCATTTTTCTTTTGCTTTCTTTGCATTACTGAGTCAGACTTAAAAACTTACCCATCTAGCTACTAACCTTAAGATGATCACAAGTATTTACAGATATCATTGTTTCCTCTGATATCACCCTTATCCCTGATACTAGTGTATACCAGGTAATAATAATAATATTTACAGATATCATTGTTTTCTCTGATATCACCTTTATCCCTGATACTAGTGTGTACCAGGTAATAATAATAATATTTTCTATACACATATATTTGATCTTACTTACTATACTACTCGTCTCAAAGGTTAGGGGCTACGGGAATCTATCATTCTTATATACCACCTTCTATCTTATAAATGTCTTTTTCTTCGTTTGTATGAATATTTCTCTTTTTTCTTTTTCTTTTTCTTTTTCTTTTTCTTTTTCTGCGCTGTTTAACTCATAATATCTCTATATACCCCGTGGTAGGATCTATTTTGTGTTCTTGGAACTCGTGCATTTTTTCATATCCGGTATTTCGGTGCCTTCCATCTCGGCAACTTTCTAGCGGTTTCGCCCGAGGCTTTGGTCGGTGGTCACCACTGAGGTACGCTGTTGCAGTTTGATCTCTGTGCATGCTGGGGGAGGGGCTTTGGTGGCAAATAGTCTCAACATATAGTATCTATTTCTGTAACAATATTTTTCTTTATCATTATTATATTTCTATGCGATTTACACTTTATGTCTATCTTACTATAAATGCACTAAAAATATTTACAGAGGCAATATTATCTGCATCATAACATGTTTTACTTACTAAATAGTGCTTACCTCTAACATTATCAAAATGATTATTGTTATACTTTTTCATCTATAGATTATTGTATACACCTTCTTGTCCCTGAAGAAGCCTGAATGGGCGAAACATGTAGGACCTGATGTATACACCTTTTACCCATCTATTTCATCTATGGTGAAATGCAATTTCATATATGTTGTTTTTCTTTTCCCCTTAATGTTCTGTTTGTATGTAATGTGTAAAATTGGTAAATTATTAAACTTTATATTTTTATATCTACATAAGTCTTGTTTACAATCTTTGATCTCTGTGGTTTCAGAGCGTTTATACAATTTGAATCTCCAATTAGCGTTCGTATAGTCCCATGCCCTATCCCGTAATTGGGAACCTATTTCTATTTTTCCTTCTAGGGACGGTAACGCTTCTTGGTTAAATACGATTTGTTAATTTGTTTTTCGGTGCTTGCTCTGTATATATATACTTTTTCTATATACAATTAGGTGGATTTAAACACCTGCTATAACCCTTTTTATACAGAGCGATTTGCACTGCGATATCTTATAAATATTACTATCAGTCCAATATATCCCTTTACTATGCTCTGCAACCACAGCGATCAGAACTAATTTAGGTGAATATTGTCATTTAACTTATAGACATGTAACATGTACATCTATTACTATGTTCGAATCCTAACGGATCAATTATAATTCACTGTTAGACTATTAATATATTGGGAATTCTGTTACTTTTATATGCTTTGCCTGGTTTTCTCACCGCTTCATGCCCTTCATGGTTGATGTGGAACAGTAGGCTGACACGGTGTCGAATTAATCCATTTCTGACACACGTGTACGCCTCCTTTTTCGGTTTGGGTGAACATGGCAGGCTACCAGGGTAAAGAATGGGATGGCTTTGTAGCAGATGTAAGGAAATCTAGATTTAAGGATGAAGCTTCAGAAGAAGATGCTAATGTGTACTTTTTGGGACTCCAACGGTTAGTGGAAAGAAAGACCAGATTATTCTGGCACAAGGATTTTTTTGAACAATATATATCTAGTAAAATAGTACCTTGGGGATTGCGTATACAGATTTTCCCTAACATTAGAAAAATTGAACCAAAAATTAAAGACGCATGGGAGGCTAATCTGCAAATCTGTTCCATTCAGATGATGCAGATACTCTGTGAACAATATGGACAGGATATTAAACAGGTTGATGCCGAGATTAAAGAATGGCATGACAACATAGGTAACGTTAATACTTATCCCAATTTCAGTCTATGCGAGCAACAATTGAAAGACCATCTTACCCTCTATGCAACAAACTTGATCAAACTCAAGGAGAGTAAATTTCTTCGAGACAGAAGGGCATACGATAACGCTCAAGCGTATAAGTGGACTAGCTCTAACCCACCACGCACTAATCCTAAGAAACATCCTTCTAAAAAAGAAACTCTTCCGAAGGAGACTGACAGAGGAGACTCTGACACTTCCTCCCTATCATCGGCTTCATATGTACCAATAAGTAGGAGACCAGACAGGGAAAAAAAAACGCAAAAACGATACCGATAGTAGCCTACAGGAACTATCACGTTCTCATTTTCCATTGAAAGATAAACGGCCCCGTGCCCAGAGAACACGTGACTCCGGGTCTTCTGGAGCTAAGACCACCAGCATACAGAGCAACACATCTGTCGTGCTATCCTCACCAATACCAGCGGTTGTCACGACTTTTGCGCCAGCTCCTCCTATGGCGCATCAGTCGAACCGTGAACCACAGGTCTCCAGTCCACATGTCGCTACAGACATAAGGACTGCTCCTATTTTTACTATGGACCGGAAATCCAATATAACATCCAATACCACTGTACAGGAGCTAAACTAATCAGTCCCGATCCTGTTGACAACCTTGATCGGGACTCGAATAGCATCATTAATTTGTCCAACTGTAAATTATCTGAAGATCAAATCACAGTATTACATCTAGGTCTCTCTTTTTGCCCGGACGGCAATGCGGATCAATTCGAATTAATTAAAGACCTCCATTTGTTTGCAAGAAGGTTAATGTTCAAAGTTCTTTATGACAAAACGCAGACAAATGATACTTTGTCAGCGGTTGATAACTCCAACATAGACCATGTATCCTTACAAGAACTCCAAGCCCTCCAGGACTTGATGTCCCTCTGGGACGAAAGTAACCCGGAAGAGGAGGGGTGGACCTTCCAGATTCCAGGAGCTTTACCTGGTACATCCATTCAGTCGCGCTCTAATAGACCTGTTTACGTAGCCCCAAAGTCCTATAAACCCAAGTCTCGATCTTTCCCTGTTCTACAGGGGAATCCCAACATCTGGGCCTTTGTCATACAAGTAACTAAGGCCATAGAAAATACACAATGGCAAACAGGCCCTACTCCTAATATCAGTCCGTCCCTTAAAAAGGCAATTAATGAACTACGCAACAATGATAATATTGTAATAAAGCCCTCCGACAAAGGCGGTAACGTAGTTATTCTTAGCAAGAATGGCTACGAATCCATGTGTCTGGATATTCTCAAAAACAAGCAATGGTACAAATTGGTACCAGCCTCCACTGTGACTCTTAATATCAGCAGATACAGAGTAATCCTGAATCGTGCACACCGGGAAGGCATAATTGACAATAATACCATTAAATTCCTCAATATAGAATACCCTTCAACACCTACCTTCTATGCACTCCCCAAAGTACATAAAGGCATCTCCCCTCCACCCGGACGTCCTATCGTCTCAGGGTGTGGATCTCTTACCGAGAATATATGAGTCGAATCATCGACGAGTACCTCTACCCCCACGTGCGGGGACTTTTTTCCTATGTGAAGGACACAATAGACCTTCTTAAGATTACCGACGGGCTTATCATCCCAGAAGGAGCATGGCTTGTTGCCATCGATATCGAAGCCTTGTACAATTCCATCCCACATTCACTTGGGATACAAGTGATCAGATCTTTTTTGAGTGAACGTGACAAGGACTCCAAGAAGTACAATAATTTCATCGCAGAAATGTTAGAATTCATTTTGACTAGTAATGTTTTCTTGTTCAAACGCTCCCACTACCTCCAGGTGCAGGGTGTGGCTATGGGGGCGGGCTGTGCCCCCTCCTACGCCAACCTGTACCTGGGGGGGTGGGAGCGTGACCTTTTCGGAGGTGAAGACACTGATATGCCTATAGCCAATGTACTTACATGGCATAGATATATTGATGACGTGTTCATGGTATGGGCGGGACCTCAGCAAGACCTTATTGACTTCTTGGATCATCTACAATTCAACATCTATAATCTCAAATTTACCTATAATTACAGTCAGGAGAAAATCACTTTTCTAGATGTGGAGCTCTTTGTCGACACCAATGGTCGTTTGTGTTCCACACTCTATAGAAAGCCCACTGCAGGCAACAGCCTGGTCCATGCTTCTAGCTCACATCCTAAAACTTTAATCGCAAGTATACCATACAGCCAATACTTGCGACTTAAACGCAATTGCTCTGAACAAGGAAATTTTGTACAGGAAGCTAAACAACTCTATGCCCGCCTTAGAGCACGTGGTTACACCAAGAGCTGCTTACGTAAAGCATATAATAGGGCGAATCAACAGGATCGCAATATGCTTTTGTATTCATCTTCCAATAAAAAACAAGCCAACACCACGCGTGTTATCACTAGTGTTGAGCAGAATATGCCATATTCGATTTCGCGATATATCTCGAATATATAGTCGAATATTCGAGAAATATTCGCTAAATACGAATATTCGTGATATTTTTTGGAAATTAAATTATTGCGAATTTTCGCTATTGCGATTTTTCGCTATTGCGATTTTTCGCTATTGCGATTTTTCGAGAAATGCGGAATGGAGCACTCTGATTGGCTCAGAATATTCGTGATATATTACAATACAAAATAATTGCGAATATTCGGCAAATGCGGAAGGAGCACTCTGATTGGCTCAGAATATTCGTGATATATTACAATATAAAATAATTGCGAATATTCGAGAAATGCGGAAGGAGCACTCTGATTGGCTCAGAATATTCGTGATATATTACAATACACAATAATTGCGAATATTCGAGAAATGCGGAAGGAGCACTCTGATTGGCTCAGAATATTCGTGATATATTACAATATAAAATAATTGCGAATATTCGAGAAATGCGGAATGGAGCACTCTGATTGGCTCAGAATATTCGTGATATATTACAATACAAAATAATTGCGAAATTTCGAGAAATGCGGAATGGAGCACTCTGATTGGCTCAGAATATTTGTGATATATTACAATATAAAATAATCGCGCGATATCGCTATTGCCGAATAATCGCATTGCGATTTTTCGGCAATATAAAATGAGCGCTGCAGCTACTCGGCCCAAGGTCTCTAATCATACCAGCAATGCTTTTAGACGTCGATGGGGATCTCTAGGATGTGATCTGTTCTAAAAAAAAAAATGAAAAAATTCGAATATTCGAAATAGCGAATATTCGCCGCGATATTCGTGTTATTCGCGAATACTCGAATATGCAATATTCGTAGCGAATATTCGCAATGCGAATATTCGTGAGCAACACTAGTTATCACCCGCTACAATAGACAGCATAATAAAGTAAGAAAAATATATAGCCAATTTTGGCACTTGCTGACATCTGACAGCAAGATTAATAAATTTGTCAACAGCCATCCTGAGATCACGTTCAAACGTTCAAAATCAATACGGGATAGCACTGTTTCCAGTCACTATTCCACTCAATTAATACCTAAGCCTACACAAACAGGCACTTTTCCATGCATGAAATGTAACTATTGTCGGTACATAATCAAAGGTAACAGCTTACTTCTGCCCAATGGAGACGTATGTACACCTAAATTTAGGGCCACGTGCCAGACCACAGGCATTATTTATTTAATGAAATGTAACTGCGGTGCCTACTATGTGGGCAAAACTAAACGTAACTTTTTTTGCCGCATACGCGACCACACATCGGCAGTCAACAAAAAACTATTCGAAACGCCCATCAGTAGACACATGGGACTCATGCATGGTCATGATGTAGGAATGATGGGCTTTTTCGCCCTAGGTCACATCGCTCCCAACGAGAGAGGTGGGGAGGTGGACAAACGCCTTCTGCAACTGGAGGCCCGATAGATTTACATCCTCAGGGCTACCCTTTACCCAGGCCTCAATGACAGTATGAGCTTTAAACCTTTTCTCTAGCCAATCAATTTATTTTGTTCAATTACCTTTGTTGCGATCCCTGATTATCGCTATTACGTAAGGCATCATGTTCACATGTATCCTTACAATTTATTAAGTTTCAATTACCATTCAACTCTTCGATGTATGATATTTCATGAGGGTGCCCCTTCTTTGACATCCGCCACCATTTGGCCCCATTACAACGGGCCACACCTCCATTCCATCCCCATTGAACCATAGCTGTCATTACGTTGAGAGCCTCAGGCCTCGTTCCATACTATTGTGGAATGTAGGCCCGATGTCATTGACATATATGTAGTACTTTTTCCCATTTTTTCATATTTCATTTTTTATTTTCTATTTCTCATATGGAGAAGAATATCATTATTCTCTTCACTATTTCTCCAATTTTCTTCCCTTTAAATAATATAACCAAATTATTTACATCTTTGTAAGTAGTGAGCCTTTCCCTTTGAGAGAGACTGTCACCTCTAGAGGGCGTTTTTCCTTTCGTTTCGCTTTATCTAGGCTGACAACCTCTCCATTCGAGAAATCCTCTCTCTTTGTATCATATATCCAATTTTTGATTGTCCTATTGTGTATATATATAATCGCTGTATTGTAATTATTGTATTTATTGTGACACTTCCTCAGAGCCCATGTCCCTCTGACTATCTGCACGAGACTTGAGTCGGCTGCATCATGTACCATCTGTTGCTCACGGACCAATCCTCGCTGTGTGTCATACAACACAGACTTCCCATCATAGAGCCCGCTGTACCGGATTCACTTGCACGATGTCTTTCCTTTTTCCCATGGATCCCTCTGTATGGGCACCCAGGGGTAACTACCAGAAGCTGGATCAGCTCTGAATCACGGCGGAGGCTGTGATGTTGTACTTATCCCCCGTACAGTGCTTACGCTGCCGCTCCATTTTGTTGACAGACCCACGTCACCTCACCCCGCCTTTGGGGTGGGGCTACTATTTCCCATCTGCATTGGGCGTCAACTTCGAGCGGCCGTCTCTGGTGACGCGTTCACACGCCTCCTTTGCAGCATTACACCTGCCCATTCCCACGTCATGACGTATATCACGTCCATGAAACAAGGGGTATAATAGGAGCTACACTTACACACACTCGCCGCTCGGGCCAACACAGGCTGACTGCGATCATACCAGCTGATACAACAAGGTAATCTGCACGCCTCGCTTTCTTAGCCATACACTAGCAACTTGATTTGTCCTTCCATTTTTATTCCTAATTGCTTTTCTACTTATGGACACTTGTGGGATGTTTAAGTAATCTAATCATCCTCCCTTTTTTCCATACAGCATACGCCTTACTTATAGTACAGGCTGTTCCTTTATGTCTCTCCCTATGGACCTAATAGTTTGACAAAATGGCAAACACACTCATATACTACTAACTTGGCTTGTGCTGCGAATACTAACCACCATATTTCTGCATGTGGAAACAAAAAACCCCTTCCTCTTTAGAGGCTCTCAGTCGGCTTTATTCTTGCAATTAGTAAGTCTATATGTGACTCTTGTTAACAACTTTTTCTCTTTTATATTTCTTTTGCATTTTTCTTTTGCTTTCTTTGCATTACTGAGTCAGACTTAAAAACTTACCCATCTAGCTACTAACCTTAAGATGATCACAAGTATTTACAGATATCATTGTTTCCTCTGATATCACCCTTATCCCTGATACTAGTGTATACCAGGTAATAATAATAATATTTACAGATATCATTGTTTTCTCTGATATCACCTTTATCCCTGATACTAGTGTGTACCAGGTAATAATAATAATATTTTCTATACACATATATTTGATCTTACTTACTATACTACTCGTCTCAAAGGTTAGGGGCTACGGGAATCTATCATTCTTATATACCACCTTCTATCTTATAAATGTCTTTTTCTTCGTTTGTATGAATATTTCTCTTTTTTCTTTTTCTTTTTCTTTTTCTTTTTCTGCGCTGTTTAACTCATAATATCTCTATATACCCCGTGGTAGGATCTATTTTGTGTTCTTGGAACTCGTGCATTTTTTCATATCCGGTATTTCGGTGCCTTCCATCTCGGCAACTTTCTAGCGGTTTCGCCCGAGGCTTTGGTCGGTGGTCACCACTGAGGTACGCTGTTGCAGTTTGATCTCTGTGCATGCTGGGGGAGGGGCTTTGGTGGCAAATAGTCTCAACATATAGTATCTATTTCTGTAACAATATTTTTCTTTATCATTATTATATTTCTATGCGATTTACACTTTATGTCTATCTTACTATAAATGCACTAAAAATATTTACAGAGGCAATATTATCTGCATCATAACATGTTTTACTTACTAAATAGTGCTTACCTCTAACATTATCAAAATGATTATTGTTATACTTTTTCATCTATAGATTATTGTATACACCTTCTTGTCCCTGAAGAAGCCTGAATGGGCGAAACATGTAGGACCTGATGTATACACCTTTTACCCATCTATTTCATCTATGGTGAAATGCAATTTCATATATGTTGTTTTTCTTTTTCCCTTAATGTTCTGTTTGTATGTAATGTGTAAAATTGGTAAATTATTAAACTTTATATTTTTATGTAATGTGTAAAATTGGTAAATTATTAAACTTTATATTTTTATATCTACATAAGTCTTGTTTACAATCTTTGATCTCTGTGGTTTCAGAGCGTTTATACAATTTGAATCTCCAATTAGCGTTCGTATAGTCCCATGCCCTATCCCGTAATTGGGAACCTATTTCTATTTTTCCTTCTAGGGACGGTAACGCTTCTTGGTTAAATACGATTTGTTAATTTGTTTTTCGGTGCTTGCTCTGTATATATATACTTTTTCTGGCGCATCCGTCCGCGCAAAAGTGCACTAGACAGACCATTGATTTGCTAGTCAAATATGCTAATGAGGGACTTACGGGGATCCACAAAAGAACGTTGGGGCAGCGCAGGCGACGCAGTGTGCGCAACAGCAAAATGTCCTGTCTAAAATTAGACCATATAAAAGCTGGTCTAAAAAGAGAAAAAAAGTCTACTTGTTAGATAAAGCAACACTGTTAGTGAGGAGCTCAGCAGTCACACGTGTTGCACAACAATCTGTATGCCAACATGCCAGGGGCATCGTCGTGCATAGCTATACTACTGACTTTAGATGAACAAAGAAGGATGAGGGCACGGAGGATGGCACGGAGGATGGCACGGGAGAGGATATACCGCACCCGCATAGACCTGTTTGGCATGAGTGATTCTAAGGTGTTTCGCATCTTCAGATTCACCCCTCATGTCATCCTGGAATTAACCACAACCCTGCAGGAGGACATCACCAGCCGAACACAACGCTCACATGCAGTGCAGCCACTGTTCAAGGTCATGGCAACACTCCATGTCCTTGCTAGTGGCGCTTTTCAGCGTACAAGTGAAGTGGTGGCTGGGATGTCACAATCCTCCATGAGCAGATGTGTGCACCAGGTTGTCCCTGCAATCCTCAGACGCATGGCCAACCAAATCATCAAACCCACCACTGAGGACCTGCGGCTGAAGGCAATGACAGATTTCTACAGAATTGCCAGATTCCCACGCACTGTGGGGGCCATTGATTGCACACATGTGGCACTCCAGCCCCCCCAGGAGACAGAGCACATGTACCGCAATCGGAAGCATTGGCATTCCATCAATGTACAGGTGATAGTCGATGCCCAAGGCCTCATATGGCACGTCCGTGCCAAACACCCAGGGTCCAGCCATGACAGCTACATATACAATCAATGCCACATCCGAATGGAATTCGAACAGAACGCGTATGGGGACACCTGGCTGGTTGGTGAGTGACATGGGAGTCAGGCATGACTATCCCCTCCCATGATGCACACATCACAAGGGGCACATGCATGACTAACATCCTCCTGTCTTTTCCCTTACAGGTGACTCTGCATATCCACTGGAACCCCATCTCATGACTCCTATCCGGAACCCCCAAACTCCAGGAGAGGAAAGATACAATCAAGCACATGCCCAAACACGAGCAGTGGTGGAGCGCACCTTTGGCCTCCTGAAGTCACGTTTCCGATGCCTGGATAAGTCTGGGGGGACCCTCTTGTATTCCCCAAACTTCGTGTGCCAGATTATCGGTGCATGTTGCATGCTGCACAACTTCACAGTAAGAAAGGGCCTGCAGATTGCCCTACGTGATGACCTGACCCCTGAACCAGACAATCCCCCCCTAAACGAGGCTACCCCGTCTTCTGAGGGAAGAGCAACCAGGAGACAACTCACATTGGGCATCTTTGCACGTTAAACACACACATTAATCATGGCACAATGAGAATGCATGCATGCACACCACTGTGGTCCCTAGCACAGACAAATCACATCCACATCAAATTGGATTGGCACCAGTCCACCATGCTGGACTTGTGAGCAGCAACGCCACGCCAAGGCTCCAATTACGTCACTGTACATTCATACACCATTCACACGGACCTGGGGATCACTTCTCCCTGGTCCTGGGGAACCCTACTCCACCAAAATTGAGGGTGACACCCCTTTTCCGGCAGGAATGTCACCCCCACATTCAAACAGCATTCACAACCCAAAAAAAAAAAAATTACCTGCAAAAGCAAAAATTTTCCAGCAAAAAAAAAAAGGGGAAAAAACAAATTATTGCCCCTGCGTGAGCCACGCCTGGGGCGCCCCCGGCCACGGCCCCGGCCCCAGCTTCTCAGGGGAGACTCATGGGGAGGGGTAAAACCGGGGAAGGAGGAGCAGCCCCTGATCTCTGCCCACCTGGCGGCCTGCCCTCCAAAGCCACGGCTATTCTGTCCAGGGCAGCACCAAGTGTTGCCGTGTTGGCCTGGATAGCCTGGGTAAGGGCCCTCACATCCTGCCCAACGCCTGCTGATGTCGTCTGCAGTTCGTTTAGGCAGGTTGTGAAAGCCCGGGAGTGGGAGTCCAGGTTCCCCAGCGTATCCTTGATGGAGGACAGGCTCTCCTCCATCCGCACCAATGTCTGGCTGACCTGTCCCAGATGGCGGGTCTGGAGGAACTGGTCCCTTCTCAGAGTGGTGGGCAGGAGATCGGCCAACCCCCTGGTGTTCTGGGATGAAATCCTGCCTCCAGCTGATGCTTGTGGCCGGGGAGAAGGGGAGGCCCTTGTGAGGGGAGCCATGTTGAGGGAGGAGGGGGGGGGGGTCCCCCTTAGGGAGGGCTGCCTGCTGCCAGCCAGAGGGGAAGAGTCCTCAAAAACCAAACGTCCAGTGCCTGACATGGACTCCTCCTCCTCATGATTCTCCTCCTCCTCATGATTCTCCTCCTCCTCTTGAACCTCCTCCGCGGACTCCGGCCTTGTTGGGGGGGCCTCATTAGGCTGCTGTCCTGGGGTTGGTGCGGTCAGGCCAGATGGCCCTGCACCCTCCTGCACATCTGTGGATGACACAAAACATTCACAGGTTGGAGGATCCACACACTTGCCACATATTCCCTTTCACCCCCTCCCCCACACATGCTACACACCTGATATTAAAAAAATACTTACCTGGCACCACGGGCTCCGGACTTGAGTCAAAGCCGGGCAGGCCCTCAACTTCATGCCGATGAAAGGTCAGGGCCACCGCACGCTCCTCCGCTGTCAGCCTAATACGGCATGGTGGACCCCCTCCTGTGCCCCTGGCATGGGCTTGCATTCTGGCCAGCTTCTGTTTGACCAGACGCCGGAGGTCATTGATTTTTTTGTCAATCCCAGACCGGGTCCGGGTCTCCCCCTGCCCCGCTGAATTGACCTGCTCAGTGATCATATCCAAAATCTCCCTCCTCCTGGCCGGGGTGGTGTTGGCACTGTCCGGGCCGTGGAGGAAACGCCCATACTCGCTAATGGCCCGGGCAAGAATTTGTTTTTCCCCAACTGTAAAATTGAGCTTTCTCTTTCTCTCTGTCATACTTCCCAAAAAACTCACTCCCAGTCAACAAAATTCACTCACACAAACAAGCACAACCAATCAAGCAAGAACACACACAAAGAGAAAACTACTCAGCAAGAAACAGTCACAAAAAACAAAAAAAATAAATACAGCAGGAAAACAAACAAACAGAAATATATCAATCAAACAAACAGTCTCTCAAACACTTATCAAAAAACACTTTCAAAGATCTACTAACAAACACTTGATCACACAGAACACTAATCTGACAACTACAAAACACACCGCAACGAACAACAGGACAAAAGCACTAGGTTAAATGGGAAGGGACAAAGGGATGTACTTTTGCAATGCAAGTGCGTTTGTGTGTGTCTATTTAAGCTGTTTGCGTAGTTCACAACGTTGCCCTAGTCCATTTCCAATTTCACTGATTGCGCCGCTCCCGAGTTGTGAGCATGCGCACAGCGGAGCTGACCATGGTCTCCTTCAAGCGCGCATGCGCGAGCCGGCCGGCCCTTCATTTGCATGGGGTCACGGCTCATTTCAATGTAACACGCCCACGTCCTTCCCAATTTGTATTACTCCTCCTTATGCCTCGGGAAAAACGTTACGCATGCGCAATTTCCTGCGCAAAAGCTACGAGAATAGGGGGATTACGCGGCAAAATTGCGCAAGTCTAACGTAAAGGCGGTGCGCTACGCCGGTCCAATAATGCGCAGATGTACCTGAATCTGCCCCAGAGTGTGTATAATAAATAAATAATAATAATAATAATAATAATAATAATCATATTAATAATACTGCTGTAATATTCAATTATTGTCCATAATTTATTCATAAAGTAACAGTTATCCTTTAGCTGATGTGCCCTGCCTATTATGATATTCCTCCGGTGACCACACCATTTTTTAAATATTACTGTTACATAACAGCCTTGCAGTTTGTAGGGGAAAAAAACATAGATTTTCTAAAAGTGCAGAACCTGTGAAATTAAGATGGTGCTGTTGATTTGAACGAAGAATGCACCAATACCACTTTTTTAGCAACGAGTACAAGTACCCATAATTTCGGTCAAGTAATCACCGATACTGAGTACCGATACTTTGCTGTGCGATTTGCATCTACAGAAAAAAATTGGCACAAATCACACTTCAAAGAATCACTTTCGATTTGTACAGGAATGCAGTGTGATTCCTGCCCAAATCAAATCAAAGATTTCCCCCACCGCTCCTGTGTATGTGTGTGTCAAGAAAGGGATTAAAGCATCATCTAGTCAGAGCAGAAGCGTAGCTTGAAGCTTGTGGGCCCCAATGCAAAAGTTGACCTGGAGGCCCCACACAATCATCCACTGCTTTCACTGTGTGCCAAGATACTCCTACCTCTCGCCAAATTATGGTAGCTGTTTGGTAGCTGTCTCTCATCTCTCTCCTGCTTCTGGCTGCAGGTGCACACAAGGTGAGGCTAGGTGAAAGTGGTGAGCTTGTAGATAAAATAGGAAACTCAGAGGGCTTGGCCTGGGCTGGACAGGCCCTATGACTTCTTGATTCACGTACAAGCCCACTACTTTCACTCGGCAGCTCAGTGTGTGGCCTGCCTGCCCCAACCTTGTGTGCACAAGCAGGGCTGAGCAAGGTGAGAGGAGGTTACTGTAATATGCTGGACGAGGGCTGATAATATAGTGTGTGCCACTGGGGATATCACACCTTTCTTTTATACAATATTAAACAGTACCCAGTTACCTCTCTCATGGCCAGGCTGCATTAATGTGGAGGTGCAGGATGTTGAGGAAAGGTGACACCCCATGCCTCCTCCTGGTAATGACAGATGACCCCCTCCTTCAGGAGCCCCCCACTTTAGATAATTACAAATGACCCCCTTCTCCTGTAAAGACAGAATACTCCCCCTCCTGTTAATAACACATCCCTCCTACTAGGTAATGACAGATGACTCCCTTCCCCCCACCAGGTAGTAATAGATGACCAGTAAAATCTGCAGCCCCCTCAGAAGGTGTTCAGAAATTTATGTGAGGATTCTCATGTGTTTGTAGGGAGAGTGGAGCGGTGTGTGTCTCTGTGCACAGATCTGACCATTGACTTACCTCGTTGATGACAGCGGTTCCAGCTCCCGGACTGCTCTCCTTTTCCTCCTGGCTCGCTCCGCCTGTGACAGTTCAGTGTCCGTCCCTGTCCGGTTGTCAGCACTGATATTTTTCCATCCCAGGCTGGCCACTCCATTCTTCCTCCACTATCTATGCTCCGGGTCTCCACTCAGATGCCACTAATCCCTTTCAATACACACAAACAGGAGCGGTGGAGGAAATTCCTGTTCAAATCGTATGCGATTCTTTGCAGTGCGATTTGCGCCTATTCATTTTGTATTGACGCAAATCACACCGCAAAGGATTGGTTTCAGTATCGGCAGCATTTGGGCAAATATCGATACTCACTCAAATGCCTGGTATCAGCATTGATACCCATACCGGTATCGGTACGTCCCTAATTTGAACACTAAACTAAATTTCATCAAAATTATATTTTCTTTAAAACTACACCTATACCTACACACACACACACACACACACAAAAAATCGAATAATTTTAAGCAGTAAAACTGTTTTGAATTAGTAAGTAACAAATACTTTACTTGTGAATTGTGTGAAGATAGGAAAAATGGTAAATAGGCAGCTACAGCCTGTGAATACGCAGACATGATACAGTCTACTGTTCTGCGATCTCTAGTTACCTCATTCTTTTCTCTGCAACCTCTCTTCGTGCACCAGAGTGACAGCAAGACGCCTACAGTGGTGAGAATTTATTTGCTGCAAATTTTTAGGCCCCATACACACGAGCAGACAGATTTGTTCAAATTGGTCGGACAGACCGATTTGAACAAATCTGTCTGCTGGGGACGTATTGGTTTGACTGTGTACACACGATCAAACCAAAATCCCCGCCAGCAGATGGCGCACTGACGCGGCGGTGACGTTGACGCCGCCACGTCACCGCACCAGGAAGTAAAACACTTCCGCACATGCGTCGAAACCATTCGACGCGTGTGCGAGAAGACATGTCTGCTGGTTAGCGTACTAACCAGCAGACATGTCGGGCGGACGGGTTCCCAGCCGACAGATTTGAAAGCATGCTTTCAAATCTGTCGGCTGGGCAAATCTGTCGGCTCACCCGTACACACGATCAAATCTGTCTGCTAGGACGGTCTGGCAGACCGTTTCCAGCAGACAGATTTGATCGTGTGTACGTGGCCTTAGACTCTGGAATTTGTATTCCTAGGACACCAGGTTATCAGCAGTAATGTATCTGTAAGCTCTGGGGTAAAAAAAAGGTGGGAGTGGGGGTGTGGGGAAACGTTACTGGCTTGATTTAGTTATGCCTGGAAGAGAAGAGAAGACCAGAGTTGGTACTGTAAGCCATGTCTCTTTTGTAATTTTCAATTCTTCTCAGTTCTGTCTACAGCATACATTGAAAAAAACTGTCCCTTGTAGCCAGAGTGATGTAAAGATATGTTCATAGGGGCACACGTAATTTCATTACAGTTATGAAAACACTCAACCAGATGGTTCTCTAATTGAAGACTAATAGAAAAAAGTTATTGCAAGAACTGCACCTAAACAGCTGATTTTACATTTTAATTGCTTTTTCCCCTATGGTATAGACAACTAGTGCTAGTAAAACTCTGCTGATGCTAGCAATGAAATAATACCACTTTACATTACTCTATAGATTTCCTTACTCCACGGACAAATTTGCTAATATATATTATCTAGTAAACGTAAACTCTTTTTAATATATATATATATATATATATATATATATCTATATATATATATATATCTATATATATATATATAGATATATATATATATATATAATATATATCTATATATCTATAGATATAGATATATAGATATATTTTTTTTTTCCTCTGCTCTTCAGATACATACTACATGCTAATAGCTGCACTATATTGGCATCCTTTTAAATAAATGAATAAAGATGTTCAAAGGTTGCAGACGCCAATTTGTAACCCGAGTCCGGTCAGATTAAAATAATTGATCTTGCATATCGAATGGCCATTGAGCCAGCATCCATTCTGTTAATTTATGTATTGAGGGCCTTCTAACGAATCCAAATGCTCACCTATCTGAAAAATATTATCAAACTGGAAGAAGACTGGGAGACCAATGGGAATTAGAAAATGGCAACTGGACCACTGCAGCATCCTAAAATTTATTTATTTATTTATTTATTTTTTTATTTTTTTTAAATTTATAACCAAAAAAAATCATTAGAAATAGCAAAGGTTAGAAGAATACTTGTGTGACCAAATCTCTAACCAGCTCTAGAGAAACTGGCAAACGGTTGTTAGAGACAATATATTTACTGCAAAAGGACCATAAAATGAAATGGTTTATAAGGAGGGGGGCGAGTACTTCTTTGAATACACAATATATACTAATGATGTCACAAATATGTTTGTTGCCATTACTTAATACTCATCTGTTGACCACAGGCAAGGAATAGAGATCTCAAAATCTGCCAGATATCATTTACTTCCTTGGAAATAAACTGATTTTCAGATAATGGGGACTTCAAGCAACATTACACCCAGGCACAGGAGTTAAACAGGAAGAGTTTTAAAAATGCTATTCAATTAAAGTGTATCTCATGACATTTTTTTTCTTTTTGGTATAGTGGAAGAGGGTTAGGTCTTGACAAGTTGTTATTGCTATTTGTGTCCCCGTTGTGGAGATGTACCTCTCTATCTGTAATGTCACAGAGAAAATCCAAAAATTAGAATTGTCCCCAGAACAAGAGATGTGTATCTTCCATCTTTCTAATGCCGCGTACACACAACCGTTTTTGATGACGAGAAAAATTCAATTTTTAAATTGGTCGTTAAAAACAATCGTGTGTAGGCTCCAGAGCATTTTTCTCAACGCAAAATAATGGCCATTAAAAATTTAGAACCTGCTGTTTATTTTCTTGTCAGTTTTCACATCTTCGTTTTTCTCGGCATGAAAAACGATCGTGTGTAGGCTTTAACGACGGGGAAAAAACTTGCATGCTCAGAGGCAAGTTATGAGAAGGGAAATTTGTATAATCAGCCCAAAGGGTGACGCAATTAGAATGGAACTTCCCCTTTATAGTGCCGTCACACGTGTTGTACGTCACCGCGCTTTGCTAAAGCATTTTTTATCATGATCGTATGTATGCAAGGCAGACTTGAGGGGAATCACGTAGAGAAAAACATTGTTTTTTTCCATGACATGAAAAATGGTCGTGTGTACGCAGCATAAGAGGGGAATTCCCTTCACTTTGGGAGATTTCCTCTAACTTTTTTGTGGCTCTATGGAACAGGAAATAAAGGAACATTTCCCAAATGATACACAAACAGCAATATTATATAACGAAAGGCTCAGATTCACAGAGCACTTATGCCGACATATAACAAGTTACGCCGACGTAAGTGCAAATGTGCGCCGTCGTATCTGTGCGCCAGACCCACAAACAGAGATGCGCCTAAAACCAGGATACACTCCGCCGACGTAACTTGCTTGGTGGCAGTTGTTCCGACGTGGTTGTAAACATGCGCGGCGCATGCGCAGTTCGTTATACGTACTTGTCTGGCGCTCGGTTCATCATTTGCATGGGGTCACGCCTAATTTGCATTGATCACGCCCACTTCCACTTGCCCTGGCCTACGCCTTCGAAATTACGCTACGCTGGCGCATCTTGGTGATCAATGGCTTGCTGAATGCAGTGCTTTCCTCTCCAGGCTGTGCCGGCGTAGCGTACTGTGTGTGCGCTATGCCGGCGTAAATGTGCGCCCACTCTCTGTGAATCCGGGCCAAAGTGTTTAAGTAGAAATCAGAAATCAAAATACAACTCACCAATTTTCTATTCATTCAAGAGTAATCATCCAAGGGTGTATTTTACTATTCATACACACATTAAATACAGTATCACATAATAAACCAGATTATCTAAAGTATGAATGTCTTAAAATGATTATCATGTGAAAAAAGCAGGGCTGCTACTGCTGATCATCTAAAAATGCTAGTTACCTGGTTCATCTGATATTAAAAAAAATGGAACAGCATGCTGTAATTTGGGTATTTGAAAAGTGTTGTAAGGCCCATTTCTCTATTGTTGTTTTGGATCAGCAACTCAGACAGCACTGAATCCAATACATATGCATGACAGTCAGGCTACTAGCATTTAAAAAAAAAAATTCAATAAAGGCAACCTCAATTACTTTTTCATGACAGGTTCTCTTTAAGTATATTTTCCCCTAGAGGTGGAAATGTATTTTAATTTTGTTGTAATACAAAGTGCTGGAACTCTACAGTGACTGTGGATAGGATAGGTGCCGTTATATATTTATGGTTGGAGCCCTACGGCCGATACGGACATGGACACAGACTAACTAGGACTCACAACATATAATGGGCCTGAAGTGTGCGCTGGCCTTAATGGACGGTACGCCAAAATAAGGGGGCATACCCTGTTAAATGATGGATGTTTGGAGAGAAATGATGCTGGGCATTCCTGTGAAATGGGATGGGGGGGTGGGCGAAGTGCGCCGGAAGCCTGTGTAGAAGCAGGAAACCGACGGAGCCTGGAAGCAGGTGAGGGGTTTATATAGCCTGCCAGGCTCCTCCCATAAACACAGGCCGCTGCTCGGCCTTCTTACTTATGATTAGAGCCCTACAGCCGATACGGACATGGACACAGACTTACTAGGACTCACAACATATAATGGGCCTGAAGTGTGCGCTGGCCTTAATGGACAGTATGCCAAAATAAAGGGGGCAAAGACATTCAGGTAGGGGTACAGTTTTATTGAGTCAGAAGATTAGTGAGCCAGTTTGGCGAAGGCTTAAGCCATCTCTGCCTGAGGGTCAGGAATGTACCGAGCGAAGCAGGCAGACTTCCACCTTCCTAGCTTCTTAATGATATGGTCGGGGACCCCGCGTCGCGAGGCAGCTGAGGCTGCTCTGATACGAAAGGAGTGGCCCGAATACTGGGTAGGATTGAGGTGCAGACTCCGTAAGAGGATCCTCATGTGTTTAATGAACTGGCTGGTGTTGAGAGGTTTGTCCGGAAAAGGGAGTAGAGGAGCGGAGTCTGATTGAGCTGGCAAAAGTAACAGTAGGCGGTCCAACACGGTCACTGGGCACCAGACGTTACTCATCTTGTAAATGGTGATATCTAAGCCTGGGCCTGATTGCTGTGTTTTGGAGGTAGTGAGGTGGAGCGTGAAGCGGTCTTGATGGCGGACCAAGTGTCGTCTGCACAGGACTTGGCCGGCAGGGCTGTTGAAGGACAAACTCGCTGGGTCGGAGGAAGCCGTAATACGCTAGGTAGATGGCTGCTTGTATGACCAAGCTAGGTAGGAGGCCGAACGGGGATGTTGCAAGGATGGCGGATAGATTTCTGAATATGGTGCTGGTTATGGGCAGGCGTTTGGCGTTGACGGGTGGTTGTTGCTTCTGGACTGCGCGTAGGGCGGCTTTGACCGCGTGGGACGTAAACAACAAAGGCTTCGCCGGGTCTTGTAAGGCCAGAAAGTGCTGGACGCTTGCCAGGTAGAGGCGGATGGTGTTATATGAAAGGGACTGGCAGGTATGGCAATAGGAGATGAATGCCAGTACGTACTTGACATTCGGGGTGGTGTTCGCCGAGTGGTGCGTCAGAAATTTGTTAAAGGTTTCCCATGCTGTGCGATAGGACTTGAGGGTATTGCGGGAGAGGCACTGGTTAATCAGCTGGGTAGCTAGTTGTAGGTGCTGTGTCAGTCCAGGGTCAGTTGAGACCAAGGTGGGATAGGGGCTGAAGATGGATCGGCTCCGGGTTTCTGCTGAAAAAAAAGCATAATTAAAGCAGGACAAGGCGTCTGCGGCGAGATTACACTTGCCGGGCAGGAAGGTGCAGTGTACATTGAATTGGTGTAGTAAGGACAGTTGCACCAGCCGACGTAAGAAGGACATTATAACAAGGGACCTGGACCTGCCCTTGTTGATAATGTTGGCTGTGGCCTGGTTGTCGGTGGTGAAGGTAACCGTTTGTCTGGCGCAGCTGTGGCCCCAGAGTTGGGCGGTACAACTCGAACAAGGAGGACGTCTGGGTGAAGCCCAGGATGGCTAGTATTTCTGGCGGCCATGGTCATGCAAACCAGTGGTGGCCAAAAATAGCCGCGAAACCTGTGGAGGCTGCTGCGTCGGTCACTATTTGTGGGGAAAGGGGCGACACTGACGGTATAAACATTGATATACCATTCCAGTTGGTAAGAAATTCTTCCCACATTGAGAGGTCTGCTAAGGCTGCAGTATCCAATTTGAGGATCTGATCGGGGTCCTGTGCTTGGGAAAGGAAAACCAGGAGACGTGACACAAAGGATCGGCCCTGAGGGATGATCCTTACCGCGAAGTTGAGCATCCCGAGGAGGGACTGCAGCTGCTTCCTGGTGCAGCCCTGCGTTTGAGTGAAAGTATGGAGGACTGCCCTGATGCGGGTCAGTTTGTCGGGGGGAGGCTGGCTTGCATGGAGGTGGTATCCAGGTTAACTCCAAGGAAGGTGATGGAGTGTGCTGGGCCGTCCACTTTGTGTTCCGCGATGGGGACATTGAGATTCTTGAAGACGAGTCTCAACTTTCGGAGGTCCCCTGGAGACGTGTCGGGTGGTTCGATCAGCAAAAAGTCGTCCAAGTAGTGGATGACTTCTTGGCACTGGGCTTGGTTCACAAGTATCCACGTGAGAGTCTGTGCGAAGGTGTCGAAGAGCCAGGGACTAGACTTGGAGCCAAATGTCAGCTTGGTGGCGAAGTAGTATGAGTCTCTCCACTTCATGCCGTGCCAACACCAGAGGGATGGGTGGATAGGCAGAAGTTTGAAGGCGTCTGAGATGTCGGCCTTGGAGAGCCAGGTGCCTGTGCCGGTTTTGATTATGGCTTGGATAGCCATGTCTACGGACGCGTATTTTAGGGCAAACTCCTCCGATGGGATTAAGGAGTTCAAGCTGGGGATGGCGGAAAAATGAGGCGCAGACAGGTCGTAAACCAAACGTGTTTTATTAGAGAACTTGCTCTTAACAAGCCCGATAGGGCTGACTCTCCAGGTGCTGAAAGGGGGCCTGGTGAAGGGGCCTATGATGAAGCCTCGCTCTAGCTCTGTCTGTAAGAGCTGGTCTATGGCCTGCTCGTCTGTGGCGGCTGAGCGCAGGGTTCTACACTCGTGCGTTGTGTGGGGCAGTGAAATGAGGCCTGTGTGGAACCCTTCTGTGAAGCCTTGGATGAGGAAGGTGGTGAGAGAGGGGGTGGGGTAGGAAGTGAGGTAGAGTTCCAGCCAGGGGATGTTTATGCGGGCTAGTCAGGTCTTCTTCTGTTGCTTGACTAGACATAGGGTCCTGGGGTGCGCTCTGTGGCACGTAAGGCAGACGTGGAGCAGATGGCATTGGCTAAAGTTGCAGGAGCCATGGTTGAAATTATTACAGATGGCCGCGCCGCCTAGCGTCTGTACTGGCCGCCCGAACTTGTCGGCCTGGGTCGTCTGCTGGGTGGGCGGTAGGCTTGAAGCTTCCCTTGAGGTGGAGGGGAGTTCGAACGGGCGAGTGTTGTCAGTGGTGGCGCACCACGTGGCGGTGTGGGTGGATGATTGGCAAACTGCACATAAGGGTGAGCGCAGGCCGGCGAAATGACGGCAGAACAACTCGGTGTCCATGAGACTCCAATCTGTCGCGGTCTGGAATTGTAGCAGCCTGGCCGCTGCTTTAGCTGAGAAGGAGCGGTGGTAGTCATAAAATAAAAACCCTCCACATTTGTAGCCCAGATCCACTAAGGTGTGGAGATAGAGGTCCAGCTCTTCCCTCCTACCTGTAGGAATGATTGAATCTGGTGTGCGGGAGAAGCTGGTGAGCTTGACTGACCTGTGGAGAAATGACAATGTATATCAGGATGGGGGCTAGCCAAGCTCGGACGTTTGTAAGTGACCGAGGAACGGGGTGGGGCAGTGGTAGCTTGGTGGCCGAAATGTCCAATGACAGGGGCCTGCAGTGGTGCGTTGCTGGTGTGGTTGACAACGCGGGGGCTCTGGAGCATGTGCTGAAATAAGGGGGGCACTGTTTGGGGAACGTTCGAGGCAAGCCTGCCAGTGGGAACGAGCCGGAGTTGGGATCTGGACTTGTGGCAACTAAATGAGTGACAGAAATTCCCATGACAGAGATGCGAACCTCTGGAGCATGTGCTGAAATGGGGCTAGGTAGAGAGGGGTGTTTGGGACCGAAATGTGTATGGAGAGACGTGTGGACGCAAGGGTGAGTGTGGGCTTGTAGGGGCGTGTTTGTGAGGCCCGGCAAGGGGGTAGTAGCGTATGTGCCTTGCGCATCACCGTGCACCGTAAAGTGTGCCGCAATGAACTTTACATGAGATGCCAATGCAGTACACTGGCATTCCATGGTGGGGGGGATAGAGATATTTTTTGGAAAGGTAACACAGCTGCCGGTGTGGTGAATCAGAGGAGCTGCAAATTGGTTGCTAGAGAGAAGTGCATGTTTTTGAAAAAGACAATCACCATAATCACAAGGAAGAGTGAGAAGAGGGGAGAGAGGAGGAGAAGGAAAGAAAGAGAAAGAAAGAAAGAAAGAAAAGAAAGAAAGAAAAGAAAGAAAGAAAGAAAGAAAGAAAGAAAGAAAGAAAGAAAGAAAGAAAGAAAGAAAGAAAGAAAGAAAGAAAAAAAAAAACATGTTTTTTAAACGACATAAAAGCTGCTAGGAAACCAACTGTGACAGTGCCTATAACCAGTGCATGCGTGAGAGGCTATGGAAGGTTTAGACAAGGTGGAAAATACATTAATGACACACAGTATGTTTATAAATGATTCAGGTGGTTTTGAGCAAATATCCCCATGGTACTATGTCTATAAGGTCAATTGGTTGGGTATGTCCTTTCCTATATATATATATATTTCTGGATGTAACCGGCACTAATGTCTGCTACTGCTGTGAGAAAGTGACAGTAGCACTTTAAGCAAGCAGCTGTGTGGAGGTACGAGCGACAGAAGGCACCAGGCGATTGGCTGGCAAGTGAAAACAATTTAAGCCAAGGGGTGATATGACAATCGGTGGGGATGTGTTGGCTGCTGTGGCAGAGAGATGTTTAAGAAATGACACCGCAAGTATGCCGGCTGTGTTGGAGCGGTGGGGGGCTGAAATGAGTGGCGAGGTGGTGATGTAGAAGGGGGTCGGGTGCCGCGGGGGGGAGAGCCTACCTTGTCGCGGTCGGGCAAACGGAGCAGACGACTCGGTGTCAGCGATGAAGAAGGTCGGCTGGATGACGCGGCTGCAATGACGTAATCGAAGTGCGCCGGAAGCCTGTGTAGAAGCAGGAAACCGACGGAGCCTGGAAGCAGGTGAGGGGTTTATATAGCCTGCCGGGCTCCTCCCATAAACACAGGCCGCTGCTCGGCCTTCTTACATATACATGACTTGGTGCCTAACTGAATTTTGGCCTTGATGACAGTGAAAAATAAATGCTATTACTGAACTGTTCTCCTCCTCCTTTAACCACTAAAGCCCCGGACCTTTCCCTGGCCAAAGACCAGGCCACTTTTTGCGATTCAGCACTGTGTCGCTTAAACTGACAATTGCGCGGCCGTTCAACGTGGCTCCCAAACAAAATCGACATCCTTTTTTTTTCCACAAATAGAGTTTTCTTTTGGTGGTATTTGATCACCTCTGCGGTTTTTATTTTTTGCACAATAATGCAAAAATAGAGCGACGATTTTGAAAAAAACTCTATATTTTTTACTTTTTGCTATAATAAATATCCCCAAAAATATATAAAACAATTATATTTTTCCCTCAGTTTAGGCCAATACATATTCTTCTACATATTTTTGTTAAAGAAAATCGCAATAAGCGTTTATTGATCAGTTTGCGCAAAAGTTATAGCGTTTACAAAATAGGGAATAGTTTTTTGGGCATTTTTATTTTTTTACTAGTAATAGCGGCGATCAGTGATTTTTATTGTCACTGCCGGATCATTGTTATTTTTACAGCGATCAGTGCTATAAAAATGCACTGATACTATAAAAATGACACTGGCAGTGAGAGGGTTAACCACTAGGTGCGCTAAAGGGGTTAAGTGTGACGAGGGACTGCTGCTAACTGTTAGGGGTGTGGCTTGCCGTGACATGTCACTGATCGCTGTTCCTGATGACAGGGAACAGACGATCAGTGACAGTGTCAGGGGAAGGACGGGGAGATGTTGTGTTTACACCAACATCTCCCCATTCTTCAGCTCTGTGACCCGATCGCGGGACACTGGCAGACATCAGGTCCGCGGGTCTTGCGGGCAGGTTCACGGAGCTTGTGACAGGGAGCGCGACCACACAACTTGCAAATTAAAGGGAACGTTTTTATACGCCCATTTGCGCAGCCGTGCCATTTTGTTGACGTAAAAGTGCGTGTGGCGGTTGGGAAGCAGTTAAACATTCTAGACTATTTTCATAAATTAGTATTAGGGGAAATGTGTGCTGCTGCCCTAAGCAAAACATTTTTATTTTTACTTTTTTTTTAAGCCTGCAACATAGTCATGTTAGTAACATTATCTACCTGTTCTTTGCACTTATTTTTTAAATAACCCCAGTAAAATTGCCACCTAACCTGAAAAAATACCACACGTTCTATTTTGAGTTACTGTTCTAATAATAACGCTGGATCACGTCATATTAGCTGTTGGAATAATGGCCAGATCCAAGCTAGTGATGGTTTAAGTTATTATAAATGTTGTTAAGTACCAGAGTTAAAAGGGTTTGGTGTCTCTATTAAGTTAAATTGTAAATTGAGATTTTCCTAGCTTGTGACGGAAAATATTAGTTATATGAAGACAGGAGGCGAGTATCTTATGCATTATCTCTCTTTACTAATGCTCATAGCAGAATACAGTGAAACGTTCAAATAACTTAAAACTTAAAGAACTACAACTCCCAGCAGGCCCTGGGCCCAGTTAGCCCCTCCCCGATCATAGACTGCATATAAGGGACTGCCTGTGGTAAAATAGTCCTCTTTCTTGATGCTAAGCGCCATAACCAGGAGCAGGAACTCCACCCGGACATCTCCGTTGTCGCCTGGAACTCCTCGGCCGGAACGTGACATCCGAGTCTGGGGGAAACCAACAGGGAACATGTCCGAACGCGGACCAACTTCATCCCAACAGGGGGCTATAGGAACCTCAAACCTCCGCAGCCGTCCGATCAGCCGTCCTCAGGACCATGATCGCAGCGTTCAGTATCCTGAAAGAAACCAGAATCGTAATAGGGTAGGGAAGGGAGGGAAGATACTCGCCTCCTGTCTTCATATAACTAATATTTTCCGTCACAAGCTAGGAAAATCTCAATTTATATATCAGACAGGAGGCTCATATCTTATGCAAGTTCAAAGCTAACAGAGCAGTGCTAACGTTATATACAGTACAGATAACAATCACAGAATTGACATGGATATGTGGTCCTCCGGTCTGAAATAAAAATGGCGGAAGGTTGTCTCAGAAGACCAATCAGCCGCCAGGAGCAAGTCAGAGAGAGAGCCTCCAGAGGAGACGATTTTTGTGGCCATAGCGCCCCTAGAAGAGTGAGCCCCGAACAGGGAGGTATCTATGCCCGCCATCTCCATGGCGGAGCGTACCCATCGCGCTAATGTGGCGGAAGAGACTGGATGATGAGGTTTTACATACGAGACTAGGAGCTGAGAAAAATTCGGAGAACGGAGGGTAGTTGTCCGCGCTTCGTATGCCTGTAGGACCACCGAGAAGTTGACCCCTTGAGGTGAGAATTGTCGCCTAGAAATGTCCAACGCTCTCATGTCTGAGACGCGCTTGATGGAAACTAGACAAAGTAGCGCAGTCAATTTATAAGACAACAGTTTAAGGGGTAGGGCGTCGTTGTCCTCCCACGATGCAAAAATGCCGAGTAACTTGGAGACATCCCAGGTTGTCTGATATCTAGGCCTAGGGGGACGATTGAATCTAATACCCCGTAGTAGCCTACATACCAGTGGGTGTTTTCCCACAGGTAGGGAGTCTATTGGGTCATGATACGCCGAGATAGCCGAACGGTAAATATTGATGGAACTATAAGATTTGCCAGATTCGAAAGAATCTGCCAAATAGTTCACCACTATGGACACAGGGGCATGTATGGGATCGACCTGCCGTTGATCACACCAACGCACCCAGAGGCGCCAGGCGTATCGGTTAGCTGATCTAGTCCCAGGGGCCCAGGCCACGGCGAGGAGATCCTTAGCTGCTCTTGAAAGGTTGCTATCCGTGTTCGGGACCCCGAGATCAACCATGCCAGAAGGTGGAGGTTGCCTTCCGTGATCACAGGATGAAGACCCCTGGTCGGGTTGGTCAGCAGGTGTGGGAAGTGGGGAATCAGCCTGGGGTAATCCACGGCCATTCCCAGGAGGAGAGGGAACCAAGGTTGTGTCGGCCACCAGGGTGTGACTAGCACGACCGTCGCCCGTTGATTCGCCGCCTGGAGGAGAACTCTGGAGATCATTTGGAAGGGGGGAAATGCGTAGTGCGTTCCTCCCGGCCAAATGAGACGGAAAGCGTCTACCGCGGAAGCTTCCGGGTCTGGCCTCCAGCTGAAGAAGCGGGGTAACTGATGGTTGAGACGGGAAGCAAAGAGATCCACAGATAAAGGGCCCCAAAGCCGACTTAAGTGAAGGAATACAGAACGATCCAGTCTCCAGTCGCTGGAATCGGCGGGATGGCGTGAATTCCAGTCGGCCACTGTGTTGGAGACCCCCGGAATATACTCCGCGATAGGGACAATGTTGCGTGTAAGGCAGAAGTGCCAGAATTCCTTCGCAAGGTCTGCAAGGATCCTGGATCTGGTGCCACCCAAGCGGTTGACGTATTGAACCGCTGCCACATTGTCCATGCGGAACAACACACAACAGTTGGACGTGTGTGGTAAGAAGCTCTTGACTGCAAAATAAGCCGCCAGAAGTTCCAAGGCATTGATGTGTAGCTCTGCTTCGGAGGTGGACCATGTCCCACCTGTGGAAGCCTCCCCGCAGCGAGCGCCCCAGCCGTGGCGACTCGCGTCCGACTCTATGATGATGTCGGGACCGAAATTGAAAATGGTCTTGCCGTTCCATTCGACGGCGTGTCGAAGCCACCAATGTAGTTCCTCCCTGGCCTCCAGACTAAGCTGAATCTCGTCCGCGTATCTGAGGCCCTGACGCAAGTGCATAATCTTGAGCCTCTGAAGGGCCCTGTAGTGAAGAGGTGCCGGGAAGATAGCCTGGATGGAGGCCGCTAGTAGTCCCACTAAGCGGGCCAGAACTCTTAAGGATAAGGAACCCTTGCGGAGAACCGCTCTGATTTCCTTGCGTATGAGGGCCAACTTGGACTTTGGGAGACGGAGGACGGATTGATTGGTGTCTACCAGGAAGCCTAAGAACTCCATCTCCTGGGCCGGGACCAGGACCGACTTCTCTAAGTTGATTAAGAAGCCCAGGTTCTGTAATAATGAGACCGTCCATGACATGTGAAGGGAGGCTAGGTTTTTGGAGTGGGCCATGATGAGGAGGTCGTCTAGATAAATGATCAGACGTACCCCTCTGCTCCGTAATGATGCCACCATGGGTTTCATCAGTTTGGGGAAACACCATGGTGCTGACGACAGGCCGAATGGGAGGCAGGTAAACTGCCACATTCGATCTCTCCATAGGAAGCGGAGGAGGTGTTGCGACTCTGGGTGGATCGGAACGGTGAGATAGGCGTCCTTCAGGTCTACCTTCACCAACCAGTCTCCCGGTTGCAGAGGTCTGGAGGAAGTGAATACCCTCATCTTGAAATGTCTGTAGCAGACATGTTGATTTAGGTCCCTGGGTTTATCACGGGACGGAAACCACCCCCTTTCTTCTTCACCAGGAAGAGATTGCTCAAGAACCCCGGGGACGAGTTTTCTACTTCTAAAATTGCATGCTTGGATCTGAGTTCTGTCATCTCGTTGTCTATGAGAACAACGTTTTGGTATGCAAATCTGATAGAAGGGGGGATGGTGCCTAGGACCGGTGATGATAGGAGCTCTATTTGAAAACCTGTGACTGTCTGTAGTATCCACGGGTCTGCCGTAATCGCAGACCAGGCGTGGGTAAAATACATCAGGCGACCCCCCACAGGAATGTGTGAGTGCGGAGTGTAAGGTATACTTACCGGTAGGAGGACGGGAACTGGGGTAGCCACGTCCGCCGCGTCCGCGCCAGGGTCTGCCTCGGGGTGGAAAAAACGGTGCTGGTTGCGCCACCGGGGCGGAGTAGGAAGGAGGAGCCTGTTGGTATTGGTATTGGGTAGATCTACCCTGTGGCCTATAGGAGGGCACGCGGCAGGCAGATCGGCCTCTACCTCTGCCGGCCCTGGAAAAAACTCTATTCGCCCCTCATCTTTTTAGGGAAGTCTGTGCTTTGTCGAGTCCTGTGAACAGGCCCACAAATCTATTAATGTCTTTCTTGAGGTTGTCCCCAAACAACATGCCAACCGCCGAGGGACCGGGTTCGGTTTCGGCTAGCTGTGAGAGTTGGGGATCTAGCCGCATTAGGATGGAGCGGCGCCTCTCCACTGAGCAGGAGGTGTTGGCGGTGCCTGCTAGGCAGATAGCCCTCTGGGCCCACCCGCGCAGTTGGACTAAGTCCACCGGTTGGCCTGAAGCGACCGCCTGCTCGGATAAGTTGAGGATTTTTGTCAGAGGACCTATCAGGTCTAAAATGCGTTCCTGGATTAGCTTGAAGGAACGTTCAATCCCTTTTTTGGGGAGTTTGCCCGACTTCGCCAGGTATTTGGCGAGGATGGGGTCTACTTCAGGAGTAGCCACCACCTTATTGGGGATGAAGGGTCTAGGGCATTCGGATCGTAGCTTATTTCGGGCCGATCTGTCTAGGGATTTCCTGGCCCAGAGTTCCACGTATTGGGAAACTTGAGGGAGGGGGGACCATTCGCCTGATCTCGGATGGGAGATGGCGTCAGGGTGAAAAAAAGGTTCCCCCAGGGCATCAAGGACCACTTCACCCTGCGTGGCAGGGGTGGCGTTGGGAACAAACGCCGTATCCCCAGCACCTTTGTTACTATGATCGGACTCATAGCCGTCAGACTCCTTATCCTCTAAAATGTACGGTGAGTCCTCGTCGGAGGAATCAATGTAGGAGTCGGGTTTGTTCCTTCTAGAGGACCTATGCCTCTTGTCTGTTAACTCCCTGAGGCCCAGGGGTCATTCAGAGTCTGTTAGGTGCTGGGGTTGGCAGACCGAGGGAGGAACTGCCTGCAACATATTATTTACTTCCCCTGTCGGGGAGTCAGGTGCCGCCAAAGTATGTTTCAGTTTATGTGCAACTTTCCCCCTTTTACTTGGTGGTTCGCCACTCTGGGGTGGGGGGGCGGGCAGGTTAGGCATTGCAAAGTGTGAACCTGCGGGCGGGATGGCCGAGGCCAGAGCCGTCTGAACTGACCTATTGATCAGGTCTTGTATCTGTTTGGCTGACATGAACTGTACCGATTCGAGAGAAAAGCCCTCTCCTCTAGGGGGGGTAGTTATGTGTTCCTCAGACATGGCTAATACAGTAGTACTATATTACAGTATATTGGTTGGAAAAAACTCCCAGCCGGAATAAATTCTGCAGTGCTGAGAAACTAGGGTTAAGGATTGTGAAGATTGTGATCTAAATCGCGATCCGAGCGCACGGATTGTACCCCTAAATGCCCAGAAAGAAAAAACCTGAGGGAGATGGTATACAGGCTCCTCTCCTTCCTCAGTCAGCGTCGCACTGGCCGCCGTGAGGAAGAAGGCCCGCGATCCCTGTGCTCTGGGACGAAGTCTCGCGAGACTACGTCCTCCTGAGCGCTAATTGGTTGTCCTCGAGGGAGCCGATAGAATCCGCCCCCCGAGCGCGCGCGAGGTAATGGGGAAGAAGGAGGAAAGATGGCGGCGCCTATGTAACGGCGCCCGTCGCGAAAGCAGGGGAAACCCAGGCGCAAGGGCGGGACAGAGGAGAAGAAAATGCGGCGCGGGTGACAGGCGTCCGCACCGCAGAAGGCACAGCCGAAGTGTATAAATGTGTATACACACCACGTCCCGTGTACAGAAAAGCAGGAATAAAAATGACATTCCAATTAAAATTTAAATGAATACGTCACCATGGTACGTCAGCGGGGAGAACGGGGGGGGGGGGGGTGAGGAGTCCCCCCTCACTCCCACCGCTTAACAGAGACACTTGCACTCAAATCAATAATAGTAAAAACACTTATCTGAAGGCTGCCATGAGCAGAAAGAAAGAGGACTATTTTACCACAGGCAGTCCCTTATATGCAGTCTATGATCGGGGAGGGGCTAACTGGGCCCAGGGCCTGCTGGGAGTTGTAGTTCTTTAAGTTTTAAGTTATTTGAACGTTTCACTGTATTCTGCTATGAGCATTAGTAAAGAGAGATAATGCATAAGATATGAGCCTCCTGTCTGATATATAATTCAGATTACATTCAGACACACAGTGATTTGGTTAGGATCCAGCAACCATAAATTGAATTGCTAATAATATTAGCAATTTAAAGTAATACATCTCCATACCTTTGTTTCAGAAATTGTTATGCATTTAAAGTGTAGTAAGAATGATTTTATATACAGTATCTCACAAAAGTGTGTACACTCCTCACATTTTTGTAAATATTTTATTATATCTTTTCATGTGACAACACTGAAGAAATTACACTTTGCTACAATGTAAAGTAGTGAGTGTACAGCTTGTATAACAGTGTAAATTTGCTGTCCTCTCATAATAACTCAACACACAGCCATTAATGTCTATACCACTGTCAACAAAAGTGAGTACACCCCTAAGTGAAATTGTCCTAATTGGGCCCAAAGTGTCAATATTTTGTGTGGTCAACATTATTTTCCAGCATTGCTTTAACCCTCTTAGTCATGGAGTTCACCAGGGCTTCACAGGTTGCCACTGGAGTCCTCTTCTACTCCTCCATGATGACATCACAGAGCTAGTGAATGTTAGCAGCCCTTGCGCTCCTCCACCTCCTGTTTGAGGATGCCACACAAATGCTCAATAGGGTTTAGGTCTGGAGACATGCTTGGTCAGTCCATCACCTTTAGCTTAAGTTTAGCTTGGTCTCATCAGACCACAGGACATGGTTCCAGTAATACATGTCCTAAGTCTGCTTGCCTTCAGCAAAACTGTTTGCAGGTTTTTTGTGCATCATCTTTAGAAGAGGCTTCCTTCTGGGACAACAGCCATGCAGACCAATTTGATGAAGTGTATGGCGTATGGTCTGAGCACTGACAGGCTGGCCCCCCATCCTTTCAAACTCTGCAGCAATGCTGGTAGCACTCATACGTCTACTTCCCAAAGACAACCTCTGGATATAATGCTGAGCACTTTCTTTGGTCAACCATGGCAAGGCCAGTTCTGAGTAGAACCTGTCCTGTTAAAATCGCTGTATGGTCTTGGCCACCATACTGCAGCTCAGTTTCAGAGTCTTGGCAATCATCTTATAGCGTAGGCCATCTTTATGTAGAGAAACAATAAAAAAAATGTGATCCTCAGAGATTTCTTTGCCATGTGGTCCCATGTTGAACTTCCAGTGACCAGTATGAGAGAGTGTTAGCAATAACACCAAATTTAACGCACCTGCTCCCCATTCACACCTGAGACCTTGTAATACTAATGAATGTCACATGACACCGGGGAGGGAAAATGGCTAATTGGGCCCAATTTAAAAAATTTCACTTGTGGGTGTACTCAATTTGCTACAGGTAAGCCTATAATAAGGCTTATCTGTATCTACCCAGGATATCTCCTAAACATGAATGGTTTAGGAGATATCCCCTGTATTTGCATGTGCCAATGTCATCGGCACATGCGCACTGAAGCAAACTGAAGCAATGGCAAGTATGTGCCATTGCTTGAGATAATGTAGCGTTATCAGCGGCTCCCGCACGCATGCATGGGAGTAACATCATTACGGCTCCGACCAGTCACTGCGCCGGAGCCTGCGATACCCAGAAGTAACTCAGGGAGAGATGTCGATAGCCGGAGATGGGTACAAGAACCGCTGCAGGGGCTTTGATATAAGGTACGTAATTCATAATGAGCTGGTATGCTTTGCCTTTTTTTTTATTAGGGTTTACAACCACTTAAATGACTGTGTGTTGAGTTTTTTTGAGGGGACAGCAAATTTACACTGTTAAACAAGTTGTAGACGTACTACTTTACATTGTAGCAAAGTGTAATTTCTTCAGTGTTGTCACATAAAAAGATGTAATAAAATATTTACAAAAATGTTGGTGGTGTACTTACTTTTGTGACATACTGATGTATATATATATATATATATATATATATATATATATATATATATATATATATATATATATATATATATATATATATATATATATATATATATATATATATATATAATGTAGCACTACCCACAAAGGAGCTGCTGGTTTGTTTTGGGCAGCATGCTACCTCTATTTCTTCGCCGTCTAGGGTACTGTATCAGATGAGAGTTGAGAAAAACTTCAATGTCCACACTTTAGGCTTCTTTTTCTTTGCTTTATTTACCCAACTTGGTAAGAGAACAAAAGTAGTAGTTGAAGAGGTGGAAGGGTAATTTGTAATAGGTTCAGGTGTATAACTTTTGTTCGGAAACACTCACGCTTCCAGCAACGTAGCTTTTGTCGCCACTCTAGCCAAAGTGGGTACTGTGCACCTTGATAGGCCTCTCTCACTAACCTAGCAGCCAGGATGTCTCACAGAAACTTGGTAAAGTCTCTGTGACAGACCTTCCCAAAGATGGAGATATATTCGGTCCAGGAACCTCTCAGCACAGGATTAAGCACCCGAATCTCTCTTGAATAAATTCTTGTGAACTCAGAACTAACAGGAGACCATCACTCAGCCTTTCAGTAATAGTGCATCCTTCGATGAAGTTCAAGGCCTCTCTTGAGATACCAGCCTTGTGCTCGGTGCTCTCCAAGACAGGTTTTCATCGAGTGGCTTCCTCCCTCAGGACGGACAGCACAGGACCACTTTGCAAACGTAGACCCAGTCTGACTACCGGGCCTACTTAGTAGATCACAACCCCGGACCAACGTGGTCCTGGAGCCAGGAACACTTGAACATGCACCCCCGGCCAGGAGGGCCACACTGTCGTTTTTCTCATCGAGATTCTCGTTCAGCTGTCGAGGAACTCGTCGAGCCAAATTTTCCCATTCCCGTCAAGGAAAAAGAAGACATGCTTTCTTTTTTCTCGTCGAAAAATGTACACACGACCGGTTTTCTCGGCAGAATACGTCTCCCATCAAGTTTCTTGATGGATTACACTGAGAAAACCAGTCGTGTGTACGCGGCTTCAGAATACCCTCTAAATTTAAAGCAGTGCCGGCTAGAAAGTAGCAGGCCGCTACATATATATAATTTTTTATTTTAATTTTTTTCTGTTTTACTTCAACCACTGTGTTAACTTTGGTTTACTTTTGCCAGCAACAGTGACACATATACATTTTTTAAGAGGGTAGCTCAATCCAACATGGGAGATTAAATAATTGATAAAAATAAATGTTTGGTAAAAAATAAGTCTTTGCTAAAACCATTAGCACACATGGGACTGCAAAAGCCTCAGTAGAGAAATATCACGATGCCCCTGCTGCAAAAACTTCAGTTTTATGATATGATGTCTGTAACGGAATGACCCGTGACAACCAAAGACTTTGGAAGGATGAGAGATACTCATGTGCCGGCGGCACTAATAACTCCAAATGTGGCATGTAAGGGGGCGAGGATTGGATTAAGCTGAAGTTCTACTTTTGGGTGGAACTCCGCTTTAAATATAGACAGGAGGCTGAACAATTTCTGTTATATAAATGTGATAATAAAATCCCTGCAGGGAAACCCACTGTAAATCATTTTTTGTTAAATAAAAGTGGGCAGAAAAACTTAAACCTAAAACGTAAGTTGGCGAGCAGACTTGAGAGTCCTTGGAAGCTTTACCCTTGATGTAAAACTTCATAATACACACACATAGACACACGCGTACTGTATAAATAGGATAAAAAAAAATCTCTGTGTGTTGCTTTTATCTGTGTAAATGAAATAGGCTTAAAAAGTTATTGCAAAATATGTGCATGTCTGGTCACAGCACGATATTCTGAAACAAAAGTGTCCATCTTTATTATCCATATTCCATTAAGTACTAATCCCTTTTCTCTAGCGCAGCCATCCAGCAGTTCAGTGCCTTGATGAAATATTGATTTTACAATGCATTGTTTTATCTCCCCACCTGCCAGAAGTCACATTAGAAACGTAACATCAGTAACATTCTATTTGCTGTGTAATGGTAGTGTGTATGTGTTTTGTGAACCTTGCCCTGTTTATGATGTACAGTTCTTCATTTTGTCCTCTAAACCAGCAATGAGAATCATTATTGTTATTGTGTTGGAGTCCTAAGAGTCAGTAAATAATTACAATTTTATGGGATGTGGGAGTTCACCACATCTACAATGTTATGGGAGTCCAGTTGTCATTTGCCATTGTTCTGAATGCATACAAAGTCATGGTTATGAGTTAAACGAGTCAGCGCAACTAAGGCAGAGAGAGAAGGGAAGTACAGGCAGGAGGGACGGCTGCCCTGGGCGACTGTAGCATAGGAGATGGAGGGGGCGCTGCAAGGACAGTTTGTGCGACTATTAGCTGACAGAAGTAGTGACAGCGGCATCACTACTTCAGTCAGCGCTTATTGAGTGGTGTATGCCAAATCTGGAGAGCAGGATAGAGCGGGATATGCTCTCTTGCTTCTCTCCAGCGTCGCTCTCCTATTACTGTAGCGGTCTTCCATCGGGTCTTTACAGTTGGTTTACCCGCCCCCATCACCTCCCAGCAAACAATCTGTTAACAAACTCTGTATAGTCCAGAGGTGACATCCACTGGCATCCATGAGCTGCATTTCCAGTCCCCTTCAACAGCGAGCAGCATCTCTCCCGCCAGCTGCCTGTGCAAAGGCTTTGGCCGCGTACACACAATCAGTCCATGCGATGAGAACGGTCCGAAGGACCGTTTTCATCGGTTAACCAATGAAGCTGACTGATGGTCTGATGTGCCTACACACCATTGGTTAAAAAAACTATTGTGTTAAAACGCGGTGACGTTTACGTGTTTTAACACAACAACGTGCTAAAAAAATGAAGTTCAATGCTTCCAAGCATTCGTCAACTTGATTCTGAGCATGCGCAGCCTTTTAACCAATGCTTTTGCATACTAACGATCGGTTTTGACCCATCGGTCAGGCGTCCATCGGTCAAATTTTATAGCAAGTTCTCTTTTTTTTTGACCGAAGGATAACTGACCGATGGGGCCCACACACGATAGGTTTGGACCGATGAAACAGTCCTTCAGTCCGTTTTCATCGGTTTTGACCGATCGTGTATACGCAGCCTTAGAGATCGGCTCCCCCCAGGCTCCTCCTCAGCTCTAACATGAGGAGGAGCTTCAGAAGAAGGACATCACAGAGCGATGTGCCATGCTGTATCTGAGGTCTAAGTGTATGGGGAAAGCTGCAGCCCATGCGAGGGAAAGGAGAAATGCACTCACTAAGGACACGGGGGATCAGAGCATTTGTACTTGAAGGTATAGGGAGAAGATGATTACTTCTGTGTGCTGGCATGGGGAATTTGAAGGGTGATAGAATAATATTTTTTCTGGTAGGAATATTTGGAGGAAGATGATTTGGGCTAGTATAGGAAATCCTAAAGCTGTTAGGGGTATGGGGGATGGGGATTTGTGTTTGTAGGGATGATGGGGTGTATGTGTGCTAGGGAAGATTTTTTGGGGGGGGAATTTGTGCTAGGAGGGGGAATTTGAGGGGGGGGGTGACAGGAGTAAGATTTGTTCTAGGAGGAGGGGTTGTGCTGAGAGGATGAGGATTTGTGCCAGAAGGGGGGGGTTACCACAGGGATGAGGGGAATGATTTGTGCTAGGAGGGGGAATTTGGGGGGTTTGTGCCAGAAGAGGTGATTGGGGAGGGGATTTGTGCTAGGATGAGGAAATATTGCAGCTGTTAGAAATGGGGATTTGGGGGGGGATTAATGCTGGTAGGGATGATAGGGGTGCTAGAGGGGAAGTCTAGATGGGAAATTTAGGGGGAGGATTTGCTCTAGGAGGGGGAATTGGGGGGGGTGAGAGGTGTAAAATTTGTGCTCGGAGGGTAAATTTGATAGTAATTTGGGGGGTTTGTGCTGGGGCAATGGGCAGAAGAGGATTTGTGCTAAAAGGGGATTTTTTTTTGGGGGGGCAGGAATTTAAGGGAGAGGATTTGTGCTACTAGGGATGCTTGATGGTTATTTGTGCTAGGAGGGGACATTTGGAGGAGGGGAGGATTTGTGCTTGGACAGGAAATTTGAGGGGTGAGGATATGTGCTAACAGGGTGCTTTTTTGGTGAGGGATATTTATGCACGTAGGGAACATTCGGGAAAGATTTAAGCTTAGATAGAGGCTTGGGGGGTGGGGCGAGATGTGTGCTGTGAGAGGGGATTTCAGTGGGGAGAGTTTTGAACTCAGAGGGGAATTTTTGTTTGGCAAGGCTTGCAACGGGAATTTATGCTTAGAGCTAAGCGTGCTGATTAGTGCTAAAATTTTTTGTATTTCTTTTTTTTTTTGGGGGGGGGGGGGTTTACTAACACATGATGCTCAAACATCTTGGGGGTGGCGGCACAGTTTGGCATCTTCGCACTGGGCGCTAGATGACCTTGTCCCATCACTGGTTAGGAGAGTGCAATCTTATTAATGTCATTACATAACTGAGGTCCAGGGGAAGAACCTTTTTTATTATTTTTTTTAAATCCCTGTGTTTTAAAAATAAATTAATTAATCCAGTCCACGAATCCCAGTTTCTTCATTTACACTTGAAGCTGGAGGGGGGGCTATTAACCAATAGTTTTTACCCCTTAAATGCTTCCTTTTAAGCTTAAAAATCAGTGGGCTGGGTGCACATACACCTTGGCCATGATACAGTACCACCTACTATTCACCTGAATGAAGCTGCACTGCAACTGCCCCGCAACCATGTGCAAAGCGTGAGGTTGGGTCACAGTGGTGTGGGTTTTTAGGGGTTAAAACAGGCAGTGAGGAGGAGTGAGCCACCCTGGATAATTCTTCAGAGGCACAACCACCATACCTCCCAACATTTTGAGAATAGGAGGGGCTTCAAATTAAACCATTGACGTCCATCAGGATAACATGCTGGCGCGCGCCCGTGGGGGTGCACAGAGTGGCAATCTGACACCCTGCATCTCCGATCTCGGTAAAGAGCCTCTGGTGGAGGCTCTTTACCACGTGATCAGCCGTGTCCAATCACGGCTGATCACGATGTAAACAGGAAGAGCCATTGATCATCTGACAGACGTGAGTAGAGGAGAGCCGATTGGCGGCTCTCCTGACAGGGGGGGTGCACGCTGATTGTTTATCAGCGTAGTCCCCCCGCGGATGCCCACACTGAACCACCAGGGATGCTACCAGGACCACCAGGAAAGGGGGCCGCATGTGGATGGCCAGGTATGTACACAAATGGGCACTGACTGGCAACATGGGCACAACATATAAAAAAGTGATGCCCAGCAATGCCACCATCAGTATACTCAGTTCCACCCCTCAGTGTCCATCAGTGCCACCTCTCAGTGCCCATCCATGCCCATCAGTGCCTACCTATGAGTGCCGATCTGTGCCACCTATCAGAGCCACCCATAAGTACCCATCAGTGTCGCCTATGAGTGCCCATCGGTGCCGCCTATGAGTGCCCATCAGTGCCGCATACCAGCGCCGCATACCAGCGCCGCCTATCAATGACCATCAGTGCCGCCTATCAGTGACCATCAGTGCCACCTCATTGGTGCCACCTCATCGGTGCTCATCAGTGCCGCCTTATTAGTGCCCGTAATTGAAGAAGAAAACGTACTTATTTACAAAAAAAATACAGAAAAGTACATTTTTTAATCTTTTTTCAGTTGTTGCGCAAAAAATAAAAATAAAATCAAATACCACCCAAAAAAAGCTCTATTTATGTGAACAAAATGATAAAAAATTTCATTTGGAGACAGTGTAGCATGACCGTGCAATTGTCAATCAAAAGCTAAAAATTGGCCTGGGCAGGAAGGTGCATAAGTGCCCAGTATTGATGTGGTTAAGCTCAAGACTTGATTGTAGGGTATGAATGAATGAATGAATGAAAACTTGTATAGCGCGGCACATGCGAACTGAATCGCCTCTGGGTAGGACATCACTAAATGATTCTGGCCTAGAGTATTTTCTGCTCTTAGCTATAAATTCAGCAACGCTGCAATATATATTCAGGATTACTGGGAGCATGACTTATAAGTTATTCTGCCTTTTAGGAAGATGTTACTTCCCATGAGAAGACCTGAAGTGTGGGAAAGTTGGCAAAAAATATAACTGAGCTCTGTGATAGTAATGTTTTAGGAAGCGGTATTCTAAAGGGATTCTAATTTTAGCGAAAATTTAGTATCTTTTTAAAGCACCTTTTACAGAGTCGTCTAATACTTCCCTTGTGTATAATGGTGTACATAACATTCAATAAACCATCATCCTGAACCTGCCAAAACAAAAGCGCGCCCTGTGTTTGATAAAATCTCATCCCACATCCTATTTGAAAAAAACGTCATCCTACCTTTCAGCAAAAGCGTGTCTTAAGTTTGATAAAACTTCATCCCACATCCAAAATAATCTCACTGTTATAAAAATAACTCTTCTGTAATCGCATCCTATAATATGCAACCAAATCCCTTCATGTGTCCAACAAAACCTTACCATGCATCTAAACAATCTCTGCTCTACATTTAACAAAATGTTATTCTACTTTCAGGCAAAGCTAATCCTACATCATAATGCGCCCAGCAAACCTTACCTTACAACAATAATGCTTATGATCTTTGCTTGAAGTTGCCATCTCATTTTCTGCATTCAGCCTTTTCTTTGAACAAATGGAACAATAAGACAACATTGCCCTCTAGTGGTATATCAAATAATTATAGAGGATCTTGGCACTCTAACTGGAATCATTTGATGTACAAGGTTTTGCTTATACAAGTTTTACTGTATTTCAGGCAATAAACAATGAGATTTTGTGAAACACAGACAATGCTGGATTTAGAGCATACAGTATGCAGAGTTTCTCGAATGTGGATGAGTTATTGTTCAACAAATTGTAAGGTCTTGTTGAATGCAGAATAATGTTTCCATCGGATGAGGTTTTGTTGGATGTGTCATAAGGGTTTGTTGGATATAGGACAATGGTTTGTAATTTGATAAAATGTTGTTGAATACAGGATGTCGCTTTGTTGGATAAGTAATAAGGATGTCTCATGGAGGATGAGGTTTTGTCAGATGTTGAATCAATGAATGTGGGAAGACGTTTCCTCAAATGTAGGATGGTAAAAATGTATTGCCATATTTTGGATTAGCATAGAGCAGCCCTGATCCTCATCTCAGGTCCCATGATGGCACTGCTGGCTGTCCCCTATGCTGAATGCCCACCCCAGTAAACTGCTTGCTATAAGGGCACTCAAGTGGGTTCGGTCCTGAGCCTCACTATGTGTGTCCATTGACACACAGAGCACAGCTTGGCTCTATGCTATGCGTTCTCCTCATTGGCTATGATTGACAGTAGTGGGAGCCAATGCAGAGAGTGCATTAAATCAGTATTACACCCAAAAGCAAACATTTATTATATTTCAGCTTACTAATTCCTTAGATGGCATGGCTGTAATAGTTTTCATGTTTATTCTTACTTTTTCTGATTTTCATCTGGTAATCCAGCCAGCAAGTCTGGAGTTGTTTTTCACAGCTCAAGCTCTCTAGCAGAATGTATCAGTTTACATGGCTGAAACAAACTATGTATCACTGGTAGAGAGTGATTAAAATGATCAGCTATTATTTATTCATGCAAAACCTTTATCCCAAAAGGAAAAAAAAAACAGCTGTAACTGCTTTTAACAGTGGTTCTCAATGGGGAGATACAGACCAGAATACTACAATCACTGAGCAGCAAGTTATATCACCTGTGATGTATTTCAGTTATCCTGCAAACCTGGCCTGTTAGCGGGTCCTGAGGACAGGAGGTGAGAACCACTGACTTATAAAATTGTGAGTTGGAGTTTGGTATCAATTTGTTAGTGGTTCTAAATCTGCTGGAACCTCGGACTCACAATTTTGCTGTCTGCTGTGCCTCCTCTACTCATTCCTCCAGTGTTGTGTCTCACTAATACAGGAGGTGTGTGTAAGGCCACGTACACCCGATTGGTCCATCCAATTGGTCATCGGTTCACCGGTGAAGCTGACTGATGGACTGATGTGCCTACACACCATCGGTTAATGATCCGATCGTGTCAGAACACGGTGACATAAACACAACGACGTGCTGAAAAAAAACGAAGTTCAAAGCTTCCAAGCATGCGTCGACTTGATTCTGACCATGCGCGACCCTTTAACCGATGCTTTTGCATACTAATGATCAGTTTTGACCCATCGGTTAGCCGTCCATCGGTTCAATTTTAAAGCAAGCCATCTGGGGCCTACACACGATCGGTTTGGACCGATGGAAACTGAACCTCAGTCCGTTTTCATCGGTTTGAACCGATCATGTGTACGCGGCTTTTCAGTCACCAGCATTTACGATATCCATTCCATCGCCCCAACCACGACAGCTTATCTGACAATCCAGCCGACAGGACCCATTTCATTCCCCAGAACAAGGACGAGACACGCAGCTCTGTTCTTGTTCCAAAATGTATGAACGCTTTTAATGGTATCTTAGCTTTCTTATATACAGTACAGCATGTTAAAGTTAATCACAGGGACAAAGAACTCTCCACCCACACATCACACAATGGGGCTTCAATCACATTCCTTTTTTATAATGACATTAATCATTAGTCATCCCCCAGACATCCCGTCTCCACAATTAGAGGAGGTAATTACTACAGCTTGACAAGTTCCCCTCACCTGTTACACAAAACACATTCCTTTACTAAACATAATTGACATGCTAATTCAATACACCTGAAAAGAGACGTCTGACCTTTATGCAGTGTACACACGATTGTTTTTTGCGATGAAAAAAAAACGACGTTTTCAATCATGAAAAAAAACGAAGTTTTTCAAACTTAATTTTCCAAAACGACGTTGCATACACACCATCGTTTTTCTACAAAGCTCTAGCAAAGCGTGGTGACGTACACCACGTTCGACGGCACTCTTTTCCATTGAAGCTCCGTCTCATAACTTGCTTCTGAGCATGCGCGGGTTTAAAAACGTCGTTTTCAACGTCGTTTTGCCCACACACCAAAATTTCAAGCATGTTGGAATTTTTTTTTGGTCGTTTTTTTTAAGACAAAAAACGACGTTTTGCCAACACACAATCAATTTAAATGACGTTTTAAAAAACATTGTTTTATTTCATCACAAAAAACGACCATGTGTACGCGGCATTAGAGTCACAACTCTTTCAGAAGCCCGACTCACTTAGCATCTCAACAGCCTGGGTTAAGCATTGAAAGAGTCATTCTTATTGATCGGTTGTGTATCAACATGAAATCACCTGTAATCTGTCCCATTTTCTGCAATACATGTATTATGATTTATCAGCCACCCTATGCCCAAAAGGGGCACAGGGTGACCCTAGACCCAAGAGTCCTTAGGGACGCTGGCACAGGAGTATCCCCCATACCATAAAAGTCTCTGGGCGTCACGGGTCATCCCGTTACAGTGTGTTACTGGCCAGATCACCAGGTGAAAACAGAGGGGAAAAAAACACTGGGACAGCACTATGTGTATATACGTTAAAGCTTTGAAGTTGTTTACCGAGATCATGGCTGAAGCTATCAGATTAAAAAATAACCATATACAAACTATTGACACAGTACGGAAACTCAGTATGGAACAGCAGGATGATGTCATGGACCATAATGCATAATAAAGGAAGTAATAATAATTTTAGTATCAGCATGAAAGGGAGTAAACAATATCATGTGGCTTAAGGGGAGTTATCAAATATAGTGTAATGTGCAGACCAAGAGGACCATTTTTTGTCATAGTAAGGGACTGTACGGTAGAGGGAGTGATATATTTTTTCAACTCTATGTATCACTACCCCCGCAGGAGCCACTGGATAGATTCGGGATGGTGTGTTACCTTTGTTGATGTCTAGGGGTATGATGACGATGATGAGAACAATGACGGAATGTCCAAACAGCCGGGGGTAGATTCATGTACAGATCCGACGGTGTATCTACTGATACACCGTCGGATCTGTGAGATCCGACGCTCGGATCTATGCGGCTGATTCCTCGAATCAGGTTCCGCATAGATCTCCCTTAGAGCCGACTGGTGTAAGTGAGTTACACTGTCGGTTCTTAGGCTGCATTCTCCCGCCGTCCGCTAGGTGGCGCTTCTTTTTTTCTACACAAAGAAAATGCAAATGAGGAGAACCGCCGATTCAGAACCGAACGCCCGGCCGTCGCTTTTTTTTTACGTCGTTTGCGTTCGTCTTTTTCCGGCGGATGGTTACCCCTGCTATATGCGGGGTAAGTGCGGCGGATCCTATGTTAAGTATGGCTGTCGTTCCCGCGTCGAGTTTTGAATTTTTTACGTCGTTTACGTAAGTCGTCCGGGAATACGGCCATACGTTAATAGCGTTAACGACGAAAACAATGACGTCCTTGCGACGTCATTTAAAGCAATGCACGCTGGGAAATTTAGCCGGCGGCGCATGCGCAGTACGATCGGCGCGGGGACGCGCGTGATTTAAATAGTAAACTCCCCCTAGCCGCGGAATTTGCATTCCGCCGGGGGATTTACGATCCGCCAGGGCTACTTATGAGGCAAGTGCTTTCTGAATACAGCACTTGCCTCAAAAACTGGCACAGGCGGATCGTAAAAAAGATAGATCACGCGGATCAAAAGATCCGCTGATCTACATGAATCTACCCCCCGGTGTCTTTCTGTGCTTTTATTCTTGCCCAACACGGCAAACAGTGAACTTGAGATAAATAGCATAAAGATGGGTGAAAAGGAGAATTTTCAGATTCAGGCCTAAGAACGACAGAAACAATCCTGCTTCCAATGGGACTTTAACTTCGTCGCCACTCCAGCCAGAGTGGGTACAGTGTACCTGGACAGTCTCTCTCACAGAACTGGCAGCTAGAATATCACTGAGAATCTTGAGAAGGAAAGCACGTCTATGACACAGACTTGACTGAAACAGAAACAGGAGTGGGACCTCTGCCACAGGCCCTTTGTTCTAGAACACGATTTGTGAGGTGAATCCTTCTCAAGATTATTGATGCCTGAATCTCCCTCAGGTAATTTTCTTCAAATAGTCACCGACTGACAGGTTGCCATTAGACCCAATAAGTCACTGGGCCCCATCACAGCTTCAGTTGCTCCGGGCCAACATGGTCCCGGAACCAAGAACAATGCGTGGCACGTGCGCCCCGGCCTGGTAGGCCATATCGCCGGGGCCCATAATGTGCGCACACCCTGAAGGTGGGTGCCTCACCCGGAACAGCAGAAGAAGACCCCCAAAAAAATGGCTTCTCCTCAAGAAGTACCCTCCCCCAGCATGCCCCGCAAAGGAAAAACCCCTCTGATTGGCTGCTGGCAAGAAGGCGCTCTGACCTGAACTCCACTGCCGCCACCTGCCGCCCCGGAGTAGAAAGGCACCTCAGGAACACAGAATGAACTGAGAGCACAGCCCAGCTAGAATGGAAGCTGAATTTGTACAAACCACCTGGATGAGAGCTACATAACTCTCTCATTCCCCTCTAAATTTTAAATAGCACCTGGACTGAAAGTACACAGGCGCTACATCTATTTATGGCGTCAATGTGGGATTTTACTTGTGAGAGAGGTACATATTGAGTTTTCCAAAGAAGTGCGATCACCCAATGGATGGCAACACAAATCGTATGAATCAGTCTCAAATGTATTGTGCAAATCTCCGGGATTGGGGCGAATAATAGACATTGTGATGGGGTAAGGGACTGTTGAGCCTCAGTAATTTTAGAGGAGAAAGAATCCAGCTTTCTCCAAATTGGATCAATACGGGAGTATTCCCAGAAAAGATGGAGGAATGCATTGCATCCTCTAAAACATAATGGAGAAGCAGCGGGAAAAATGGCGTGGATTTTAACAGGGGTTTGATACCATCTAGTATGAAGTTTCAGTGCCATTTCTCTGATGTTTAGTGACTTTGTGAACTTCTTAAGATTATCAGTACAGTTATTCCAATTCAAGATACCTTGCTCATTCTGATTCTGATTCCCACTTGACTCTATAGGGGAGGGGGTCAGAAGAAATCTGATTGTTTAAATGAGTGCCTCTGGGGTTATGTAAACAAATTTGTTCGTACATAGATGGATTGGATGATGTGTCAATTTTTAAATGAGAGGTATAGAAATGCTTGATTTGTATGTAATGGAATATCTCCGTACACCGCCTTGGAATTTACATTGCACCGGTGCAATTTTGGCCAAAAATACTACGAGAATACGGTACTTGCGCCTCGAAATTAAGCCGGTCTAACTTAAAGTGGGAAGGACGTGGGCATGTTCCATTGAAATGAGCCGTGACCCCATGCAAATGAAGGGCCGGCCAGACTGGGCATGTGCACATGAAGCAGACCATGGTCAGCACCTCTCTGAGCATGCTCAGAACTCGGCACGGCGCAATCAGTTAGATAGGAACTAGGCCTGTCAGACTTAGTGAGCTATGCACAGTGCTTAAATAGACCGAGAGAAATGCCCTTCCATTGCAAAAGTACATCCAATTTTTTTCCCTTCCTACAGCTAGGTGCTTTTGTTCTGTTGTTTGTTAGTGTTTGTTGGTTTGTGACGTGTCTGAGATTTTTGGAGAGTGTTTTTTGCTGAGTTTTTATTTTTTGTTGCTGCGTTTTTTTTATTTTGCTGTTTTTTTTTGCTGGGCATTTTTTTTTGCTGGGAATTATTTTTATTTTTTTTAATTTTTTTTTCTGTTTGTGAATGATTTTTGAATGTGGGGGTGACATTCCTGCCACCACTCCACTTGTACTCTGAAAAGAGCCACTGGCAAGGAAATGGAGTGTTGCCAGGACCTTGACCAGTGGCTGCACTGCATGTGAGCGGTGTGTTGGGCTGGTGATGTCCTCCTGCAGGGTTGTGGCTAATTTCAGGATGGCATGAGGGGTGAATCTGAAGATGCGATACACCTCAGAATCACTCATGCCAAAGATGTCTATGCGTGTGCGGTATATCCTCTCCCGTGCCCTCCTCCGTGCCCTCCTCCTTCTGTGCTCATCTAAAGTCAGTAGTATAGCTATGAGCAAGGATGCCCCTGGCATGTTGGCAGGGCCGCCATCAGGAATTATGGGGCCCCTTACACAGCTTCAGGCATGGGCCCCCTGGAGCAGAGAACTGGGGGGGGGGGGGTGCTGCTGTCTGAAATTGAGAAGCAGGGGTGGGCCTTTACAAAAAAAAGAAGAAATAAAGAAAAATAGATATAAAAAAGGGGAGGGGGTAGCCATCCAGGGACCTCGGGGCCCTAAAACAAAAAAAAAAAAACGTTTTTTTTTTTTGTTTTGTTTTTTAAGGGGTTCCCATCCGGGACCCCCGGGCCCCTGGGACCCCCGGGCCCATTACAGGTGTAATGCCTGTACCCCCCTGATGGCAGCCCTGCATGTTGGCATATAGATTGTTGTCCTGCAAGTGTGGGTGTTGCTTTAGCTGACATGTAGACGGATTGTCTAATTTTAAACCTGCTTTTATATGGTCTAATTTTATACTTTCCGTGCAGCTGATAAGCACATTATGTAGACTGCACTGCACAAACTTACTTTTGTGGATCGGCGTATCTCCCTCATTTGCATATTTGCATATTTGCATATTTGCATAGTAAATCAATGGTGTGGACGGAGTAAATGTGCACTTTGGATGTGCAGGCGTAGGCAAGTTAGGCCGGTCGGGAGTAGCCTATTTTGGTGCGTATCTAGTTCTGTGGGTACGGTGCAAAAAATATTCCGGAGCAAATTTAGACTTAGACGGCACATCTCGAGATACTCCGGCGTAAGTGCTTTGTGAATCTGGCCCAAGGTACGTGGCTTGGAGGGTTGGAAAATAGATAAACTTTGAGTTTTGTACCAATCTGTGTAGAAAGATGGTATCAGAGTTCGTCCACCAGGCAAAATCAGTCAGATTGGTACGACCCGGGGGGGGGGGGGGGGAAGCTTGATCTCCTAGAAAAGTTGCATGTGGAGGAGCTTGGGATGATAGACCAAATTTGGTTTTATATGTTTTCCAAAGATGGAATGATTGTGCTACTAGAGAATTCAGTGGTTGTAAATTGGAGATTGTCATGCCCTTTGACCACAACAATCCAGGTAGAAAATACAGGTGGATTGAGTCAGATTCAAATTTAACCCAAGGAACCTTGGATCTTAGTATATGCCACTGTACTAATTGTGTGAACCTGGAGGCCAGATACTTATGCCATAAGTTCAGGGCTCCCAGGCCTCCTGCGGTGGTGAAGGAGTATAGCACCTTCCTTGAAAATCTGGGGTGAGCATTGGCCCATATAAAGTAATTATAATCCCACTGGAAGGAGAGAACAAAAGTTTTAGTGATTTTAATGGGGAGAGCTCTCAAGAGATATAACAGTTTGGGAAAAAAGGTAGTTTTTGCTGCCCAAAAAATAGATATGGATAAGGTTTCCGTACCTTTAGGGCTTGTCTGAGTTTGGTAATCATAGGGTGGTAGTTTTTGAGGAATAATGTGTGTAGGTTCGGAGTGAGGTGAATCCCCAGATAAGATAAAGAGGTTTGAGACCACTGAAATTCAAAGGAGGTTTTAAGTGTTTGAAAACTTGCTTCCGGTATGTTGAATGTTGATGGGCATCCCTATGGATTTTGTGATATTAATGGTGAGGCCCGATAGGATTTAAAATTTGCGTAGAGTTTGTAACAGATTGGGTAGAGATATGGTAAGGTTTGTGATAAAAAAAAAGCATATCGTCTGCATACATGTTTATTTTATATTGGGCTCCAGCTTTATGGTAACCAGCTATATCTGGATATTAGAGAATAGCCGCTTCCAGCAGTTCCATTGCGAGCGCAAATAACAAAGAGGAAAGTGGGCACCCCTGTCTAGTCCCTTTGCCTACATAAAAAAATCGGAGTTGCAGCCTGGGATACAAATTCTTGTTTGCGGGTTGGTATATAGAGCCTCAAAGGCATGGAGGAACTCCCCCTGAAAACAAAGACGTCTTAACCACATGCCGACCAGCCGCCGTCGTTCTACGGCGGCAGGTCGGCTCTCCTGGGTGAGAGCCCGTCATCCTACGTCGCACCTTTGACGGCCACTAGGGGGCGCGCGCGCGCCGCCTGCGGCCGGCACGTGCGCCCCCCGCACGCCACCGAGTCCCGCGCACGTGCCCGGCGGGTACGATCACCGCCGGGCACCCGCGATTGCTCGTTACACGTAGCTCCCGGTCCTGTCAGCGGGGGAAACGCTGATCTTCTGTTCATACAATGTATGAACAGAAGATCAGTGATTTCCCCTAGTGAGGTCACCCCCCCCATACAGTTAGAACACAAATAGGAACACACTTAACCCCTTCCCCGCCCCCTAGTGTTAACCCCTTCACTGCCAATGGCATTTTTATAGTAATACAATGCATTTTCATAGCATTGATCGCTAAAAAAATGCCAATGGTCCCAAAAATGTGTCAAAAGTGTCCGAAGTGTCCGCCATAAGATCGCAGTACTGAAAAAAAAACCCGCTGATCGCCGCCATTACTGGTAAAAAAATAATATTATAAATATTAATAAAAATGCCATAAAACTACCCCCTATTTTGTAAACGCTATAACTTTTGCGCAAACCAATCAATAAACGCTAATTTTTATTTACGAAAAATATGTAGAAGAATACGTATCGGCCTAAACTGAAGAAAAAATATGTTTTTTTATATATTTTTGGGGGATATTTATTATAGCAAAAAGTAAAAAATATTGCATTTTTTTCAGAATTGTCGCTCTATTTTTGTTTATAGCGCAAAAAATAAAAACCACAGAGGTGATCAAATACCACCAAAAGAAAGCTCTATTTGTGGGGAAAAAAGGACGCCAATTTTGTTTGGGAGCCACGTCGCACGACCGCGCAATTGTCAGTTAAAGCAACGCAGTGCCGAATCACAGAAAGTGCTCTGGTCAGGAAGGGGGTAAATCCTTCCGGGGCTGAAGTGGTTAAGAAGGTGTGCCTGTTTTAATCATCAACCATGTGAGCTGCTAAATGTTGTACCTTCATTAAATGTAAACATATTGCAACACTTATAGGCACCTCTTTTCGAGGGCCAGATTCTCAGAGGCGTTACGACGGAGTATCTCAGATACCCCGTCGTATCGCCTTTTTTTTTGACTCGTATCTATGCGAGTGATGCTGAGCATCACTTTTGCATAGATACGCTTCTACATCTGACAAGTGTAATACAATTACACTTTCGGATCGTAGATGTAATGACAACTCCGGCCACTAGGTGGACTTTACGTTGTTTTTTCATTTGCATATGCAAATGAAGTAGTACGCCGATTCTCGATCGCTTTTACGCCGCCCAGTCGTCGCGTACGTCGTTTGCGAACTCGTAAGGTTACCCCAGCTTCTATGTGGAGTAACCTTACGAGGTCCCGTCGGACGCCATGTTAAGTATGGCGTCGGGTCAGCGTCGGCTTTTTCCGTCGCTTACGTCGTTTTATTAACTCGTTCGCGAATAGGGACTTGCGTAAATGACGCTCACGTCGTTTTGACGTCGGTTTCAACGACGCTTTCCGACGTGAGCTGGAGCATGCGCACTGGGCTTTTTCCCCGGCCGGCGCATGCGCAGTTCGTTCGACGCGGGGGCGCGCTTAATTTAAATACAAGCCGCCCCATTTGAATTGCGCGGGTTTACGCTGCGCGATTTACGCGACGCAGGCGAAACCTACGGAGCAAGTGCTTAGAGAATAAAGCACTTGCTGAGGGGGCGTGGCCGGCCAGCAAGCGAGATGGATGCCTAGCTCATGAGCTCGTCTGCCAGGGAGAGGAACAGATCAATAGCAGCTCGTTCTACGGCCGGATTTTATACCAGTCATCCTCCTAAGACCCTCTGGACACCTGCTGAAGATGTCTGGGAAACGGAAGACGGACCAGCACCCGCAAAAGCTGACAGCCTTCTTCCACTACACAGGCCAGGTCAGTCAAGCCCAAGATGGCGCCGCCGGCGCGGCGGCGATGGGGGCAAGATCCGACTTAACAAGCCCTATACAGGGTCTACAGGACCCCCCTCGCCCTACCTCACCTCCTGTGTCCAAAACGGGAGATAACCCCATAACGGGAAGCCCGGCGAAAGCGCGGCTCCGCACCGATCGCGGCCCGCCGCGGATACATCCGCAAATCGAGGCCCCCGGCTTGCGGCCTACTACAGGCGAATCAGGCACTGCATTCCTCCATGGCACAATTCCCCACCACAGGCCAACCAGTGGTAGATACCACACTGAAGGACATGTTACTGTCCCTCCAGTCCTCCCTGATGACAGACCTCTCCTCAGTTTTCTCAAAACTCACTACATAAATGCAAGGGCTGGATAGCAGAGTCTCACACCTGGAAAACAGTATGGGAGACTGCACAACCACAGTGAACAATCTCATAGACTCCTATGATGACATACAAAATGAACAGAAATGGATGAGGGCCAAGCTAGCAGATTTAGAGGACAGGTCCAGGAGGAATAACTTGAAACTGCGGGGGGTCCCTGAATCCATAATGCCAGCAGACCTTCCCAAATATGCCAGGGAACTCCTTCATGCCATACTACCTGACGCCTCTCCCAGGGATCTTATAATTGACAGGATCCACCGCATAGCCAAACCCTCGCACCTAGCTGCCAAGGTACCGAGGGACGTCCTGATGAGAATTCATTTCTTTCATGTCAAGGAACGACTACTAGCAACCGTCAGGGGGGGCCCACCGCTGCAGGCCCCGTTTGAAGGGGTCCTACTGTTTCCGGACCTATCAAAATATACTCTACAACTCAGACGCCAACTCAACCCAGTCACAAAGGGTCTCCACAACAACAAAGTGCAGTACAAATGGCGTTACCCGGCTACCTTGCTTGTAACGAAAAATGGCTCCACACATGTGATCCAAGACCTGCAGAAGGGTCTACAGATGCTACACTCATGGGGTATCCTCCCTGAACCACCGCAAGATCCATCTGCTTTGAAAGCTCAAAGAGGACCCAGACCTGCACGTCGTGCCCCTGTGACCCAAGAGGATGATACAGAACAGATGGACTGATTATTCCGAGCTTGCTTTTCCATATCTACTTAACAGATGCTCTCCCTGGCATCCAGCCGTATGCTGTTTTCTCTTTTTTTTTTCGTTTGTTTCACTTGTTTCAGCCTTGGGACTTTTACCCCCCAAACCGGCGGTTTAGTTGACCTTTTGGTCCCTACACTCCGCTTCCTAACTGTATTGGTGGCTCAGCCACTCCAAAACCGCACTCAGCAATACCACCAGTTGTTTCTTGTTTGTTCAGTTATTTAACTCTTGATTCTCAGTTGCAGCACCTCCTCTACCTCCACAGAGACTAGCACGGGACAGACCCTTGACCAACGACTTCCTACCAGACGGTACTGCGTTCTACACTCAGATAAGCTCACCCTGCTCTCCAAACTGTAAGTGACCTTGGCTATCCTACATGTTCCCCGGCCGTTTTTCCCCAATGGCGACTAAGATCCTGTCCCTTAATGTAAATGGGTTAAACCACCCTGCTAAAAGGCACTCCTTATGGAAAACTGCGCTGGACCTAAACTGCGATATACTGTGTATCCAAGAGACCCACCTTCTGTCCAATGGGACATCTCTGTGCTCCAACAGACACTTTCCCCATGTTTTTGCAGCCCCTTTCACTTCCAAAAAGAGGGGAGTGATCATCGCAATCAGAGATACGGTCAAATTCCTCCTGCACTCTGTGGTAACCGACCCAAATGGGCGTTATGTCATTCTTTTATGTAATGTCAATGGTACAGATTATACATTGGTTAACATTTACGCTCCCAACGTCAAACAGATCGGCTTCCTTCGAAAACTAAAGAAAATTGTTCACCCCATTAAAAGGGGCCACCTGATTATATGTGGAGATTTTAATTTAATACCCGATATAACTATGGACTCTACCTCCACCTCGAAACGTAGAGAATCCCCTCTAAAGCAATTCATAAAATCAATCGACCTGTTTGACGTTTGGAGGTGTCATCACGGATCAGAACGTGATTACACTTTCCTCTCCCCCCTCCACAAAACGTACTCACGTATTGACATGTTTCTTGTTGACAAATGGCTGTTGCAATCTATTAGCGCATCTGTGATCCACACTGCGACCTGGTCGGACCATGCCCCTATCACCATCACCATTTCGGACTCTCCTAGCACAAGGCCCACGTATGTGTGGCGGGCCAACAACTATATTTTACAACACCCTTCCTACTCCCCAACTATCTCTGACCACCTGTCAGAATATTTTGACCTGAATACAGGAACCGTGTCCGATCCAGGCGTGGTGTGGAACGCGCACAAAGCGTTTGTAAGAGGGATCTTAATTAAACTCAGTGCATCACACAAGAGACGCAGAGCTGCCAAATTGGACACTCTGGTCTCCCAGATAGACTCCTGCGAACAACTAAACAAAGCCAATCCAGACCCAACTAGGACAGCCCTTATCCTTTCCCTACGCCAGGAGCTGAGACTCCTTCTCCTCCACTCCTTTGAACATTATCAAAGGAAGTGGAAAGCAAATACCTACTCCACGTCCAACAAAGCGGGCAAAGCTCTAGCACAACGCATTAAGAGGCGCCAAGCTAAAAGCAAAATCGACTATCTTTACCACCCCCACACGAATGCAAAACTCACAAACCCTCAAGAAATAGCCGACGCGTTCAGCGCATACTATGGGGACTTATACAACCTTAGCAACGACCGTGACACTCACCAACCTTCCCTGACCGAAATAGACAATTTCCTCAATCACGTTAGTCTGCCATCCCTCACAACGGACCAATTGGCCCGACTTAATGAGCCCTTCACTGCCCCTGAAATCCTAGCAACCATAAAATCCCTGCCAATGGGCAAATCCCCTGGTCCGGATGGTCTCTCAGGGGAATATTTCAAACAATTTGCCCAACAGCTGGCACCTACTTTAACCGCACTTTTTAATACAGCGATCACCTCTTCCAAACTCCCTGCGGAATCTTTACAAGCACTAGTGGTTACATTGCCCAAACCGGGCAAAGACCCGACCTCCCCCCAAAATTTTCGCCCAATATCGCTCCTCAACGTAGACCTAAAAATCTATGCTAAAACGATTGCTACGAGACTTATCAACATTATGCCCACATTGGTTCATAGAGACCAGTCCGGGTTCACGATAGGTAGACAAGCGTCGGATGCTACAAGACGGGTGATAGACATTCTACATCATGCGGAGTCTAGCGGAACGCCTTCTCTGCTCCTATCGTTGGATGCAGAGAAGGCGTTCGACAGAATCCACTGGGGGTACCTGCGACGCGTACTTGAGAAATTTGGATTCCAGGGTCATATACTCACAGCTCTACTGGCTTTGTACACAACCCCTTCGGCAAGAGTGTTCTCAGCCGACATGATCTCCCAACCATTCAACATATCCAACGGCACCAGACAGGGCTGCCCGCTATCCCCACTGATTTTCAATCTTCTCATAGAACCACTGGCGGAACACATTAGACAAAATCCACGGATCTCTGGGTTCAAATTGGGCCCCACCACTCATAAGATCAGTTTGTTTGCAGACGATGTTGTGCTCATGCTCACCGACCCGACAACGTCCCTAGGCGAAGCCAATAAAACCCTCCATTGGTTCAGCGAAGTGTCATACTATAAGGTTAACGCTAACAAATCCTACATACTAGACTTGGGCCTTGACGCCACTTCTAAAAACCTGCTACAAGTACAATTTCCCTTTACGTGGGCAGATCGGGAGATCTCTTACTTGGGAATCCGACTGACTCGCGCCACCAAACATCTATTTAAATACAACTTCCTACCCTTCCTTGACAAACTCCAGAAAGACGTTTAAGACCTGGCCAAACATGAGCTCTCCTGGTCTGGGAGGCTCGCAGCATTTAAAATGATGCACCTGCCGCAGCTCCTCTACCTATTCCGGACAATTCCTATTCCTATTCCAGGATCCTACTTCCACTCCCTACAATCCACCCTGAACACACTGCTATGGCAAGGCAAGAAGCCCCGCTGTACGGCACAACTGCTCTCCAGGCATAAACATGCCGGGGGGGCAGGATCCATTGACTTTAAGGAATACTACTGGGCTACGATCCTTACACAACTCTCAGACTGGTTCCAGCCATCCCCTCTTACACTGTGGGGACAGCTGGAATCCACTTTGATAAACCCTAATAATCTCCGTGAATGGACCCTGGGAATACCTCACGGAGCTCTGGTGCCTAATTCACTCCCTCCTACAATGCGAGCATCAGCCTTAGCTTGGAAGTTTTTAGTTCACCAAGGTGAACTCCACCCTCTGCCGTTCCATCCTCCCATACCACTGCAGTGCCTCCGGCACTGTACTATTGAACTAGATCTGAAACGCTGGACATCCAGCGGTATATCCCTCCTTCAAGACATTATACATGAGGAAACGTTGCTTACATTTCCCCAAATACAAACCAAATTCCACCTGGCCCAGTCGGAAGTCTTTACCTACCTTAGAATCAGACACTGCCTATCTCGGATACCCAACCCGTGCTACCCTATCCCCCCTTCTACGTGGTCTTTCCTGACTTCTGCTCCATCCAAAAAAAAAGGAATTTCCCTCTTCTACAACTCTTTCCGCCAAAAAACGGTACTAGAGAAATCCAAACCACACTTCCAATGGGACGCAGACTTGGGACAAACCCTGTCTGCAGACCAATGGCAGTCTGCACTTCGGTCCATTTATACAGCGACATGTAATGCGGCACTAAGGGAACTTACTACGAAATTGTCGCTACGTTGGTACCTCACCCCGGCTAGGTTAGCTAAATTTAGCAACAATAGCCCCGACACCTGCTGGAGATGTGGAAATGCCAAGGGTGATCTAATGCACATATTCTGGTCCTGTCCGTCCATTACCAATTATTGGACTACCATCTTCCGAATTCTCTCGGACCTAGCAAGTCACCCTATATTCCCATCAGCACCTCTGGCACTCCTGAACATAGACATTGACCAAACACCAAGGGACACACAACTAGTAGTCACTAACATCCTGCTGGCAGCTCGGCTGAGTATTGCCAGACTCTGGAAATCGACCGAGTCCCCGAAAATAGTAAATGTTATTGACCTAGTGAACCTCCACCACAACTTTGAGCTCACACTGGCCTCCAGCAAGGGTCGACTGGCGGAAGCTCAAAAGAAGTGGCATCCATGGGCACATTGGCCTAACGTAGCACTGTTTCTGTGACTCCGGAGGTCGGTTTAGACCGCCCGGACTACCAGGGTTCTAGCATCAACATACCTCCTTACACCTTGCATGTTTGAGAAATGTTCTGTGAAACCTAATACTGTTGCTATGTCTGGCTTAAGCTGCCAAATTGTAATGTCTGATAATATGCTGTTTGCTGTTTCTGACTCTGTATAACCATTCTTGACGAAAAACTGGAATGTACTCATTTTATTCTCATTTTGTTCTACTTGTAAACCGAAATACTCAATAAAAAATATTGAAGAAGAGAATAAAGCACTTGCTCCAGTACGCAGCGGCGGCGTAGTGTAACTGGCTTACGCTACGCCGCCGAAAATATTTGAGAATCTGGCCCTCAGTTGTGACATGATGCTACTCTTATATCAAGACATAGCTTGTATATCAAGTCAAACTGTATTAATACATTTTGCTAAAAAGGTACGATTGGGACTTTGAATGAGATGCGCTTTATCGCAATATGCGATTAAATATATAATTATGGAATATGAAAAAAGAAAAATTCCATAGTGGCCAGGCTCTAGGTTGCTAAACAAAAAAGCACTAAACCAAATTGATCTGTCTAACTATATGCAATTAAAAACAGAGGTTTAGTTACATGCATTTGCAAATACCTGTTTAAGCTGCAATGCCATCGTCAAGGCACTCCGTGTATTGCAGTCCTAGCTGTGATTTTAAAGCCTCCTAGTAAGGAGCACAGGTGTGCTAATCAATAGGCAGGGGGCAGGTGGTAACCTAAACCCGCCCCTACCTACAGTTTGTCTAGCAAAGAAGAGCACTGGAAAAAACAAAACAAAAAAACAAGAGTGGAACCAAAACATGTCTACCAAACCAAAAATACCACCAGACTAAGTGCGGACCACATCAACCTTGGGTCTGCTAGTCAAAGGATGACAATACATAGATTGACTGTTGGTGGTAGATTTGTGGAGGCAATATATTTCACTCCTGAAAGCGCATCTCCATCCCTAAGTAGTGATTAAAAGGGGGGGTGGGGTTGGGACTTTGAATGAGGCATGTGATACTAACTACCACAGGCCTCCATCCCTGTAAATGTCTAAAAAGGTACGATTGGGACTTTGAATGAGATGCGCTTTATCGCAATATGCGATTAAATATATAATTATGGAATATGAAAAAAGAAAAATTCCATTTACAGGGATGGAGGCCTGTGGTAGTTAGTATCACATGCCTCATTCAAAGTCCCAACCCCACCCCCCTTTTAATTAATACATTTTGCTTGTCTTGAAAAACACTCTTAAACCAGGTTACTCTCAAACCAAGGTTTTACTGTACGTTCATTGGCATTTTTTTTACCAAAAATATGTAGCAGAATACATATTGACCTAAATTTATAAAGAAATTCGATTTTTTAACATTTTTTTATTGGATATGTTTTATAGTAGAAAGTAAAAAAAAAATATTGTGTTTTTTTTTGTCAATATTGTCAGTCTTTTTTTGTTTATCCACTTTCTAGTGTGCCCTAAGGGAGTAATCCTTACTGTAGGGGGTCGCGGCGAGCGGGTCCCGGTTGCGGTCACAGAGCTTCGGACCGGTTCGCGAGTGCGCGTCGGCGGCACGCACGTGACCCACGGCTGGGCTCTTAAAGGCGACGTACCTGTACGTGCCTGTGCCCTGCCGTGCCATTCTGCCGACGTATATATCGTTAGGCGGTCCTTAAGTGGTTAAAGTGCAACAAATTTAAAACCCAGTGGTACTCAAATACCACAAAAAAAAGCTCTATTTGTGGGGAAAAAATTACATAAATTTAATTTATGTAAAGCTTTGCATGACCGCGCAATTGTCAGTTAAAGTAACGCAGTGCCGTATTTAAAAAAATGGCCTGGTCATGAAGGGGGTTAAATCATCAGTCGAGGTCGAGTGGTTAAAGTGATACTAAAGTCTAACTTTTTTTTCACTAAAAATAGCAAACATGTTATACCTACCTGCTCTGCGAAATTGTTTTGCATAGAGCAGCCAAGATCCCCCTCTTCCCAGGTCCCTTTTTTGGTGCTCCTGACCCCTCCCTCCTGCTGAGTGCCCCCACAACAAGCAGCTTGCTATGAGGACACCCAAGCTGAGCTGCAGCTCCCTGTGTTCATTCAGACAGGGAACCAAGGCCCGGCCCCGTACCCTTTCTCTCCCCATTGACTCACTAACTTTGATTGACAGCAGCGGGAGCCAATGGCACCATGCTGCTGTCTCAGCCAATAAGGAGGGGAGTCTCTGTCAGCCGAGTCTCTCGTGCAACATCGCTGGATCTAGATGGACCTCAGGTAAGTATTAGGGGGGCTTAGGGGGCTTCTGCACACAGAAGGCTGTTTATCTTAATGAATAGAATGCATTAAGATAAAAAAAAACCTCTGCCTTCACACCCACTTAAAACATGGATTGGAAAATTTTGTAAAGCTGTCAACATCTTTTGCATTTGATATCTTATACATTAATGAATCATCTACAATGAAATGCCAAATAAGAGTGGTGCATATCAGAGGTAAGGACTGCTATCTAAACAAAATTTTTGAACATCTTAAATTTGATAAACTCCACTTTTCAAAGCAAACAATGTATAAAATAAACTAGTTGCATGTATGGAAACACAGAATAATGTTTGGATAAAAGAAAAAAAAGCTCCAAAGCCGAATCCCAAATGTAAAGAATGGTGGAGAAAATATAATATAGTAGCAGTATTATTGTCTCAAGACCCTAACGATTATCACTCACAAAAGGACTGATAAATTCTAACATACAAAAATTCACCAGGAAAAGTGAATAATGTTATCCTATCTGACTGTGATCTAAATCTCCAACAATTATGGTGAACAGGACAATGAATACAAATATATGAGTTACTGTTATGCCCCGTACACACGATCAGAATTTCCGATGGAAAAAGTCAGATGGATGTATGCCCCATTGGACTTTTTCCGAGGAATTCCATCAGCGTTTAGATCAGGGATCCTCAAACTACGGCCCTCCAGCTGTTGCGGAACTACACATCCCATGAGGCATTGTAAAACTCTGACATTCACAGACATGATTAGGCATGATGGGAATTGTAGTTCCTGAACAACTGGAGGGCCGTAGTTTGAAGACCCCTGGTTTAGATAGAGAACATGTTCTATTTTACTCCGATTGAATTCCATTGAAAGCCTGATCATGTGTATGGGGCATTAGAGGCACCAAGTAAGAATTCTGACATCAAACCCATTGCAATACTGTACAATGCTCTGAAACAGACCAAACATCGTTTTCAAAAACCTATATTAAAGGCTAAGTTTACCCATTCCCTTTAAAGTAGCCTATGCAGTCAAGAGGCCCTATTGAATATAAAAAATTGTGCAGCAGTGGCGGCTGGTGCTCAATTTTTTTTTTTGGAGGGGGGGCACAAGCAAACGGAAAAAAAAACATCAATTGCAGCCTCACTGTGCCCATCAATTGTCTCCACTGTGCCATCAAACGCAGCCACTGTGTCTGTCAATTGTCGCCACTGTGCTATAGATTGTCGCCACTGTGCCATCAAATGCAGCCACTGTGCCATCAATTGTCGCCATTGTGCCCATCAAGTGCAGCCACTGTGCCCATCAATTGTCGCCACTGTGCCATTAAATGTAACCACTGTGCCCATGAATTGTCGCCACTGTGCCATCAATTGTCGCCACTGTGCCATCAAATGCAGCCACTGTGCCATCAATTGGCGCCATTGTGCCCATCAATTGCAGCCACTGTCCCCATCAATTGTCGCCACTGTGCCATCAAACGCAACCACTGTGCCATCAATTGTCGCCACTGTGCCATCAATTGTCGCCACTGTGCCATCAAACGCAGCCACTGTGCCATCAATTGTCGCCACTGTGCCATCAATTGTCGCCACTGTGCCATCAATTGTCGCCACTGTGCCATCAATTGTCGCCACTGTGCCATCAAACGCAGCCACTGTGCCATCAATTGTCGCCACTGTGCCATCAATTGTCGACACTGTGCCATCAATTGTCGCCGCTGTGCCATCAATTGCTGCCAGTTTGCCCCCTCAAATAACACCAGTTTGACCCCTCAAATAAGGCCAGTTTGCCCCATAAAATGCCGCCAGTTTCCCCTTTTAAAATGCTGCGAGTTTGCCCCGTAAAATACCGCCAGTTTGCCCCGTAAAATACCGCCAGATTGCCCCAAAATACCACCAGTTTGCCCCCCCCGCGCCCGGCACTTACCCCTTGGGTCAGCCATCCTCCTCCACGCTCCCTCGATGTCTTCTCCCGCCCTCAATGTCGCTTCAGCCAATTAGGTGACCGGTAGCCAGACCCGGTGAACCTGATTGGACGTGACGCGTGTCAGTGTTAACCAGGGAATGCACACCATGTGCGCCCTCTGGTTAACCATTTGGAAGCCGATTAGAGCCCACAGGCTGTAATCGGGAAGCATATCTGATAGACACATTCAAAACACACCCACCGCTGTTATTCAGATGGCCGGCACTCAACAGGGGGCCGGCCACCTGAATAGTGGGCGGCAGCGATGACAATACATGTATTGTTGAGTGACTAGTGCATGAGATAGGGGGCGGCACTTCTGCGCCCATTATGGATGCACCGCCACTGTTGTGCAGCATTGTAAAATGTTCATATACAGAAAGCATTGGGATGGAGTTCTCATTAAACATGTTTCACTAGTTACATAATATAAAAATTATCATTATACTATGCCAGTTATCATAATATATCCAAGCATTTCATTTTTTTCACAATTATAAATTTGGGTTAACAAAAGAGTGAGTCAGTGTGGGACCAATCATTAGCGAATTGAAACAAGTTGTTAGAAAAAAAATTGTGATGATTTCCATTACCCTGTGCAATGTTGTCCCTAATGTCCTAAAACACAGCATAACATCTCCAGTTTTGGTCCTGCCACAAAGGATACATTTCAGTACTACTCTGCAAACTACAGTACATGAGGGTTCTCTGCAGACTTCCACTTCCCATGAACCTTCTAGCTCTAACTTACCCAGCCCCTCACTTATTAGGAAAAAAAGTCCAACCTACATTACACAGCCGGGACAGGGCTTCCCTTAAAGGGGTACTAACCCCTGCTAACATTAACCCCCTGCTTAACAACAGGTTGTCCCCATGACATGGTTACTATTACTCTGGAAGGCTGGTGGCCCTTCCCCAACACCAAACAAAAAATGCAGCATATAGAAAAGTATAGCTTATAAAACAGATATGTATGTACAGGTAAAATGACAACAATACAAAAAAAAACAGTGACAGTGTTGCAACCCCAAAACTTTATCAGGGGAACCAAAAATCAATCAAATGTAATAGTTGGGGTCAGCAAAGTCCCTCCACTCATGAGTATTAAGGTCTTGTTTGAGTACATAATTGTACATCTATAATTATTTTCCTCATAACATGTTCGGAAATCTTGGGTGATATACAAGGGAGCATACAGCCTTGGGCATCTTCGGATGTTCCCATACAGCAGTCTTATAGAGTTCCTGGCATTTGAACTCAACGACCCTAAAAAGAGATAAAGGGAGATAAGGGAACTCCACCCCATATTGCTCCCACACCTTTGGGTTAAGTATCTTTAGAGCCATGACAACCGGTCCAAGCAGCGCCCTCACTTCTGACCTGGAGGCAAATATGAATTTGACAACCCTCCTGGCTTTAGCTAGGAAACGGGATAGAAGTCCTCCTGTGCAGTGACCACTCCCTACGCTCTTGAGTCAGAACCATGCCAAAGCAATACTGGTGCGTCACTAGGAGCTGTCTCATCTTTAGGGTACAGCTCCAACTCTGCCACTTCTCAGGCCACATCAGTCACTGAAATGACTGCAGAGAAATATTCCCCTTGTTGAACTCCTCCTGCCGGTCCTGAAGAATCTCCTGTAGCCATATCTTGTTCAAACTCTTTAGACATTTATGTTGCATAGGATGCAGCAGCCCTCACATCCACCATCCCTCTTGGAGCTGACACCTCTTCAACTCCGCCTTTCCGACACCAATCTGACCAACAAGGCCAACACATCCTCCTCAGGTAATGACGTACCCCAACCTGCCGACTATGCCATAAGTAAGCAGGGTCCAGATTTACCGCCAGCATTGATCATGCTAAATTTGGTTGACGAAAGTAGGAGTGAGTGTAGGACCAATCATAAGTGGAGTTAAATCAGTTAATATGTAAACTTTGAAAGAAAAAACCACAAGGGAAACACTGCGCTTAATAAAAAATTACAGAATAATAAATTGACATGTACATATGTGAGACTGTATAATAGCAGCCAGTATCAAAAATTTGTGATACAAAAATTAAAACATAGAAAAAAGAAAAAGATACGGCGCTGGATAAAAATGAAGACTGGATGGACAAACGTATAACTACAGCGTATTGAAACTGAATAACGCCATAGAAAACCAACCAAGGTGTATGAAAAAGGCTTATGAGCCAGGATATTCACACGCTATAATATTACACCAGACTGTGAAAAATTATAACCAAGAATGTGTAGATAAAGATACAGTGAAAACATTCCCACACTGATCATATGCACCAATACTGTGTAAAAAACATGACAAAAAGGATCTTAATCCATTTGAATATCCACAAGGGAAATGATGATTGAATAATAGAGAGAGTCCCAGAAATGAAGTTCTACGGGTCATCAAAGGAGGTGGAAAATGGAAAGTATAAGTAGGCTTGATTCACCAGTAGAGACACCCAAAGTGAAGATGTAGTCTCCTTACCGACTATACTGACCACTATGCTGGTCACTCTGAGCCCGGGGGTTTAAGGTCTCCCTCCTGACCGTCTGTGTATTGTCTAGATGGCTCTAGATTGACTCTCTGATCTTTGGAACGGGAAAGGCAAAGTTTAATGACCTCAGATTCCAACAGTGTCCTCCTCTGTACCTCTACACACTCATAGTATCTGGATAGCCTTGTTTGTCCTTGCTTGTTCACAATCAGGAAGAATTTGATCATTTCTACTATCAGGGGACTATCTCGTTCACCCCTAATTTAGTACACGTGTGTGGGCTCAGTGACGTCACCACCGGAAGAGTTTTCCCATTATTCAAAATCCACGCCTCCTCCTCAGACTGTGATCGTGATAGGCGGAACAGTAATTTTCCCAGCAGAGCCTCTGTTAAGTGTTCATTCTATCACGGATGTCCTCTCGTCTGAGGCCGAGGCTGAGGATGAGAAGGCATCCGTGATAGGCTGAACACTAAACAGAGGCTCTGCTGGGAAAATTGTTCTGCCTATCACGAAACAGTCAGAGGAAGAGGTGCGGCTTTTGATAATGGATGCCGACGGCTGCTGCTGACACAGGTATGTAATTGCGGTAACGCCGACTGTCCTGGACTCGCTTCCCGTACTCCCGGAGTCTATGGGTAGCTATCTAGGCAGATGACCTTTCTCTGCGCACACAATAATAGACTGCTGTTTCTTATCTTGTGTCTTTATTGGCACGTTGCAGATTTGAATATACATGTGGATGACACACGTGATATGCGGTAAAACTAGAAATAATAAGAATGGTATAACATTACCATACGATAACAATAACATCATACAAACATTATCAGAGATGGCTAGCTATCTCCCTAAGCTTGTGGAAGAAGAGGAAAGAGATTGCTTACCTCCGATGCCATGGGTGGGGACAGATTGCATGCAGGCCTTGCTGCCTTGATCTTAAACATGGAGATACTGAGACCTTCACTTCCTGGCTAAAGAGGAAATGATGACTTTGATGTCACAGCCTATCAGAGCTAACTAATAAAATTCACTACATTCTATCAACTATATTCATGTTTGGCCAGTAGATGGCGCAAGCATAACAGCTAACCTGAGACAACATACCTCTGGCTTACTAATGCAATAATACATTGTACACACAGTGAATTGTCCTTTTTGAGCCTGAAAGGTATCCTGGAGGCACAACACTCCCCGCCTGGCGTTAACCAACGCCACTACCGGCGTCATTAGACACAAGTAAAATCAAGTCCGATATGGGTCTGAAAAATGACTTTACTTCACCCTGTTTGGAAGTCTTAACTTCGACCTTTCTGACATGTCCATCTTTGCTTGGAAATGTCTGTATGATAAGTCCCAAAGGCCAGTCATTCCTGTGTGCTTGACAGTCTTTAATGAGCACCACATCTCCTGACTTCAGGTCTGGTTTGTTAACTTGCCACTTATTCCTGGGTTGTAGGGTTTGGATGTAATATCTCCTCCATCTGTCCCAGAAGGTGTTGGCTAGACATTGCACCTGTCTCCATTGACGTCTGAAAAGGTCTTTATCTGTAAACTCTCCACTTGGAGCACTGACCGTATTGGTTTTCTGAGTGAGTAGAGTTGCAGGTGTCAGCAGCATGGGTTCCTCTGGATCGTTGGTAAGTGGTACCAGAGGTCTAGCATTTATGATGGCTGAGACTTCGGCCATAAAGGTGGACAGGCATTCATGCGTGAGTCTAGCATTTCCCATTTAAAGGAAAATAGAATCCAAGATCTTGCGGGCTACACCTATCATTCTTTCCCACACACCACCCATATGAGAAGAGTGAGGAGGGTTAAATGTCCAAGTACATCCCTGTTGGTTGAGATACCTTTCTACGTTATTGTTGTCTAGATTGGAAAGGATTTGAAGTTCCTTGACCGCTCCAACAAAGTTGGTGCCCCTATCAGAGCGAATGTGCTTAACAGGACCTCTAATGGCAATGAAGCGCCTGAGAGCGTTGATAAAGCTGGAAGTGTCCATTGATTCAATCAACTCTATGTGAACAGCTCGAACAGTCATACAAGTAAATATAACTGCCCAGCGTTTGCTGCTGGCGTGACCTCCCCTGGTTTGGCGAGTAGTAACGGACCAAGGACCGAATACGTCAAGGCCCACACTTGAGAAAGGAGGGTCTGAGTTGAGTCTGTCAGATGGAAGGTCAGCCATCTTTTGGGTTTGTAAGAGACCCCGGAGTCTGTGACAGGTGACGCAATTGAAGATACACTTGCTCACATATCTTTTTGCTCCTATTATCCACAGTCCAGCAGTCCTCAAAGCTCCTTCAGTGAATAGCCGGCCTTGGTGTTTGACTTGACTGTGATAGTGCTGTACAAGCAGGGCAGGGACATGGTGTTGAGCCGGGAAAATGAGAGGATGCTTCTCGTGGTGCTCCAAGGTAGCTTCTTTAAGGCGGCCTCCTATTCTCAACAGGTCACTGCTGTCGAGGAATGGATCGAGTTTCCTTAGGACACTGTCTTTAGGGATTGTTTCTTTTTTTTGCGAATACAGTCAATTTCTCTAGCAAAGGTCTCTTGTTGCACAGTGTAGATGATCAGATGTTTTGATTGCTCTAGGTCAGTCACCGAGTAGGTATTTTCACAGAGGTGCCAGCCTTTGTAATTAGTCTTTTTCCCAAAGGAACAGGCTATGTGGGATAAGGTAGAAATAGCTCTAATGAGTGATTTCCATGTGGAAAACCTGGAGAACCGATGAGATTTGAGTCGGTTTTGTGTAGCCACCGTGACTAATGCAGACACTTGTGGACGAACTTCAGCATCCTTGACTGCGTCTATCAAGCTGAAAGTCTCTGATTCAGGAGTGCTCTGTTCTGAATTGTACAGGAATGCAGGGCCTGTAAACCATGTTGTGTCCTTAAGACAGTTGGCTGGGACAGCTCTGGTCGCTAAGTCTGCGGGATTGTGTTTAGTTGGAACGAAGTGCCACTGTTTTGGGTGTGTGGATCTCCTAATCCTCAACACTCGATTACTGACGTAGACGTAGAAGCATCTGGTTTCGTTGTAGATGTACCCCAGGACTACTTTACTGTCAGTGTAGAACTCAGTGTCTTTGATTTCTAGGTTCATTTCTCTAGTGATAGTGTTGGCTAACTCCACAGCTAACACTGCAGCACAAAGTTCTAGCCTAGGTATTGTGTGTTCTGGGAGTGGGGCAAGTTTTGCTTTTCCCATGACAAAACCTATATGGCACTGTCCTTTCTTGTCCCTGATCTTGAGGTAAGCTACAGCAGCGATTGCTTTGACAGAAGCATCACAGAAAACACAAAGTCTTTGGTCTTGGACTTCTGTAGACGGTACAGGAGCATATGGTCGAGGGACCTTTAAGTTAGACAAGGTTGTCAAGGAATTTTTCCACTCTGTCCACTGACCTCTTTTCTCGGGGGGGAGTGGATCATCCCAGTTGACTGTCTCTTGAGTGAGATCTCTGAGAAGTGCTTTACCCTCAATGGTGACTGGAGCTACAAGAGGGTCATACAGACAGTTTATGGTTGACAGAACGCCTCTGCGTGTAAAGGGCTTTTCTTCCCGACTAACCTGGAAGGTGAAGGTATCTGACCTTAAGTCCCAGAGTAGTCCAAGGCTACGTTGCGTTGGCAGAGTCAGAACCTAAGTCTAAGTCTCTGAACTCACCAGAGTGGTCTTGAGAGGGGAAGGCCTTCATCAGTTCTACGCTGTTAGAGGCGATCTTGTGGAGCTTCAAGTTAGAACAGGCTAGCATCTCCTGCGCCCTCTTGAGGAGACTGATAGCTGCTTCCGCGGTGGGTAGGGATTTTAAGCAGTCATCTACATAAAAGTCCTTTTCTACCAAGTGTTTCACATCAGGCCTGTAGATGGATTCACCTTCACGAGCTGAGCGTCTAAGCCCGTAAATGGCAACTGCGGGGGAAGGGCTGTTCCCAAATATGTGGACCTTCATGCGATACTCTACGATTTCTTTAGAAAGGTTGTTATCTTTAAACCAGAAAAATCTCAAAAAGTTCCTGTGTTCCTTTTTAACGAGAAAACAGTGGAACATCTGCTGGATGTCCGCCATGAATGCAACAGAGTCTTTGCGGAAACAGAGGAGCTTCCCAATGAGTCTGTTGTTCAGATCCGGTCCTGAGAGGAGAACGTCATTTAGTGACACGCCTTCTTCTCTAGAGCTAGACTCAAACACCACTCTAATCTGACCTGGTTTCTTGGGGTGGTAAACTCCAAATATAGGTAAGTACCAGCACTCTTCGTTGTCTTTAAGGGCAGGAGCTAACTCTGCGTGATTATTCTCAAATATCTTACCCATGAAGGTAAAGAAGTGATCTCTCATGTCTGGTTTTCTCTGGAAATTACGTTTAAGCGAGGCAAAGCGTTTAAGGACTTGTTCCTTGTTGTTAGGTAGACGCTGTCTATGGGGTCTAAATGGGAGAGGGGCGACCCAATTGTTTGTCTCCTCCTTGGCTGTCTCTTTTTCCATTATTTGCAAGAAAAGTCTATCTTCAAAGGACATTGCTACCTGCTGATCTTCCTTTGTTCTATGAAAGACTGTACATCCTAGGTGGTCTGGGTCACTGTCACAAGCGTGGTCCTTTGTGTCTGGGTCTACAGAGGAGCAGGGCATGTGAGTACTACCTGGAAGTTCCTTTGTGATGAAGCTGTTGTGACATGGTTGCAAGGAGGAAGGGCGTCCTTTGTCAAGTACGTTGGTGAACATGCTACTGACCGTGGCGGGTCTGTGCACAGACTTTAGGCAGACGTCCCCTACGATGACCCACCCCAGGTCAAGTCTTTGGGCAAAGGGAGCATTGCGGAGACCATTAATCTGTTCCCTTACTTTATGAACCTGCAAAATGTCTCTTCCCAGGAGCAGCATTAACTGAGCCTGCTCGTCATATTCTGGTAGAAGATGGGCTATGCGTTTTAGATGAGGCTGGTGAATTGCTGCGTCAGGTGTAGGGATTTCTGACCGGTTATCTGGGATCTGGTTGCACTCTATTATGATGGGTAAAGGTAGATGAGTCCGACCATCTATGGACTCTACACAAAAGGCGGTAGCTCTCCTCCCCGCCGTCTCAACAGTACCCGCACAAGTCTTTAAAGAGTAAGGGGAGCTTGGACCCCTAACATCGAAGGTGTCAAAGAATGCGGATCTAGCCATAGAGTGGTTGCTTTGGTCATCTAAGAGTGCATACATCTTGACAGCTTTGTTTTTTTGACCCATTGGATAAGCTCTAATAAGACAGATCTTTGAACAAGACTTACCGCCTGCAGGATCTTTGCATACTTCAGTACACTGTGTGGTAACCATTGGAGAGTCTGTACCAGTGTTCTCTTGCTCCCCGCCATGCTCGTTGGTATCGCTAGCTCGCTGGGCGATCCAAGGAGCAGGGCCTGGATGTAGTGCTGAGTTGTGGTCTGATTTGTCACACTCTGTGCATGATACACTAACCTTACAGTCCTTGGCAAAGTGTGATATGGATGAGCAGCGCTTGAAGCATATGCGGTTCTCTCTTAGGAAAGCTTTGCGATCTTCCAGAGACTTCTCCCTGAAGGTCCTGCATTTTAGTAGAGGGTGCGGTTTCCTGTGTAGAGGGCATTGCTTGCTAGGGTCTCCGACTTTGTCCTCTAGGCGAGCGATGTTGGAAGATCTATAGGAGAAATCTGTAGAGGAAACATGAGACTTGTTCACTGTCACTGGCATCCTATGCTGTTTGAAGCTAGGGGGCGTGGCTGATGGCAGTATAAAGTCGAAGCTGGGATCATTCAGGAACTTGGCTTGCTTTGTAACAAAGTCTACAAAAACGTTGAATGGTGGAAATGGTACCTGGAACCTTTCCTTGTGTTTAGAACCATATGTGACCCACCTTTGTTGTAGGTCATAAGGAAGCTTCAGAATCAAAGGTTTAATCCCTCTGGCTGCATCCAGGGAGGCGAGACCCGGCAAGTCTCCCTCTTCTTTAGCAAGAAGTAGTTCTTCTAGCAAGTCGGCTAATTCTCGTAGTTTGTGATAACCTTTGCTAGGTTTTCTGGGAAAGTCCTCAATCCTTTTAAAAAGTGCATGCTCCATAGCCTCTGTTGAACCATAGCACTCTTCTAATCTGCTCCAAATCTTTTTGAGACCAATCTCTGGTTGTTTTATGTTAATGTTCCTGATTCTACTGGCGTGTTCGGCAGAGTCTTTCCCAAGCCATTGGACTAGGTAGTTTATTTTATTGTCAGGAGACATGTTTAGACCTTTTATGGTGTTTTGAAAGGACGACCGCCAGGCTCTGTAATTTTCTGGCCGATCGTTGAACATTACAAGTCCCTTTATGATTAGATCGCGACTGGCGAAGAACTTGGCAAAGTCTGTTATAACTTGGTTGGTGTCTGAGCATGTTGGCGATGTACTACTGTAGTGGAAGTGTGGTGTGCAACCATACCTGTCAGAAGCTTCTGCTTGGGTCCTTCTTGTCTCGTACCGTTGTGTAGTAGAGGGGTTGTCCTGATGTTGGTTTGGAGGTTGAGGGTCATAGCGTGCAGAGACATAGGCTTGATCTGTAGCGTGCTGACCAGGGTTCTGCTGCTTGCAGCTCTGAGGAGTTTGGTTGCTCTCATGCTCTGTTACCTGCTGTGTTCGGTTTGTTTCTTCTAGGACACCGTCTATTCCCTGTAGAGGAGAGGTATCGTAGGTTGATTTGAAGTGTTGGTGCAAGTACTCTGACGTGTATTGCGTGGGATTCGGCTCTCCTTGTTCTGAGCTGAACACATTGTTGCCTTCACCACTGAGGCTCATGGCTGCTTCCAGGGCTTCTGCTTCAGCTATGGCGGTTGCGGCTTCCCTTTCTGCGGTGAGCTTCTCCAGAGTGACATCTAGGAGGGCTTCCTCGGCCTCTAACTTTGCCTGTTGCTGCACTTTCTCTGTCTTCAGCCTCACTTTCTCCTTTTTAATCTGCATTTCTTGCTCAGCGAAGGCTGCTCGGGTCTTTGCTGCTTCGGCTTTCCCTCGGGCAATGGCGGCTGCGACGCTGGCTGTCATCGACTTGCCGTAACTGTAAACTTGCGATCGCGTTTTGAGCGAGGATGAGCTACTGCGTGACATGGCCGTTTGACTGAGTAGCGGCCTGTGGGAGCAGTAAGCATATAAGACTGCAGTCTCTGTATGCTGCTTGGCTGTATGGAAGTGGCTGTATAGTCGGTTGCAGACTGTAGCTCTTCTGTGCGGCTAAACCTCTTCCCCTCTGCACTATCCGTAGTGTTACTGGACGGAGTTTTACTGTCCTGGACTCGCTTCCCGTACTCCCGGAGTCTATGGGTAGCTATCTAGGCAGATGACCTTTCTCTGCGCACACAATAATAGACTGCTGTTTCTTATCTTGTGTCTTTATTGGCACGTTGCAGATTTGAATATACATGTGGATGACACACGTGATATGCGGTAAAACTAGAAATAATAAGAATGGTATAACATTACCATACGATAACAATAACATCATACAAACATTATCAGAGATGGCTAGCTATCTCCCTAAGCTTGTGGAAGAAGAGGAAAGAGATTGCTTACCTCCGATGCCATGGGAGGGGACAGATTGCATGCAGGCCTTGCTGCCTTGATCTTAAACATGGAGATACTGAGACCTTCACTTCCTGGCTAAAGAGGAAATGATGACTTTGATGTCACAGCCTATCAGAGCTAACTAATAAAATTCACTACATTCTATCAACTATATTCATGTTTGGCCAGTAGATGGCGCAAGCATAACAGCTAACCAAAGACAACATACCTCTGGCTTACTAATGCAATAATACATTGTACACACAGTGAATTGTCCTTTTTGAGCCTGAAAGGTATCCTGGAGGCACAACACCGCCCCAGTAATGGGAACAACGTTGCCGAGAGGGGAAGAGTAATGAGGTAGATTAAAGGGGTATCGTTACCTAACGGCGTTTATTTTACCACGGCGTTTAGAGATCTCTGATGAAGCTGCGTGACGCAGCGTAACATGTAAGACCTGAACCCGGAAACCGGAAGTTAGACGCGGAACACGATCGTACTTGTTTGTTTTTACTTTGATGTAAGTCTCTCTTATTATTTTTATTAAACGTTCATACGTACTTCACCATGGCACTATTCCTCTTTATTTGAGTGACACTGGAACTCCCCCCCCTCGTCCAAACCTTAGAACATAAGATCTGTACAACATCATCACACCACCTTATTGAAAGGACGGAGTGACACCTGCTGGGGAGCCAGAGCAACACACATTGAAAGGCTATATTTTTGCCTTATTAAGGTAAGCGCAATGTGAGCATATTTCCTGAAGAAAAGTCACCCATATCATAGGATCTGCTACACCACCACGGATGGGACAGTTCACTTTATTTTATGCATTTGCACTTTTTTTTGCATAGATTGTGATTCACTATATGGACTTTTAAGTTGAATTATTTATGCACTGGGACATTTATTTTATGCATTTGCACTTTTGCACAGATCACTATTTATTATCCAGATTCTCAGTGTTGAATGAATTATGCGCTAATCAATTTTATTCCATTCCCTACCTCCCATTGTCCTCCTGCAACAGGAAGGAGATGGGGTATTTTGGAGGAAATCCACCATCTTGGTTACTCACATGCTCCTGGTCTGATGCACATTTCAAGAAATAAACGACTGTCCACATGGTTAGCCGAATATTTTACTGTAATCATAAACAGGGTATAAAGCTCTCTCCAGAATAATTGGACATCATCTACTTCTTCCCATAGAACAGATGCAACACTGCTCCTTACAAATTCAAGTTTAACAAGGGGGTGCCAAGCAACTCTTGCACTTTCCCTCTGTTGTAAGTCCCCTGAAATGGGCTCCATCTTTTTCTCTGCACCATGCCTACCCCAAAGGGTGAATTTCAGCCCTACTCTGCAACCCGTTTCTTTTCAGGCTACCATGTCTCCTGAACCTTCTAGCGCTAATATAGCTTAGCAGCACAGCTTTAATCTAAAGGCTTATTCACTCACATACGTTTTGATGCATTTTCAGTTTAAATCTATTATAGCACATTAAAATGCACATCAATGGATATTGTGATGTGTGTTGAAGTTTATTTAATTTATTTCAATTGAAAATAGTGAGAGTGGGCCCTATATTTTGTAAAATGAGCACACATTTTTTACTATGGTGATATAAAAAAAAAAAAAAATACACAGTTAACTGCTGTGCAAACAAGTGTCCACCAGATGTCAGTCCAATGCTGTATCTGCTATCTTACCTACTAAGGCTATAGGCTTCTTTGTTCTCTTCAATTATTTAGGAATGACATCCTGCAAATTATGGCTCATGGAAAGCATTTTTGATATTACATAACAAATGATACTGTTGCATTTTGCATTGTTTTCATTTTTTTTTCTGTTGTAATATGAATACGTCAGTTTGGCTGTAAGCAGCTATGCACTGTATACAGTATGAGTATAAATCAATGTAGAAAGCACTCAAAGGTTTAGATGTTTACTATATATTGATTCCCTTTTGTCATCTAACAGGCAATCAATAAGCCTAAAAGAGAAAAAGTAACCACCTCCGGTGATGCATAAAAGCTGTAAGTCTTTTTAGCAGTTACACAGATCACTTTCTACTTATGCAGTTCTGATCTTACCTCTCTCCGCTTTTAAATTTACTTTGTAAAATAAAGTGTAACTTGCCAGATAATGTAGCCTGTTATTATGGTGAACTCAAATAAGAATATTTTTTGAGGGGGGGGGCGGGGGCTTGCTTTTTTGTTGTTAAATTCCATAGCAGACTGAAAGGGCCTGGCACCAATATTGGTGGGGACCACATGCCATTTATTTTATTTTTTATATTATTTTTTGTTTCCTTTTTTTGCATTTCCTAATAAATCTATATTAGACCATTATTTAGCTTGTTTTGTGAATTGTGAATATGTAATCTCATCTGTAGCACCAACACATCTCAGGACTAATCTAATGCCACGTACACACGGTCGGAATTTCCGATGGAAAAAGTGTATATGCAAGTCTGAAAAAACATTAGATTTTTTTCTATCGAAAAATCCATTTGTGTGTATGCAGCGTTAGGTTTAGGTATCCTTCATGTGCATGTTATGGTATTTTATAGATACGTTGAAAAAAGTCCATCCAAGTCCAGTTCAACCTGTATAGTAGATTCACCCCTCTATTTGTCCTGGTGACCATTTTGACAATGGAAATCACATATTTTAGAGTTGTCACCAGAGCAAAAGATAATGGGAAATCCTTTAATTTTACTGTGGAAACTCTTTAAGGAGGGAATTATCATGTCTCTGGTGTGAGGCCGAATTGCTGAGAGGGCGCCCCTTGCGGCTAAGTGCACCGCATCCCTGGGAATGAGACAGGGAGTGCGGGGCCCAAAGATGCACGGGTTGCCAGTACTGCTGCTGCCTAGGTAGATGCAGGCAAGGTAGCTGGGGTGTGCTGGAAGAGCGGACTCTGTAGCCGTGCAGGGTAGGGGTTCAGGTGCGGTACCGTAAGTAAGACAAGAACGAAGTCTGGAGCCAGGCCAAGGGTCATACACAGGAATCAGTCCAAAGGAATGTACTAGAACAAGCCGGGTCATACACAGGAGCAGAAGATATAGAGTAATCAGCCAAGCCGGGTCAGATGCGAGGAGATAAACAGGTTCAGACGTAAGCCAGGGGTCAGCCAGAAATTCAGGATAAACAGGATACAGGAGACACTGGAGACACAGGAAACCTGAAGACAATCCAGCAGTTTGTATCAGACAATGGCAGCCTTTTATAGACCAGTAGGAAGATCCACCTGTCACATGATGTGCCTCTGGTGGCCATTTCTTCTACTGGCAAGATTGCCAGTACTTCCACAGCCATTTCCCTGACACAGCCTTCGGCCATTTCTTCTACTGGCAAGATTGCCTGTACTTCCACGGCCATTTCCCTGACAGTGCCCCCCCCCCCAAGGGGCAGCCTCCGGATGCCCAGCCGGGCCCATCTTTCAGGGTATCGGGCACGGAACCTCTGCAGAAGTCTAGGGGCATGTATATTGCATTCGGGTTCCCAGGAATTCTCTTCTACCGGATAACATTTCCATTTTATGAGAAATTGAATAGTCCTACCTCTTCGACGGCAGTCCAGGATGGCTTCCACTTCAAACTCGGTTTCATCTCCCACAGCGATTGGAGGTGGAGGAACTTCCTTTCTCCCTGGAAATGGACTAGAGATAACAGGTTTAAGCAGAGAAACATGAAATACTGGGTGGATTTTATAGGAACTTGGTAGCGTCAGTTCAAAAGCTACTGGGTTAATTTCTCGTCTGATCCTAAATGGGCCAATGAATCTAGGTCCCAACTTCCGGGAGGGGCAAGAAAGCTTGAAATTTGCTGAGGAAAGCCATACTTCATTACCAATTTTAAAGATGGGGTTTCCTCTTCTTCTCTTGTCATACTGTTTCTTATAGTTTTCCTGGGCTCTTTGCATGGTTAGCTAAAGGGTTTTGTAGTTAGTCTGGATAGAGTTTATCCTGTCTTGGAGTGCTGGGACTGAGGCCTCTGGAATGACATTAGGTAAAAATGAGGGCTGGAACCCATAATTGGCCAAAAAAGGTGACTGATTGGTGAAAGTATGTACTGAATTATTGTATGCGAATACTGCGCACGGGAGTAATGAATACCAACCATCCTGGGAGAAAGAGCAGAAACAACGTAAATATGTTCCAAGGTCTGGTTTGTTCTTTCAGTTTGACCGTTGCTCTGGGGATGATAGGCCGAGGATAGGCATAGCTCGATTGACAACATCCTACAGAGTTCTCTCCAGAATCGGGAGGTAAATTGTGCCCCTCTATCGGACACAATATTATCAGGTAGGCCATGGAGTCTGACAATTTCTTTTATGAAAATTTTTGCCGTGTCCACAGCAGATGGTGTACCTATCATGGGCAAAAAGTGGGCCATCTTGGACAAACAGTCCACCACTACTAGGATAGTTGTGAACTCGTCGGAGGGAAGTAGCTCTACTATAAAGTCCATTGAAATTTTCTTCCATGGTTGTTCTGGTACCGGCAGTGGTCGTAACAGACCCCAAGATTTAACGTTGGACCCCTTGTTTCGCTGGCAGGTCGTGCAGGAGCTAACGTATTCCCGGCAATCTGATTTCAAAGTAGGCCACCAAAAAGAACGTTGGATGAGATTTATTGTCTTGCGTACCCCAAAGTGCCCAGCAAGTTGATGGTCATGAAATGTCTTTAAGACCTGGATTCTGGCTGATTGTGGAACAAAGACTTTGTCCTGATACCAAAGGTACCCTCCCTGACTTCTTAAAGAGGATGCCTCTGGTTCTGGGCATTGGACGGACGCTTGTTCAATTGAGAACCTTAGATCAGGTTGAATCATGAGAATGTTTTGCAGAGATAGGATTGTACTGGGAACAGTTTCCTCAGGAGTGTCAGGAAACATCCGGGACAAGGCATCAGCTTTTCCGTTCTTGGAACCAGGCCGATATGTGATGTGAACATTGAATCTCGAGAAGAACAGGGCCCAGCGAGCTTGTCAGGGTTTCAGGCGCTTGACCGTGCGGAGATACTCTAAGTTCCTGTGATCTGTGAATATCATAATAGGGTGAGAGGCCCCTTCGAGAAGATATCTCCACTCCTCCAAGGCTGTTTTGATAGCCAACAGTTTGCGGTCACCTACATCGTAGTTCCTCTCTGGCTGGCTCATTTTCCGAGAGGAGAAAGCTACAGGGTGAAGCAATGACTTGGGACCCTGGCGTTGTGATAACACTGCCCCAGTGGCTACTTCTGAGGCATCAACCTCCAAAGTATAGGGCAGAGCAGGATCAGGATGTTGCAGGATGGGGGCTGAGATGAACAGAGACTTCAGTTTTTCAAAAGCGGATTGTGCTTCTAGAGACCACTGGAACCGGGTGTGTAGGCGGGTGACTTGGGTGATCGGTGAAATGATGGAGGAAAAGTTCCTGATAAATCGTCTATAGAAATTTGCAAAGCCTACAAATCTCTGTACCCCCTTCTTGTCTAATGGAGTCGGCCAATCCAGGATTGCTTGTACCTTTTGCGGGTCCATAGCTACCCCTCCAGTGGATATGATCAGCCCAAGAAACTGAATTGATTCTTTTTCAAAATCACACTTTTCCGCTTTTACGTTAAGTCCATGTTTTCTTAGTGTGAGTAACACTGTCTTGACATGTGTCCGATGGAGTTCCAGAGTAGCGGAGAATATGAGAATGTCATCCAAGTAGATGATGACGAAGTAATCTAGATATTCCCGGAAAATGTCGTTAACAAAGTGTTGGAATGTTGCTGGGGCATTGCAGAGACCAAAAGGCATCACAAGATATTCAAAATGTCCAAACCGCGTTCTAAAAGCCGTTTTCCACTCGTCACCCTCACGGATACGAACAAGGTTGTAGGCCCCCCGTAGATGAAGTTTGGTGAATATCTTAGCAGTGCGGAATCTCTGAAAGAGCTCAGGGACAAGTGGAAGTGGATAGCGGTTCTTAATGGTAATCCTATTGAGGTCCCTGTAATCAACACATGGTCTCAAAGTCTTATCTTTTTTTTCTACAAAGAAAATGCCGGCAACGGCTGGAGAGGAGGAAGGACGGATGAACCCCTTTGCCAAGTTTTCATCTATGTATTGTCGTAGAGTTCCTAGTTCTGTCTCAGAGAGAGGGAAAATGCGTCCGAATGGGATTTCGGCCCCAGGGAGTAATTCTATAGGACAGTCGTATGACCGATGTGGGGGTAGGGTATCCGCTTTTTTCTTATCAAAAACATCCAAGAACTCTTGATAGGCTGGTGGTATATTCTGGTTATTGGCAGGTGTGGGCTGAACTGTTAGGCAGCTGGTGATACTTCCAGATTCAGGAATGAAGCAGTGCTGCTGGCAATAGGGTGAGGTAAACAAAACTTCCTTGGTACTCCAATTGATCTGCGGGTTGTGTGCTTGGAGCCAGGGGATCCCCAAGATGACTGGGAAGATAGGTGAACACAAAGCGTCAAAGCGAAGAAATTCCCGATGGCCATTAGAAGTAGTGACAAGAAGCGGAGCAGTCTCTAGGGTAACAGGACTAGGCATTGTGCCATCTGCCAGGCGAACCTCCAGCCCCCGTTTCTTTTGGAGAATGGGCAAGTCAAGTTTCTTTGCCAGGTTTAAGTCCACAAAGCAGCTACATGCCCCAGAGTCGATTATGGCACGAAGCTGCACTTCCTCTTTCCCTAACTGCAGTGTAATAGGAAGAACAATATGGGAAGGAGAAGTTCCAGAAACCTGAAAGTATGCTGGGGTGTAAGACAGTGGCTTCTTGGGCCTTATGGGGCAGTTGCATAAAAAGTGACCGTTTCCTCCACAATAGAGGCAAAGGTTGGCTTGGCGGCGATGACGTCTCTCGTCAGGGGTCAGTGCCGATCGTACCAGGCCTACTTGCGGAGGTGCAGAAGGAGTAAGAACTTCAGGCCTGGGGGTCCGAGACCGTTCTGACTGTCTCTCCCGCAGGCGTCGGTCAAGCTGAATGGCCAATTTAATGAGGCCCTCAAGAGTAGTGGGGATATCGACTCTGGCTAATTCATCCTTGAGGGACTCAGAAAGACCCAGACAGAACTGGTGTTTTAGAGCCGCTTGATTCCAGTCAGTGTCTGCAGACCATCGGCGGAAGTCCACGGTATAGTCCTCCACTGGCCGCATCCCCTGTTGTAGTGAGTGCAGATTGGCCTCGGCAGTGGCCGTTCGCTGGGTGTCCTCGTAGAGCTGTAATATGGCTGAGAAGAAGGAGTCCACCTTGCTAATAACCAGGCTTTTCTGTTCCCATAGGTTGTGGGCCCAGGTCTGGGGGTCACTGGACAACACAGAAATGAGGAACCCGACCTTAACAGTCTCTAGAGCAAAAGTCCGGGGTTGCAAATTAAAGTATAGTAAACAGGCATTTTTGAAGGACCTGAACTTCCTTCGATCTCCAAAAAATCGTTCAGGGATTGGAACTCGGGGTTCTGGAGGAGGAGCCACCATCGTCAGGGTCGATGGGGCTGGTCCTTGGACGGATGCTGGGGAGTAGGTAGAAGATGGTGCTGGTTCCATAGGAGCAGATGGCTCTGTCATGTGTTGGAAACGACCTTCAAGCTGAAGTCGTGCCTCCTGCAGTATCTGGACTTCATGGGCCAAAGCTGCGGCTTGTTGGCACAGAGCCTCTAATGGGGATGCACCTCTGCCGACCTCAGACATGGCTGGATTGTACTATCAAGTCTCTGGTGTGAGGCCGGATTGCTGAGAGGGCGCCCCTTGCGGCTAAGTGCACCGCACCCCTGGGAATGAGACAGGTAGTGCGGGGCCCAAAGATGCACGGGTTGCCAGTACTGCTGCTGCCTAGGTAGATGCAGGCAAGGTAGCTGGGGTGTGCTATAAGAGCGGACTCTGTAGCCGTGCAGGGTAGGGGTTTAGGTGCGGTACCGTAAGTAAGACAAGAACGAAGTCTGGAGCCAGGCCAAGGGTCATACACAGGAATCAGTACAAAGGAATGTACTAGAACAAGCCGGGTCATACACAGGAGCAGAAGATATAGAGTAGTCAGCCAAGCCGGGTCAGATGCGAGGAGATAAACAGGTTCAGACGTAAGCCAGGGGTCAGCCAGAAATTCAGGATAAACAGGATACAGGAGACACTGGAGACACAGGAAACCTGAAGACAATCCAGCAGTTTGTATCAGACAATGGCAGCCTTTTATAGACCAGCAGGAAGATCCACCTGTCACATGATGTGCCTCTGGTGGCCATTTCTTCTACTGGCAAGATTGACAGTACTTCCACAGCCATTTCCCTGACACAGCCTTCGGCCATATCTTCTACTGGCAAGATTGCCAGTACTTCCACGGCCATTTCCCTGACAGGAATTCTGTTCACTATAGAGAGATTTCCTCTCTTTCCTGTTGTGTCTCCAGTATGCTCATCTGAAAGCCAAATGTCATCTTAATCTTTAAAACAAAAAAGGAAATTGTACACACCCAAGTGAGTAAGGCCTCGTACACACGATAGGATAGCCAGAGGACTACGGTCTGATGGACCGCTTTCATTGGTCAAAACCGATCCTGTGTGGGCCCCATAGGTTATTTAACCTTCGGTTAAAAAAAAGCCAACTTGCTTTAAAATTAACCTATGGATTCCTAACCGATAGGTCAAAACCGATCGTTAGTAGGCACGACCATCGGTTAAAAATCCACGCATGCTCAGAATTAAGTCGACGCATGCTTGGAAGCATTGAACTTCCTTTTTTTCAGCACGTCGTTGTGTTTTATGTCACCGCGTTCTGATACGATCGGTTTTTTAACTCATGGTGTGTAGGCACATCAGACCATCAGTCAGCTTCATCGGTTAACCAATGACAACGGTCCTTCAGACCGTTCTCATCGGATGGACTGATCGCGTGTACAAGGCTTTACCTCTACAAAAATGTATTACGCATATATAATGCAAGGTGCATAAAATTGAACCACACACCCACAATCCCCCCAACTATACCTTCCCACCCTTCATATCAACCCTAGCCTGCTAATACCTTCCTTATACCCATCCTGACTAATGCTTTGTCGTGAGAGATACATACCTCCAGTGGGAGCTGGTGCAATTCCTCCCCAATAAAGGCCATCCAATCCCTGCCCATCAACCTGCAAAGCAGGTTGTCTCTTACCTGCCTGGGTTCTGTAAAGGCCAGCACCCCACCTGAGAACCACAGTGGGTGGATGAGGTGCTAGGACTCAACCAGAGCTAAGGCTATTGTCCCATGCTGGTCTCCCTATCTCAAACCCTATACAGTGCTACATATACAAGGTGGAAATAAGACTCAGTATATGATGGTCATATGTGTGACTCAAGTCCTGATAATAATTCTGAGCATGAATGGTCATATGCACACGAGATTAAATATATCACTGGAAATGGAAAAGTCTATGGCACAGAAGAATGGGGTGAGAAAACATTCATTGTACTCCTTTGAGATCATGTGAAGGTCTATGGCAGGAGTCTCCAAACTATGGCCCTCCAGGTGTTCAGGAACTACAATTCCCATCATGCCTAGTCATGTCTACGAATGTCAGAGTTTTACAATGCCTCATGGGAAGTGTAGTTCCACAGCAGCTGGAGGGCCGTAGTTTGGAGATCCCTGGTCTATGGCAATGTACCACACTGTAGGAGTATGAGTCTACCCAGATGGAACTTGCTAAACCAGTGAAAATATATATGGGGGGCAATGAGGAGGTAGTGGTTTTAGAGAACATAAGATATTCTTAAATTCCGGCAGTGTACTATAACATATAGACTCCCGTTGGTGCATATGGTTGGACCTGCAAGATAGGAGTGGCCCGTGTATGATTGGGTAAGCTTCCCCTCCCATCAACATGCAGGCGATATGACCAATAAAGGATAAACCATGGGGTCTTAGGTACTCACGGCTCTTAGTCCATTTGACTAACTACTCGGTAAGCTGTAGTCGATGTCCAAGCTGCTCCTCTGAAGGCACGTCTCACTGGATAGGGAATCCGCACTGTGATCCATAGCTGTATGTGTGGCGGCAGTGGCTGCTTCTCCTGGTGTTGTGGTCGGCTCAGGTAGGTCCAGTTGTTACTCTTGTATGCCATGTGGCAGCTAAGGGGGTCATTTCACCCCTCATGTCATCTTAAGCCTAGTCCTTACTGTTAAAGAGAACCAACTGAAATATTTAGAATAGGATTTAATAGGTGCAAAATTAGAAACAACCATATAAGTGTTAAAAAGGCACAAACTTTATTTGCAATTTAGGAGTCCTAACTATATGCTGTATACATAATTTTGTACTGAAGAGTGAATTGATTAGAATTCATGACTGCAGTTGTCCATGGCCAAGAGGCATTTTCTGTCACCCAGAAGATCAAGGGGGCTGCTAAAACTGGCATATCAGATTGCTTGACCTTGTTAGTGAATGGGGAAAATGTGTGTATTATGGAAGGTTCTTTCGGCTAAGTTATGACTGGATAACTGGATTTTCTGAAGGTCTGAATTTGTTGCATGAATATTCCATATTCATCTACCTTGTCTGTACCTCTGTGCTGTGCTGTGCTGGGACATGCATCTCTCTGGAACCATTGAACTTGTTGCTGCGGAGATTCATTTTATAATAATTATCACTCATTTATCTGTATATGACAACATATGATCACTCATCAACCACTATATAATAACAACATGGTGCATGTCTGGACATTGAGGAACTGATACTTTTCTTTGCTTGATTGTGTGAGTGATTATTTTTTTCATTCTGTAACTGTCTATGCTTATTGTATACATGATGTATGATTCTTGAACCTTAAAATATAATATATCTATCATAGTCCTTACAATTATACTTTGTATGCAAATGTATGTTATTACCTTTGTTAATTTATTTTATGCTTGACTAATTACCAACCATATTGGGTGACAATATATTAGGTTTGCCTTTACTACCTGATTTGTTTTCAGCAGTGTCATATTTAGCTGTTTATGCTGTTATGCTTCTCTAACATCCTTGGAGTTTTCCAGAAGTCACTTATATATTGCTTAGCATACTCAAAGGTTAGAGGAAATGTCAGAAAAAGGAAAGACACACAGTAGATCAATACTGCACTTCCAACAGCAGATTAAATCTGAGCAAATCTTGTACTTGTTAGGTAATGTAACAGGAAAATATAGCAGCAAAGCAACACGATGAGAAGTTCATCAAATTCCACACTCAAATGATGTCTATAAAAAGATTGTTGCTTTTCCTGAAGGTAGGAATAGTCTTAAATGCAAATTATTAAAGTATTTTTTTTTTTTTTAATCAAATTATATTTTTTAAGAACATGTTTATGCAAATGTACATACATACATAAAAACATAACATCAACTTACTTACCAAACCAGGGAAGAAAAAAAAAGAAGGGGAAGTCCCTAAGTTTCATCTATAACAGCTTAAGTGCAACCAACCAGGTTCAAGAGTAAGAGAAAAAATATGAAGCATAATTATAAATAGACAACCAACCCAACCCAAGCAACTGTAATAAATATAAAATGTAGGCACAAAATACAAGTAGAAATTACACTTTCACATTTCCATAAGTGGCAAAATTTAACCATGGCATTGTGTAAGAAATATAATTGCTTCATGTATATAAAACACCTATTCGGTTCCTGTAGCCATTCTGCTATAGTTGGAGGAGAAGTTGAAAACTATTTAACGACAATCCTTCTACAGTCGGCAAAAAATGATCTGGAAACTGCCAAAAATGTATATTCATCCCAAGAAGATAAGTCAAAGTGAAATAGGATACATGTCAGAGGATCAACAGTTAGTGAAAAACGTGTTACAGCATTAAGGATATGAATGACCTCAGTCCAGTAACGTTTAAGCTTAGGACAATGCCAGAGTAGATGTATCAAGTCTCCATGAGGTTGATTGCACATGCTGCAACTAGAGTCTTGATGTAAACCTGTATTATACAAAAGAGGTGGAGTGCAGTATATCCTATATAATATAAACAGTTGTGTAAGCTGATGCAAGGGGAAACAAGAAGTAATAGGGATTGCTTGCAATACCTCCTCCCAGACATCAAGGATAGGACTTAGCTATTGTTCCCATTTCAGTCTGCAACAAACTGTGTGTCTCAAAAAACATTTAAAAAATAAGGGCCAGATTCTCATAGAATTTCGCTTGCGTATCGTAAGCCATTTACACTACGCCGCCGCATCGTACTAGAGCAAGTGCCGTATTCTCTAACCATTTGCTCCGTAGTTTGCGTTGGCGTAGCGAAAATGGCCCAGCGTAAGCCCGCGTAATTCAAATGGGGCGGCTTGTATTTAAATTAAGCGCGCCCCCGCGTCGGCCGGGGAAAAAGACCAGTGCGCATGCTCCAGCTCACGTCGGAAAGCATCGTTGAAACCGACGTCAAAACGACGTGATCGTCACTTACTCAATGCCCTATTCGCGAACGAGTTAGTAAAACGAAGTAAGCGACGGAAAAAGCCGACGCTGACCCGACGCCATAGTTAACATGGCATCCGACGGAACTTCGTAAGGTTACTCCTCATAGAAGCAGGGGTAACCTTACGCAGACGAAAACGACGTATGCGACGACGGGGCGGCGTAAAAGCGATCGGGAATCGGCGTACTAGCCTCATTTGCATATGCAAATGAAAAAACAACGTAAAGGCCACCAGATCAAATAAATCTTTCGCCTTTTACAACTACGATCCGCAAGTGTAATGGTATTACACTTGTCGGATGTAGAAGCGTATCTATGCCAAAGTGATGCTAAGCATCACTCGCATAGATACGAGGCAAAAAAAACGGCGATACGACGGGGTATCTGAGATACTCCGTCGTAGCGCCGCTGAGAATCTGGCCCTACGTTGTTTCTGTATCTCCGAGATAAGCCCCTTTGAGTCTTGTGTCATAAAAAGTTGAAAGTATAGAATGGGAATTTAACTGAGCAGTTCTTAATAAATGTGTTTTTGTTCCTGGATCCATCTGTTATATGCTAAACTTCTGTTCGAGCAAATGGCCTTCTTTATCCTACTTTTCATAACAACAAGGGGCTATACATGGGTGTCCCCTGTCCCCACTCTTGTTTGTGGCAGCCACCGAGCCAACAGGCTGTCCGGGTGCTTTGGTTCTGTAGAGGAAAGGAGGAGGAGAAGTTTGTTCTGTATGCAGATTATATACTCCTCTGCCTGTCCTCTCTGTAAGAGGCTATGCCCCTTATTTCTGAATTTGGTAACTTTCCTTGCCTTAAAATTAATTGGGATAAGTCTGTTCTTCTTTCCTTAGATCCCCTTTCTGATACCCATAGCAGCCACGCTTTCCCATATAAAGGTTGTTTCCCAAATGAAACTTCTGGGTATTATGATTTATTCTAATATTGTTGATATTATTACTCTCAACCTTAGCCCATTGATTTCATGTTTTAGGTCCACATCCACATCTTGGTGTAAACTTCCTACCTGTAAAGTAGGATGTATTAAATTGATCAAAGCAATTTGGATGTCTCAATTATTATATTTTACATATCATTTTTCCTGCTGGATCCCCCTCAAAATATCTCAAACTTAGACATGCCTTCTTGGCCCAAAATGGCTTCCTTGATTCCTCAATTACAGACACCGCTTGATTTGACAGTATAAGTACTTTTTTATACTGAGCTGCAAGAATTATCACAATTTTCTTTTCCTTAAAATTAAACTTAAAGTTAAAACCTTTTTTTTTTATTTCAGATAGAGTAAGGGAGGGAAGTAAGGGTTATAGCATCTCTCCCTATTGGGGATATTTACCTATAGCCAAAACAGGAAGTAAGGAGAAAATCCCTACAAAGTGAGGGAATCCCTAGTTGTCACCAGGGTCAGTGTACCTATTGTAGAATTCCCTAACAGGGACACAGACAGAAAGAAAAACCCGACTGAGGTTTTTATCCCTCTCTACTCTATCCAAAATAATAATAAACTGTTGCCATTAGCTATACTTTAGGAAGGTATAATTGATGTAGTTCCTAATTTTTGACAGTTCTTAAATGACCATGCTGCTATACATTGCTAAATATCTACAGGGAGGATATACTCATATTTTCTATGGTCTGAGTGACCAAATGCTGCTTGAATATTTATTGCTAGTGCTAAGAATCTACGAACGTTGACATAGAAGCATGACAGAGTGGCTAAAACCTGTGTCTCCTCTGTCATTAACATATCCTCTGGATCCTTAGAGACATTAAGAAATACTGTAGGTATCCTTGTATAGTGTTTAACTTATTGTTTACTAAGGTATGCTTATGAATGTCTTGGCTGCCACTTGCAGCTGTGAGCTTGGTATTGTTTTTTTAAGCAGGCAATGGGCCTGCTGGTGCCACCTGGTACTGTTTTCTGTGGTTTTTCTGCTCCTCTGGGGAGCCCAGATAGCAGTAAACCACTTGGACATGTTGAGTAGAAGCAGTTTGGGGAACAATCATTCCCTGATCTCCTCTGCGATGAATGAACCTGGAAGCAATTACATATGAACATTCTCTGTAATTCCCAGATTAAACATAATATCAAGATATATTAACATCTTAATCCACGGGGACCAAATGGGCTTTATTCCAAGGAGAGCAGCATCAACAAATATTCGTAGACTCTTTTTAAATACGCAGAAACCTATGGAAAATATGGGATCTACAGCAATATTGTGCTTAGATGCTCAAAAAGCCTTTGATATGGTCAAGTGAAAATATCTATGGGTCGTATTGGGGGCTTTTGGTATAGGCCCAGGTTTTCTAAAATGGATCAAAATGTTATACAGGAACCCAAAATCAAGGGTAAGAATTAATAAAACATTATCTAGCCCATTTACTTTGTCTACTTTGTCTAGAGGGACAAGGCAGGGATGTCCCCTGTTCCCACTACTGTTTGCCATAGCAGTGGAGCCTCTCACCCTTGCCATTATACAATCAATGGAAATAATTAGATTTTTTACCGGGCAGGAAGAGGATAAGGTGGCCCTATAAGGATAAGAGGATAAAGTGGCCCTATGAGCAGACGATGCTTTTATTTTACTGGGGCATACCTCAAAGTCATTAACGGAACGTACGAGCCTCATCTCCACATTTGGGCTATTCTTCCAGAATAATTGGGATAAGTCTGTATTATTACCATTAGATGAGTTAAAAAACCCTTTATTAAACCAAGCTTCCAAAATCTGGGGATAGAGATATCTCGGAAAGTAAAAGACTATATTAACTTGAATCTTAAACCTTTATTAGCAAAAATTAAGGATAAATGTCGGAGCTGGTGTAAGCTCCCACTGACAGTGATAGGTAGAAATCTTATTAGGATGATCTGGACCCCACAATTACTCTATGGGCCAGATTCAGGTAGATGCGCGCATATTTTCGCCAGCGTATCGCATCGCATATACGCTGCGCTGACGCAAACTAGCGAGTGAAGTACAGTATTCACCAAGCGCCTGTCCGTTACTTTGTGCTGGCGTAACCCGACGCAAGTGGAAGTGGGTGTGATCATATATAAATGATGGGCGGAGCCCAGCGCAGAGGCTTACGTTCAGCGCATCATCCACGGAGCATGCGCAGTGAGCTAGGCTTCACTCGGCCCCCTGTGCGCATGTTCACAACTTCCGTCAGCACCACTTCACGGTAAACGTCAGCGCAATGTGTTCCGTTGTGCGTTTAAAAGCGCTAGCGGAAGCGCCATTCCGGCGCAAAAGTATTTCCGTTTCCCCCCACCCCAGGGAAGTTACTTTTGCAAAGAGATGGCTGCTCCCGCTCCCCCCAAAGAGAGGAGGAACCTCAATTTCAATTCACAGGAGGTCTCTGTTATAATCTCGGCTATGGAGGCTTTTAATGACTTCCTCCATGGCAAAAAAAGTTGGAAGACCAGCCGGGATAGGAAGCAAGCCATCCTGGAGACCATTGCTGGCAGGGTGAATGTTTTGGGGTACTCCACCCGGACTGCTGGCGATATACAAAAAAAAAAAATGACCTGCGGCGCAAGGTCCATGGCAAGGTGGCCACCATCAGGAGGCATGAGAGGGGCACGGGTGGTGGACCCCCATGTGCAGTCAGCCTGACCACGGAGGAGGAGGTGGTCGCCCGCTGCCTGGACAGGGAGCAGTTGGAGGGGGTCCCTGGATATGACTCCGTGGAGGAAGGCTCCAGGACAGGTAAGTGATTTTTACCCCCTTTTTGGTGTGTTGCATGTGGGGGGGGAGGGTACATGTGCCAAGTGTGTGGGACCACCCAACATGTGTCTGCTTTGTGTCATCCACAGATGACAGAGCTGGGCCATCATCTGTTGGCGGCCAGTCCACCCCATCCCCCCAACGGCATCCTGTGCCCGAGCCCCTGGGTGGTGAAGAGACCGAGGTGGAGGAGGAGAGTGCCCACACCTCACCTGCAGAGGTGGTTGAGGAGCAGCCTGTTGTGGCAGAGCAGGACATAATTTTATTTTTGGAGGAGTCCTCCTCTTCTGCAGGGCCCTCTGTAATACCCTCCCCCATCCTAGGAAGCCCCTCAAGGGCGACTCCATCCCCCCGGGGACAACCATCTCCTGGCCCCAGGAAGGCCACCCGTAAGACCAGGGGGGTGTCTGATCTGGTCCAGGACCAGGTGGCGAGGGATCACGCCAGGCAGACGCAGCAAATGGGGGACATAGTTGGGCACCTGGACAGAGTGGCTGACAACCTGTGCTCCGTGGCCCAGATATCCAATGCAGTGCAGGATGTCAGCTGCAACTGCGCTGCAGTGGTGACCAGTCTGGGGGAGGTGCAGGGTGATATAAGGCACCTCACTGCAGCCGTCCAGGCAAACACTGCTGCCATCCGGGACCAGGGGAGGCAGAGTCAGTGGGCCCAACAATACCAGGTCAGGATGCAGGCCCAGCAGCTTAGGATGCAGGCCCAGATAAACTGTTACCTCGGCCGGATAGCCATGGCCTTGGAGGGCATGCAGGCCACACCTGCCAGGAGTGGCCCACCCGGGGATCAGCCACCTCCAGATGCCCCCCCACCCCCACCCACTCCATCCAGGCAGCTGAAGAGCCAGAGAGGGGCCACCAGAAGGAGCCCCCGGCATCCCAGATGATTTTTTTTCTTAATGCTCAGGATATGAGATTTTTATTTTATTCTTAATGCTCAGGACATGAGATTTTTATTTTATTCTTAATGCTCAGGTTATGAGCTTTTTTATTTGTGATTATGCTCAGGTTATGAGCTTTTTTATTTGTGATTATGCTCAGGATATGAGATTTTTTTTTTATTGATACTGCACACGTTGCAGTGTGAATGGTGTGTGAATGTGAGGGGGTGACACTCCTGCCAGTAAGCTCGGCCACCCTCGGCCGTGGTGTAGAAGTTATCCCCACGGCTGTGTGAATGACGTGTGAAAGGTGTATAATAGGCCAGCGACATCATTGGGGCCTTGACGCTGGCGTTGCTGCTCCCAAGTCCTACATGTTGGACTTGGGCTAATCCAATGTGATGTGGATGTGGTGTGTGTGATCTAGGGACATCAGTGGTGTGCATGCGTGCATTGTCCGTGTGATCAATGTTTTTGTTTATTGTCCAAAGATGTCTACGGCGAGGACCCTCCTGACTGCTCTTCCATCAGCTGAATGGGTCTCCTCTGGCAGGGGGGGGGCTGTCTGGTTGGGGGGTCAGGTCATCACGTATGTCAATCTGCAGGCCTTTTCTCATGGCAAAGTTGTGCAGAATGCAACATGCACCGATGATCTGACACACAAAGGTAGGGGAATACAATAAGGCCCCCCCAGACTTATCCAGGCAGCGGAAATGGGACTTCAAGAGCCCAAATGTTTGCTCCACCACTGCACGGGTTTTGATGTGTGCTTCATTGTATTTTCTCTCTCCTCTGGTTTGGGGGTTCCGGAAAGGAGTCATTAGATGGGGTCCCAGGGCATATGCAGAGTCACCTGTAAGGAAAAAGACAGGAGGATGTTAGTCATGCATGTGCCCCTTGTGATGTGTGCATCATGGGAGGGGATAGTCATGCCTGCCACCCATGTCACTCACCAACCAGCCAGCTGTCCCCACACATGTTCTGTTTGAATTCCATTGGGATGGGGCTCTGATTGTATATGAAGCTGTCATGGCTGGATCCGGGGTGTTTGGCACGGACGTGCCATATGAGGCGTTGGGCATCAGCTATCACCTGTACGTTGATGGAATGCCAATGCTTCCGATTGCGGTATATGTGCTCTTTGGCACTGGGGGGCTGTAGGGCCACATGTGTGCAATCAATGGCCCCCACAGTGCGTGGGAATCTGGCAATGCTGTAGAAATCTGTCATTGCCTTCAGCCGCAGCTCCTCAGTGGTTGGTCTGATGAACTGGTTGGACATGCGTCTGAGGATTGCAGGGACAACCTGGTGCACACATCTGCTCATGGAGGACTGTGACATCCCAGCCACCACTCCACTTGTACGCTGGAATGATCCACTGGCAAGGAAATTAAGTGTTGCCAGTACCTTCACCAGTGGCTGCACTGCTTGTGAGCGGTGTGTCTTGCTGGTGATGTCACCCTGCAGGGTTGTGGTTAGTTCAAGTATTGCATCAGGGCTGAATCTGAAGAGGCGATACACCTCCTCATCCCCCATGCCAAAGAGGCTCATGCGCGTGCGGTATATCCTCTCACGTGCCCGCCTCCTCTGTACCGGGGGACCCAGTACTAGTGCTAGGACCGCGACTGCCCCTGGCATGTTGGCACACAGAGGTGTTGTCCTTGCACGTGTGGTTGTTCAGCTTGCTAGTTTCGTCGGTAACTGTAGCTGCTCTCCTGCTGACCTGTGGCCGTCTGGAGTAAAGATAAAGCAGCTATTTGTAGAAATAACTTTGCGCTAGCCATTCCACATACGCGCGGTGCATGTAGCCAGCGTATGGTGCTAATCCGTTCGCGAATCGGGAAATCTCCCTCATTTGCATATTTGCATGGCAAATCAATAGGCGCGACGGATGCGACAAGCGAAAATATGCGCTAACGATACTCTGGCGATGGAAAGTTAAGCCGATCGGAAAAGGCCAGTTTTCTGGCGCATCTAGGTTGGTGGGTACGGCCACATAGATACAACGGCGCATCTTTACAGTTACGCGGCGCATATCGATTTACTCCAGCGCAAGTCTTGCTGAATCTGGCCCTATGTGTTTCATAATTTACCAGTATGGATTACAACATTTTAGGACAGCCATTCCCAAGAAGATGTGATGAAAACCTTTACTGAATTAGGAAACTAATACAATATCCCAAATCAAAGATTTTTCCAATTTTTACAGCTTAGGCATGCATTAAAAGCACAGGGCCGATTGCATGATTTGAAATTTAATAAATCAGTGGTAATAGCCTTGTCGGATAAGGCAGAAAGAAGGAAGGGTTTGATATCACAACTATACAATATATTTTTAAAAAATGTCAAGAAGCTATATAGGGCCAATTTCAGATGAACAGTGGGCACTGGCATTGTCAGCAATACCCCTGGCCTCCCTATTCTCAATACCAAATTTAACACAATTATTTATTTTACATAGGGCTCATTATACACCAGAGAAATTATTTAGAGATGGTCTGATATTTTGGATGTATGATGAGACGGGAGTAGATAAACTTATGAGCAATGGGGAGAGAGGGGGGGCGTGATATAGGGGGTTTGTTTGTGGGGGGGGGGGGGTTTGCTTGTTTTTTTCCCGCTTAATACGTACCAGGGTTGTATGTTGTTTTTGTTTGTTTGTATGTAAAAGTAATAAAAAACTGATTTGATTAAAAAAAAAGGACCATAAATGCAAACTCCCCATACACTTTCTTCAAAATGCTGCATTTACAGTGGAACTCTGTGTAAATCAGGTTTTGCAGTAAACCACTTTGACATGTTGAGCAGTAGGAGTTTGGGGAATCTGATCTCCTCTGCGATAAATGAACATGGAAGCAATTACATGTGAACATTCTCTGCAATGTTGCCTTTTCCCAGACTAATTATTTAAGTGCAGATTAAACATAAAGGACCATAAATGCAAACACTTTCTTTAAAATACTGCATTTACAGTGAAACTCCACGTAAATCAGATTTTAGTTTTGGATAGATAAAAAGTGTTATTACATCGCTGTTTTTAGTAGAACTAAAATATATATTTTTTTTGTTTTCATTTCGAACAAAGTATGGAAGAGCTATAACCCCTGTCAGTTTTTTTTTCCATCTGGGTCCCATTGTGGATTTTTTTTTATCACTTTTTGTCTTTTAGTCAACATGGGAAGTGAGGGGAAATCTCTTAAAATGAGACAACCAAACATTTATGATTTTTTTTACCTTTTAGTGTTAATGGTAAACAAAAATATAAGGGGGGGGGGGGAATATCCCTAGTGATGGGACAGAAAACAATAAAAACCTGACAGGTGTTTACCCTCACCACCTCACCACCTCAAAAAAACAATCCTTTAGTTATACTTTTATGCCTCGTACACAAGACCGTTTTTTCCGACAGAAAACTGCTATGAGAGCTTTTCGTCGGGAATCCTAGCCGTGTGTATGCTCCATCGCAGTTTTTCCGACAGGACTGCCGAACAAAAAAAAGAGAGCAGGATCTCTTTTTTCCCCGTCTGTATGGTTTTTCGACGGGGCAAGAAAATGTGCATGCTCGGAATCAAGTATGAGACGGGAGCGCTCTTTCTGGTAAAACTAGCATACGTAATGGAGATATCACGTTCGTCACGCTGCAAATTATTGCATTTAATGCAGCACATTCTTTTCTTCTTTATAATTCTACAATAATTAACTTGTTTTGCTGCTGATATTCACAGAGTTTTGACAGACTTGTTTCTTGATTATTTCTTGTGATCTCATGAATATTTATTTGTTTTTTTAAAGCTAGATCTCCATAATAATGTTTATTTTTTGTATTGTTTTTTTATTTTATTTTTGAAATTGTGATTATTTAAAAATTATTTTCTAGTGATCTCTATTATTCTTTTATTTATTTTGTTGTGTAAAGTTACCACAATAATATGTAGCGCTGATATTCTCCCATATCTGATGTGTGTTTGCATACTTTAATAAAACGTCTATGGACATTGCTATGTTTGAGTATTTGGAGCCATCTAGTGGCCAAATACTGGTAATGCAGATATTTTGTTTTTCTTGAGAGAAGCACAAAAGACTAGACAGGAAGTGACTGTTATTTTAGGAGGAGGAGTGCATGCTGGGTAGGAGATAAAAATTGCCGGAGTGGCTATTTTAGGTGTCTTGGAATCGTGTGGCCAGCCTGAGAGGACCTTTGGGGAGACAGTGGCCAGATTGCAGATACCCAGAGACACTCATCCAAGCATCGGAGGACGGGATCCACCCAGTGGAGCTGAACAGAGCGATTGGCCCAGCTGACAGAGAAGCAAGTTGCAGTCACCGGACAAAAGTTACCACACAGAGCCTCTATCCAGTGGGTGAGCGGGTCACGACCCACAGTTTGTTAAATTTCACACGCAGTTAGACTCATATACAGGCCTCACTGGAAATTATAGTTCCACGAAGGAGCAGAGCAACTGACACTGAGAAGGCTTGAGGCCTATCTACCTTAATGTCTCAAACAATGTTAAAATAGTTGTTACAGCTACACCAGGAGCATTTTCAATCTTCAATTTTATTACAAATTTTGGATTACAAATTACAAGGAGCCACTTTAGCTAGCGAAAAAAAGAAGATCTGGGACTAAGTACTTAAAGTGAGATCTCACGCATAGCTTATAAAGTAGAGGGAGCTCCCAGGTATAAACCTATATATATATATATATATATATATATATATATACTGTTTTTTCAAATTGTTTATATTGAAATCTATTGTGCTGTTGTCTTATGTTGGGATGACAGCACAATTACTGTAATCACTTATTTGCATATTCTACAGTAAAATATATCTCTGGTTAAGTGTCCAGTTGTTGTGGTGTACTGCTTTCTTCCACCAGATGCAGTCAGTGGATCCTGGGGTGACAATAGAGGTATTTTGTACTGTCTTACATTGTATTGTATTGCATTGCATCACAGCTGTGCCAAGGGGATGGAGCCAAGTTATTGGGGTTTATTGGTAGAGTGCAGGCCCAAATCAAACCAGCACCTCCTTCGGGGGTCAGTGCTACAAATATTATTATCTTATTGTAGGAGGTTGGTTGGTGTCCCTTGGTGAACCCACAAGCACCTTCTGAACAGCAGAAAATGATCTGAAAAGCACGAAGACTGAAAAGCGCGAATCGTCTCTCACCAAACTTTTACTAACACAAGGATCGGCAAAAGCAGCCCAAAGGGTGGCGCTGTTGGAATGGAACTTTCACTTTAGTGTCATCGTACGTGTTGTACATCACCGCGATTTGGACAGGCGGACTTTTGTCTGAGCGTGTGTATGCAAGGCAGGCTGAGAGGAATTCTGTCTGGAAAAGTGTTGTTTTTTTTTATCTCACAGAAAAAAAGGTCATGTGTACTAGGCATTATCTGTGTCTGCATCCCTGTTCAGATTTACTCTGTACTTCTGTCCATGTAACCCCTGTCAAAGAGACAGAATTTTAGAGTGTAGGGATTTGCTGCCCTCCACTGTCTGAATGTGTAAATGCCTGTAAATATATTATGTATGCACTTCCTGTCCCTGGGTTGTTGACTTTGAACTTAAATTTTCAGCAGCACACCCCCCCCCCCCCTTCTCATGTTGCGGCTGGAGAGAGAAGAGGAGAAAAAAACACTTAGATTTTCGGGGCACCCCCCCAGTTCTCATGTCGCGAGAAGAGAAAACACCACCACCATGACACTAGGGGGCCCCATCAGTTTTGCCAGCCTCAGTAAAACCAGGGACAGTATGTAAAAATCTGTGTTTTTTCTCCAGTACCTTTTCAGTGTGTGTATGTGTATTCTGTGTGTGTGTGTATACTGTGTGTGTGTATACTGTGTGAGTATACTGTGTATGTATACTGTATACTGTATGTGTGTGTATACTGTGTGGCCCCATAATCTATTGTCTGGGGGCCCTATAATCTCCTATTACCCGGGGGCCCCATAATCTCCTATTGCCCGGGGGCAGAGTTGTCAGTCTGCCCCTGGAAAACACTTTAATTTTCTGCAGCATTTTTGTCATGTTACAATCAAAAACTTATTTTATTGAGATGTTATGTGATAGACCAAAACAAAGTGGCACATAATTGTGAAGTGGAAGGAAAATGATAAATGGTTTTTAATTTTTTCACACCAGAACTTACGAACAGGCAAAAAATGTGTTTATACGTGCAACCATCGTTAAAGTGTATGTGACACGAACATGAAAAATCTAAAGCGCTCATTTTAACCATTTCATGCCTAAGCCTATTTCTGACATTTGGGGCCAGATTCAGGTAGATCAGAGCATCTTTGCTCTGGAGTAACGCATCTCATTTACGTTACGCTGCAGAAATTTTATGAGCAAGTGCTGTTATTCATGAAGCACTTGCTCCTAAAGTTGCGGCAGTGTATCGCAAATGAGCCGGCGGAATTCAAATTGGGCGGGTACGGGGCGTGTATTATTTAAAATAAGCACGATCCCACAGCGAACGTACTGCGCATGCGTCGAGTGTCAATGCATCCCAGTGCGCATGCTCCAAATTCTGTCAGTGAACGTCAATGACGTCACATTCCCATTCATGAATGTTTTACGCAAGCGACGCGATTTGTTTTTTTTCCGACGCGATGACGACGCCTATACTTAACATAGGATACTCCACTAGGGGGCTGCTTTATCTATACGCCGCGTATCGCTTCCGGAAACGTCGTAAAGTCACTGCGTCGCGCCCGAAAAAGATCGTGAATTGCCGATTCCCGCTCATTAACATATTTTTTGAGCGTAAATCGGCGGGAACGCCCCCGGCGCCATTTTTAAGTTGAAGTAACGATGCGATGGCGAAATTCAATTACGCCGATCGCATCGGAACTCCAACCCGGCGTTTCTTGTTTTCTGGTTATAGAAAACAGAAACGCCGGCTTAAAGTGACAGTTAGGCTGGCGGATCACTGGATCCGCCAGCCTAACTCTTCATGAATCTGGCCCTTGGTGTTTACAAGTTAAAATCCATTTTGTTTGCTAGAAAATTACTTAGAACCCCCAAACATTATATATATATATAGCAGAGAATCTAGAGAATAAAATGGTGATTGTTGCAATATTTTATGTCACATGGTATTTGTGCGGCGGTGTTTTAAATGCAACTTTTTGGGAAAAATTAACTTTCATGAATTTAAAAAAAATGAAACAGTAAAGTTAGCCCAATTTTTTTGCATAATGTGAAAGATGATGTTGCGCCGAGTAAATAGATACCAAACATGTCATGCTTTATAATTGCATGCACTTGTGGAATGGCGACAAACTACGGTACCTAAAAATCTCCATTTAAACTTTTTTTACGGTTACCAGGTTAGAGATACAGAGGAGGTCTAGTACTAGAATTATTGCTCTCGCTCTGACGATTGCAGCGATACCTCACATGTGTGATTTGAACACTGTTTTCATATGCGGGCGCGACTTTGTTGCGCAAGCTCGCGGGGAGGGGGGCACTTTAAAACAAAAATGTTTCCTATTTTTTTTTTTATATTAAATTGTGTTTGGTTTTTTTATCACTTTTATTGCTGTCACAAGAAATGTAAACATCCCTTGTGACAGTAATAGGTGTGACAGGTAAAAGACCCCCGATCCCTCCTTTGCACTTCAAATTATTCAGGTCGCCAAAAACGGCAATTCTGAATACTGTGTACTTTTTTAAATCTGGCGCCATTGGCAGCCGAGAAACCCGAAAGTGACAACATTGCGGAGACTGAATCAAAGCTGTTTACTCTCTGGACACTGACGGCGCTGGATCGACGGTCGGGTCCCCCCTCCCACTGATCCGGTATAACAACGAACGGCTTTTAGCCGCATCGATTGTTATGCAGGATAGCCAATCGCCGGATGCCGGATAGCCAATCGCCGGCTCTAAACAACGGTACAGGGATGATGCCTGTGGGTTGTCTATAATATGCCTGTAAAGTAACACATTTTCCCGTGTTTGGAACAATACCACAACAAAATTAAATTTCTAAAGGAAAAAAGGTAATTTAAAACTGATCGGGTCTCGACAATATATCGTATTTATCGACGTATACCGCGCACTTTTTTCCCCTTAAAATCGTGGGTGCGCGATATATGCCGACCCCCGCTTCCCGCGCTGTGTTTGAAGCCGCTGCCGACATATACCGAGCGCAGTACACTCGGGTACACTCGGCCAGGCTCATGCCCAAGTGTACTGCACTCGGTATATGTCGGCGCCATCGTTCAAACACAGCGCGGGAAGCGGGGATCGCAGCGCGGGAGAAGGGGGGAGGACACCACGAAAGGCCGCAGATGGACGCCGGACTGGACAAGGCCACCGATGGACGCTGGGCAACTGTAAACTGACAGTATTTCTTTTTTTTCCCTTATGATTCCCTTCTAGGTGGGGGTGCGCTATACGCCGGTGCGCGCTATAGGGTGATAAATACGGTACATAAAACTCATTGAAAAAATCGGAATGGGTTCCCTCCCAGTCCATTACCAAAATTTGGGTTTTTGTGAAAACAGGGATTGGTGATAAAGCTTCAGTGGAGACACCTTTTCCCATGATAACTCTTATGTCGCGTACACACGATCGGAAATTCCTACAAGAAAAGTCCGATGTGAGCTTTTGGTTGGAAATTCTGACCCTGTGTATGCTCCATCAGACTTTTACTGTCGGAATTTCCACCAACAAAAGATGGAGAGCAGGATCGGAAAATCACCTTGTCTGTATGCATTTCCGACACATAAAAAAAAACACGCCTGCTCAGAATCAGAAGAGCCGTACTGCTTATTGAACTTTTTTGATCTCGGCTCGTCGTATGTCCTGTACGTCACGTGTTCTTGATGGTCAGAATTTCTGACAAGATTTGTGTGACCATGTGTATGCAACACAAGTTTGAGCCAACATTCAGTTCAGAAAAAAATCCAAGTTTTTCTTGTCGGAATTTCCGATCACGGCATTACAGGATTACATTTCCCTTATCATAAAAGAGAAAGAGCGAATATTATTGATCACATGACCACAAATAAGAGGATTAAAGGTACTTTTTTGGTGAGTTTTATTTAAACAACTTCAGGGGGTGATAAAGCTACATTATATGTAACAGCTAGTCATTTGGTGACGTGCTGAGTTTTCAACTCTAATGCCCTGTACACACGATCGGTTCGTCTGATGAAAACGGACATATGGACAGTTTTCATCGGACAAACCGATCGTGTGTGGGCCCCATCAGTTTTTTTTCCCATTGGTGAAAAAAAATAGAACCTGTTTTAAAAATGTTGTATGGTTAAAAAACCTGTGTAAAAAACCTGGCAGGTCAAAACTTCCAAAGTGCTTTCTGAGGTGACCAATAATTTGGTGATTTGGTGCTCACCTAAGCAGCAACTGGGGTAATAATATAAGTAAGGTAATGATTCACAATGTTACTCCGATCTCTCCTCTCCGACTTCAAACTGTTTCTTTCTTCCCTCCAGGTCTATGGCCACATCATGTTTTTTTCAGGGCTACTAACTCATTGCATTTAAGCAGCCCAAGGGTGCAGCCTGCAGGAGTTGGCAAGTGACTGCCCAGAATGCCCATCAAAGTCATTTAGAGGGTTTGCATCCTAACCACTTGCCGACTGTGCCCTAGACAAATTATGTCCTGGTCGGCAAGTGGAATACCAGGGTTATGGCTGCAGCAATATGTCATAAACCCCAAATTGTTTTTTTTAAGCCGGCAATCTCTACAAAATAAAAGTGGTCCGAGCAGCGGATTTGCTATTGGATCCCTTTTAGAAGTGACGTAGCTGTATGTTTGTCCCTTTAAGCAGGACAGCAGGCCCTCCCCCAAAGTTAGAAACACAACTAGGGAACACAGTTAACCCCTTGATCGCCCCCTAGTGTTAACCCCTTCCCTGCCAGTGACATTTTTACAGTAATCAGTGCATTTTTATAGCAATGATCGCTGTATAAATCCAAATGGTCCCAAAAATGTTTCAAAAGTGTCCAATGTGTCTGCCATAATGTCAAAGTCCCAATAAATATCGCAGATCGCTGCCATCACTAGTAAAAACAAAATAATGATAAAAATGCTAAATCTATCCCCTATTTTTTAGATATAACTTTTGTGTGAACCAATTATTTGCGATATTTATTACCAAAAATATGTAGAAGAATACATATTTGCCCGAACTTAAAAAAAATTCCTTTTAAAAAAATAAAAAATAAATGGGGATATTTTTCATAGCAAAGAAGTACAAAATATTGTGTTTTTTTTTTAAATTTTCCCTCTTTTTTTGTTTATAGCACAAAAAAATTAAACATCAAACACCACGGAAAGTGGGAAAAAAAAGTACATAAATTTTGTTTGGGTACAGCGGCGCACGATCGAGCAATTGTCAGTTAAAGCAAAGCAGTGCCGAATCGCAAAAAAATGGCCCCGATCATTGAGCACCCAATTCTTCTGGGGCTGCAGTGGTTAAAGGACAGCAAAAAAATAAAAAAATAAAAGAAAATAAATAATAGTAAAAAAGTTCACGCCCAAATATGTAAATGGTGTTCAAACCACCATGTGAGGTATCACCACAAACATCAAAAGAGAGCAATAATATTAGCAATGGACTCCCCTCTGTAACTCAAAACTGGTAACTTGTAGTTTTTATGCGTCGCCTATAGAGATTTCTAAGTACTGTAGTTTGGCGCTATTCCACGAGCGTGCACATTTTGGTGCATGATATGTTGGTTATTTACTCATGCTTTACAAAAAAATTGGGGTTATAGATTGTGATTTGTTTTCTTTAACTCATTAACCACTTAACCCCCGGACCATATTGCTGCCCAAAGACCAGAGCACTTTTTGCGATTCGGCACTGCGTCGCTTTAACTGACAATTTCGCGGTCGTGCGACTTGGCTCCCAAACAAAATTGGCATATTTTTTTCCTCACAAATAGAGCTTTATTTTTGTGGTATTTGATCACCTCTGTGGTTTTTATTTTTTGCGCTATAAACAAAAATAGAGGGACTATTTTGAAAAAAATTATATTTTTTTACTTTTTGCTATAATAAATATCCCCAAAAAATATATAAAAAAAACATTGTTTTCCTCAGTTTAGGCCGATACGTATTCTTCTACATATTTTTCGTAAAAAAAAATCGTAATATGCGTTTATTGATTGGTTTGAGCAAAAGTAATAGCGTTTACAAAATAGGGGGTAGTTTTATGGCATTTTTATTAATATATTTTTTTTACTAGTAATGGCAGTGATCAGCGATTTTTTCCGATACTGCGACATAATGGCAGACACTTCGGTCACTTTTGACACATTTTTGGGACCATTGGCATTTTTATAGCGATCAGTGCTATAAAAATGCATTGGATTACTATAAAAATGCCACTGGCAGTGAAGGGGTTAACACTAGGGGGCGGGGAAGAGGTTAAGTATGTTCCTGGGTGTGTGTCTAACTGTATGGGGGGGTGGAAAGATTGAGGAAAATCACTGATCTTCTGTTCATACGTTGTATGAACAGAAAGATCAGCGTTTCTCTCCCTGACAGGACCGGGAGCTGACAGGACCGGGATTCGGTGGCGAGCGGGGGGCGCGCAGCCCACCAGTGGCGCGCACACGCCCCTAGTCGCCACTTCTAGAGGCGACGTAGAGCTACGGGCTCTCGCGCAGGCGAGCCAAGCTGCTGCCATAGAACTGCGGTGGCTGGTCCGCAACCAGTTAAAGAGTATTTTTCCCCCAAAAATTGTATTTGAAAAATCGGTGCGTCAAAACAATTGCAATGTTCGCTGTTTTATTGTCTAAGTCCTCTGCTGATAAAAATATATAATGTTTGGGGGTTCTAAATAATTTTCTTTAAAAAAAAAAAAAACACAGATTTTTACATATATGAGAGAAGTGTCAGAATTTGAAAGATTGTAGAAATTTTGTCTTGAATAAGCCAAATGTGTTTTTCATTTAGTTAATTACATTTATTCCAAAACTGAATTCTGAATTTCCCCCACCTGGGGATTCTTCTACTGGTGATTTGTGTGGTCCGCCACTAAATGTTTTTAATTATGTATCATGTTATTGATTTTTTTATTAATAAAATTAAGTTATTTTTCTATATATGTGCTTTTCTATCTTGCTTCATTTTCTTATATGTACCACGATAGTCCAATTTGCCTGCCCCCCTCTTGTTTTTTCGGAGTGTTGATTTGGGGACCAACCTTCTGATCTCTTTATACAAAACTGAATGCTAAAACAATCAAAATTTTGAAGTATAGAAGTAAAATGTTTTAGAAAAAAACTATTAATCACCGGAGAGGTAATTACTATTACGCACCTTTTTCTATATGGCACCCACGCTGAACCTATTGGATACCTTGCTCAATTGCAAACCCCTAGGGGAATTCTAATTCTCATTTCACCCTCATGACCCATGTCCTCACAGCTGCAAAACAATTTTTAGCAAAGGCTTGGTTGTCACAAGTAATCCCCCTATTGGAGGTTAAATTGCGAGTCCAGTGGACCATGGTCAATGAAAAATTAACAGCATAATTCCAAAATACCATACTCAAATTTCATCGAGTTTGGGATCCTTGGATTTCGGGATTTCTCCGAGGGACTAGACCTGTGACGGTTTATGGCAATCTGGGACAATTAGCCCTAGAACTCCATAACCAGCTCCCCAAAAATACTTTCTGTTCCCAGCCCCCCACACCCTTCTTATACCCATCCTCCTGCTTTCTACTCTCTTTGTTTCTCCTTCTTTCTTAGGTGTAAAGGTTCCATATGCAACTTCAGTGCATACCCTATCCTGAAACTAAGTGCCTTTATGTTTGATAATAAAGCTAGAATTGTCGACTTGTGCATACTTTCATATGCCTTTTGTTATCTAGATAACACTTTCAACTACCTATTACATTTTGTACATTTAACGTTGCAATGGAGCTTACTGTATGCACTATGTTCTGTTACTTCTTAAAACCCAACAAAAATTATGGGTCATGAAAACATTGGAAATGTAGTCATTTTAAGAGGGACCTATCCAGAAGAGAGACCTGGTAGATTTATGAGGCTAATACGCTTGTTCCCAATGGTCTGAATGGGGGCATTGACTTGAATTGTTTTTATTATTAGCGACTTATTAAACAGGGTTTCTCTGCTCTTAATGTGGACATTTGTTATACATGTTTATTTATATATACCTTTGTAGATTGTGGATTCTAAGGGCCAGATTCTCAAAAGAAATACGATGGTGTATCGCAGGAAACACCATTGTATCTCTGTTTTTTTCCCTGGGTATCTATGCGTCTGACTCATTGAATCATTTACGCATAGATACAGCGAAGATCTTAGATGTAATTACTTCGCTGGCCGGTAGGTGGCCTTTACGTTGATTTCTCGCGGATTCCCGAATGTTCTTACGCCGCCTCGTCGTCGTTTGCGTCGTTTCCATAAGTGTAAACCTACCCCTGCTATATGAAGGGTAGGCTTACGAAGTTCCGTCGTATGCCATGTTAAATATGGCGTCGGGTCAGCGTCGTCTTTTTCCGTCGGTTACGTCGTTTTACTAAGTTGTTCGCGAATAGGGCATTGCGTAAGTGCTGATCACGTCGTTTTCACGTTGGTTTCAACAACGTTTTCCGACGTGAGCTGGAGCATGCGCACTGGGCTTTTTTCCCGGCCGGCGCATGCGCAGTTCGATCGACGCGGGGGTGCGCTTAATTTAAATACAAGCTGTCCCCTTTGAATTCCGCGGGGATACGCCGGGCCATTTACACTAATGGATTTGACGCATGCGTGGAAGTATTTTACTTCCTGGTTCGGTGACGTAGCGGCATCAACGTCACGTCACCGTGCTGTCTGCCGGCGGGGATTTTGGTTTGATCGTGTGTACACGATCAAACCAATATATCCCAAGAGACAAATCCGATCAAAACGGTCTGTCAGACCGATTTAATCAGATTTGTTTAGTGGTGTGTACGCGGCCTAAGAGAGTTTAAGGGAAGGCAGCGGCTCAATACTTTTATAAATTAATGTTTCATGTACAAGTGAGTGCACATTTTTTACCAATAAAAATGCTATATACAGTGAGGGTCAACTCATGAGTTGAGCACACACCCTTGGGGGATTCAGTGGAGGTTCTTATTATGAATTTTTGATTGCGGATTATTTTAACACAGACTTTTGTCCCAATTATAACAGGACTTATTTGATCTATATACTATGGGCCAGATTCGGAAAGAATGTACTCCGCCGTAATTTCAAATGTGCGCCGTCGCAAGATACGCCGAAAAAACATGGCTTCAGTCATCCGGCATATCGTGGGCGCATAGTTACGCTGGACGCATTAGATGTTCCCATTAAAAATATGCAAATGAGTTAGATACGCTGATTCACGAACGTACATGCGCCTGGCGCATTGATATACATTGCTTACGTAAGGCGTATGACCGGCGTAAAGTTAACCCTGCTATATGAGGCGCAGGCAAAGTTAAGTATGGACGTCGGAACAGCGTAGAATTTTCCGTTGTTTACGTAAGTCATACGCGAATAGGGCTGTGCGTAAGTTACGTTCACGTCGAAAGCATTGAGTATTTGCGACGTGATTCTGAGCATGTGCACCGGGATACGTCCACAGACGGCGCATACGCCGTTCGTTCGGCACCTCATTTACATGGGGTCACGGTTTATTAACATGTATCACGCCCACCTTCCACCTACTGTGAATTAGGCGGGCTTACGCCGGCCCATCTACGCTACGCCGCGGTAACTTAGGGAGCAAATGCTTTGTGAATACAGCACTTGCCTCTCTAAGTTACGGCGGCGTAGCGCAAAGAAGATACACTACGCCGCTCTAAAGATACGCAAATGTATCTGAATCTGGTCCTATATGTTGTTATGACAATATGTATCATTGTTATATCAGTTTGCACATAGATGTATTGTGCTGCCACGCAGCTTTTACTGTCTAGCAATTGTTATTACATGTTATGTTACTATATTATTTGGTATGATCCTTAAACCCTGCTGTTCTGGCTAGTTTGGTTGTTCCCACCCTCCATTTCCTGCTTTATCTCCATTTTGCATAGTTGTTATGAAGAGACTGCAGAGTGTGGGAGCTGTGTAACTTCATTGGAAATGTACCTATGAAAAAGCCTCTATGTTCATATCCTTGTTACCTTAAACCATAAAGAAGCATTGGAAAACACCTCTGTAGTCTTTATTCATTGAGTAAACTGTCTGTTAATGTCATCATTCAACCTGCTGCACACATCCTTACAGACTGGGTCTACAAGAAGCTTGTCACAGGTACAATCGATGCTGAGACAGAACAGTACATTTCCAGAAGAATCCATCACACAGCTATCTCTGCAGCTTCAGAAACATGAGTAACTACGTGCGTGTGTGTAAAAGAACAAAACACCATAAGACAGGAACCATATTCAGGCTGTGCACTGAAAGTCAAGGCCTGTGTGTGACTGCTGTAGCCACCAGAAGCATTTCTCTGCGTATGAAGCCAGCCTCCTACTGAATGATCTATAACTGTTTCAGCCTTTACTGCCAGGGATTTCTGGTCCATACTGCAGACCCATTTCTCTAGTAATACCAGCTTATACAAGTTTTGCCTTTATTGGGGAGCCATAAGTACCTTTGGAACTGTGCAAGGACTGTGTATCATAGCTATATCAAGTCCCAAGGATTCATCATTGTCAAGTTGTTTTGGTTGTGAATCCAATACCTGAATCTGCTGAAATAACCGTATATTCCTGCCTGTATAAAGTGATTGTGAACTGTGCACTGAGCCAAGCTATCCAGTCTGAACCAGTTGTAGCACTAGCTGGCTCATTGTCACAAATATCCAGCTCCTCAGCTCAGCCTGCTTACTAACTGAAGTCACTACCTACAGAGCTGAGGTCTGGCAGAAAACACCAAAACACCAAAACTATGGCACTTGTCATTATGTCTGACAAAGATCCCACAGAGTTACCTGCATTTAATCAAGATAAAGCAGACTCCTTACTTCATTCTGCTCATCCTGTTAGAGCCCCATCCATCCTTGAAGGCAAGGGAGGCTTATGAAGCAAGTAAGGAAGAAACATCTAGTAACCTGACTGCATTATGGGAGAAGGTTGTATAGCAGCCACTCATGACACTAGCAACAATTCTGAGCAATTGAACACTGCTCTCTCAAGGGTTAAGAAGGCATTTGGGAATTATAAGAGACTTTCCGAGAAGTACCATTCCCTATTGTCACATTCTAACATAGAGGAAACTGCATTGGAATTAAAGGACTTTACTTCTACTGACCAGCAGAGGCATAGCACATATCTTGAAGCAAAGGAACGGATAGAAGGTAGATTAGCACAGCTACATGAAACTACATCCTATAAATCTGCTTCTTCCAGACACTCAGGAAAATCATCTAGATCTGCCCGTTCCTATCATAAATTCTCTTCTAAGTCACTGTGGTCCTGCTCTGTAAGGTCAGCACTGAGCGACCAAATAGTCAAGGCTCGGCAGAAGGTTGCAGCAGCCCAGGTTCTGAAAGAGAAGCAGCCATCAAAGCAGAAGCTAAACACATTCAAGCAGAAACAGAGGCTCAGCTAGAAATCCTTCAGAAAAATAGAGAAAAAGAAGTAGCATTGGCGGAATTATCTGTATTGGAACAAGCCCTATTGGAAGAAGACGGAGCAGCTTGTTCCAACTTGGCTGCTTGTCAAGACCTCGTTGAAAGAACCCTACAGTTTGTCTTAACCCAGAACCACGACTTTACAGTCCCACCTACAGTTGGAGATTTTTCTCATAATCATCCAGCAAGTGGACCAGAAGGCAACGTGTCGCTAAATCAAGCTGGTCAACTAGTCACACCTGCTAACAGAGACACTCCGCAACTACCACATGTCACAAAATCAAGTGAGTCAACCTACGTGGCTCACATGCCACTACAACCCTATGCAGATAGAGATTACAAGGGTACAGCAGCACACTACAGGATGAACTCTATGACCCCTGTGATACAGCTCTCTTCAACTTCATATGCTCAGAGACCTTCAGACGTCAGACCCTTACCTAGATTGAACCCATCTGCAACACCTTTCTCCCCACCTACCAGCCAACATAAGATACCAACCATGGAATTTTTTCGGCTATTGTTTCAAGCTATAGGTTCATTATTAGAGGGCATAGTAATAATGGGAGGCGATTCCAACATTGCTTTCGAGCAGTATTTAGACAAATCTAAGATTTCTACCAAACAACTGACGTGCCCCTCTAGGAGTAGCTCTAAAATAGCAAAATTATTTTATCAACATGGTTTAGTCGACATATGGAGGGTAATGAATCCCACTATTCGAGATTATACGCATTTCTCCAAACCCCATCTTTGTTACTCCAGGATTGACCACATCTTTATCTCCTCTTTTCACTGTTCATTGGCACGTAAGGCGTCTATAAAAGACACAGCGTTATCGGACCACTCTATGGTCGTTTTGTCCCTAAGTGGTTTATGTGGTAGACCTCCGGAGGTTTATTGGAGACTCAATGAATCCTTACTAGAAGACCCAATAACGGTAGCAGAAATTGAAAAATCGCTGACAGAGTATTTTCATTTTAATGATACGGATGGTATCTCAGCTGAGACCCTCTGGGCGGCCCACAAGGCCTCGATTCGGGGTAAATTAATCCAAGTAGCGGCAAAACTGAAAAAAGAAAAAAACCTTCGATATTGAGAGGCTAGAGAGGGAATTTGAATCTCTCAGTTGTCAACATAAGAAGGACCCCTCAAAGGTCAAGATTACACATCTTGAGAATGCTAGATTGGCTTTAAACCTAGCGCTCACAGTCAAAGCTGAGAAATCCAACCGTTATCTGGGGGCTAAATTTTACTTACACTCAGACAAGATGAATACGCTGCTCGCTAATAGGCTTTCCCCTAAGTTTCGTACATTCTCCCTTCCCAAAATAAGACAGCAGGACGGATCCTCGACTATTAATCCCAAAAGGGTTCTTCGGTCATTTCAGGAATTTTATTCTAAACTATATCAAAGGAAAGACGTAGTTGGGACACCTTCCATCAATACGTTTTTGGATACCCTACCTATCCCTTCCCTACGCAAAGAACACTCAGACAGGTTGGAGGCGCCGTTTACGACGGAAGAGGTTTTGGGAGTAATAAAAGATTCAAAAGGAGGGTCTGCTCCTGGCCCAGACGGATTTTCTACCCAATATTATAAATCGTTCGCTAATATACTCTCCCCTTATCTCTCTAGATTTTTTAATTCAAAACGCAATGGTGATCCGATTGCATCTCTCCTTAATGCAGCCTTTATATCTGTAATACCCAAACCCGACAAAGACCTTGAACGAGTGGAAAATTACAGGCCCATCTCCCTAATTAATAATGACATGAAATTCCTTACAAAGATTTTAGCTAACAGGGTGAGTTCTTTCCTTTCCCTTTATATCCACAAAGACCAAGTGGGTTTTATTCCCGGGAGGCAAGGCCCAGACCAAGTACGGAGAGCGATCGATATCATCTCTATTCTACAATCTAGTTGGGACGGGGGCCCTAAGCAGGAAGGCCTTTTGATTTCGTTGGATCTTCAAAAGGCCTTCGATTCCTTATCATGGTCATACTTATTTGCTACTTTAAAACGCTGGGGATTTGGTGATTCTTTTCTAGGTCTTTTGTCAGCCCTTTATTCAGATCCGGAAGCTAAAATTAAGTTGCAGGGATATTATTCAGAGTCCATTCATATAGCCAGAGGGACGAGGCAGGGATGTCCTCTCTCTCCTCTGATATTTGCTATTGCGATCGAAACCTTAGCAATTGCGATTAGAGAGGACCCTGATATTAGGGGAGTCAGTTGTGGTGCGGCTGTCCACAAATGTGCCTTATTCGCTGATGACGTTCTGCTTTTCATCACCTCACCTGCCACATCCCTTCCTAAACTCCACAGTCTCCTTGAATCCTTTGGGAATATTTCGGGACTTTGGGTAAATGTGTCTAAATCTCATGCGATGAATGTTTCCCTCCCTCCTAGTATAATTGATTCTCTTAAACCATCTTTTAAGTTTGCTTGGAGTAATTCTTCAATTAGGTACTTAGGGATTAACCTGACACCCAGTTTTGATATGTTGTATAAGGCAAATTTCCCTCCGATGTTCCGTAAGCTTGAATCTGACATCAAGACCTGGTCACAGTATAATATCTCGTGGTTGGGAAGAGTCCATTCAATAAAAATGACTTTATTTCCGAGATTATTGTATCTTTTTAGATCCCTCCCAATTAAGATAAACAGGGACCATCTCAAATCCTTCCAGGGAAAATTAATAAAATTTGTTTGGGGTAAAAAAGGGTCACAGATTATCTCAAGGCATCCTCACTAGTCCTAAAATAAGAGGGGGGTTAGGTTTACCTAATTTGTATAGATACTATCAGTCGGCTAGACTAGCTCAATTTTCTATAATCTACTCTAGATTTGAAAAGCCTGACTGGATTAATATAGAAAGACAAGCAGTTCCCTTACATACCCTCGATTTTCTACTTTGGTCCCCTCGTAAGGATAGACCACCGATCTTGTCCCCTACCCTTTCCCAATCTATGTCACTCTGGGACGATATGATATCTCTTCCTTCAATAACCTCTAATATAAGACCGCTCTCCCACTTATTTCGTAATCCTTTGTTTAGCCCAGGGATGGACATACTGGCTTTCCAATGGTGGCTGAACAAGGGTATGTTTAGAATTGGACACTTTTTTACCTCCTCGGGCCCTATTTCTCTAGAGCATTGCATACAGAAATTGGAACTCCCGGAGTCAGAGAAGTTTAGACACCTCCAGATATACCACTTCCTTTCCTCCTTATGGAAAAACAAATCGAAACCTCCAGAATTTACTTGCTATGAGAACTGGTGTGGACAGGGTATGGCGCAGAGGGGAGGTATCTCTCTGATTTATCTTGCTTTATCAGAACCATCTGCCAAGTTTTCTTATATGGAGGCATGGGAGAGGGATTTGCAGATGACCTGGGATCTGGAAGAATGGCGAAAAGCGGGATGCAGAGCGTTTAAAGGTATTGTGAATGTCTCCCTAGTGGAAGCTAATATTAAGGTTTTGATGAGGTGGTACTTGGTTCCCACCAGACTCTCTTTGATGTATCCCTCTTCCTCCTCGTTATGCTTCAGAGGGTGTCGGGCCCTGGGTTCCATGCTGCACACCTGGTGGGAGTGCCCAAAAATCAGAAGCTATTGGAATAAGGTTTTTTACCTCATCCGGAAAGTTACGGACACCCCTGTGATACAATCACCTCAAATAGCTCTTTTAAATGCTGATATTCCCAAGATATCAAAATCTACCCGTAAGTTGATTGACTTTATGCTTTTGGGGGCCAAAATCTCAATAGCCAAGGCATGGAAGCTCCCAAGGGTCAACTTTATGGCTACTAAAAGGAAGATTTCTTGGATAATGACCCAAGAAAAACTAGTTAGCACCATTTTGAATACCACCAAGGCTTTTGAAGCAACATGGGAACCCTGGGCCCGTTACATGGGAATCTCCTTGGTTCCGGGAATTGTTGGAACATCATTATATATGGATTCTCATTAGTCTTTAAACTGACACTGTCCATTCATTCCTTCTCTCCTTTCTTCTTTTCGCGCTCTTTTCTTTCTTTTTCTTTTAATTGGGTGCATATAAGATCTCAGTTGGTAACAGCAGGCTTTATTTTCTCTTTTGGCCTGATGTTCAGGAGCAGGTCTCATTTGTTTATATACCCTCTGAAGGGTACTTTGCCTATTACATTGGTTGTCTCCGATCTTCTAAAGTTTTGATATGATGTCTGACAAACATGTTATATATGTTTAATATGTGTTACTTTTTTTTTTCTTTTTACTATTTTAATTTTCTTTTTCTTCTCGGAGGGGACTTTCTCGGTGGTCTTGGCACCTTTTTTTTCTGAGTCCCCCGAGACGGTCCTTATTTTGAGTGGAAGGTGTTTGATTGCTATTCTAAGTCGGACCCAGGAATTGAGCGCACCCGATCGGGGCACCTGGTCCGACAATCCCGTGATTATAATTCCACTAAAGTTTTGGTCTTATCCTTTGACCTTTTGAGCGCTTTTTCATCGCGGAGACTATATTCTTATACAGGTAATTGTTTGTCAGAGCGGTAAGCCTTGACATTTCCACTGGTTTTGTTTCAATTTCACTATGTAACTTTTTGGTAGTAGTGTCATATACTGCTTGTCCAGATTTATGTGGCTGTTATCTCATGCTTCTGATAGTTTCAATATCTCTATTTTGATCTTATGATGTACCCCGGAGTGTTCTGGTGGTTTTTCTATGTATTGAAATTTTTTTCAATAAAGCTTTTTTTTGAAACTCAAAAAAAATAAAATAAAAAATAAAAATAAAAAAAGATACCAACCATGGTCCAAGTCGGCGCACCATCAGTATCCCCTGTGGCTATAAAAACTGAAGGCATCGACGCTGCGGAGTTCAGCAAGTGTATGGCTCGACGAGAATTGATTACAACTGGACTGTCTAGATTTGATGACCTCCCAGAGAACTACAGGAGTTGGAGATCTACATTTAAGGCGGTATTCAAGAACTTGGGCATTGAACCTTAAGCAGAACTCGACTTACTAATAAAGTGGTTGGGGCGACAATCTTCAGAACAATTAAAGAGACTTAAATCTGTTTACATCTAAAAATTTAAAGCAGGCCTTGATGCTGCCTGGGAACGTCTAGAACAAGACTTTGGGAGCCCCAAAGTCATTGAATCTGCCATATTCCAGAGACTAAATGACTTTCCCAAAATCTCTGTTCAGGACAATCATAAGCTTAGAGAGTTAGGCGACCTCCTTCATGAACTTAAAATTGCTAAGTTAGATCCTAGTTTACCAGGTCTTAGCTATTTAGACACTGCACGGGGGCGTAAATCCTATCATAGCAAGGTTGCCTAGTCATCTTCAGGGAAAGTGGACTAGTGTAAATATAAGTATGAACATCATGTTTCCTTCCCTCCCTTTTCTCATTTTGCAGAGTTCGTGCGGAAGGTTGCAAAATCCAAGAACGACCCAAGCTTCTTCTATCCAGATACAACCACCATTCCTTTAACTACTTCAAGGGGTACTGCCACTAACAGTAAATTTAAGGATTTAAAGCATCCTATTGCCGTGAGGAAGACCGCGATAGCATCCAACGTCTTGGCTACAGGCATTAAGGCAAGCAATCTTAATCAACAGTGTCCTATCCATAATGTGCAACATTCTCTCTCCAAATGTCATGCATTTAAGGACAAGCCTATTGAAGAACGCAAGTCATTTCTCAAAGAGCATAATATCTGTTTCAAGTGTTGCGTATCCTCTTAGCTAGAGACTGTAAGATCACCATCAGATGTTCTCTGTGTAACAGTGCCAAACATGTGGACGCTCTTCATTCAGACCTGTTCAAAAGGAAACCTTCGCCCGGCAGCAACCCCAAGTCCAAGTCTACAATCAGATGATGGCAGGGAGAGAACTGAGCAACATGCCAACCCCGTAACCACAAGGTGTACAGAGGTATGTGGAGAAGGGCTTCATAGCAAGTCTTTTAGCAAGATATGCCTTGTAAGGGTTTTTCCTGAAGGATGTCCATAAAATTCCATAAAAATGTATGCCATACTCACTGATCAGAGCAATCGCTCATTGGTCAGTACAGAATTCTTTCTTTCAACATTCATTAAGAGGCCTGGTCCTATACCTTGCAGACATGTGCAGGAAAGATCAATACTTCTGGAAGAAGAGCCCATGGCTTCATAGTGGCATCAGAATATGAGGATATAGAGTTTCCTCTTCCAACTCTAATCGAATGTGATCAGTTACCGAACAACAGAGAAGAAATCCCCACACCAGAGGTTGCACGTCATCGCCCCCATTTGAGCCACATTGCTGACTACATTCCACCACTTAACAAGGACGTTAAGATTTTGATTCTACTAGGGAGAGACGTTCCTAGAGTCCATAAAATGAGAGTTATGTAACGGTCCAGACGATGCTCCTCAGGCCAAGAAACTTGATCTTGGATGGGTGATAATAGAAGAAGTCTGTTTAGATCAATCTCACAAGCTCTTGGATGTAGCTTCCTACAAAACCAATGTTGCCTATCGGTCGATGAAATGTCCATTGCACTATTATGTGAAGGAAAGTCTTGATTTTAAAAACAAAGTTCCATATCAAGCACTCCAAGGTATAAACTGCAAGCTCACTTCTCAGAAGGACCTTGGTGATTCAGTGTACCAGACTACTTGCGATGACAACAAGATTGCCCCTTCAGCCGAAGACAAGGAGTTCATCAAGATTATGGATGAAGAGTTCTTCAAGGACAATTCCAACAGTTGGGTAGCTCCATTACCCTTCCGAATACCAATGCTTATTCTGCCTAACAATCAAAAACAAGCTTTAACCAGATTTGCTGCACTTAAGAAAACTCTATGTAACAAACCTTGAGATGCAAGATCACGTTCTAGCATTTATGCAGAAGATTTTAGATAACCTTCACGCTGAACCGGCACCAGACCTTAAGGAAGGTGAAGAATGCTGGTACCTTCCGTGCTTTGGAGTCTACCATCCTCATAAACCAGGGCAAATCAAAATAGTTTTTGACTCAAGCGCTCAGTTCCAGGGAACCTCTTTAAATAACATTATTCTAACTGTTCCAAATCTAACAACCTTGTAGGAGTGTTGATGCGGTTCAGGAAGGAGCCAATTGCTGTGACAGTTGACGTCCAACAGATGTTCCACTGTTTCATAGTCAAAGAGGACCACGGAAATTATCTGAGGTTCTTGTGGCACAATAACATTAATGATCATGTAATAGATTATCGCATGAAAGTCCATGTCTTTGGAAATAGTCCATCTCCTGCCGTGGCAACTTATGGACTGAGAAGAACAGCGCAGGAAGTTGAAAAGGAATTCGGATCTGACACCAGGCAATTCATTGAGAGATTTTTATGTAGACGATGGCCTGAAATCTACCGAGGCTATAGCGGCTGTGGCTTATCTCAAGATCATAGATCCCTCCGGGAGATCCTATGTAGGTTTTCTACTAGGAAGAGCCAAGTTAGCTCCAAAACCTGCTCACACTATTCCAAGATTAGAATTGTGTGGCACAACCCTAGCTGTCGAAGTCGCAGAATTCCTGCAAAATGAAATAATTGATCAGGTTAAGTACTACACTGACAGCAAGGTCGTACTTGGCTACATATGCAACAGCGTAAGGAGGTTCTATGTGGCTATGTGGCTAACAGGGTAGAACGAATAAGGAAAATCAGTAGACCTGAACAATGGAACTACATCCCGACTGGTTTGAATCCTGCAGACATTGCAACGAGGTCAGTGCCAGCAGTTGTCCTCACGCAAACCATTTTGTTTTCAGGACCCAAGTTTTTATCGGACCAGTCTTCTACAAACTCAAAAGAAGATATCGATTTCCACCTGGTGGATCTAAATGCTGATCCAGAAATTCGCCCTAAAATTATAACATTGAGTTCCAACATTTGCTCAAGAAGAAACTTGGAAGCGAGACGTTTTGAACGTTTCTCTTCTTGGAAAAGATTGGTAAAGACTATAGCAAGATTGAGTCATATTGCACAGACTTTCCGCAAGCCCAATCAGACATTGTCTTGTCATGGATGGCACACTTGCAAGGAGTCACCCAATGTGTTAGAGTACGAGAACGCAGAATTATTTGTCATACGTCTTGTGCAAGAAGAAATCTTTGCAGAAGAGATTAAATGCTTGAGAGGCTATAGACCAGTCTCAAAGAGTAGCCCATTATTCAAACTGAACCCAATAATCGACAATGAGGGCATGCTTTGAGTCAGTGGACGACTAAATAAGTCAAACTTGCTAAAAAAAAGAACAAAACCCCTTGATAGTACCAAGAAGCCACTATTTGGCAACCTTGATTATCCGGCATTACCACGAGAGAGTCAGGCCACGTAAACATGACCGAGAAACTCGACGGGCGAAACACATCGTTTTCCCCGTCGAGTTCCTTGTTCGGCTGTCAAAAAACTCGTCGAGCCAAATTTTCCCATTGCCCATCGAGGAAATAGAGAACATGCTCTCTTTTTGGCTCGAGGAGTTCCTTGACAGTTTTCTCGGCAAAAAGTGTACACACGACCGATTTTCTCGGCAGAATACGTCTCCCATCGCGTTTCTTGCTGAATTCTGCAGAGAAAACTAGTTGTGTGTACGGGGCCTCAGACATCAAGGAAGACACTACACAGAAGGTGCTATTAGAGTTGCAGGGTTCTGGATAGTTGGAGTGAAAAGACAAATAGCCACCATCATTCACAACTGTGTCAAATGTTAGAAGTTAAGAGGTAGACAGCAGAATAAACAGATGGCAGACCTACCCTTAAATAGACAGAGTGAAGATACACCTTTTGCATATGTCAAAATCAACATATTTGGACCATGGACAGTAACGGCAAGAACTCGTGGTGGTCATGTCAATAGCAAAAGGTGGGCTGTAATGTTCACCTGCTTAAGTGTAAGAGCTGTACATATTGAAGTAATCAAGTCAATGGACACTTTGGCCCAGATTCACGTACATCGGCGCATTATTGGACCGGCGTAGCGCACCGCCTTTACGTTAGACTTGCGCCATCTAGCCGCGTAATCCCCCGATTCACGTAGCTTTTGCGCAGGAAATTGCGCAAGCGTAAGGTTTTTTCCAGAGGCGTAAGGAGGAGTAATACAAATTGGGAGGGACGTGGGCGTGTTACATTGAAATGAGCCGTGACCCCATGCAAATGAAGGGCTGGCCGGCTCGCGCATGCGCGCGTGAAGGAGACCATGTCAGCTCCGCTGTGCGCATGCTCACAACTCGGAAGCGGCGCAATCAGTGAAATTGGAAATGGACTAGGGCAACTTTGTGAACTACGCAGACAGCATAAATAGACAGACACAAATGCACTTCCTTTGCAAAAGTACATCCCTTTGTATCCCTCCCTCTACAGCAAGGTGCTTTTGTTTGTTTGTGACGTGTCTTTGAGATATTTGGGGACTGTTTTGCAGAGTGATTTTTGTCTTTTATGTGTTTTCTTTGTTGTTATTTTGTTTAAATTATATTTTTGCTGGGCATTTTTTTTTTTTGCTCGTCATTTATTTAATTTTTTGGGTTCTGTTTGTGTATGATTTTGGAATGTGGGGGTGATATTCCTGCGGGAAAAGGGGTGTCACCCTCATTTGTGGTGGAGAAGTGATCCCCAGGTCTGTGTGAATGGTGTATGAATGTACAGTGACATAATTGGAGCCGTGGCATGGCGTTGCAGCTCACAAGTCCTGCATGGTGGACTGGTGCCAATCCAATGTGATGACGATGTGGTGTGTCTGTGCTAGGGACCACAGTGGTGTGCATGCATGCATTCTCATTGTGCCATGATTAATGTGTGTGTTTAACGTGCAAAGATGCATAATGTGAGCTGGCATGAGATGGGGTCATGAGATGGGGTACCAGTGCATATGCAGAGTCACCTTGAAGGGAAAAGACAGGAGGATGTTAGTCATGCATGTGCCACTTGTGAGGTGTGCATCACGGGAGGGGATAGTCATGCCTGCCACCCATGTCACTCACCAACCAGCCAGCTGTCCCCATACATGTTCTGTTCGAAATCTGTGGGGATGGGGCTCTGATTGTATATGTAGCTGTCATGGGTGTCATGGGTAGTGCCATGTGTTGGGCTGCTGATGTCCTCCTGCAAGGTTGTGGTAATTCCAGGATGGCATGAGGGGTGAATCTGAAGATGCGAGACACCTCAGAATCACTCATGCCAAAGATGTCTATGCGTGTGTGATATATCAAGTGAGGAGTGAGGGGCTTGTATCAGATAAGAATATTGTATTAGATTAGATTAAATTGTAAATTTTATATAAGCAAATAAAAACAAAAAAAAAACATCTCCCGTGCCCTCCTTAGTGCCATCCTCCGTGCCCTCCTCCTTCTTTGTTCATCTAAAGTCAGTAGTATAGCTATGTGCGACGATGCCCCTGGCATGTTGGCATACAGATTGTTGAGCAACACGTGTGACTGCTGAACTCCTCACTAACAGTATTGCTTTATCTGACAAGTAGACTTTTTTTATTTTTTTAGACCAGCTTTTATCAGCTCTAATTTTAGACAGGACATTTTGCTGTTGCGCACACTGCGTCGCTTGCGCTGCCCCAACGTTCTTTTGTGGATCCCCGTAAGTCCCTCATTAGCATATTTGACTAGCAAATCAATGGTGTGTCTATCGCACTTTTGCGCGGACGGATGCGCCAGTCTAACGAAATTACGCGGGACAAAAAAAAGACTATTTTTTGCGTATCTCGTTCTGGGGATGCCGCGCAACGAAACGCACGCGCACATTTAGACTTACGCACGCGCATCTCCTGTTGCACAGGCGTAATCGCTCTGTGAATCTGGGCCTTTGAGTTTTATCAATGCTCTAAGGAGATTTCTTGCTCTAAGAGGTCCCGTGAAGATGTTGAGATCGGATTGTGGAACTTATTTCATTGGTGCTTGTAGAGAGTTACAGATAGACCGACATCAAGTTGGAAGTTATTTGAGTGATCAAGGCTGCGTGTGGAAATTCAATCCACCACACTCTTCTCACATGGGCGGGGGATGGGAATGCATGATTGGGATGGCAAGGCACATACTGGATTCAATGTTGCTTGGTGTGAGTTCTTCACGCCTTACCCATGAAGTGCTCACCACATTTCTTGCTGAGGTTGCAGCAATAATCAACTCAAGACCGTTGACCGCCGTATCTACAGACCCAGAATGTCTGACTATCTTAACTCCAGCTACATTATTGAGCCTGAAGATTGGACAGATTCCAGCGCCAAAAGGTATCCTCGATGAAAAGGACATATATAAACGTCAGTGGAGATACGCTCAATACCTTGCAGATTGTTTCTGGGACAGATGGAGGAAGGAATACCTCACACTTCTTCAAGGACGCAAGGACGCAAAAAGTGGCAAATCCAGAAGCCTAACTTAAAGGAAGGGGACCTGGTCCTGCTAAAAGACCAGCAAGCTCACCGGATCCAGTGGCCAGTTGGACTTATTACAAAGGCCATTACCAGTGATGATGTCCGAAGTGTGGAAGTCAGGATCGTTAAGGATGGGGCTTCAAGTGTAGCTTTTACTGTCTAGCAATTGTTATTACATGTTATGTTACTATATTATTTGGTATGATCCTTACCCCCTGCTGTTCTGGCTAGTTTGGTTGTTCCCACCCTCCATTTCCTGCTTTAACTCCATTTTGCATAGTTGTTATGAAAAGACTGCAGAGTGTGGGAGCTGTGTAACTTTATTGGAAATATACCTATAAAAAAGCCTCTATGTTCATATCCTTGTTACCTTGAAGCATAAAGAAGCATTGGAAAACATCTCTGGAGTCTTTATTCATTGAGTAAACTGTAAACTTCATTGAGTTAAAGTCATCATTCAACCTGCTGCACACATCCTTACAGACTGGGTCTACAAGAAGCTTGTCACAGGTACAATCGATGATGAGACAGAACATGTATCAATATTTTAGATTGACCTTTTGAAGGTTTTTTAGTTTTTTAATAGTGCAGCACTTTTATTTGTTTTTAACATTTTGAAGTACTCAGCTATACATTAAGGGGGTATTTTAGCTTTGAAAATGTGTGTTTTTTCCCTACCTTCAATTTGGTTACTACCTTCAAGCTTTTTAGTGAAATCATGGCATTTGTGTAGTACTTTCTTTACCTACACACCCAATAGTTTTCTTTGTTTTATTCAGAATGTATCAGTTTTCCTGCATCTGTGATAATTATTCAATTATATGCTTTAAAGATATTCCTGCACAATTAAAGGGCCAGGATGTTACTGCTCTATGTTCATGAGTTTTTCTGTCTCTATAGACATCCAAGGTTACTATTTGTGTATTTCATTTTTTTCCTGGAACATCCAGGAAGCACATATGCTTATGGTATTGGGCACATTTTTGGGCCTTATTCCAAGGTGGGGGACCCCATCATGGCTTATCTTAAGAGGGCAGATGGCACAAGAACTATAGTTCAATGTTTCTGAAACTTTTAGAATTCCTCCCTAGCCCAGTGTGTCACTTTGAGTTTCTGGGTCTCATCCTGGAAATGCATTATGCCACAGTGTCTAGCTCAGTTAAAGCTGAGATCTCTGATCTGTCACTTTTGCAGCTGACCTCAGGTTTCTCTGTAATTTTGCATGAAAGCTTTATGTCTCATCTAGGTGCCATTTGCTCAGTTTCACACAAGACACAAGGTTTCAATAGAACAGTCTTTCTGTTTTTGGATAGGATAATTAACCAGAGGCTCTGTGATGGACAAACCTTTGGCCTGGTCACCCAGTTTGACTTAAGTGGATAATTTTCCCCCGACTCTCTCCGCAATGTACAGTGCTGTGAAAAAGTATTTGCCCCCTTCCTGATTTTTTATTTCTTTTTGCATATTTCTCACACTTAGGGCCCTTTCACAGATCAGTAATGATAAGCCCCGTGAACCTCCTCTTGCTCAGTGGGGATAGCTCTGTTGATCCCTGCTGAGCCGGCGGATGACAGGACGGTCCCCACACCTGTCTTTTCTCCGCTTTCCCCTATGTCCGTGTTCACCCGAAAAAAAGTGTTTTCCTCCGTCTTCAGAATCGGAGGAATGTGGAAGCAGGCGAGATCGGGTGTCAGCGGATGTTCATTCGCTGGCACTCACGATCTCATAGGGACCAATGTATGTCCCTTTTTTATCCATACACGGACGAATGAAAAAGCGGACATACGGTCCACAGGTGTGAAAGGGGCCTTACATGACTCAGATCATCAAACAAATTGTATTATTACACAAAGAAAACCAGAGTAAATACAAAATGCAGTTTTTAAATGATGGTTTCATTTATTAAGGCAAAAAAGCTGTTCAAACCTGCCTGGCTTTATGTGAAAAAGTAATTTCCCCCTAAACCTAATAACTGGTTGTGCCGCCCTTGGCCAGCCAGGCCACTTCTGAGAAAGTTCACCACTGTTCCAAGTTATCTGCATTTGTGAATAATGGCTCTCCCAGTGGTTCACTGGAATTCCAAAGCCTTAGAAACCCTTCCTAGACCAATACATGTTTGTTTCTAATCTGTATTCGATTTTTTTTACATTGTGGCATGATGTGTGGCTTTTTGGATTTTCTTTGGTTATCTGTGTGTAATATTAAAATTTGTTTGATGATCTGAATGCAAGAAGATAAAAAGTCAGGAAGGGGGCAAATACTTTTTCCCAGCATGGAAAACTGGCAGGTGAACTTTCTCAGGTAAAAATAGGACAAGGCAAGGGCATGGACTAAAGCAATACAACTCCTTATTTGGATGCAAAGTATAAATACAAATAAATAAATGCACTCCCATTTCACATGCTCCAAGCAATAAATGTGTCTATAGAATACTGTATATCAACAGGAACCTAGGTAGCCTGGCCAGACTTGTAACTTGTCCTGCATTTGCTGTAACCCTCGCATGTGCTGCTGAGTGCTGCTATGCAGGTAAACCAGAGAAAGGGAACTGCACGTGCCTTCAGTGTCTGTCAGCTGTGTACACAGAGCTTTGTGGAAAATTGTAAATGGACATGTAAATTCACAGAGCACTTCTTAGATGTTGCCATGGTTGCCATGGAAAGGGTGCATTTGAGGAGCATGCCCCCCCCTTATCAAATCCACCAGCACCGTTCTCTATGCTTACTTTTTAAGGGTATGACAGAATGCTCACTGTTAATCCATTCAATAACTGTCCCACACACCAACAGGCAATGTAATGTAGACAGCCAATAGTGGGAAAGTTGTAGCTATTTAAAACATATTTTAGACATAACCACTGTGTCTGGTTGTTAACCATAAAGTGCTGGAGATAAATGACAAACAACCAAGTAACATACTGAACTCCTGATAGAAACAAAATGAATCACATACATATATATGCAATTCAAATTAACTATATTATGAGAACATATATGATTATTTGTTAAAAAAAAAAAAAAATACATCAGTAGTGGTAATAATACCTTAAGAGATCATGATTAATTAAAAACCATAGCATTTAAAATGATAATATAATAATGATTATCATAAAATAAATTATAAAAATATATGGGATCGTGTGAAAGTAGCTGAAAATGCATGTAAAATAGCATTTGAGTATATAAAATATATAATTTATATATGTTTTAATAAAAATAACAGTTCATAATATATCAATAAAAAAAACTATTGATTGTGTATGAATGAAAACATTATGTAAATGCTATGGTTAGAATAAAATATTAAATTTGTATATTACCTGGGATGTCCTTAAACCAGGAATCTCAAACAGGCAAAATCAAAATGCTACGAAAATCTCAAAACCAAATAGAATATAAAATAAAAATAAAATTACAAAAAATAATGAGATTTTTTTTGAGAGACAAATTATAAATATTATAAAATGTAAAACTGCACTGATCTCTATATACTTATTTGGTCCTTTCAGAGCAATGCTATTTACCATAAATATCCAATATGTCTCTTTACTACACAATCGGTTGAACTTTTCCTTCTCTGATAGTTGCTTTGGGTACTGCTGTTGTGATAGCAGTTAAAGTGTCTGGGCACACAATACTCTAAATCCATATCCTCTATCAGCTGCCAGTGTTCCCAAACCTGGTACCGATGGCTCTGATGGTCCTGCCTACATAAAAGAGGGTGCATGGACATCGACAACTGAGCCTGTATATAACAAACTGCATGAACAAGTGATGAATTGTTTCACTGTATACTCTTTACCATCAAAACCACAAAAAGTTTTTTGGCCCTGTGTGGTGTATTTACACGTCTTGCAGTCCCATTTTCTGCAGCCGTATGTACCCTCAATGTTTAAAAAGGTTGGCATGTCTCTAACTTGTGTGGTTATTCCCTTTAGTTCGCACAGGGCCACAATATTTTTGTGAACACTACCTTAGCTTTGTCTGAGAGAATCCTTTCCAGGTTGGGGTCCTGTAGCAAGATAGGTCAATGGCGATTTAGAATTTTTTTGTTGGCTCTATGTTTATTTTTTAAGGTTGGTACTAAAAATCAGGGAGTCACATCTTCAGATTGATTTTCATGCAACTGTGTAACATCTTTCAACATATACTTGTCACATGCTTCATCTCCAAGACTTTTGTCATTTCCCTATTCTAGACATTTTTACTTTGATATAATTGCTCTCAATAGTGCAGTTCCATTCCAGACTCTGAAATTGACTGGGGGAATATTTTTCTTCCATTGCAGGTGGTTACAGTTCCTCCAATGTAAAGATGAATTTCCTGCAGTAATTTTGAAGTGCATTTTGGATATGATGTTGCCCTTGCCCTCATTCGTCGGTACTAATTTCAAAAACATCAGGCACTCCAGGTAAGCCACATGAGTAATTGTGGAATCATAAGATCTGTCCCAGCTAAAATGTTTACCAGGAAATATTTTCAGGACTTCTGTCCCTGGTTTCGAGACACTCGATTTTGATCTTTTCGTGGCACGATTTAGCAAAGTTGACAGGTTGTTTCCAAGTCACGGGATCCATCCGATCCATTGGCAGAGAAGTTAGATGTCCTGATTGTTATGCAGTGATTTATGGAGTTACTCATCTGCTTTGCAGAACTAAGGCATACAGAATTCCAGTCTTGGTTATAGCTCTGGATTAGTCAAGGAGAGTTTGGTGTGCAGAACCTTGCGTTTAAAGCTCACTTCCACACAGGGTCTGATCTTTCAGCCTTTATTCCAGTCATTCGCTTTAATATCATGGCTGTTGAAGTCCAGGTGCTGAGAGATTGATGCATTTTTGGAATCCATTTTCCCATCAATGCCATAGGCAGGTAGGCTACTCATGACATCATGAGTCAGATCTCCTCACTTGCAGTTCTTTAGCAGCCTCCTGTTGAATGGATCTCATTTCATATTTCAGAGTAATCCCTCTCATTACAAGGTGGACTTCTATGTGGTGATCACTTTGGCCACAAAAAATTCAGATCAGATTACATTGTTCTGTAGTAAACCCCCTTGGTTCTCATAGGGACAAGTTGATTTTGCAATTTAAGCTCTAGCTTTGTTATTGAAACAAGGTCATTGTGTTGCTATCCTTTTGTCATGGTCCTATATACAGTACATACCACAGGTTGTTCTCCTTTGCCTGGATATTGCCCTTGCTATTCAGTTTAGGTATATGCTTCCTGGGATATGGTTTTCTTTTTTTTAGGTAACTCTTGCTTGACTATGGTTGTAAGCACTTCTTAAGCTGTTTATCATCAGGCTTCTCTCAGCTCTAAGCTAGATGCCTGGTCTGTTATATGCTTGCCTGCCTCTCTAATATAGACTGCTTTTTAATGTCCCAGTGCTTTATAAATCAGTTCCTGTGTCCCTCAACAGATGATAGAGAGAACAAGATTTTTGTACCTAGATGTGATATCCTTTTCTTTGAGTCTATTAAAAGACACAGCTTACTACTTACTGAAGCATGCTGGATATGGAAAAGGTTAAATAGGGTATAGAGGATGGCTTTCAATTGTGTTGCTCGATGTCCAGTTTACTTGAAGGCAGCACTATATACCCAATGGACACTGAGTCATGTCCCTCAATGGACTCAAAGAAAAGCATTATACATGTAAATAGAAAAATCCAGCTTTAATACCTCGTACACATGATCGGTCCATCCGATGAGAACGGTCCGAAGGACCATTGTCATCGGTTAACAGATGAAGCTGACTGATGGTCTGATGTGCCTACACACCATCAGTTAAAAAACCGATCGTGTTAGAACGCGGTGACGTAAAACACAACGACGTGCTGAAAAAAATAAAGTTCAATGCTTCCAAGCATGCATCGACTTGATTCTGAGCATGCGTGGATTTTTAACCGATGGTCGTGCCTACTAACAATCGGTTTTGACCTATCGTTAGGAATACATCGGTTAAATTTTAAAGCAAGTTGGCTTTTTTTAACCGAAGGTTATATAACCTATGGGGCCCACACACGATCGGTTTTGACGGATGAAAACGGTCCATCAGACCGTTGTCCTCTGGCTATCCTATCATGTGTACGAGGCCTTACAATCACAGTTCATCACAGCTGTGTGTGTCACTGATGAACTGAGGATTTTACACTAGGCTGGGCAGAAATGGGATATGACTGCTCTCACTGATTTTTCTTTTTTAGCAGAACAGGATGGAACCAAATTTGACCTGAAATTTGACCAAGGAAAATTGTCAAACATGTAAAATAGTTCCCTAAATTAAAAATGTAAGGTAACAAAATTAAGCTTTCAACAAGTGTTTCAGTTTGCACCTTCAGTTTGTAATGTACTCTTTTCATAAACAGATTTGCAGTAGTAACAGATTTTATAAAATGGGTAAAATAAGCAAGCGATGACTACTAGTAAATACACAAAGTACACAAGTGTGTTTATTACATTTTGCAAGCACTTGGTTCTACATTTCAAAAACGCCACCATGAAGCTGTTGGCACATTTATGTACAAAACAGATTAATTATAATGCCTGCTACAAAGCAATCTTTGTGAAAATACAAACTCTAAATACCAGAGGAAAGCCAAAAAGCATCAACGTTATTACACTGATCCATAGGACATAGGTTTAAAAATCACAAACTGTTTGAGACACAAAACCTGAACACTACAATATAGAATTTGAAAGACGTTTAGAAGAATAGTTCGAAAATATTTTAATACTGCACAATTTTGAGAATTGTCAAAATAAAAATAGCTAACACTACCAAATGTTCAAGCATGCAACAAATAACTATATTAGTATTATGTTTAGGAAATCTCATTACAAAACAAAATCTGCATAACAAATGTAAAATATTAGACTGTAATGTGTCTTGGGAAAAAAAAAGTCTGATTATATGAAAGAAATGTTTGCTTTTCATACAAGACTCTAATCCATGATAGAGTAAGCTGTTATAATTCCTTTGTATAATTGTTTTAAAAATTGTTGTTAAAATCATACTGAAATAAAAATCAAGAATATAATAAATAATTAAGAAATTAAATCAATTTATGAACACTAAGTCCTCTTTCATGTGTCTTTCTTGTGTCTTTATTGTCCAAAAAACAATAATTGTTGTCTCCTATGTCCAACATTTCTAAATAAAAAATTAAAGCGAAATAGGCTCTGCTACATCCACCTAAACTCCAACTGCAAAAATTTCTAGTTTCACATAGAGCTATCTATTCTACAGATCAAGACCAACACTTTAGCTGCCAGAACTAACTTAAGAAATGTTGACAAATGTTCATGTCCCACTGAAAATTTTGATTTTAGTTATACTGAGGTGCAACACATTTTTGAACTACTGTAGATATCGACTTATAACCTTGCAAGTGGATAAAAACTCTTCGCATTGAACTAGGCTTGTACTGAGGTAAAAAACTCACTTACACAGAGTGACCTCTAGGCACTTTCATGCAAGTGATCCGGCTTTCAATGATTCAAGCTGTTTTTTTTTTAGTCGAGTGGCATTCTTCACCTGTATACCTGTTTTTGGCTTGTGACAGCTTCATAACCTTGTAAAGGATTTCCAGGTAGCATTAACTCTTCTATAGCAAGTATTTCTTCCTTCATACATACGTACACAACTTACTGGTTTACTATGAACAAGTGACCTCTATTAGGCATGACACTGTTATACAACAGAAAAAAAGTTTACAATACACAGCAAAACTCTACCATGGGTAAACCCAAAAGATAAACCAAGCATTCAACTTGCAAAAGGGACACCAGAAATGGTGATTAATGATACTTCTAATTACTAAATGAGTCACAGTTACAACAACTCACTATTCCTGTCAATCAGCATCCGACAATTAGTAATCAGCTGGCTGTTGGAATAACTTTTTCCCTTTTCACGCAGCCCATCAAAATAGATCTGGATTTGATTAATCTGCCATATTAATCAACCTGAACCTAAATATACTGAAAAGCTTAAAATTACCTTTTTTAGAAGTACAGTAGGTTCAATTATTATAATGACAGTATTTGGCATATCCCTATGAATAATAAAAGTATGTCTAGGTCAGATGTTCACAAAAACAATTAAAAATCTACCATACTAGGTATTGCTTTTGAATAAACATGCCTCAATTTGAAGACTTCCTTCAACACTAGAGCTTAGCATATGTGGTGGACTAATCCTATTTTGCTGTAAACCCCTTAAAGTGCACATGTTCCCAGACTATAGACATTTGAGCATTCTTATATGCATGTATACAGTATATTCTTAACCAGAAATAAAATAGCTTTAAAACAAGTACCCACTGATCTCTCTAGATGTGTCTACTTGTAAAGTAATTATTTATCAAAGATTACAACAAAGACTCTAGTGTTGTGTTTTAGTCAGATTCTGGCCCCCTACAAGCACCCAGTATGTGTTTACACATAGAAGGATGACAGGCTGCTAAGATTTGGCAGCAATAGAAAGTAACAGGAAAGAACCTGAGAGTTCAATGCCTCTGTTTTGAACTTTGAAGATCTCCACAATGCATATAGCCATAGCAGTGAGTGAATTGTTTTAAAAAGCTTTGACCACTTGTTGAGAATATGTAACCACTTTGGTGTGCATGGTGTGGGAACAGATTTAGTTAAGACCCTGCTCTATAAGGATATATATTATATATACACACACATATATATGTATATATATATATATATATATACACACACACACATATATATGTATATATATATATATATATATATATATATATATATATATACATATATATATGCATTTTGTCCTTGTGTCATGTCTGATCCGGGATTTAGTTCATATCAGGAAGCTTCAGATTCCTTTAAGCGATACATTAGAAAATCCTTCTCTTCTACATTTTAATAACTACTGACCTCGTGTCTCTTCAACTGTAATCTTGAATAGCAGCACATCCTACCTGATATACTGGAGCAAACATGGGTTCTACAAAATCAGCATAGATGGTCCTCCATGCCAAATTAAACTAGGCAGAATGAGTGTAAAAATCACACTCTTTTGGGTGGAGATGGGAGAAAGAGGACAATTAATTTTGTTTGAAAAAGTCTTAAGCCCATTCTCTGAAAAATGTTCATTGTAAAACTCATATGTTGGCTGGATGAGTGTTTGCATAAACCCTAAGGCTGCAATTTACAATCTACTATGATAAGCCTTATATTAGAATTGTGTATCTGTATTATGCTTAGCTTTTGATTCTGTTGTGAATTCTGCCTTAAGTACTGAGAGTAAAAAGGCACAGTTTTAGAAGAAAATATTTTCCAAGAATGCAAGGCAGGGTGGAAAAGTCAAAATGGACATTCATGAGGAAAGCTACATTGAAACATGTGTCTAGCTAGTTATGAAAGAGCTTCAAGCAAACCATCAAATACACTCAGTTGAAATACAAATACGTAAACTGTTTTATGTAACAATACATTTTTAACACTGTTAACTCAGTCTTGTGATTTGCATACCTCTGTCACCCTGTACAGTAATTAAAAAGGAGGAACTGTTATTTCCTTATTATCTTTACAATTCATCATCATTTGCCTGCTCATGTGCAATGAATGAGAGATGATACATATTCTTTGTCTAATGAGCATGCAGAAGGCTGAGAAGTACCTGGTGAAGCTGAAAATCTAAATCAAAAAGAAATGGTTGTTGCCTTCCTCGCAAAGGTGTGTGAATCACAAGACCTGATGAATATAATTTTATACTATGGTATCTAAATCAGTTGACTTATGTGCATTTCAATTTTGCGTTTAGATATTTGCCTAAAGTTCAACTAGCCAAGAAGTTAAAAAAAGGGCCACCTAAAACAAACATTGACTTACATTGACTTACATACAAGGCTAATACTACTACTACTAACATCTACAAATATATATATATATATATATATATATATATATATATATATATATAGAAACCAGACCTTGGCACAGTCTCACCAAAAGTGTTTATCCTTGCAGGTGAATTAATAAATTGTCTTATGCTATCAGTCTGAAGAAACCAATATAGCTAAAATTTAAAGTAAGACAACTAACAAGAAGCTAGTAGGTGAAAAAAAATTAAATGCTAATACCCCTAAAGATTATATACAAAAAAAAAAAACGTTACTACTTTTGTGACATAAAATCCAATACGGCTATAATCCAAAATAAAAACACTCACAGTGCAAAACAACAAATGCAAAAATGTAGTGACATACTACAGTCACAACTCAACCCAGCTACTGTTTCTAACCCACAATGTATGCTTGTACTATAAAGCAAGTTATTTTTCAATTATGAACAGCACTCAGGTTTTTTTCTTTCTAAAGTTCTATGTGCATACTCACAATTCAATACAAATTATTATACAGTACAGTCCTTTAACCAATCCATGTCCATGTGTATTCCTAAAGGGGCTTTACCTCAAACCATGTGCAAATATGCATGCGCAACAAATTTTAATGATAACGTGCTATTTGCACTCCTGCCCAAAGTGCTTAGTGCAATGTCCACAATGTCCACACAAGTGTCTTCTCTTCTTGTGATCTCATAGCAAAATCCACTTTTTTAGCCCACATGCTCCTCTTCACCGCTTTTTAAAGTGCTTACTCACCGAAACTTTTTTGACTCCTTATATTCCAATAAGCAGGGTACATTATAAAGTGCCCTGATACTGGCACACAGTAAACTAGCCAGCCAAATTTAGCTCTCCCTGCACTGCTGATCCGCTCACTTCCTGGAGCAAATTGTGTGATCCAATTGGCAGATGTGACGTGAGACCAGCACTTTTTAATGTAATTTATTCATTTGTGGGCATGTGTATACGTATGTAATTAGAATTCTTTGGTTTGTGTTCCCTTTTGACTTCTCAGCATTGGAGGTATAATACAAGACACTGGGGGTCCTAGATACAGGTTCCCGGGAAAAGTGGAGAAGTAGTAGTGAGATAAGTTCTGTGGTTAAAGAACAGTTGACCTACTTTTTGGAATATAAGGGGTCAAAAAAAGGTTTGGTGAGTAAGCATTTTTTTTAGATGGGTGAAGAGGAGTACGTGGGAAAAAAGTGTATTTTGTTATGAGATCACAGGAAGGGAAGACACTTGTGTGGACATTGCACTATGCACTTTGAGTGGGAGTGCAAATAGCACATTATCATTAAAGTTTCTTGCACATGCGTTTGTAGTAAAGCACGTTTTGAATATATGTAAACATGGATTGATAGGAGCACTTTATATTAATTTGTATTGATCTGTAAATATGCACATAGCCGGAAGGAAAAAAAAAACTGAGTGTTGTTCATAATTCAAAAAGAACTAGGAAGATATATTTTTTTTTTTATTACTCTTATAAACTTTTCTTCCATTAATTGGGTCTAATGAGGGTCACGGGTGGAGCAGGCAGAGCTAGTAAGCCCACTTTTCTTAGTTCTTTATTTTCTGCAGTGAGATTCCAAGACAATTCCCTATTGAAATATAATCTCTCCATAAACACCAGAAACTCTTATTTTTATACATGGCTTGATTTAAAAGTTATTTTCTTCAAATATAGCCAAATAACCTAAGCCAGTCATTCTCATGTATAAGAATCAGCTGCTCTATAAGGTGGAGAACCTTTAACTATGAGCACTGCTGGATATCCCGAAGAGTAAGATCTGCAACTCTGCAAAGAAGCTTGCTTTTATAGGTTTCACAACCTGCTTCTTTCATCTATTGTCCATAGACTATAATATTGTCCATAGACTATAAAATGGATAATAATATAGATTTAAATGGAGCCTGCCACTAGAAAGATATATCTACTCAATGTACATTATGCAACTACAACTGCTAAAACATAATGTATGTCTGGAAATTACAAAAAGCTCTTATAGAAGCCAGTTTTATTTTAGAAGTATGGGCCCTTTGATGGGTTCTTTATTCCTTCAAAACAATTTTTTCTTCAACTCTATAGCTACATAAACGATGTGAATACATAATAAAGTGGCTGGGAAACATATATGTATGTTATCATGCAATAACTCAACTACCTCAAATGTGTAGCTGTTTGAGTCCTATAACTTCTTGCAAACAGACATTTTTCTAAGCAGAATGAAGAGTACACTAAAAACTGTTAAGAAACTGGGCAATTAAGAAAGTCGAATGTACCAATAGAGTCACTTATAAAGGTTAAATGTTCTGTGCAAAAAATGTAACACCCCATATTCAAACAATTAAATTTACTAAGGCTGAATCAACAACTACATCTTTAAATTCAGTGCAAAACGCTATCAAACTGTCACTGCAAGTAGAACCAGCAAAAGGAGAGTAATTAAAAAATGGGCAAAAATCAAACAAGCACCTAAGACAATGATGGTCAAATAACCCCAAGAACTGTCCAAATGAACAATGCACTTACACTGAGCACTCACATAGTTGATGAATAAAGTGCACAAAACAATGTTGATTTTTTTTTTTTTTTACTTTTTTTTTAAACCACTGACAATTATTTTTTTTGCCAGAAATTTTATATTTAATAGATACTTCACAGCATTCCAACAGCATTCCTATAGAAAGATGGAAACAAAGTTTGGTCCAATAACACTGTAAAACGTTAAAACCCTTCATCATATGTAGTGTTTAGCTGCATGTACGTTGGTTCGCTGTGGTGTTTTTAAGGTAGAACTACACAGGTCCACAGCTGGACAGGATGGAATTTTTACATACTGTACCCAGGAACATGATATACATATGTAATTTCACAGCTGAAGAAACTTCAGAATTTTTTAAAATATTTCACAAAACATTTAACTTGGATGATTGCATGACATATTTATTTTACAAGAGATATAAAAAAAACTAGAAACAAAGCTAATGACTGTATACTGTTTTTTTTTCAGTTTTCTCTTGATTAAAAATCACTTATGTGTTTGGGATACATGTTTTAGAGGCATATATAATATGGGGCGTGCCCATGCACTAGTATCACGTTATGCATGCTCACAATTTTAAACAGTTGTCACTGTATTTGCCAGAAGTTGTAAACTGATGTTGTAATAGTGAACATTAATACGACATAACACCAATAAAGAAGCACCTTGAGTCTGCTAAACAAAGATGATAACCTATATGGCTACTCATAGGGCTAACAGACTACATTACTAAAGAAGCCCATGCATGATTTATAACTCAGAACTGTAAGCAGTTTATTGTACATGCTTTCTGTACAACGGTCCCTTTGAGGTTTACCTGTAGGTAAAAGTAGTTTTTGAAACTCAAAACTAAAAAGTATAAAAAGCTTTCTCTTCAAAAACATAGGAAACAATGCAAAATGTTTTATGCAAAACACATATAAAGTGGTTAAAAAAAGGAAACGGACGTCTTTATTGAGCAGTTGATTTTTGTCATCTAAAAACCAGTCACCTTTATGACAATTTGGGAAAGACTATTAGGGTGTTCCATATTATGACATTGTCACACAGACCACTGTGAAGATGCAAAGTGCTGGTCAATCAAGGTTATGGAGATAGGTGACACTCGGCCTATCTTTTAGGAAAAGCACTTCATTTTCATTCTATAATGGAAGGGAGGCTGTTAGTTGAAACAACAAAGAACTGAAATGTTACAAATGTAGGATTTAAGTTTTATGTGTAAGCATTAAGTCGCTCTTTAGAACGGGTGGAGTGAATATCGTGAAGTTCCTGTTCTTCCTTGGATTTGATATCTTCATATTTTTGCATTCGGCAGGCGTCCTTCACATAGGCCCAGTTGGCGGATAGCACCATTAGGTAATGGACCTTTGAAAAAATAAATACAAGGTACATTTTTAAATTTCTGTATTCTCTGTGACACTATTATTCAATGAGCAGTTCAGAGAGCAAAGTACTATGCAATTTATATAGTTATGTTTGAAAAATGTGCTAATGCAAACATTTCTTGGTGCCTACAGCAGCCAATCACAATCTTAGATTTCCATCCATATACTGCAAAAAAAATTACAGTTAAAGCTGATTGCTTGCCATCAGCAACAAGAATTTACCTTTTTTAAGCATCTCCATTTTGATAGGTTTTCTAAATAATTTAACAGTTATTGCTTCACAAGAAAAAAAACAGCAACTCATATCTTTGTTGTCAACAATCTTTGGAAAATTGGAACAAAGGAGAACGCAATTAGACAGATATGAGTAAAACCAAAATTATGGCCCTTGCTGAGTGCAAGCAAAAAATAAATGTAATATGAGATTTTTTTTTAATTATTCCCTGTTAGCAATTACCGCCTTGTCCAGTAATTGATAACAATAGCAATCTAGCAATCTCCTTCAGAGAGTAGAGGTATTTTAATAATTTAGATATCATTTCCGAAAATTTGTTGGATATGTGTTGGAATAAAGTACATTTTCAGGGCTTATAGAAGAAAGATATAAATGTATGAGGATTGGCCCTGGCATGTGAGCTAGCTAGTTGTTGACAAAAAAAACACACACTTTTGTAGTAGGAATCAACTATAAATGCCCTCAATTTATTAGACTACAGTTTCAAAGCTTACTTGAATAAGCTAAAGTTGGAAGCTGGTTGTACATCTGCTCCAATTGTAGATAATTTCTCCCTATGCATTGTAAACATTAAAGTGGCTCAGGTGAAGACACCGCTGGATTCCTGGACAGCTAAGTGTCCTAGTATCAAAAGTCAGCAGCTACAGTATTTGTAGCTACTGACTGTAAATTTGTTCTGCAGGAGCCTGGAGCTCCTCTTTAAAGCAGTGTTCCACCCGGAAAACGTGATCAAGCTTTTATTAGAATAGAGGTACAGTAAAAACTTGGATTGAGAGCATAATTTGTTCCAGAAACATGCTTGTAATGCAAAGCACTAGCATATCAAAGTGGATTTCCCCATAAGAAATAATGGATGTGCAAATGATTCGTTCCACAAGTATTTACAGTAAAACATTGGATTGCGAGCATAATTCGTTCCAGAAACATGCTTGTAATCCAAAGCACTTGTACATCAAATACATTTTTTTACAGGGTATACAAGAGAAGAGAGGCACCTCTAAGGCCTCGTACACACGATCGGACATATCCGATGAAAACGGTCCGCGGACCATTTTCATCGGATATGTCCGATCGGGAGTTTGATCCGATGGCGTGTACACACCATCGGATCAAATTCCCCGCCGCCAGATGGCGCGGTGACGCGGCGGTGACGTTGACGCCGCCACGTCACTGCCACGTCACCGCAACAGAAAGTTAAACACTTCTGCGCATGCGCCGAATCCATTCGGCGGCGGCGCGGCGGCGGTAGGGGACGACATGTCTGCTGGTAAGTGTACTAACCAGCAGACATGTCAGGCGGACAGATTCCACCGGATAGGATTTCAAAGCATGCTTTGAAATCTGTCGGGTGGAGAAATCTGTCCGCTAGCCCATACACACGAGCGGAGATGTCTGCTGAAACGGTCCATCGGACCGTTTTCAGCGGACATATCCCCTCGTGTGTACGAGGCCTAAGTGTAGCAACTAGTTGCTAAATGTTGTACCTACATTAAATGTAACCATATTGCTACACTTAGAGGATCCTCTCTTCTTTTTTATACTCGGTTGTGAGATGACGCTACTCTTATATCAAGACATCGCTTGTATAACAAGGCAAAATGTATTAAAACATTTTGCTTGTCTTGCAAAATGCTTTCAAACCAAGTTACTCTTAGATCAAGGTTTTACTGTTAGACATGTTCACAGCAAAATTTTTCGTATTATTTTGTTCCGTTTCGTATCGTTCCGTAGGTTCGTACCGATTCGTAATTTCGTAAGACGCCCGTTTTCCTGTTCGTTCCAATTCGTATTTCGTACGACGCGATTTTTTCGGATTCCGATTGCTTCGTATTTTGGTTACCGTTTTATTTTCGTACATGCGGGATGATTCATTATTCTGTTTAATTTATTGTCGTTTCTTGTTAGACAATAATTTTCGTGAATTTTCGTCATTTTGTACTTTCGTAAATATATCGCGGGATTCGCGGCACTTTCAACACGCGGATCATTCATATATACTATTGTTAAGCCCCGTATACTTGGTCAGACTTTTTTTGCCAACAAACATAAAAACTAACGTTTTCCGTTCGTTTTCAAAAAATCCGCTCGTTTGTAAGCTCCATTAGAAAACCATTTTTGGGTTCAAAAGTCTGGCCAACTGATCTCCTTTCAGAAGAAAATCCACGGAAAAGTTTTTTTGGCTTTACTGTACTCGGCAGTCGGCACAAAAGAGAAGCTGATTCACTAACTACACTCACTCACTGCCCATTCAAAAAAAACGAATCAAGTACACAAATTTACAAACAGACCAAAAAAACTGATTTACAAAACACACAAATGAAAATATGAACATACGACTGAAACAGAACAGAACAGAAAGGATTTAAAATACAGAATGCAGATCATTCGTTATAGATGTCATTTTCGTTGTTTTGCCGTTTCTTTTTTGTCGTATTTTCTTAAGATTGTCGTATCGTTCGTATTTGCGCTTGTTCGTTATGCGGCTCATTCGTAATTCCGTCGTTTTCGTATTTTGGTGCTTTCATTCTTTCGTATGTACACACTAATCCGCCGGTACGAAAATGAACAAATTCGCACGAAAATACATTCGTTACGAACAGGAACGCACATATCTATTTTCTGTATTCATAGGCCCTTCAGTTTATAGTCCATATAAAATGATTATAGAAATGTGAGGTTGTATAACCATAAAATGTACATCCACAAATGGCAGCCTCCACAAGGAGATTAGAAGCAAAATCCAGCAGGAGCTACAGAGTATAAAAGAGAAGAGAGGTGCCTCTGAGTGTAGCAACATGTTGCTAAATGTTGTACCTTCATTAAATATAGCCATATTGCTACACTTAAGCCGTATACACACGATCGGTTTGTCCAATGAAAACAGACCGATGGACTGTTTTCATCAGACAAACCAATCGTGTATGGGTCCCATCGATCTTTTTTCCATCGGTGAAAAAAAATAGAACATGTTTTAAATTTTTCATATGGATAAAACTCGTCTGTGTGGAACTCCATCGGAGAAAATCGGAGACAAATCCATGCATGCTCAGAATCAAGTCGACGCATGCTCGGAAGCATTGAACTTCAATTCTCTCAGTACGTGGTAGTGTTTAATGTCACCGCGTTTTGGCACAAAAATTTTTTTGACTGATGGTGTGTAGGCAAGACTGATGAAAGTCAGCTTCATCGGATATCCGATGAAAAAATTACATCGGATTAGATTCCATCAGATATCCGATTGTGTGTACAGGGCTTTAGAGGTGCCTCTCTTCTCTTTTATACTAGTTGTGACATGATGCTGTTTGCATATTAAGAAATTGCTTGTATATCAAGTTAAAATAAAAAATAGCTTGTCATGCAAAACGCTCTCAAACCAAGTTACTCTTAAACCAAGGTTTTACTGTATTGGGTTTGCATCTACTTTAACACAATACTTTAAATTAGTATTAGTTACACAAAAACAACCCAAAAGTAACATTTACTAATACAGACATGTGTTCCCTGGCTTAGCAGAACCCACAGCCTTCAAGTAAATGCACAAGCACTCTATGGACCCAGTCATTCTTCAGCATACACTCAGCATACACTCATTAGCAGCGGTAACCATCATTTTCGTTTCCAGAGCCAGAGGCTTTCCAGGCAAAAGATGAGATTAGAATTGTAGTGATGCAGTATGCTGAACTAGTGGCCTTTGAAAAGGCCACTTTTAACTTGAAAACTTTATTAAATAGTAAAATTACAACAAAACCTCTATACAATTAACGGATATGTTAAACTGAGAACTTAAAACTATGCTGAACTGTGAACAAATCAATATTTCCTGTTAGATGAATGTGAATGATAAAGTGCTTGGTGCAAGTGTTGCATTTCTTTGCTATTAAGGAAAAGGTTAAAGTATTTAAGGAAATGTCAGAAAGAATATCCTAAATATGTGCAATGAGTTCAAGACTATATATTATTTTACAGAAATGAAAAATATCCTATGGTATGATTATCATAAAAACACAATAATGGGTTTCTATCGTGGCCAGTACATAATTGTGCCTGATTGCCCTTCTGACTTTAGGAAAGGACATAGAGTTAAAGAACACTTTGCAGTTCAGCACTGGTATTTACCAGATATATTTTCTACCAGATATTCATTTATTAATTGAATATATTTCATGAAAAAGGATCTCAGGTACTCAAATTACAGTATATTACATGCAATAGAGAAGACTACAGTAATCTCTTTTTTATGTGGATTTAAATGTAAAAAATATTTTCTAGGTATAGAATTATTGCTCTCGCTCTACCAATCGTGGCGATACCTCACATGTGTGGTTTCATCACTGTTTTCATATGCAGGCGCTGTTCACGTATGTGTTCGCTTCTGCACATGAGCTCTACCGGACGGGCGTATTTAAAAAAAAAATATCTTCTTTACTTGACCTTTTATTTATTTTTTCACACTGTTCTTTAACCACTTCAGCCCCGGAAGGATTTACCCCCTTCCTGACCAGAGCACTTTTTGTGATTCGGCACTGCGTCGCTTTAACTGACAATTGCGCGGTCGTGCAATGTGGCTCCCAAACAAAATTGGCGTCCTTTTTTTCCCACAAATATAGCTTTCTTTTGGTGGTATTTGATCATCTCTGCGGTTTTTATTTTTTGCGCTATAAACAAAAATAGAGCCACTATTTTGAAAAAAATGCAATATTTTTTACATTTTGCTATAATAAATATCCCCCAAAAATATCTAAAAAAACATTTTTTTCCCTCAGTTTAGGCCGATACTTATTCTTCTAGCGGCTGCAAAAGATAGGACGTAGAGCTACATGCTCTCGCGTAGCAGTGCCGACCTGCCGCCGTAATATGACGGCGGCTGGTCGGCAAGTAGTTAAAAAAATTGTGTCACTTTTGTTCCTATTACAAGGAATGTAAACATTGTAATAGAAAAAAAAGCACAACAGGACCTCTTAAATATGAGATCTGGGTAAAATGCAATAAAAAAATTAAATAAAAATAAAATTTCATTTAAAAAATTTCTCTTTGAGAGCTACGGGTGGAAGTGACGTTTTGACGTCGCTTCCGCCCTGCAATGGTATGGAAACGGGTATAGGGGAGAGCAAAGATCTGACAGGGCGGATTTTATTGAATACTTACATTATTCCACCCATGTGCCTAGTTGAAGGTGTCATTACAGTCCTCCCACTAAGATCTTGTAAATGATCCCATATCTCCAGAGAAGACACTCCTGCACTGGGCTGGGGCATCTTTTCAGGAAATTTAAGGTACTCATCATTCCAGAGAAATTTAAGTTTTGGTCATTCAGAGATTCAGATGTATCCGAATCTCCAAATTAACCAACTAAGACCCGGACCAAAATGCACGTAAAGGACCAGGCCCCTTTTTGCGATTTGGCACTGCGTCGCTTTTAACTGACAATTGCGCGGTCGTGCGACGTGGCTCCCAAACAAAATTTGCGTCCTTTTCTTCCCACAAATAGAGCTTTCTTTTGGTTGTATTTGATCGCCTCTGCGATTTTATTTTTTGCGCTATATTCAAAAATAGGGTGTCATTGTTGAAAAAAAAACAATATTTTTTACTTTTTGTTATAAGAAAAATCAAATAAACTAAATTTTAGTCAAACATTTAGGCCAAAATGTATTTAGCCACATGTCTTTAGTAAAAAAAAAATCACAATAAAAAAAAATAGCTACCTAGCGGGAACAGCGACACTAATACAGCGATCAGAAACATGAACGCTTAGTGACGCTGGCAATAGGGAGTGAAAGATTTAACTAGGGCGGTGATCAAGGGGTTAAAACTTTATTAGGGGGGGGGTACGGGGGCTATTCTGAACCTAACACTAACTGCCTGTCACACTGCCTGTCACACTGACACTAAATACAGTAATCATACATATATGATTACTGTATTCAGTGACACTGTGACAGGGGGAGGGGGGGGGGTGATCGCAAGGGGTTAAGTCTGCCTGCATGTACTGGTGTCAGTGTAGTGTTGTGCAGACTTAATGTGTGATGTGATCTCTCCTCAGCGGCGGTTGAAAATACCGCCGAGGGGAGAGATCACATCACTTCCCTCTTCCTGTGTTTACACAGGAGGAGGAAGTGACACGGCGGGGAGCGCGCGGATTGGCTGGGTTCGATCCGGAGGGGGCGGACAAAAAACGAATAGCCGCCCCCTCATCCCGGATCGCTCGGCCAGCCACGGGGACCGGGGGGGGTCCCGATCGGACCCCCGACCCACGGCAAGGCAGGCACGTATATATACGTTGATGTGCCTGCCTGTGCCATTCTGCTGACGTAAATGTACATGCGGTGGTCCGCAAGCGGTTAAATAGTAACGAGAGTCATTAAAATTTAGTTTTGTATATTAATTTTCTAATGAATTCCAAATTTTCAGAATGATTCAAATTTGGATCAGTCTAAAAATGATTGATCAATTTAAATTCTGTATGAAGAATAGCTGGTTGTTAAGGAGTACTCCAGGAATCTTTCACAATATGAAAAAAAAATGGGCTAACTTTACTTTTTTCTTATTTTTTATTTTTAAAAAATGTACCTTTTACCAAAAAGTGCGCTTGTAAGACCGCTGCGCAAATACGTTGTGACAGAATGTATTGCAACGACAGCCATTTTTTTCTCTAGGGTGTTAGAAAAAAATATATATAATGTTTGGGGGTTCTAAGTATTTTTCTAGCAAAAAAAATATATATTTTATCTTGTAAAGAACAAGTTTGAAAATCAGGCCTGGTCCTTACGTGGTTAAGGACGCGACGGCCAGCTTCCCGGCCCGCTCCCCAACAACCAACTATTCTTCACACAGAATTCTAATAATTGTATTATTTTTCGACCGTTCCGAATTTGAATCGTTCTGAAAATTTCAAATTAGTTTGAAAATATTAGACAAAACCAAATTAAATGAAACAAATTGAATTCCAAAACGAATCAAAAATTAAAATTAGTAACATATTGAATCTATCTAAAACAAAATGAATTTTTCCGTTCTACATTCTCCGCATGTCTAGCTTCTGCTTCCCGTAGTCTGAACTCTGCTGTACAGCGACTGCAGGGGGCTCATACCATGTCAATTTTAGGTAGTTTTATTTATATTTAAGAATGTATTGCAAGTATTATTAAATACAGAGCTGCATTGTAGTTTATCTATCTGCCTTAAATGGACATATTAGGCTAACACATTTGTAAAGATTCCTCTGTACTAGTTTACATTATCTTAAATAGGGTTAGCTGTCTTAACTAGTCTTACATAGATTAAATGTATTTTTAAATGTTTCAAAAGTTTCCACTCAAACTAGAAGAGGACAGGTTCCTTCTTTCACAGGGAATGCACAACTTTTCTGCCCAGTTAATGTGTGGTATTATCTACTCCATGGTGAGATGCACTTATATTTTGTACATCTCATGTTCATTGGTACACTGTTTGTTTTGATGCTTGAAAACATTTTGATTTGTGGCTATTACAACTAATGTCTACTCGCATTGCATCATGCTGTGGTCACTCTAAAAACTGTGATTTTTTTTATCTTTGTTTATCTTAAAACCTTTATCAGTAAATCATTTTACGATTTAAAAAAAAAAACTAAAAGTTTTGTTTCATACAATATAAATATATTCTGTGTATTAAAATGTTTATATTTAACACAATTAGCTGATACAGAATTGTTTGTAGCTTTATCAATTAGTTGCCTCACCATAGCAATAACTGCAGCTCCAGCACCAGCCAAGGCAACAATAAAGAGATGGAATGTCATGTTCAGCTGCAGAGAAAAAATAATAATAATAAAGCATACAATATATGTATTATTACATACATAGAGGAAGAAAACAAATGTAATAGTGTCTACAACTAAACTAAAGCACAGCTGATGGATACAGACATACATGTTTTATTAAACCAGGACTAAACCAGGCAATTGTAAAGTCAGTTTTTTTTTCTTTTGTGTTCTTTTAAAATAACAAACACGTTATAGGTACCTGTTCTGTGCAATGGAAGATGGATAATTTTGAAAGGAGAGAATCTAGTTGAAGGCCCGAATTATCTGGGTTTGTCATAGTGCCAGAGCTAAATGTTTAATGCTGCGTACACACGATCATTTTTCGGCATGAAAAAAAAGGAAAGTTTTTAAAAACTACATTTAAAATGATCGTGTGTGGGCTTCACATCGTTTTTCATCTTCTGAAAAACGACCAAAAAAAATTTGAGTATGCTGCATTTTTTAATGTCGTTTTAAAAAATGTTGCTTTTTGGGTTGTAAAAAATGATTGTGTGTGGGCTAAAACGACGTTAAAAACAACATTTTAAACTCGCACATGCTCAGAAGCAAGTTATGAGATAGGAGCTTGAATGGAACTTCCCCTTTAGAGTGCCGTCGTACATGTTGTACGTCACCACGCTTTGCTCATCATTTTTTAAAAACAATGGTGTGTGGGCAACATCGTCTTTAATGATGAAGTTGGAAAAACGTTGTTTTTTCTACATGATGAAAAACAACGTTTTTTTCATGCCGAAAAATGATTGTGTGTACGCAGAATTATAGTCTGGACATATAGGAGAGCTGACAGAAAGCAGCCTTGGAGGGTGAAATGTTTTATAGGTAAGAATGGACAAAGAGAGCATTGATATGTACCCCTGCAGAAGAGGATGAGTACAATCCTCTACCAATTTGAGATAAAATGAGCTCTAGAAAGTGTCAATTTAGAGAAGGCTTCTTTCCATGAACAAAACCAACTTGATAAAGATGGATTAAGCTTGGCAATACTGGTTGTAGTCTGTTACATTTTTAGGTCAACTTCAATTAACGATATGGGCCTAAAATTGATACAAAGAGAGTGGTCCTTGCCCAGCTTCAGTATTAATGAGATATTAGCCTCAATAGATTCTGGGGGAAACTAGGAGCCCTGGGAGATGGAGTTAAAGACCTTTGTTAAGAAAGGAAGAAACAGTGGGCAAAACATCTTATACAATTTAGCAGCAAAGCTATCTAGACCATGAATTTTTCCAGTGAGTTTGATGGCATTTGTCACGTCATCTTCAGTAAATGGACCTTCTAAGGAGGAACTAGTTTGTTCATCTAACTGTGGAAGGGAAGTAGAGGCAATATACACTGCCATTGTTGTCTGAATTAACCTCCCTGGCGGTCTTCCCGTGTGTGGCACGGGGTGAGATTTTTAAGCTAAGATCGGTAACCCCGTGCCACACACGGACTTGCCTCGCTGGATGCAGAAAAAAGTTTACTTACCTTTTCTCTGCGATCCAGCGATGAATCTCCGCAGTACACGGCGGCCGGATGTCCGCCTGATGCTGTGTGTACCGCCGATTCCCTTCCCTGCGAGCGTCGCGACGTGGGGGGGGGGGAATGGCGCCAAATTCAAAAAAGTAAACAAACACTATACATACAGTACTGTAATCTATAAGATTACAGTGTACTGTATGTAAAAAATACACACACCCCCCTGTCCCTAGTGGTCTGCCCAGTGCCCTGCATGTCCTTTTATATAATAAAAACTGTTCTTTCTGCCTGCAAACTGTAGATTGCCCATAGCAACCAAAAGTGTCCCTTTATGGCAAAAATTGTTTTAGATCAGCTAAAAAACAGCGATAATAAATCAGAATCACTTGCAGAATTTAGCGATATCGATTTATGGGGAAATTCGTCATAAAAAAAATAAAATAATGACAGCAAAAATTCTGCAACTGAGCAAATTTCAGTGATTTTGATTTGATTACATTATTGAATAATTTTTACTATAGTTATATTATTATTTGTTATAATTTTTTATAATTATTTATTATATTATAATTTTTAATAAAAAAAAAAAAAAAATCATACCCGGGATGCCTATTAGACTCTTGTTTGGATAGATTTCAGTGAGTTATTCCTAAGAATTACAGGCCTACAGTATAAAACGCCAAATTCCCTTGCAAATAATGGAACCGCTTTAAGCACCTAAAATCTGAAAGAATCATACCGCCAGGGAGGTTAACAGCACTTTCTACAAGCCTTCTTTGTACTTTTGCACTTTGTAAACATTCAATTGGATGTAGCCTTAGATCAATCCCAAGTATCAATATGGCATGTAATACCACATTTTCTTTGTCAATATACACAATATTGTCCAAAATATATGGATGCCTGCCTTAACATGCACATGAACTTTAATGGCATCCCAATCTTAGTCTGTAGGGTTCACTATTGATTTGCCCCACCATTTCCAGTTATAACAGCTTCAACTCTTCTGGAACGGCTGTCCACAAGGTTTAGCAGTGTGTCTATAGGAATGTTTGACCATTCTTCCAGAAGTGCATTTGTGGTCAGGCACTAATATGGACGAGAAGGTCTGGATCACAGTCTCCGCTCAAATTCATCCCAAAGGTGTTCTATCAGATTGAGGTCAGACCTATGTGCACACCAGTTAAGTTCCTCCACCCCAAACTCACTCATCCATGTCCTTATGGACCTAGCTTTGTGCACTTGTGTGCAGTCATGTTGGAACAAGAAGGAGCTCTGCTCTATGTTCTCCCCAGTGGCTGGCTTCAGTGAAGAAGATAGATTGCCAAAATGGCTGCAGTGCCTATGTGGTGATGTCACCCAAAAGACTTACTATGGGGGGTCCGTTGTGTGTCCTCAACTGAAGTCAGCACTGATAGTCGATCATGTGATCGAAAATGGAGAGCCCTCAGATAAGGCAAACTTAGATAGAATTTGACTGGACTTCTACTTTAAGCCCAGAAAATATGTATATAGCCGTATATAAAGTAATACTTGTATGTTCCAGATGCTATGCTTCAGACTTGTGTATCTTTAATATTATATAACAGAATGAATGCTGCCACTTTCCTAACTTGGTTAAGCCAGCATTTGCATACCTTTTCAAATTAGTCAGGTGTTAGTCATGTGAAAGGGATTATACAACTCACATCAGTAGATTCACACATCCTCAGGAATGTTTCAGATGGGGTACACAGTTTCTTTTCCTCACCGATTGGTACAATGCCTAGAATACAGGAGTAATCAGAATCAGTGCAAGTCCAACATATTGCAAGAGGGATTCTTCATCCTGACATCTTTTAGGTCTATAAATAAAAACAGTGAATAGCAACTAATCATACAGTACCTGTAAAGACGTTCAGTAAAAGCTGTTTTATTCTTTTTTTTTCTTATTTTCCCATAACAAATTGTATTTGGATAAAACTAAAGCATACAGTAGGTATGAACAATAATCATATGATGAAATTCCGAGAACAGAGTAGTACAACAAGTAAGTTCAGGTTGACCATGCATAAACCAGTAAAGGTGAATGTAGTGTCATCTAATGTGGTAAGAGATCTAAATCTAAAGCATAGAACTTCATGTGGACCAGATAAAGGGATCACCCAAAGCCTTGGTGAGAGAGCAGAGGTCAATGTAGACCTTCGGGCCACAAGTAACATGACCTGAGTGTGGTAGTGTTGGGAGAGCCAGAGCCGCTTATAAGTTTGTCATTGTTGGCTACATGGGTAAGATTATTAGTGTGTGATTCTCAGGGTGTGGATAAGTCGGTTGGAATAGTTTACATTATTGGTGTAGCACAAGAAAAGAAGGAGGGAGGGTGAGTAGATACTGGGTGCCGTTTCTTCAGTTCCTTACTTTCTTCCCATGTATTATAATAGATACATGTGACTCCATTGGGAGTACGGATGTTCTATTTTACCATATGCACAAGCGTTCCTTTTTTTTATTTTTTATTCTTTTATTCTTTACTTATATCTTTACAGGAGATAGAGAAAAAACATAGTACACCATTTCATAGAAAAATTGTTTCTTATATACACCATACCTAGATTGGGGCCCTGTGGGTCCAATATTTCTATATCCTTGTTTCTCCATGAAATTTCAAGTCTCCTGTGCTTTTCAACCCTATTATACATACAAGTACAGACACCCCCCCCCCCCCCCAAAAAAAAGGATTATAAACAAAGGTATTTCTCCCATGCCCCAAGAAGGGGAGGGCCACCTGTCCAGGGTCTTCTATTTACTACCAATGTACTACCAACAAGCATTTCTATTATACTTCTAAACATTTTTAATTCTTTCAGGTTCCAAAAATATATATTATATGTATATTTTTGTATTAGATCCACGTCAATGTCATTGATCTTCTCTAGACAATTCATAGTTGCGGCCTGTCCGCTCCTCAGCACATCTTTCAGAGAGATGTCTCTCATAAGCAATGTGTACCTGATTTATTTGAGTTCAGTTCACCAAATGCAGACTTATGAGAAAGGGTATACACCTACAATATAGTGAAGTTCTTTAAATGCACAGCTTATTGGACACTACCTAAGCAACATCAATTGTGTGGATTTATATCAAGATATAATCTTCAGGGAATAATGTAGTCCTTTGGTCAGGGAACCGTTGATGTATGGCACACACTTCTTAAAGAATATGATACATAGTCAAGCACAAGGCCTTTTATTGTGCCCCTCTGTGATATAATGTGGCACAGCTTGCTTCCCTGAAAAAATATATAGCTCTTACAAGTACCAGTAATCATCTGTTGGTAATAAAAGCCATCTATATTTGAAATGAACAAAAGCAGTTATAATAATGTTCACAGGAACTTCTGACCTGGAAACTAAATCACAGAAGACTACTGGAGTCAAGCGTTAAAGGAAAAATATATATTTGTGCCCTTATCCGGGGACAGTGGCTCAGAGCATGAAGGTGGACAGAAAAGACAGTCTGACCTGATATATTGAACATCAAAGTTACATAGACCTTTCTTTAGGCTTTTTTCATTCAGTAATGTAGATCATTTTTGTTGAAAGAAATCTTTCTTTGATTTGAAAAATGACAATGCCTTCAGTTAAAGGACAGCCATATTACAAATTACAGTGTATATCTACAAATAAAATAAAAATGATAAAAACAAGTACAGCCTTTTCAGGGACATTTTCTGAATATTCTGATACATACTGTATTTGGCCAGACATGTGCATAGTAGCACATTCTAGGTTTGCCATATGTCCGGGGCTCACCCAAACAGTCTGAGTTTTGACATATGTGTCAAGCTTCTAAACCACCTGAAACCCTGACACATTCTTCAGACCAGACTGTGGCTCCCTACAAGAGACGCTAATACGCTGAGCAGAGGACGCTGCAGATGAACGTGCAATTCTTGGGGTAGCTAAGGAGGAGGAGCAGAGTGGCCGCCTAAAGGACACGAACGGTGGCCTGTGTGCAGCCTGAGTGGTGAGAGGCAATTAAGCTGTGAGAAGGAAAAGGGATCACTGTTCTGCAGGAGTGTGTGAGGATGCAGTTGGACTGTGAAAAGTGATGCTGGAGTAGCTGGAGGTGTTTGAGTAGCTGTACTGCTAAACACTGAGCGCTGAGGACATTGGGCCAGATTCACAGAGCGATTACGCCTGCGTAACAGGAGATGCACGGCGTAAGTCTAAATGTGCGCGTGCGTTTCGATGCACGGCATCCCCAGAACGAGATACGCAAGAAATCTACTTTTTTTTGTCCAGCGTAATTTCGTTAGACAGGCACATCCATCAGCGCAAAACTGCGCTAGACAGACCATTGGTTTGCTAGTCAAATATGCTAATGAGGGACTTACGGGGATCCACAAAAGAACGTTGGGGCAGCGCAGGCTACGCAGTGTGCGCAACAGCAAAATGTCCTGTCTAAAATTAGACCATATAAAAGCTGGTCTAAAATTTGAAAAATCGTCTACATGTCAGAGAAAGCAACACTGTTAGTGAGGAGCTGAGCAGTCACACGTGTTGCACAACAATCTGTATGCCAACATGCCAGTGGCATCCATGCTCATAGCTATACTACTGACTTTAGATGAGCAAAGAAGGAGGAGGGCACTGAGGAGGGCACTGAGGAGGGCACTGAGGAGGGCACGGGATTTTTTTTTTTTTTTAAATATAAACTTTACAATTTAATCTAATCTAATACAATATTCTTATCTGATACAAGCCCCTCAATCTTCACTCTTCACGGGAGAGGATATACTGCACACGCATAGACATCTATGGCATGAGTGATTCTGAGGTGTCTCGCATCTTCAGATTCACCCCTCATGCCATCATGGAATTAACCACAAGCTTGCAGGAGGACATCACCAGCCCAACACATGACACTACCCATGACACCCATGACACCTACATATACAATCAGAGCCCCATCCCCACAGATTTCGAACAGAACATGTATGGGGACAGCTGGCTGGTTGGTGAGTAACATGGGTGGCAGGCATGACTGCCCCCCCCCCAATGATGCACACATCACAAGGGACACATGCACTACTAACATCCTCCTGTTTTTTCCCTTCAAGGTGACTCTGCATATGCACTGGGACCCCATCTCATGACCCCATCTCATGCCAGCTCACATTATGCATCTTTGCACGTTAAACACACACATTAATCATGGCACAATGAGAATGCATGCATGCACACCACTGTGGTCCCTAGCACACACACCCCACATCCTCATCACATTGGATTGGCACAAGCCACCACAAATGAGAGTGACACCCCTTTTCTGGCAGGAATGTCACCCCCACATTCCCAAATCATACACAAACAGAACCAAAAAAACAAACAATGACCAGCGGAAAGAATAAATAAGCCCAGCAAAAATATAATTTTACAAAAAAAACTACAAAGAAAACACATAAAAGACAAAAATCACTCTGCAAAACAGTCCCCAAATATCTCAAAGACACGTCACAAACAAACAAATAAACGCTAACAAACAACAGAACAAAAGCACCTTGCTGTATAGGGAGGGATACAAAGGGATGTACTTTTGCAAAGGAAGTGCGTTTCTGTCTGTCTATTTATGCTGTCTGCGTAGTTCTCTAATTTGCCCTAGTCCACTTCCAATTTCACTGATTGCGCCGTTCCTGAGTTGGGAGCATGCGCACAGAGGTGCTGACCATGGTCTCCTTCAAGCGCGCATGCGTGAGCCGGCCGGCCCTTCATTTGCATGGGGTCACGGCTCATTTCAATGTAACACGCCCACGTCCTTCCCAATTTGTATTACTCCGCCTTACGCCTCTGAAATAACGTTACGCATGCGCAAATTTCTGCGTAAAAGCGTCGAGAATAGGGTGATTGCGCGGCTACATTGCGCAAGTCTAACGTAAAGGCGGTGCGCTACGCCGGTCCAATAATGCGCAGATGTACCTGAATCTGGCCCAACGTGTGTACTGAGAGTGTGGTGAGTACTGAAGTATTATGACTGAGGCACTGTGAGAAGAAGGGCACTGTGAGCATTGTAGGCTTGTGACTAGCCTGAGCACTGTGAATACTGTAGTCTTGTGGCTGGGGAACTGTGAGTACTTAGGCACTATTACTGGGGTATTGAGAGTACTGAGGACACGGAGTGGGCTTACTCTGGATCTGCAATCTGAGCACAGGAGAACCCTGCAGTACACAATGAGAGGTCAGAGTAAGCTTTGTGTGGCTAGGCAGCAGAAGCGGAGCTGAGCTGAAAAACCCAGTGATGATCATCAATGAGGCTGAGTGAGAGGACACCTGTGAGTATTGAGGGGTTGTGAGTAATTGGGAGCCTTGTGAGTACTAAGGGCTGTGAGTAACTAGGAAAATTGTGAGTACTGAGGGCTGTAAGTAACTAGGAGCATTGTGAGTACTGAGGGCTGAGAGTAACTAGAAGCATTGTGAGGACTGAGTAAGTGGAAGCATTGTAAGTACTGAGGGCTGAGAGTAACTAGGAGCATTGTGAGGACTGAGTAAGTGGAAGCATTGTGAGTACTGAGGGCTGAGAGTAACTTGGAGCATTGTGAGGACTGAGTAAGTGGGAGCATTGTGAGTAATGGAGACTGGGAATAACTTGGAGCATTGTGAGTGCTGAGGATGAAAGAATATTTGCTTTCTTTCTAACTAATAATATGCTACATACCCATGATCCCCAAAGCCATATACATATGCTCTTACCTTACAGCCATAGGGTAAGAGGCCACCTTACATTATAGTGTGCCATACAGAATCGGAGAAGTCACTTTGCACCTTATTTGCTCTATTTAAAACCTTTGCACAGAAGAAGAAAAGGCACTTTGCACACACTTTATTTTCTTTATGTAAGACCTTTGCACAGAAGAAGAAAAGTCACAGAATTTTTTGCACGTTGCTTTTTTTTGCACATTCCGTTGTTTTGCACAATAAGAAAGAAAATACACTGTCTATATCACTTTTCAGAGGGGACCCGACACTTGGGCCCATTCCCCCACCAAGACTTTTAATTTTATTCATTTATGCGATTTTCACATGTGCACACTGTCATTTTTTGTATTTAGCATTTTATTGTATTTTCTACTATGATGAATTATATAGCACATAGTCACTTTTATATCTAATTATGGATGGATTTTAGTTTACGCCACTAGTGTAATACTATCTAGATATATTTACCAGCTAGTTACTATACCTAACAGCGCAGCACTATTTGTTTATCTATTCATATCACAATATTCGTGGTCGGAAGGTAAGCTATTTTATCCTGTCACATATTGAGGTAAATGTATTTTGTAACATCCTAGGTTCTGAACCTTTCAGTTAATGTATGGTTGGATTTGTTTCTACACTGGCCTGAAATGACAACTCCTGACAGAGGCAATAAGCACAAAGTAGATGGGCAGAGCAATAAATCCCAATGGGCATTATAGTACATTAATTATATCTCCTACTTACAATCTGTTACTTTTATAGAGTGATGGGATTACCGTATATACTTGAGTATAAGCCAAGTTTTTCAGCACATTTTTTGGTGCTGAAAATACCCCCCCCCCCCCCGCCCGGCTTATACTCGAGTCAACTTTTGCGCCTGACCTCCCGGACTTTGGGGACCCGGTACTGGCCAAACCTGGCATACATATAGCACCTCTTCCTCTACAAGTGTGCAAAGTTCGTTGTTCGGGGGACCCAAGGGCCGGGGAGCACTGATTTTTTTAATTCGGGCCCCCCTTCTATATACTTCCATGTTAAACATAAGTCTAGTCATGGACACAGTGAGGCATGGGCAGGGCCGTCTTAATGGCATCATGGGCCCCTGGGCAAAGTAATGCTCTGGGGCCCCTACAATGGAGACAGTGCAGGTAAACAGAAATTAAATAGGTAGGAGGTAGGGGATATCTAGGGTGTAGAGGGGTCAGCGTGCTGGGGAGATATCTGAGATGTAAAGGGGCAGCCCAGGCTCAAGGACCAGCTGCTTTGGGGAAAGGGCAGGGGCCCCCCATGCAGCTGGGGCCCCTGGCCAGTGCCCAGGTGTGCCCTCTCATTAAGACAGCCCTGGGCATGGGCACAGTGAGGTATAGACACAGTGAGGCATGGACACAGTGAGGCATGGACACAGTGAGGCATGGGCACAGTGAGGCATGGGCACAGTGAGGCATGGGCACAGTGAGGCATGGGCACAGTGAGGCATGGACATAGACACAGTGAGGCAAAGTGAGGCATGCAGAGGGACACCCTAGGCTTATACTTGAGTCAATAAGCTTTCCCATTTTTTGTGGTAAAATTAGGTGCCTCGGCTTATATTCGAGTCGGTTTATACTCGAGCATATACGGTATATTCTCACTACTCTGTTTTTGGATGCTTCTAAGCTTCTATCTTGGATTGGAAAGAGTAAAGCTGACAATAAATGTTTAGCAGGGAATTTCTATCTATGTTTGCCCATCCCCAATCAAGAGTAGTTGATCGTTAGATTGATGTCTCTCGAAAGGCTATGTTGGAAACATTTTTTGATTAGCAGCTGCAGCTACTGATCAGTGCATTCTGACAGTGGAGGAGATCTTTTGTCAGAATAAAATGTCACAGTGGGGATCCACCTCGCTTGTGTGGATGGAGGAATCTTTTTTTTTTTTGGTGGGTTATCTATGGCCACTGTTAGGGTTATAACCATCTGTCTTTTTTTGGCTGGTTTTCCAGCTGCCTGCCTAGCTTATTTTGCTGCATTTATTGCTCCCCCTGGGCCCTCCACACCCCAACAACACCAAACTAATAGTGTTCAAAAAAGCAATTAGGGCTACATTGCTAACTCACATATGCCACATGCTATATCCACAAGTCCTTTATTTGTCCCCCATGATCTTCTCCAACTTGTGGCCCAGCTCCTCTAACATGTCTGTTTGATGGAAGCTGTTTACTCTCTACACCCTCCTTTTCCCTTATCAAATTGTATGCTAAAGTAAATTGACAGCAACCAATACTTTTGCCAGTTTTCATAGTATATGCACAGAAACATATTCATCTTAACTTTTCTTCCACATGATTCACTATGTTTCATTGCAAAGTGTTCATTAAAACTTTTAGCTAGTTCCCTAAAAATGATACATTGATGGTTGAAAGTGCTTTGTATGTAGTACATGCTCTATGATCGGATCTAAAAAAAAAACAGATCATACACTTTTTGATTGCATCTTTTTAATTGTAACAAAATAGTACATACCAAACTGACGAAGGTCCAAACAAAAATTTGCGTCACCAACTACTGTGGCATTTCGACAAACTGTCCAAAGATTGAAGTACATGTAAACCGGTAGTGAGGTGAAAGCTGTGACTCCAAGCCAGGCGAGCATGAAGAGGTACGTCAGCATAATAAACTACAAAATAAACACAATTATTTTTATTCAGCTTTCAGTGCAGTATCATTTTTCAAGCAACCATTTACTTATCTGCCTACATTAAATTGAAACGTGATATCCCTGCTGTTGGTTACTGCACACTGCATAACAGAACTGTTCTCTGCACTGCAAATACTAAATATTATCATAAAACCTTTTTAAACAAGACTCTAGATTTTTTGTTCGATGATTTTGTGCTGTTCACTACTATAGACAAACCCTGCAAGATGTCTGTACATCCATAAGCTCAGAAACAGGTGCTCTCAAAAGACATTTTATAAAGTGAGATGGCCTGGTTTACTACAACTAAGCATGGATAACATATGAAAGTTCTGGGTAGGATCTCACATCTGTTTGGGTTGAAATTACAGAAGCAGATTTTTTGCTTGATAAAGAAAAAATCTGTTAATGCCAATTTCGAAAAGATCACCTTAAATAAACTTTAATACATTCCTGTAAGTTCTCAATTTTTCTTGACACAATTTCCTCATTCAAATTTTGACTTCATATTTCTTCGTTATTGCATGACTGCACAGAAAAAAAGATTTTTTGACTTTCCTGTAAATTCTGTATCTTGGAGTACAAGACATAGGCTAGATATTCATAACCCGTGGTTATAGACTGCAACCTTCAGGTGATTAGACACTAGCAAAGCTTTTAGACCTCCCAGACACATCCCTATAACCCTATTCCACTCCAAGAGACCTATTTTTTTTTAGCAAGCAATGCACAATAACACAGGAACAGGGGAGGGAAAGGTAGCCTGTGTAATGTAGTGTACTTCAAGATACAGAATTTACAAGTAAGTCAAAATTATTTTTATCTTAATCAGAAAGTGCAGGACAAAGGATGTATAAACCTTGGGGCATCCCCATCAAGGCAAACATAACCTGAGCAATAACAAGGCAAATGGAATATTCATAAACACTGAGTAACAACAAGGTAAATGGAACCAGCAATTGCTGGTTGTAGGGCTTGACCTGCAAGAGTAAAGGGTGCCCTTAAAAGCTTCTCCAATTTCCTGTCCGCAGAGTCCTTAAATGAAAGAGCATCTTCTACAGGCACAGTAAGATGATTGTTTAAGACTAATGCCGCGTACACACGATGGTTTCGTCTGATGGACCGTTTTCATCGGTGAAAAAATGTAGAACCTGTTTTAAAATTATCTGATGGTTAAAAAAACGATCGTCTGTGGGGAAATCCATCGGTTGAAAATCGACGCATGCTCAGAATCAAGTCGATGCATGCTCAGAAGCATTGAACTTAATTTTTCTCAGCACGTCGTTGTGTTTTACGTCACCGCGTTCTGACACAATATTTTTTTTAACTGATAGTGTGTAGGCAAGACTGGTGAAAGTCAGCTTTATCGGATATCTGAAAAATATCTGAAAAAATCCATCAGACCGTTTTCACTGGATGAACCAATCGTTAGTACAGGGCATTAAAAAGCAGGTCAACAGACCACTTTTTTTTGTATACTTTTTCCACTGAATAGTAATTATTCTCGGAGGGGTGGACAGCTTTAAAGAAGAAACTAAATTGTCATAAATGGCCCATTTTATTTTTTCATGACTAAGAACTGTATTTTTATTTTTTTAGTTTGTAGGCCTCTTAGTAGTGGCCTGGCGAGACTGAGGAGAATCAAGTGCAACAATACCAAAACTTTTGCACATCGCAGAAGTGAACAAAAATAAAAATAAATCAGCAAGCATACTGCAGAAAGCATCAGGTGTATGAGAGGCTAGGGGAACAATATGGGCCAGCACTCTGCCATCAGTTGATAGGGAGGACATCTGTCTCCTGGACAGCATCCTTGTTTGACCACTCACCCCTCTCTGTGAGCACTGGGGTCATATTAGCAGCATGGTGGAGAGAAAACGAGTGAGCACAAATGCTACAATATTAGTCAGTACCAGTGTGCAAAAGTGTATTTGCTTTGGAAGAAATACAATCTCTAATGTTCAGTGTCCTACATGTGTGGATGTCGCTGCAATATGTAAAACTATTAGAGGTGCCTCAAAATTGTGTATCATTTTAAAGGGGGCCTTGACTGGAAAAATGTTGAGAAACACTGCTATAGGAGGTGTTTATTTGTATTTGTATAATGTATAAATCAATTAACTAGTCTGCAACTTCATTTTATGACCTATAATTTATATAACATGCCTGTGCATGCAAATACACACACTTAGGGTCCTTTTACATGGTCCATGTCCGTGTACAGGCTCCGATTTGCTCAGGGGGGATCACTCTGTTGATCCCCGCTGAGCAGGCAGATGACAGGTCTGTCTCTGCACAATGTGCAGGGACAGACATGTCAGAGCTCCGCTCTCCCCTATGGGGGATTGGATGACGACGGACTGTAGAGTCTGTTGTCATTCGATCCGGTCCGCAGATGGATGGAAAAATAGGGTTTTCCTCCGTCACACATTGGCGGATTGGAGCGGAACGGATGTCAGCGGGCATGTCACCACTGACATCCGTGGCTCCATAGACCTCTATGGAGAGCCTGTTCAGGACCGCCTAAAAATCTGAGGCCGCGTACACACGACCGTTTTCCTCGACAGAATCCATTAAGAAACTTGGTGGGAGAGCTTCTTTGCAGAGGAAAACGGTCGTGTGTATGCCTTTCATCGAGTAAACTGTCGAGGAACTCGATGAGGAAAAAAGAGAGCAAGTTCTCTTTTTCCTCGACGGTAGTCGTCGTGTTCCTCGTCGGGCTGGTTTTCCACGAGAAACACGTTGGTGTGTATGCTTAGAAACCCGCGCACCTTCGGTAAAAGTTGTATTTGTAATGGAAATAGCACATTTGTCATGCTGTAACAGACTGAAAAGTGCAAATCTCTCTTAAAAAAACTTTTACCTAACACGCAGTAACATGAGATTAGCAAAAGCAGCCCCTGCCGTTGTACGTGTTGAAGTCCCCGAGTTTGAGAACGAGGAGATTTGGTCTTGACAGTGTGTACGCAAAGACAGCTTGTCAAGTTTCTCAACAAGCCTAACAAGGAACTCAATGAGGAAATGGATGTGTCTGAAACGACGAGTTCCTCAGACGTGTGTACGAGGCCTGACAGGCGGACCTAAACGGTCTGTCCATGTGAAAGAGGCCTTATAAATATTGATAAACAGCATTGAATCAACATTTCTTATCCTAACACAGTAGATCTAAATTCAGTGTAAAAAGCTTTTTTTTTGTATTCCAGTCACATATAATGAAATGCACAGATATTTTAAACAGTTTAATAGCCAGGACCTCAAAAAAGGGCAACAAAAGGGGTGATGGCATTCAACTGTAAATTGAGGATGAATTTTAGGCAGTTGCAGCTGACCAGTCCTCGTATTCAGTAGGCTAGATACAACAATTATGACAAAAATATACAGTACATGCTCATTTTAGCTGCGTGGGTATGTTTATGTGCTTAGCTGACAATACAGTAGAAACAGATTTGGCAAATCACTTCTACTTCACCCAGGAGGTGTCTGCAGCGTAAAATATAACAAGGCTAAAAGGACGATCAGGTAGAACAGTCTGGGATGAGAAAAGTTTCTTTAGTGGGGACTGTAACTGAACTCTTTCTATGGAAATAAATAGCCTTGAGAATATATATTTTATTTACTGAATTTTATTAGAAAAGTGTATAACTTGCATTCAACTGATGATTTTTATATCTCAGAGACAGTAATGAATGAAGTAATCTGATTAGCTACAACAGGAAGGTTTGAGAGGCTGGTTCATGAATGGGCACACATCTATAGATGCCTGTACTTTTTATCTGCAGCAATGGGCCCCCCATTCACCTATGAATAAACCTTTAAATAAACTGAAGGTAGTTGAGCTCATCTAATCTGACAACATTATTTTTTTTTAATTTGCAATTATTTGCATCATGGGTGCAAAAAAAGCCAGAAGCTGATCAGCAGGAATTTCATGTGGTGACATTTGTGACACTTTTGACACCATTTTGGGACTATTGTCATTTTTACAGCGACCAATGCTATAAAAATGCACTGATTACTGTAAAAATGACACTGGCAGTGAATGGGTTAACATGTAGGGGGAGCTGAAGGAGTTAGGTGTTCCCTAGGAAGTGATTCTTGGTGATTGATGGTTGCATTATTGATTTTAATGGAAAAGTAATGGAGGGGGCACGAGCAGGGAGGAATATTACCAGCTTGGTTATAGAGAGATGGGCCCAGATTCATAAAGCAATTACGCCTGTCTAACTGGTGTTTGACAGGAGTAATTTCAAATTTCGCACGCCGTATCACTAGTTTGAATCCTCAAACCATGATACGGCGGCTTCGGGCTTCGATCTGAAAGGCTTACGTCTTCGTAAGCCTTTGGATCTACGCTGCGATATTTTTGCGGCCGCTGGGAGGAGTTTGCGTCGTTTTCATGTGTCGGGATATGCAAATGTGTTTTTACGGCGATCCACGAAGATACGAGCGGTCTTCGCAATCGCTTACGTCTGTTTTTTTTTACGTACTGTTAGACCAGCTTTTTGCTGGTCTAACGGTGCGTAGCCCATGTTAAGTATGGCCGTCGTTCCCGCGTCGAATTTAAAATTTTTTTTTTTTTTTTAGCGTAACTCGTTCGGGAATAGAAATGTCCGTAAACGACGCTACTCAAACAACGAATGACGTAACGACGTGATTTCGCGCAATGCACGGCGGGAAATTTGCGAACGGAGCATGCGCAGTTCGATCGCCGCGGGAACGCGCCTATTTTAAATGCTTCACGCCCCCTACTCGCGTAGATGGATTGCGACGGGAGAAATACACTACGCCGCCGTCGTTTACTGGACAAAATCTACCGGGATTCCACGTAGAGCCAGGTAAAAAACGGCGGCGTAGTGTATTTCTGATACGCTACGATAATCTAATTCTCTCTGAATCTGGGCCATTGCGTTTAGGAAAGTGGTGTAACATCCATGCTGATATGTCAGTTAGTAAGTGAGTAATGCAAGAGGAGACTGAAGGAGTGAGGTGAGGAGCAGACATATAGATTTGGGTGTCATCCACGTATAGATGGTATTGGAAGCTGTAGGTGGTTATCAAGTGAACAAGGGAGGAGGTGTAGATAGAGAATAAAGGGGTCCAAGAACAGAGCCTTCGGGGGCCCCCACAGAAAGAGGCAATGGAGAGGAGGAGACAGAGTAGTAGTTAACACTGAAGGAGTATCTACCTGACACTTACATAGATATGCTGGTTGGTATTAAAATAACAGGTTGCCTACATGTTGTAAGACTTCTTGTTATGGGGATGCAAGTCGGTATGCCCAGAGTGCCACACTTGCTGTCTGTAAAACCAATCTGTGTTCCTCGCTGATCATTACAACATCATTGTAGTTTTTTATTCCTGATTTTTTTGTAGCATACATTGCTGCATGTGGCCTTAGCTTATTATTTGCTGACGTGTTTGACAAGGGCCCTATTCTGATAACTGCCATGATCCCTACATTGTCTAAAACTGGCATTAATTATAGTTTGTAAAACAGAGCCCCTATTTTTTATACAATACATAATCCAATTGGAATCTAGAAGGAACCTCTCTTTATTTCCTGTACTCCATCTGTGTTCCTGCTAATGAGAATCTGCTGCCTATCCACTGACATTGTTTGGCACCAATTACTAAGGCATTAATGAAAACTCTTCACACTTTATTCATGCAGAACATTTCACTCCAGTTGACTCTTATGAGCTTTCTCACTCTACATGAGCAAAATATAAACCGCAGAATAAAGTGAAAATAAAACCTTTAAGCTGGAATACAGCAACATTAATCAGTGGCAGATTTATAATTGGGTAGATAATACACATGCCTACAGGACAACGAACAGTCTGACATGCAAGCCTCAGACACATCAATGAATCATCAGCTATTGATGGCTGAAATGGTTTGTGAATGCAACCCGAGCTGATAAAGCTTATTCTTAATTATTATAGAATAAAAATAGATCTCATACGTACAGCATAAAAGGTATACTTTGCAGTAGTCTACGTCTCATTATACTCAGTTATGATCCGAATGTAATATCCATGTTTATTTCTAAATATATATATATATATATATATTTCATTCATTGTTTTTCACAATGTCGAAAAAAACAGGTCTAAGAATGAAGCAACCGTATTAGCGGTACACAAATGTATGCTAAGGGGGCACTTTAAAGGGTGTCAACAATATTTTAACAACGCAAACAAGCTGCTTCCAGTGCCCAACACCCAGGATAGGCACAGCTACTTCGGAAGAAAGCTTCTGCATTTTTTTGTTTTTAGTCATTATGATTCAACCGAGTCAAACAAAATTATTTATTTTAATTGCAGAGTTGGAAAGCAATAATTTTACAGGTTTTTTACTTTCAACAAAATGTCTTACACCCACTGGTAGGGCCATCTATGGGACTCCTGCTTTGGGAACCTTTGGATCAGCTGTTTTGGAGTATTGAGAAACACAGCATTGTGTTTATGAAGACATGACATATGTGTAATATTTAAGTGTAAAGTAGTGTTTAGCCATAATATTTTATGTTGATATAAAGCACTAGCGCCTAGGTAAATGGCAATATATTTGAGCCGCTGCTGTCAATACTGTCCTCACTGGGGGGGGGGGGGGGGCAGATGGAAAATCGGTTAATGATGGACAGCGCCTGCTCTGCCAAAATGATATTATCATTCCAATGTGATACTCTGTGTCTGTAACTTGTACCTTATCTACATTATACAGATATCTATATCCTATTAGATGCGACCACTAAATGATACAACAATGTGAAAACATATTCAGTGCATTGGGATGTAGTATAATTTTGATGGAGCAGGCACTATCTATCATTAACCTATAATATTTAATGTAGCTGTTTTTTTGGTGAACAGTGATGTTATACACATATATTTTTAGTTTTTTATTAGTAGATAATGATGGCATCAATTTAAATTTTTAATTAATAGTATTATGTAACCCACTTTTATATTACTTACAAATACTACTTAAAGTGATATTAAAGTCTTGTTTTTGTGTTTAAAAATAACCAACAAGTTATACTTACCTTAACCAGGTCCTCCTCTTCTTGGATCCCTCACCGGCGCTCCTGGCCCATCCCTCCTGCCGAGGGCCCTCACAGCAAGCAGCTTACTATGGGAGCACCCGAAGCCAAGCCGCTGCTTTGTGGTTCCATTCAGACACACAGATTTGGCTCAGCCCTGTCCCCTCTCTCTCCTCTTTTGCTCACTGACTTTGTTTGACAGCAGTGGGAGCCAATGGCACCCACTGCTGTCTCAGCCAATGAGGATGGAAAGTCCAGAATAGCTGAGACTCTTGTGCAACATCGCTGGACCGAGATGTGCTCAGGTAAGTACTAGTTGGGCTGAGGGGCAGTTGCTGCACAAAGAATGTTTTTTTTATCTTAATGCATAGAATGCATTAAAGTGGATGTAAACCCTCACATATACTTTTATTCCTATTACAAGGAATGTTAAAGGGTAATTCATCATTGATTGAGGCCTTGTAATCGGGTGTTTTTTTAGGAATAGTGTGTGTCTCCGTCGCTTCCGTACGTCTGGTCTGGGCGTGCCTAGGTCCTCTTTATGGAGAGATGCAGGGTCAATAAGACCACATATCTCTCCTCCAGGCTGGAAAGCATGAGATTGTGAAAAAAAATTCACTGATCTCATGCTTACTAGCCGCAATCGCGCCTGGACCTCCGACGGTCATGGAGATGACTGGTGGCCAGTCATCTGTATGCTTCCCATACGGCGCTGGACGATTCTTTCTTCGGGCCCCCAATGGCACGGAAAAGCCCAGAGAAGCACTGGATGGCGGTGGGAGGGGACATCCCCCCTCCCGCCGCCATCCGGTGCTTCTTCGGGCTCTCCTGTGCCATTGTGGGGGCCCGAAGAAAGAATCGTCCAGCGGGACCGCTGCTATGATCATTCTTATGGTGTGCAGAATCGCCGCCGGCAAATAATGATATCTGAATGATGCCTCTAGCTGCAGGCATCATTCAGATATCCCCTCACATAGCCCAGGACGTCATATGACGTCCACCCAGGATGGGAGATCCCCTCTGTGGCCGTCATATGACTATGGGCCGGTATTGAAGTGGTTAAGATTTAAAAAAAAAAAACTTCTGCCTTTAGAACCACTTTAACGCTCATGGACGCTGAGCTTAAAAAATGCTGCTTTTTCCCTTTTTTATGCCTGTAAATGCACCTCTATGTTAGCTTATGTTTCTATGCACACTATGCATTTACAGGCATATTAGAGCCTTTGGGCAGAAAAGATGCTAAATGGGCATAAATATGCCTAAAGGCTAGATGCGTTTAGCACTTGTGCATTCATTCCATTGGCCAAAATAAATGAACATTCTGGCCAACGGAATTCATAAATGCTCAAATGCTTGATTTGACCAAACGCAATACATGGGTTTAGGCTCTGTTGTTTAAACTGCCTTTTCCTGCCAGGAGTGGACATTCAGAGGAAAAATAGGCCAGTGTGCATGAGGCCTTAAAATAAGATACCAATGGGAATTATTTACTGTATTTGTTTTACTTTAACCACTTTCCACTCTCAATCTGTGCTGGACGTACTTTAGGTTACGTTCTATTATAGGAGCTAGAAGTTGGTGTCACACTAATCACCCTAACCATCAGGAACCATAATGATTTGTTCCTGATTATGTGTTAACTATGACAGCCAATCATGGTAATCACATGGGTTTGTTCAGCTACTGGTTCAGTTCTTACCACGTACAAAGGCAGACTGAAAGCTTCAGACAGAAAACTACAGCTTTCTTTGTGCAATATATTTGACTTAAAAAGTTCATTAATTATTAAATTATTAAAAAACGCTAAGTGTAAAATGTATTTATGTAGACAATTCTAGCTATTTGTCAGCTTACATTACAAAAACCTAAGCAAGGTATTAAAACATGTTAACCGAGGAAATACTGACACTAAATTTGGTGTGAGCATCTGGACTTTAATGACCTCCGGTCATGAACTGGTTTAGGAGAAACAAGTGAAAGCAATCAGAGAGCCATAACACATGATGGAAGGTATTTACTAACACTGAAGAAGGCAAAATCGTGTGTATCTCTGCATAGAAACCAATCAGCTTCCAGGTTTTATTGCCTAAGTTTAATTGAATAAGCTGGAATTGGAAGCCCATTGGCTACCATGAAAAACTGCATAGATTCTGAGTGCTCCAGTTTTAGTAAATCTACCCCATAGTCTGCTTCAAGGGGTCAGTAGAAAGGTGGCAGTAGAGTATTGCCTGAAGTCTGTGCTGCGTTATGTCTTTGCTCTGCTTCCTATTTTATTAATCCCATACCAAAAGTCCAATCCAGGTAGAATCTGACCAGTAACTGGTAGGAACATCTTAGTACTGACATCAGCAGTTCTGTACATGAGAGGCAGCGAAAACTGCAAAATACAGTAGAGATGCAGGGATTCACGAGGGAAAGCACTAATCGTACTCTTCCGGAAGTGATTTCTCTTTCTTACATCAGTGTTTGGCAGCATGAGCAGTGAAAGTATTTACAGATACTCCTCGTTTAACGACTTACCTGTTTACCGACAACTCAGACTTTACGACCAGCTCTCCCCACCAGAACAACGCGCTATACATCATTGTATTGTACAGTACAGTACAGAATTTTCGTTTGTGTTCTGTACTTATGCAAATTAAAACAACGTTATTGAGCTGGAGTTTTGTGTTTCGACCTTTTTTTTACAATGCAGTACAGTACAGTAGTTAAAAATGCTTAAACTATTGACTACTTGTGACTCCTCGTTTAACAACCAATTCATTTAACGACCTGGTCATTGGAACAGAATCTGGTTGTTAAGTGAGGAGTGCCTGTACTATCTTTTTTACAGATAACCATTTTATTCTCAGTTTTAATAAAATCACAGCTTTACATTTTCTCTGGAATATACCTTTAAGTAATAATCTATGACGTGTAAACTATACAAAAAAGCTGTCTGGTCATTGATTTCTCCCTCTATTAACTCTCATTTGCACACAAACTTTTTTTCTGAGCTAGTTTTCTGAAGATACATACCCATGCGCTCACACATCGGCCACAGGTTGTGATTTTGAAATCTCCATAAAGATCCTTAATGGCTCCAGTTGTGAAGAATCCTTCCACCATCAGTAAAATGCCATAGACAAAGAATGCAGCTGCTATGCCATAGATGACATATTTAAAGATATCAATCCTGAAAAGAAAAAGGAAGGAAAACAATAGTCAGCTGAATAAAAGTAGTCCCTAAATCCATGAATGTAAACAAGATGTCCAGGTCACTGAAACAACTCCACCAAACATCTGAAAAAGGTTCCACTTGCTCTCAAGATGGAGTACAGCAGGTTAATTATGGGCAATGGTTTTAGAAGAAACTATAACACTTCAGGGATGATAATAACGAATCAGGTGCTAGAAGTACTAAGCACTTACGCAATAATTATCATTCCATGATATAAAATATGTGTCAGTAAACAATTGTTCCCATACAGAACCAATTATTGATAAGCTGCTCTTTACCTCTACCTCCCAAATCCTCATCTGCAGTATTTCAACAATGTATAGAATTGGTAGTGTGAGAAGGGAACCTTGCACCAAATAATAATTAATAATACTTAATACTGTATTTGCTGCAGAGCTGTATCCTGGCCTAGGCCAACAAGGCCCAGGCCTAGGGCAGCACGTTGCAGGGGGCAGCACGGAAAGAGTCTCCGCCGGCTTGCACTATTAGTGTAGCACTGTTAGTGTAGCGCCAGGCGGACTGGGCAGAGAGGCAAGCATTCCGCAAATGTAGGGGGGGGGGGGGCAGAGCTTCTAATTTTGACTGTCCTATCATCCTGGACCACAACCTTCCTCACTGTGCTATATGTTTTCTGCTGTACCATTGGCATGGTTATATCTTTTTAGTCCTCGCCATAAAATTATCAGAATTTTGTGCCTAAAGTAGAACTATAGGAACACTTTTCTATTTAATATTGGATAGAGTAAGGGTGAGGGAAGGGCAGGTCTTTAACAGCAAAGGGTGTGGCCTTGACAGGAATGGGTGGGTCATATTTAAATTAGGGGTGCACAAGTTTAGTCAGTCCCAGGGCAGCACAAAACCTAAATACATCACTGATTTGCTGGGGTATAAAAACTACCTTTTACACTTAAAAAAACTGGCCAAAAAGCAGGGGTCGTCTTATACGCCGGGTCAGCTGCTTGAATGCCTGCTGGATGTGTGGTAATACTGTATGTAGCTTTGGCTACATACAGTATATACCGCTTAGCCAATCCCAGTGAGCGATGTATTCAAATGAGTACAGAGCTTGCTCGGATTGGGGTAACAACCTCTGCCAATCCGAGTGCCTACATACAGTAACCTGCTCGGATTGGCTTTGAGAGTCAGAGAGGTGTGGGCTGATGATGTTACAGCCTCTGCCAATCTAGGCAGGCTTTGTATTCATTAATAGAATACATCGCTCGCCATGATTGGCTCCATTTCCAGCAAGAATGAAGAAGAATATGGCTCCAGAAGAAAGAAATATGAAGCATCGTAATGGGGGTCATCTTATACGGTGAGTACAGGCAAAAAATCGTAAAAAAAAAGTAAAATTAGGGGGTCGTCTTATACGCCCGGTCGCCTTATACGCCGGCAAATACGGTAAATTAAACCTTAATATATGTATAGCTTCTCCCCAAATAACAGTGGAAAACACTGTGCAATTGGAAAAGGTAAGTGATAGGGGGCGCTATGTGATTATGATATGTGCCTAAACTTGCTGACCATATTACATGGAATAAAGTGATATGTGCAATAAAAGGTGCTGCGTGGGGTACCTGCCAGAAAAAAAATCTACACAGTAATAATCACATGCTGCAGAAATCTCCCTCCACTAAGTCTGGCTGCAATCATTTTAACTGTGGGCAGTTGAAGCTGCTGCCTGTTCACTTCCTGGATTTACACAGACACACAGAGGCACGCCTCCAGCTCTGCAGCGTTCATTGGCCCTCGTATGACTCACCCCCCCATCCCTTCCTGGCAAAATCTCACAAGAGTGAGAGAGAAAAGTGTGCATGATGTCATAAGCTTAGGTTTTTTCCAGACACGAAACAGGAAGAGGGCTGTATAAGGTATTTACTGGCAGGACAAAAATGTTTTACTATCCAAAATTAAAACAACAAGGGCAGAGGATTTAATAGATGGAAAGATGGAAAAATTCCTGAAGGTCCGCTTTAAGGTAAAAAAAAAAAAAAAACTTCTGCCATTAGAACCACTTTAAGTAACTGTGTTAAAGCATTTAACCTCTGTACGCCAGACTGTTTTATCCCCTTTCAGTCAAGGCCATTTTCAGTTTTCAGCACTGTCACATAAAGTCATTTTAACACATTTTATACACAGTTATTTGCAATTAAATCCCAAAACCCATTCTGCTACTCCTCCGGAGTTTGAGGATACCACATGTGTGAGATTTTTTCAAAGCCTAGAGGCACAGAAGGGCCCAAAATCTAAGAAGCACCTTTAGGCTTTCACAAAGCATATGCATGCAATTTCATGACTATCTATCATATTTCTTGAATCTCTGGAGTGCCAGGACAGGAGAAACACCCACAAAATTACCCTATTTTGTAAAGTAGACATTAAAAGGTATTTACTACAGGTTTTTGGAAAATGCAGGAAAGAAAATGAAAATATATTTTTTTTTATACAAACTTGTCAATTAACCACTTAACGCCCGCCGCATGTTTATGTACGTCCACAGAATGGCACGTACAGGCAGATGGGCGTACATGTACGTCCCTGCCTTCTTGTGGGTCGGGGGTCCGATTGGGACCCCCCGCGTTACATGCGGCAGGCGTCTTACCTGTGGGAGCGATCCGGGATGAGGGGGCGGCTGTTCGTTTTTGTCCGCCCCCTCGTGATCGCTCCCAGTCAATCCGCCGAGCCTCCGCCGTGTGACTTCCTCTGCCTGTGTAATGTAAACACTGGCAGAGGAAGTGATGTCAGCTCTCCTCTCTGCGTTATTTTCAATCCGACGAGAGGAGAGAAGACATCACAGTAAGTCGCACCAACACTACACTGACATAGGCACACCTAACCCCTTCTGATCACCCCCCCCCCCCAGTCCCCTGTCACAGTGTCACTGATTGCAGTGATCATATATTTACTGATCATTGCATTTAGTGTTAGTGTGACAGGCAGTTAATGTTAGGTCCAGGGTAGCCCCATACCCCCATAATAAAGGTTTAACCCCTTGATCACCGCCCTAGTTAACCCTTTCACCCCCTATTGCCAGTGTCACTAAGCGATCGGTTTTCTGATCGCTGTATTAGTGTCACTGTTGCCGCTAGGTAGCTAATTTTGTTTTATATTGCGATTTTTTTTTTTTTACTAAAGACATGTGGCTGAATACATTTTGGCCTAAATGTTTGACTAAAATTTAGTTTATTCGATTTTTCTTATAACAAAAACTAAAAAATATTGTTGTTTTTTTTAAATGTCGCTCTATTTTTGTTTATAGCGCAAAAAATAAAAATTGCAGAGGCAATCAAATACCATCAAAAGAAAGCTCTATTTGCGGGAAGAAAAGGACGCAAATTTTGTTTGGGAGCCACGTCGCACGACCGCGCAATTGTCTGTTAAAGCGACGCAGTGCCGAATTGTAAAAACGCCTTTGGGCATTTAGCAGCACATTGGTCCGGGGCTTAAGTGGTTAATAAGTTATTTCTAACAAACTTCATAGGCATACTAAGAATTACAACCCAAAACACATTTTACTACTTCTCCCAATTGTGGTGAGACCATATTTGTGAGACTTTTTCACAGCCTAGCCATGTAGAGGGGCCCAAAATTTAAAGAGCACCATTAGGCTTTCTAGGAGCATAAATGGCTCCTAATAGGTAAAAGATAACAAAAATAGCATACGTAAATCTAACTTCTTGACTATTAAATTATTGGTCACTGTGAATTGTGTAGTGGTAATCAGAAACACTCTGATTGGCTGCACTACGGAGGGCTCATTCACATGTGAGGATGGGGGTGTTTAAACCTCACGGCTGAGCTGCGGTTTTAGTGTCCCCCAACCACTGCCCCCTTTAACTGTAGAGACAGCAGCCAGGGGTATATACGTGACTCGGCAGCAATGCTTTGCAGCTGTGGCAGAAATTATACCCACTGTCACTCTTGGTGGGTATGGTGCCCACCAATCACAAACCATTTACAGTAAGTGATACAAACACAGATCGCTCTTCAGACAGCACCTGACATGTGAACAAGACCTTATGGTCACACTGGGACTGGTGTGGTGGTGACTCAAGACACTGTGACTGGTTGCATCTGTGTCTGATGAAATTGTACTGTGTCACAGTGATCAGAGACAATTGCTGGCTGCATAGACATACAGTGATATCAGAGCAGCCAGCCATTGTTCCTGATCCCCACCACAGCAGTACAATGTTACCATAGTGATACTGTGCTTGCTGACTGTAGTAAGCAATGAGCTTTCTCTCACAACTTACAAATGCTATGAGAGGAAATGGATCAAAGGCTGGACCATGCAGCCTTTGTTTACAAGTGTGATTGCTATTACCAATAATTTCCTATCCTGGTATTTAGGGATATAGAACACTATTGTGGGTTAGGCAGTCTCTGAGGAAGTTGGGATACCAACAAAATGGTCAGACACTTTTTGTCTCCCATTGATCCTGTGGTGGTTCTCTCTATACTCTTCTTTTATGGATATATTTGAAGTCTCATGAGAGTGAGTGAACTTTTATGCTCCTAAGGCCGCGTACACACGATCGGTCAAAGCCGATGATAACGGACTAAAGGTCCGTTTCATTGGTCCAAACCGATCATGTGTGGGCCCCACCGGTCAGTTATCCTTCGGTCAAAAAAAAGAGAACTTGCTTTAAAATGTAATCGATGGACGCCTAAACGATCGTTAGTATGCAAAAGCATTGGTTAAAAAGCTGCGCATGCTCAGAATCAAGTTGACGCATGCTTGGAAGCATTGAACTTCGTTTTTTTCAGCACGTCTTTGTGTTTTACATCACCACGTTCTGACACAATCGTTTTTTTTTTTATCCGATGGTGTGTAGGCACATCAGACCATCAGTCAGCTTCATCGGACCATTCTCATTGGATGGACTGATCGTATGTACGCAACCTTATGGTCATCAATTTAATGGGCTTCTAGCAATATGGGTGATATTTAAGCCATGTATACGTGGCCTCAGTGGCCCCTGCAGTAATCTGTGTTTGGACATATCTTCATACTATAGATTGCAGGTTAAAGTGGAGGTTTACCCTAAAACAATTATCTAACATTACATCCAGCATACTAACGACACAGTATGCTGGTATTTTTTTTTTTTCTCCGTACATACCGTTTAATTTTTATTTTCGCCCCGACTTGTGGGTTCTGATTCCCATGGGACTGGGCGTTCCTATTGAAAGCTTAGATGATTGACGTTGCTTTATGCGCCATGGGAAGTTTTTCACCAGACATCAATCATCTAAGCTTTCAATAGAAACGCCCAGTCCCGCGAGAATCAGAACCCGGAAGACGGGGCGAAAATAACAATTAAACGGTATGTACGGAGAGAAAAAAAAATACCAGCATACTGTACATGTCGTTAGTATGCTGGATGTAATGTTAGATAATTGTTTTAAGGTGAACCTCCACTTTAAATCCACACGGAGACCTGAGGATAATGTGAAAGCCATATACATGTGGTCTCAGTGGTCCCTATAGAAACGTATGTGTGGACATTCCTTATTACAGACTTATCTCCAGATAAAATTCAAAGATGGAAGTTTACTTCCTCTTTAAATACATGCATTATGAGTTAGTATACAGTGTATATATATATATATATATATATATAAAGGAGAGGAGTTTGTGGGGCTTTAGATGAGGGAGCGCCATGTCAAAGGGACAAATTACATAAAATTTGATTTACAGTACATGATTTATTGGTTACAATCTTATATACATGTCAAATATTTTGTATCAAATAGATAGGTAGTCACAAGACTTACTCTAAATATGCTGCTACATAGCATGCAATACACAAATAAAAAACAGACATGGCAGATATACATAATAAAATAGATCAATTAGAAAACGTATGAGATATGAACAGGTGATTGTTGGCATCTAGTGGCACTCTACGCGTTTCCTGGCATTACAGCCATTCATCAGGAGTGTTTTAAAAATGGTATACTGAAAATAAAAATAAACACGAATAAATGGTAATGCCTAATAAATAGAAAAGGACAGGGACTGCGTATGGTGAAACCATCAGTAGTGGCTTCCCCGCCCATCTCGTGTGTGGTCAAAGATGGAAAAGACATCAAATTGATGTCACTGACACTGTATATACAGCCGATGCACAGGAGTCCAACCCCCCCCCCCATCTAGCAAGTGGGGGGGAGAGCCGGGCTGCCGCGCATCGCAACCCCGGAGCGTGAGAAACCAAACAAGCCCCCCCCCCACCACAAAAAAAAAAAACCCAGACAGCACTGGACAAGGGGCCGGGAATTGATCTTGTGACAGTAATAAGTCAAAGGTAATACATGGGGAAATGAAAAGTATGGGGATTTATTGAAAATAAAAAGGAATCTAAGGAACAGTATCACTGGACAATAATATAAGGGCAGTGAACGAAAGTTGTGAGTTGGTCTGGTAACTATACAGTAATGGTTCGAATGTAATACACAGAGAATTGGTGATATAGGGATATATTAGGGAAATCAGAAAGGGATATAATAGCAGTATTATTAAATGTCATGTCATGCATCTGCCCCTCTTCTCCTTGGCAGACACTGGACCGGGTCTCGAGGTTGTAGAGTAAGTCTCCCAACTTTTTCCATCCTGTTGGGACACAGTCCCTGTCCTTTTCTATTTATTAGGCATTACCATTTATTCTTGTTTATTTTTATTTTCAGTATACCATTTTTAAAACACTCCTGATGAATGGCTGTAATGCCAGGAAACGCGTAGAGTGCCACTAGATGCCAACAATCACCTGTTCATATCTCATACGTTTTCTAATTGATCTATTTTATTATGTATATCTGCCATGTCTGTTTTTTATTTGTGTATTGCATGCTATGTAGCAGCATATTTAGAGTAAGTCTTGTGACTACCTATCTATTTGATACAAAATATTTGACATGTATATAAGATTGTAAGCAATAAATCATGTACTGTAAATCAAATTTTATGTAATTTTTCCCTTTGACATGGCGCTCCCTCATTTAAAGTCCCACAAACTTTTCTCCTTTATATACCAAATTAGGGATGGAGGCCGCCATGTGTTCTATTAGTGTGTGTGTCAGGTCACATCCATTTACTATACAAATATATATATATATATATATATATATATATATATATATATATATATATATATATATATATTATTTATGTCTTAGGATGTATTATGCATTTTTTCTATTGGAAGGATTGTTTAGGGTACAGCTTTTTTTAATAGGTATACCTATGATTTTAATATGTGTTTTGTGTCTTTAAAACTATTTTACAAATGCAAATGTTTGTTAACCACTTCAAGACCAGACACTTTCACCCTTTCTTAAAGTGACAGTTATTGCTCTCTTTAGTATCTGTGTCTACCCTACACACACTGCAGCTGAATGATGCTTTAAGGGCTTCAAGAAAGCTAACTAATTGGCTAATCTAAGATTTCAGAAGCATGTCTTTTAGACTGTTCCTATAAAAGTTGAAGCCCGCATGGTCAAGGCCTTATACTCCCCTCTGTATGCACGTGAAGAGGACTAAAAAAATCTCCTGTAAAGCTACTCTCACATTCATTATTATATTTTTTGGATGATTTATGTGTTAGATTGGATCTAGGATTACTTTTTTCTGGTGTATTAAAAGAAACACTTTTATTACAAAGTGATATCTATTGCTCCTTTGCTGTGAATTTCATCACCTGAAGTGACTAATCAGTGAATTTATGTTAGAGACAAAATTTGTGGCAACTGTCGTTTTTGGTCAACAATAACAGAAAATAAGCTGTTTTTAATCTAACATTCCATTTTCAAATACATCCTCCTAAATGAATGCTGTCTTGAAACCTCTTCAAGGGACCACACCTGAACTATGAATCATATTTTTAGTGAATGCACATCAACGTCATAGTTAGATTGCTACATAGTAGGTGAAGTTGAAAAAAAACAAGAAGACTCAAGTCCATCAAGTCCAACCAATGTGTGTGATTATATGTCAGTATTACATTGTCTATCCCTGTATGTGGTGGAATTTAGGTGCTTATCTAATAGTTTTTTGAAACTATCGATGCTCCCTGCTGAAACCACCGTCTGTGGAAGGGAATTTCACATCCTTGCCGCTCTTATAGTAAAGAACCCTCTATGCAGTTTAAGGTTAAACCTAGTTTCTTCTAATTTTAATGAGTGGCCACGTGTCTTATTAAACTCCCTTTCGCGCAAAGTTTTATCCCTGTTGTGGGGTCACCTGTGTGGTATTTGTAAATGGAAATTGTAATGGTCAGGGGTTAACGCCGTTTACAATATTCCATTCCACCAACCCAAGACTGCTTAGCGACACTCCACAATCCAGCAGATGAACGCGGCCCATAGGATTCCCCAGAAAACAAGACACACAGCTCTGTTTTCTGGTTCAAAACAGATAGATCTTTAATGGTAAACTCAGGCTTCTTATATAAGTCAGTAATAAAATAACAATGGAATATAAAAAGCCGCGCCCCACACAGATTATTCAAAATAAGTTACACCAATATCATTGCTGGTAAACAAAATAACACTAAAGTCCATTGAAGTCCATAGTGGTAAAAATAAAAGTTCCCAGAAGCGATCCTCTGTAAAGTGTCACCAAGCGAACACACTCCAAAAGGTGCACCCACCACCGAGTGAATAAGCAGCTTACCAGAGGTCCGTCATAAGTCAGCGTCTGACTGTGACCCAGCCAACGGCCTTTAAATCCTTATGGTTCCCAAGATCAACCCGAATGGACCAGGACGGGACACTTCTGTTACACTACAAAGTGATTCTCTGTAACTTCAGGTTGGCAGTGGAAAGATTCTCTTCATCTTTTTCAGAGTTAGCAGGTAGTACACAGTCTTTGTGGCCAGGAATTCCTCTCTACCTAAATCCCCAGAGCAGGAAATCACTTAATTAGTACCTTGAATCCATCATTCAGTGCTCCCTGGGGAACTGGTAATAGACCCAGACAAGTGCTTGATCCACAACACACTCTTGTGTTGTGGATCAAGCACTTGTCTGGGTCTATTACCAGTTCCCCAGGGAGCACTGAATGATGGATTCAAGGTACTAATTAAGTGATTTCCTGCTCTGGGGATTTAGGTAGAGAGGAATTCCTGGCCACAAAGACTGTGTACTACCTGCTAACTCTGAAAAAGATGAAGAGAATCTTTCCACTGCCAACCTGAAGTTACAGAGAATCACTTTGTAGTGTAACAGAAGTGTCCCGTCCTGGTCCATTCGGGTTGATCTTGGGAACCATAAGGATTTAAAGGCCGTTGGCTGGGTCTCAGTCAGACGCTGACTTATGACGGACCTCTGGTAAGCTGCTTATTCACTCGGTGGTGGGTGCACCTTTTGGAGTGTGTTCGCTTGGTGACACTTTACAGAGGATCGCTTCTGGGAACTTTTATTTTTACCACTATGGACTTCAATGGACTTTAGTGTTATTTTGTTTACCAGCAATGATATTGGTGTAACTTATTTTGAATAATCTGTGTGGGGCGCGGCTTTTTATATTCCATTGTTTTCTGTATATCACACGCTTGCTGCAGCCTGTAGTCCTTGGGGGGAGGGGTTTTATAGCGCGGTTTTCCTTTACCTTATTAATAAAATAACAATGGCTTAACTCCACCCACAACATCTACACATCTTTAGTCAGACTTCCTGGCACCGAGATAATCTACATAAGTTAATTACTAACCATTTACCCAGACAAGGTGACTCTAAGATAAGCTCTTTTCACCTGCTATTCAATACACATTTCATCAATAGAACTTTCACACAATACAGTGTTAATTAGCATCACACAATGAAAAGGTCTTTAGAAGCCAGACTAGGGTTAGTTTACATGACCATAGCAGACTTAATTACCCCCTTAACACTCTATGTTCCACATTGAATGAATCACTCTCCTATTGACCTGTTGGGTTCAGAATCAACTACCTGTAATATTTCAAGATATTCTGCAATACATTGTGAATCATCATTACTGTCCCATCTCATGTAATCCAAGATATAATTTCTCAATCATCCTATTCCCCTAGTGGACATAGGATGACCCTAGACACAAGAGTTATTGGTGAAGCTGAAACAGGAGTACCCCACACCCTGCAAGAGCCTCTGGGTCCCACGAGTCATTCCGTTACATAAATTATATCCCCTCTCAAGTGTCTCTTCTCCAGAGAGAATAAGTTCAGTGCTCGCAACCTTTCTTCATAACTAATATCCTCCAGACCCTTTATTAGCTTTGTTTCCCTTCTCTGTACTCACTCCATTTCCATGAGCTTGATGCTATAGTACCATATTTGTCACCTGTTATTTTCGAAAAAAGGCTGATTCGTTTTTAATCTGGGTCTACAATCCCTCATCCAAGCAACTTTGCTTATGGAGCCAATAATATAGTAATGTAAATGCAAATAGTATGGTTGTGTTAATCAGAAGTCCATAGACCAGTGATTAGGGTGACAAATGGAACAGAAAGGCAACATGTTGATCATGTAATGTGCTAGTCACAATTTCCCACATTGTTACAATAAAGACATTGATAACAATAATTCACAGCATATCTTATTACCATCATCATCATCATTGTTATATTAATACAGTTGTATCAACTAGAGGCCACTGATACAAAAAAAAAAGCTACATTCCACCAGCAAACCATTAAAGCACAACTCTAGGATAAATTAACCCCCCCTTCCAGAAATCCCTACTACCCCTTTCGATCTGATCTAGGACAACAATAAAAAAAAAAAAACATTTAAATCTCCATTTTCACTTACCTAAAGCCACAGTCACATGATGAACCAGCGCTGGGTCCCTTTCATCACTGATTACTTCTAAAGGGATCCTTCTTACAGGTGTCCACATCACTGTTTGATGTGGACAATTCCCAATGGCCTGCCAGCGGAGGGATCCTCTTAGGATCTTGAAGAGACAAAATGTTGGACCAATAGGAATGAATGAGACCAGACAGTAAAGGGTTAACAAGTGGCACTAGATTAGTGGTGCTCGCAGGAGGAAACAGCATCAGCAAAGGACCTGGATGTTAGGGTAGTGAACCCAAAACCAAAAAAGGATTATATTGCAGCTTACAAATCATTACGCTGCATCAGTTTTCTTTTCTTTGGCTTTTTTCCCCCCTCTGTTTTCACCTGGTGATCTGGCCAGTAACACACCTCCTGTATTAGTGGGGCACAACTCTGGATGAATGAACTTAGGAGGCACAACAGCATTGTCAGACTGGAGGGAGGGTAGTGTTAAATGTTTAGCAGATATGGACACACTAAAAAAATTAAACCAAATTGATACACTTTCCTGAGGAGTTTGTACTGTGAATATGAACAGACTTACTGGCTGGATCACCAGATAAAGATAGAAGAAAGAAAGCCTGAATAAACGAATACAGCCTTCACATCTAATAAGCGGTAAGCTGCAATATAATAAATATTTGCTTTTGTGTTTAATACTGTTTAACTGGTTTCACCAGGTAAGGAAAACTGCACTGATCAGGATGTGATTGAGGATGAGTGAGAGGGAGGTATAGGCAAAAAATTATTTTTAGGTGGATTTGAGCTGTAAAAATATTAAGTTGACATCTGACAGATTATGCATATATGCAGTAAATAGCTTACTCATAGGCATAATCTGCTTTTTTTCCTCTTTGGCCTGTCCTATTTACTTCCAAGTTGCCTTAGCAGAGTTCTAGATGCCTAACTTCATGTTAAGCAGACCGGTCAACTCAGCAGTTGGTCCCCTAAACACCCCCTTGTAGTGACCTCAGCACAACTGAAGTATATGGAATGCATGCATCTCCAACCCAGCTCTGCTTTTCCCCATTCAGCGCTTGTCCTTCTGTGCTCCGCCTCCACAGAGCCCTGTGAAAAGGGCTGAAAAAAATTTGAGAGAGGAAAAGGGAAACAGAGTCGGGGGCAAGGGTGTTAGAAAGGCCTAAGGCCTCATACATACTGGGCGTTTAACCATGCATGAGACTCCATCCAGCCCTGCTGCTGGCAGCCTGTAAAAGTGTATGAGAGGCTGACAATTGCTGTATCTGGATGGTGCCTTAGTAGGGCCGATCCGACCTATAGGCTCACTATGCAAGCCGCTTAGGGCCCCGCAAAGCTGCGGATTACTAGAGGCCCCGTCTGATTAGAAGTAATTTTCGGCCCCCCACTCCGCTTCTCAACTCGGCTGCATGGGAGAAGAGGTTTCCGACAGCAGAACACCCCTCCCCCCAACTTTAATGTGATATGTCATTTTTGGCAGCCCCCCGCTTCTCAACTTAATGTGACATGTCATTTTGCTTAGGGCCCCAGGGAGGTCAGGATCGGCACTGTGCACTTCTAATGTTTAGGGCGGTATGTGCCCAGGAAGAATGCTTGGAACACAGACTGCTTGCATTCCAGAAATGTGGCTCTGGGTGAATACTACCCTAAACTTTAGTACCATTCAGTGCACTGTTCAGCTCTGTCCAGTCGCAGCAGCTGCCGGCCTCTCATAGACTGCACATGCTACACTGTACCCAAGTGAAATTTTATAATTTTCTTCACACAAATAAAGCTTTATTTTGGTGGTATTTAATCACTGCAGTCCTTTTTATTTTTTACAAAAGAAAAAGACCAAAAATGTAGGAAAAAAAGTTTTACTTAGTTTCTGTCAGTAAATTTTGTAAATAAGTAATTTTTCTCCTTCACTGATGTGCGCTGATGAGGTGGCACTGATGGGCACTGATAAGCTGAACTGATTGGCATTGATGAGGTGGTAATAATGGGCACTGATAAGGTGGCACTGAAGAAGAGGCACTGATGAGGAGGCACTGATATGCCGCACTTATGGGCACTGATAGCTGGCACTGATGGGTGGCACGGCTAGGCGGCACTGATGGACACTGATGGGTGGCACTGATGGACGATACTGATGGGCATTGATGGGCAGCATTGATAGGTGGCACTGATAGCCAGCACTGACTGGCATCACTAATGGGCACTGATTGTTTGCACTTGTGGGCACTGGTGGTCACCGATTGCTGGCACTGGTGGGCATTGATTGCTGGCACTGGTGGGCACTAATTTCTGGCACCAATTAGTGACATGGTGGTGCTATATTGTAATCAGGGCACTCATAATCAGTGCCCTGATTACATGTTTTGTTGTTCCCTGCAAGTAGATGCCGCTGATCGGCTCTCCTCTCCACACGCTCTGTCAGTGTTTACATGTGACCGGCTGTAATTGGACACAGCTGACCACATGGTTAAGGAGCAGCTCTTTACAGAGATTGGGGTCGCGCAGAGTCCTAGCAAGACAGCGAGGACATATGACATTGTCCCAGAACGAGAGCTGCACCGCCCCACCGTCATTTGACGGTGGGCGGTCGGCGGCAAGTAGTTAATGGTAAAAAATTGATGTACCGGTATGTATCCTGAATACCTGAGGCAGAGCATTATGATGTATACATAGGTGTGCACAGCTTTTTGCAATAGCTAAAACACACATGCATTTCTCTGCAGCCTCAGCTGCACTGGACAGTTGATGAATTAAGTGCTCTTTGCTGTATGGCTTCCTGTTCATTCACAAACTGAAGCATAGTTAACATATTTTAGTAAGTGTGTTCACTGTGTTCATTTAGACAAGGAAAGGGCCAGTCAATAAGATATTGACCAGCCCTTTCCTCCACTCTCCACCCTGAAACATTCTCCACAGCAGCCAAGAAATAAGGAGGGAAGCCAGCAGCACTGTGGGGGGGGGGGGGGTCGTCAGCTATTGCCCACAATGGAACCGTCAGAATCGACTTTGTGGCGCTGTACCGATTCCCAAAAGTAGTTTCTGTACGACTTTTGGCAATTTCAATAGGTATCTGTGCAGGAAACCGCATAGATGTCTCTGAAATCTTCGGACTGACATGTAGGAATGAAATCGTGTGAGTTCAGCTAAACTCGCACAACTTCAATCCCACAGTCCTGGTTCATTTCTAGTCCATTCACATTGTTGTCAATTAAGCATTGATGAAAAGAGCACTCTTGATCCCCTGAAATGCACTAGCTACTTGTTGGACCTCTTAAGACCCATACACAATATAAAAGAACCAGGTGAGAATTTTAGTCTAAATCAATTTTGTACGATTTTTGTATAGTGTGTACACAACCTTCTATAGCCAATTCCAACCTTCTGAGCGACAATTCCCGAGGGAACAAGCTTCAAAATTTCTCATATGGGAACAGAAAGAAAGATTTTTGCTTAATATGTACCGTTTTCGTACGATTTTCATACAAGAAAAATCTGAAACGAAAAGCTGCGCATGATCAGAAACAATAAACCTTTGTAGTACGTCAATTTTGGTGAAAATTGTTTTGCAATTGGTTCTGATTTGCTGTGAAACAACTAAGAAAATCAGAAGATCAGTCGTCCAATTTTCTTTTAGTTTGTACCCCACATAAGCAGTGGTACGGAGCTACAATTGTACTGCTACAACTGTGGTCCCTATATAAACTGTTACAATCATGTGGTCCTGAACCAGATTATCACCAGGAGCAATAGCAGGTGGACAGCTGGCACTGTATAATCTCCTTACCTTTTCCTTGGTTTGGTATGGGTGTCAAGGTTTCTCTCCAGAATTACAAAAATATACTGATCGATTAACTAATTATCTAATGTGTGTGTGCTTTGTTGACTGTAGCAGGAAAACTAGACTGATCTGCTAAACTACATATGACCATGAAGCACACTGTCAGAGACATTCTAAGTAGATACAGCATTCTGAGCACAGGGAACACTGCTAGGGACATACTGGAAACACTTGACACTCTGTTAGGGATTCTCTGCCAAGGTTAAGCAGAGAACTTTCCAAATTGTCCATCTTGAGAAGTCCTGGGTATATGAAGCACTCTGGAATGATGTGTTCTGACATATTTAGCTGTGCAATAATTTGATTGGTGAGGTATTCTGTGTTGTGACAGACAGATGTATACTGAGGGCACTATCCTGATATACTAACATGCTAGAACACTGACATATTTTCAGGCCATCTTTTTTGCATAATTTCTCCACTTTTACTAAACTATCAAAACATTTACCTTGTAGATACAGTATAATAATAGCTATTCTTTAAAGCTGATGCTTTTTTTACCATGTTTGTCCATGGTATGCCCAACAGGGCATATATCTTAATCTACAGAGAACAGATTCTTTCCACCAGAATTTTCCATTGGAGTTTACTGGCTACCTTCTAAGCCAGCCCTCAAAATTTCCACTCGCCTACTAGCATTTGGCGAGTGGATTTAAGCTGGGGGCGAGTGATGACAGGGCTGCATGACCAATCTCCCTCCAATCTGTGCCTACACTTAGAGTCCCGATGCGATTGGCGGCCAAAGAGGAAAGGTGCATGCTCGGGAAAAGTAGTCTGGTGAGCCGCGCACAGGCAGAGCAGTACACAGGTGCTCTCCTTACAATTCTTATTAAGCCATGGGACCTAACAGTATGACCTCTCTGAGCCTGCCCCCTCCCCTGACCAATGTAGCTGGAGAGCAGGAAGTAATAAGTGAGGTGGAGGATTGCGAAAATTACCACTCTGGTGCAGCGCTCACTGAACGTTGCCCTAACATGAGAGCGGCAGCCTTCCAGTTTGTGCAGTTTTCTTCTCCTTGTGCTCTATGTAAGTGTCCAACAGTTCAGCCTGAGAACTGCAAACAGACTGGTCTCAATGTGTGCTGTGAGATGTCAGTGTGCACTGTGCGGTGGTGTCAATGGCTGTGCAGTTGTGTGGATCTCAGCGCTGGATTGTACTCCCTCTCGCTGTGCTGCAGCTTCTCTCCTCACTGCCAGTCTGAATAAAAGGGGGAAGTGGGGACATGCAAGCGTGGAGCCGCACACACAGGCTCTTGATGATGAGATGAATAGGAGAGAGAGGATGAATGGGAGTTGCAGAGTAGACAGCAAGAGAGAGTAGAAGCAGTTCTAGTTCCCTGTCCCTCTGGTCTGCCCCCAGTGCCCTGTCTCTCTGGTCTGCCCCCAGTGCCCTGTCTCTCTGGTCTGCCCCCAGTGCCCTGTCCCTCTGGTCTGCCCCCAGTGCCCTGTCCCTCTGGTCTGCCCCCAGTGCCCTGTACCATGTTGTTGTTAATATTTAATTGTGTAACTTGATTCTGCATAAAACATGTAACAGTGTCATTCCATGAGATAATCTACGAGGGCGTGTTTACAGGTGCAATTAGGCACAGGGCAGTGTATGAATTAGGTGGGGCAACTGGTGGCGAGTAACTATTGAGGCCTGGCTAGTAACTCAGGGCTTGAAATTTTGAGCCCTGTTCTAAGCTATTCATCAAGCTGCAGACGTAAGAAAAAAAATCCCATAAAATGCTTTTCAGAAAACCTAATTTTGATCAGAATATAAAGTTATTCCAGCCTTCCACACCACAAGCCAGTATAAAATAAGAAAAGTGTGAAACATTACATCTAAAATGTCACCTTAATAAAACCAAATCACAATTTCAGATAAATACCAATTTCTTTTTATATGATCTTTTTTTTTCATACATGTTTTCTGTTTTTGACATGCAAATGCTTAACAACAAACACAAACCATATTATTGGTCATACAGTGACATTATGGCAGTCATTAAGCAAAAGATTAGAAATAGTCAGTGAGTATAAGGGTACCACAAATTGCAACAGTTCAGACTATCATACAGTTTTTATTTTTACTTGCATTGTAAATAAAGATCGAGTTGTCCCAAATAGAAGTACACACTAAAAGAACATGTACATACAGGGCCGATCCTAGGCAGGGTGCATTGCACCCGGGCGCCTGCAGAGGTGGGGGTGCCGAACATCCAACAGACTCTCTAACAGAAGCCCTCTCTGTGTCCATCACAGAGGCCCCCCTCCAGGTCCCAATAAAGTACTCTGCTTTTCTTCCTGTATTTTATTTATTGTTAGGAGATCATGTAAGGATCCCAGGTTAATGAAGACTTTGTGGGGGAGCATCTCTGTGGTTGTCATTTCCGTAGAAACATGTGTAAAGGGGAGGAGTTAGTAAAATGATGACGCCCATGTGGGGCGCCAAAAATATTTCTGCACCCAGGCGCCTGTGACCCTAGGATAGGCCCTGTAAATATATACCATAAAACAAGGAAATTAAACCTGCACACATTGACTTGTGTTAGTTTCTTCTTTTGATAGGCACAGTATGCCTGCCCCAGTATGTTGATATTGAGGCTGTAATTGTAGGGTACAAACCCTAGATTCATAAAGAGTAATCTGTCTATAATCAGATGGATTGGCACCAGGGCTCCAGTCCTGCGGGAACGCGTGGGAACGGAGTTCCTGCACTTTTTTCACAGCAGGAACTCAGTTCCCTTTGCAGGACTAGAGCAGCCGAGCCATCCGAGTCAATCCTTCACTAAGCGGCGATGCCCAGCTCGAGTCACTGTCAGGGGCAGGCGAACCTTAGTAATCCTTTATTTTACTGCCCGCTTCCTGTATATGGATTCATCAGGTAGTGTGCGGATATTCCGTCACTTCCTCGATGCCGCAATGTCTCCTGGGAGCTTTTGTCATTGTTCCCAGGAGACATTCCGGAGGTCTGCCGCAAATTATCGCGGGATTTAGAAAGAACTTGCGGTTTATGTATTATGCATATGAGCGTATCATTTTTTTTTTTTTTTGTGGATCTTGGGTGGGAGTTCCCACACTTTTTTCCCCAGGACTTGAGTCCTGATTGGCACTAATCTGGGTATTGCTAACGAGGGGTATCAATTTGTTTGTACCATTTGTGTGACAGCCGAGTAATGAAACTATGGAGGATATAAAATAACATGGGAGCTCAAATCTATATGATTAAATTTAAACAACCAATAACTGTTAATAACTGTTAAAGAGAGCTTGCACTAGCTTGCCAACACGAATCAGGATATTGTGTGTCTTTTCCTGGCTTAGGAATTATTACTATAATTGCTTCCATCACAGAATCAGGAAGAGATCCATGAGAGAAGGCCATCCTCAGCATTTCTAACAATCCAGGTACGGTAGCAACATTTAACCATATTGTTTATATATTTCAGTAGTTTTGCGGAATCCACGGTTGCCTGATGATACCTGGAAGGTGTCTTTATAGCACAGGAGAGTTTGTTCAGCTCTAACGCTATTCTTGAAGAGACAGGCCCATGAGCGATTAAGTAAGTTTGCCATTACTGAGCTCCCCTTTAGGAGTCCTAGTTCCCTGACTGCTATTCTGATACATTGACGTCAATGTATTTTGAGTCACTGACCTGGAACAGGTATAGAGATAAGTAGTTCTTATCTGACATCCACCTACAACATGCTTAGGACTGTGACTAAACTATGCTGAATCAAGACACAGGCAAGCACCTAGCAATTTAAGAAAGGGTCTTGCAATGGCAGCACTCATACTTCTCTGATAAACTAAGTCACTTTAAGTGTACTATTGTAAAGATCTGGATACCACTGTGAAAAAAAGCTTGGAAACTCCTGGTTAAATGTAAGGATTTTCTAAGAAAAATATATAGTCAAACGCAAAACCTGCAAGGGACAAGCCTATTTATATTTCTTCACATTTTAACAAACTGTTGCTATGGAAATTGGAAAGACCAAAAGGAAAGAAAAAGGTAAAGACACTTTTATTTAGTGTGTTAAACGCAAAGCTCACAGCTGCACTAGATACTTTCATTTAAAAATACAGGATACATTCACCTCACAAAAATTTTACAGAATAAGAGAAAAAAAATAGAACAAAACAAATACAAAGTGACAATGTTAAGCTTTTTTGTTTCTTTCAGGAAGTCAGAATTAAATTTGTGGCACTTGTCTGAAAATTAGTTTGTAACCTCCTTCCCTACTGAGCCTGAAGACAATTACCCTGGCTACACTTCCTTCATGATGGGCTCAAGATTAAGGGCATACATCATAAAATGACAAGGGTTTTAGACAAACAAAATAATCAAGTGTGACAGCTAAAATAGGAATAGAAACAACATGGAAAAATAAAATATATTTCATAGAGTATAACGTGATTTTATAGCTGTTTTTGTGATTTGTTTAGTCTAGAACTCATTAAACGTGACCACATTTGGGAACAGGTGATAAGTGTATTATTTCGATGGAATACAAATGAAGAGCTCATAATTTTTTGTGTATCTACAGTATGTGTCCCGCCCAACATGCCTTCTAGCCTTATTTTAAATATAAACTGCTGCCATTATAATGCTATACTTGAGCACCATGCCACCAAACTTACATTCTAGTTTTTGTAATGTTCTGTACTATGCAAAGCTTTACTTAAATTCTGGTCTGAAATTTTGCCCAGTTAAAAATCACCATATAAAACCATCATGAATCATTAGTTATGTATAGTAGCAGAGAGGCATGCTAATAACTCACATGTTTTGGGGTTATATATGGAAGTAGTGCACCTAATTTACAGTACCTACTACTCTTCCTGCTCTAAATACCTACAGGTATGTGCAAATAGGAAGTAGTGTCTATGCACTATTAGGTTTACACATTCGGTTGGATGTAGCCTTAGACCAATCCTTAGTGTCCATATGGCACGTAATGCCACATTTTCTTTGTCAATATAGCTTATAGACTTAAAAACCTTTTTAACCACTTGCCGACCGCGCTATAGCAAAAATATTGCTACAGCGCGGTCGAGTAGTTTTGACACAACGTCCCTGGGACATCCTCGTGCACTTCTGCGTTTGCTTGTCCCCTGGGACGTGCTCGCGGAAGTGTCCGTGCTCGCCGGGTCTAGAAGACCCGGCGCATCACGGATCACGGTAAATTACTGCTGAAAGCGGCCGTTTACCATGTGATCGCTCCGTCGAATGACAGAGCGATCACTTGTAAACAAACCGGTGTCATTTGATGACGCCGGTTCCTCCCTCTCCTCTCTGTACCGTTCGGTACAGTGTGAGAGGAGAGGGGGGGGAGAGCGGGTGTCAGCAGCAGCGCTGTGGCTGGATCTGTGACAACTGCAGTCACAGATCCAGCCATCCCTCAATCCATCCCAGCTCAGCCATCCCTGCCCCATACTGTGCAATACCCCAAAACTCTGCAATACCTCAATACTCTGCAATACCCCAATACCCTGCAATACCCCAAAACTCTGCAATACCCCAATACCCTGCAATACCGCAATACTCTGCGCAATACTCTGCAATACCCCAATACTCCGCAATACCCTGCGCGATACTCTGCAATACCCCAATACTCTGCAATACCCCAATACTCTGCAATACCCCAATACCCGGCAATACCCTGCGCAATACTCTGCAATACCCCAATACTCTGCAATACCCTGCGTGATACTCTGCAATACCCCAATACGCCGCAATACCCCAATACTCCACAATACCCCAATACTACGTCCCCCCCTCTTGCCAACCTCCGGTGCTTTTACAGACTCACCGCTACGATCAAAGCCAGGATATATTTTTTTTCAGTCTTCCCAGCCTAGAGGTGAGATGTGGGGTCTTATTGACCCCATATCTCTCCATAAAGAGGACCTGTCATGCTATATTCCTTTTACAAGGGATGTTTACATTCCTTATAATAGGAATAAAAGTGATAAAAAAAATATATTTTTGGGGAAAAAAGTGTCAAAATCAAGTAAATAAAGTAAAATGAACAAAAATGTTTATTATTTTTTTTTAAAGCACCCCTGTCCCCGTGTGCTCTCATGCAGAAGCGAACGCATACGTAAGTCCCGCCTACATATGAAAACGGTGTTCAAGCTACACATGTGAGGTATCTCTGCGAACATTAGAGCGAGAGCAATCAAACACGCGTTCAAAACATTTCTGCGAAAATACCGTGCGTGATAAAAAGTTGCAACGACCGCCATTGTATTCTCTAGGGTCTTTGCTAAAAAATAATATATAATGTTTTGGGGTTCTATGTAATTTTCTAGCAAATAAATGATGATTTTTCCATGTAGGAGAGAAATGTCAGAATTGGCCTGGGTGTTCCAGAACGCCTGATGGTGCTCCCTGCATGTTGGGCCTCTGTATGTGGCCACGCTGTGTAAAAGTCTCACACATGGGGTATCGCCATACTCGGAAGCAATAGCAGAATGTGTTTTGGGGTGTAATTTGTGGTATGCATATGCTGTGTGTGAGAAATAACCTGCTAATATGACAGAAACAAGTTTTTTTGCTGTTGGGAATCATGGCAGGAACATGTTTTCATTTTTCCTGCCGAGATTCCCAGCGGTTTTCCTGACGGGAAAACTGCCATGGAGCATATACACGGCCAGTTTTCCCGGCCAAAAGCTGTCATGGCAGTTTTCCCTATGGGGAAAACTGGTCATGTGTACGAGGCATAAGAAGCAACCAATGTGATACACAATGAAAGCCAGTTTTGAGGATAAATGATAAACCATGAAATCTTACAGCCCAAAGCCAGCCAAACTTTTCTTATATATAGTGTGAGGGGGAGGGGGAAGAGATTTATGAGAATGTGGTCAGAGGGATAATACCTACAGGCCAGCTGAACGAAAGATATTTAAAAGATTCCTCTATCCATGCTAACAGCACAGATGGACAAATCACTGATTGTTCAGCCAACAAATTTTTGCCCCTTGAAAAATGTTGTTTAGAAAAAAGACTTTTGTCGATCTGGGTATTGTTGACAGGGCCAACCACAGAGCAAATTTGGGCTGATTCAGCATGAAGCAGCTGAAATTTGATGTGTATATGGCCAGCCTAAGTGAATAAAAATCTCTTCAATGGGAAAATATAAAGCAAGCACAGTAGGTTAGATTATGTGTAAATTATATTGCTATCTGTCCCAGTCCCTGTGAACTCTGTTCTCCTCATTTTATGTTGTGGTGTCACATGAAAAAAGATGAAGCTCTTTAGTAATGTTAGCAATGTTTAGTACAGCAAAATGAAATGCAAAGGATATTAACCCCTTCTTGTATCTACTCAAATCTAAAAAAAAAAAAAAAAGAAGACTTTAAACTTACCTGTAAATTAATAAATTACATATTTTGGAGTACAATACAGGACACAGGCACAATATTCATACACCATGGGTTACAGATGTTTAGTTTCAGGTGATTGGAAGCTTTAGAGGACACACGTCCTAGGCACCCCTCCTCTAATCCTACTTAACTCTGTGAATCTTCAGTTTTATAGCAATGGAGAGTAAACCAAGCAATGGAAGGGAGTGTGGCCTGTGTCCTATACTGTACTTGAGATATGGAATTTACAGGTAAGTTAATGAAAATGAAGGGTTGACAACAGTGAGGCACACGGAACTGTGCCAACAGTGAAAGCAGGCAGGTAAAATCACCTGGTTGCATCAGGATGGCAAATATGTGTGTCCCAGATTCAGACTTTATGCCGATATGTACCACTAGGGGTAAGTACTGAGAGTCCTGCAGGGGTAGAGGTAATGAGCCCAGCTGAATTAAGTGGGCTCATTAGGGCCTATATGAAAACTCCCAGCATGCAAAGTTGCATAGTTGCCCAATCCTGGAACCAGTTCTGTGCCTGATTAGACTGGGGAGTGCGATACCTGTCTGTGTGATGAGATAACGCTTGTGTGGCAAGCCTCTGTAACAGGGAGATAGGTGCTGGAAACAGCACAAGGCTGCACCAACTGATAGCCAGGGAAACCTGTGTATGTAGTAAGTGGCCAAATTTGCAAGGATTTATTTTCATGTTTCTTTTTGTATTGCTGTTTTTGGATCCTTGTAAATAGTGTAAATAAACTGGAACTTTTTTTTCTTCGCCTTCACTCTTGTTTGCTGTGCCTAATTTTTTTTTTGTAATGAACCCATCCAGGGGGTCACACATACCCGCTGCCGAGCAAACCCCCTCACAAAACATGTCCAACAACAAGGGTCAAAAGATCCAAAAAAAGCAGAACATTGGACATCAACCTGGTAAAACTCTGAAAAAGTATGAGCTGAGATGCCTATGAAACAACCTCTTGATTTTAAAGAGGAAAGGGTTCCCGGAGAAGGAGGTTTTGGGACCTTCTGCCATGAATGTTAAACCTTCCCATCTTTGATAAATTCATCAAATGCCTTACCGAACAAATGTCTTTCTTGGAAAGACATACATGTAGGGCTGCTTTTAGCTATCCACGTTTTATCCATAAGATTCTGTGCATGTAAATAGAGATTAGAGCCATTCAGGAAATCTGTCTCATGCCATATTCTAGGGCATCTACACAGAAAATTACAGCAGAGTTTAACTGTTGTATTTGTTGTGTAACAGCACAATCCTGAAATACAGGGTCATATTGGTTGTTTATTGTCCTAGTCTGGCTAGCTCCAGTTTGATATGTTGAAATTGCAGCAGGAGCTGGTTGCAGGGCTGGGCCTGAAAGATTAAAGTGAGATTTTAGGAGCTTCTCAAACTTTTTATATGCAGAACCTTTAAATGAAGAATCATATTCAATAGGTACAGTGGGATGTTTGTTAGGAAATAGACAGCAATATCAACTACAGGAATAGCCCACTTCTTTGTGAACTCTTTATCCACTGGATTTTTTTTTTTCAGGAGTGACCCAGTCATCATAGATTGAACAGATTTCTATCTGTTCATTAACAGGGAATATTTTTCAGTGTTTTGTAATTAACAATTCATGGCAAAGCAGAGGAGAGTCAGCTTGCACAATGCCAAGTCTTTTGCAGACAATGAGCTTTTAAAATTAGCAAGCATGTTGCACTAAACTCCCTCTTTAATACAGAGGTGAGAAAAACCTTCTGAAGCCTCCTTTTTATTATTTCCTCATTATTCTCTTTGTATCCTCTCATCCTATCATTTTCATCTGTGTCTGCATCTTCTAGCACTGGCAAATCAGGATCCAATTTTGGTTAAGAAGTGGGTGTAGGGGAAGAGGTGTGGTATTTTTGAGCCCTGGACATTGCAAAGAATATAACAGAATATGTAAAAAGGAAATGAAGGCTGCAAAAATTAGAAATGCAAAAGAGAGTAGGAAAAAACACAAAATAATCTGCAAATATATTAATAGTAAAAAGGTCAGGTCTGAGCATGAAGGGCTTTTAGAAAATAATCTAGAGTGGGTGACAAAGAGAAGGCAAATTTATTAAATACCTTCTTTAGCTCTGTGTATACAAATGGGCATGGGGGAGCTCAGGTCCATAATGGGGATGATATTGGAATAGCCCCAAATGAACCATTATGGTTCAAAATATGGTACAGAAATATTTAGACAGAATAAAGGTGAATAAAACACCTGGACCAGATGGCATACACTCATGTGTCCTAAAATAATTAAGCTCTGTCATTTCAAAGCCATTGTTTCTCATTTTTAGGGACTCTTTAACCACTTTAGCCCCGGACCATATTGTTGTCCAAAGACCAGAGCACTTTTTGTGATTCGGCACTGCGTCGCTTTAACTGACAATTGTGCGATCGTGCGACGTGACTCCCAAACAAAATTGGCGTCCTTTTTTTCCCGCAAATAGAGCTTTCTTTTGGTGGTATTTGATCATCTCTGCGGTTTTTATTTTTTGCGCTATAAACAAAAATAGAGCGACTATTTTGAAAAAAATGCAATATTTTTTACATTTTGCTATAACAAATATCCCCAAAAAAGAAATAAAAAAACATTTTTTTTCCTCAGTTTAGGCCGATACGTATTCTTCTACATATTTTTCGTAAAAAAAAAATCGCAATTAGCGTTTATTGATTGGTTAGCGCAAAATTTATAGCGTTTACAAAAAAAGGGTAGTTTTATGGCATTTTTATTAATATTTTTTTTTACTAGTAATGGCGGCGATCAGCGTTTTTTTTGGTACTGCGATATTATGGCGGGCACATCGGACACTTTTGACACATTTTTGGGACCATTGGCATTTTTATAGCGATCAATGCTATAAAAATGCATTGGATTACTATAAAAATGCCATTGGCAGTGAAAGGGTTAACACTAGGGGGCGGGGAAGGGGTTAAGTATGTTCCTGGTGTGTTCTAACTGTATGGGGGGGGTTGACTAACTAGGGGGAATCACTGATCATCCGTTCATACATTGTATGAACAGGAGATCAGCGTTTCCCCCGGTGACAGGAAGGAGAGGAATGTGTTTACAAACATACCTCCCGTTCCCCGCTCTGTCACAAAAGCGCGCCCCCTAGTGGCCGAAAAAGATAGGACGTAGAGCTACGTGCTCTCGCCCAGCAGTGCCACCGTCCCGCAGTAATATGACGGCGGGCGGTCGGCAATCAGTTAATGACTGGCATAGTACCTACCACTGAATTTAAAAAAGGGTCAAAGTAACTCCAGACCTGTTAGTTTACCTTCTATAGTTGGGAAGATACTGCAGAGTTGAATAAAAAAACACATAGATTCGTTTTTGCTACAAAAAACATATTTTAAGCAATAGACAGCATGGATTTATGAGAGACAGAAGCTGTCAAACTAATCTTTTTTCTATGAGTGGGTAAGCAAAACCTTAGACAAACCTTAGACAAGGGATTGGCTGTGATTATAGTATACTTGGACTTGGCAAAAACGCTTGACACAGTTCCCCATACAGTATACTGCTAATTTGGAAGGTAAAGTCTATGGGCCAGATTCAGGTACACTTAAATTTGCACAGCGTAATCGAAATACTCTACGCTGCCGTATTTTACCAGGCTCTACATCGAATTCTGGTAGATTTTTGCCCGTACGATACGGCGGCGTAGTCCATTTCTCGCCGCGTAATCGAAATACGCGACTAGGGGCGTGAAGCATTTAAATTAGGCGCGTCCCCGCGGCGATCGAACTGCGCATGCTCCGTTCAGAAATTTCCCGCCGTGCATTGCGCGAAATCACGTCGTTACGTCATTTTTTTTTGAGTAGCGTCGTTTACGAACATTCCTATTCCCGGACGACTTACATAAAAAATAATAAAAGACGTCGGAAAACGTTGAAATTCGACGCGGGAACGAAGGCCACACTTAACATGGGCTGTCTAATATTAGAGCAGCAAAAAGCTGGTATAGTGTTACGCAAAAAAAAGATGACTAAAGATCCCGTAAGAGATTGCGATTGAAGATCGTAATTTCGGGGATCGCCGGCAAAAGCTCATTAGCATACCCCGACGCGGAAAACGACGGGAAGTCCACCCAGTGGCCGCAATTTTATTGCAGCGTAGATCCGAAGGCGTACGAACACGTAATCCAGTCAAATTGAAGCCCGCAGCCGTCTATTCATGGTTTGAGGTTTCAGAGTAGTTAAAAAACGTGCGTAATTTGAAAGTACTCCAGTCTAACACCAGTTAGACAGGAGTTACGGCTCTCTGAATCTGGCCCTACATTTCTGGAAAACTTGCTAAAAGTTCATGTTCAGAGTAGTGATTAATGATTTATACTCTGAATGGTCTAAGGTGGTTTACCCCAAGGTTAATAAATTAGTACTTTGTTTTAAATTACTGCCTGTGGTTGTGGATTTAAAATACCAACTACATGACAAATGCTTAGTCAAGGGACTGGAGCAAAACTTCAGCTATACATAAACAAAGTCCCCACTTGAGTGACAAAACCACAAAAAGTGCCTGCGATGGGTGGGTGTGGGGGCTTAGTCCAGTGTCAAGCCAACAGCAAGAATCCTCGGATGCTGCAGGGGTCCATGGGTGTTCCACAAGTTCTATGCTTGATATTAGCCACTAACAAGTTATCTGCACAGGTAAGCCCCTACAATTGAAAGGGCCAATACCACTTTAATTAAACTAAATACCAAACATACAAAAATTGAAATGACAGGAAACAACTGCTGCCACAATTCCATGTACGTGGGCACCAATTTGCCACCTTAACCCATTATTTGCTTGTATTTTTCTTATCATTGGATTGTTTGAAATTTTCTTGGCACAAGTACAAAAAAAAACACACAGCCAATCAATGAACTGTAATGGATTGTGTGTTAAGTGAATAAACCTGTTTATTTATTTTTTCTCTCTACACATAAGTACAGTATATCTGTTCAACTCAATAAGGAAAAGCAGAACTTCTGGATGGATACACCTCCCTCCCTGCCCCATGAGAATATTTAATGCAAACAGCCCAAGATTTACAGCAAGTGAGTAATCTTAGTGAAAACTTCCGCAGCCCTTACTCTGCTATCTAATCCCTAGACAATGTACTAATGTACGGATGTACTTTAAAAACATAATTGGAGATATGGTTAATGCACATGACAGCTCAGTTCTGTATTAACTATTCAGAGCACTTGATTGTGCAAAAGAAAAAAAAAAAACACTGTGCAAAAAGCTAAAACCAGTCAAATCCAAACACAGGAGATTTATACAAGATGACACTTCCTTGCAGTGTGGCTTGGATTCTTATGAATGTGGATATATTTCACACAATGTTAATAGGATTATCAGGAATGCAAATATTTGAATGTAGCAGAGCACATTTTACACTTCATTTTTCTGGTCATTTCAATCAGGCAAAGTCATGACATTAAAAACAAAGATTTAGAGCTACATATACAATCAAAAAAAGAGTCCATATATCAGTAAGATTTTTGAGAGAAGTTTTGGCTTCTTGGTCTTTAATCAGATGGACATATAATAAACACCACTGTGCTCGAACTTGGCTTTTCAATGTGGCCCACCACCAGAAGTATAAGCAGCTTACCAGAGGAATGGCTGTAATCAACAGTCGGCTGTGACCCAGTTTGGAGAACCAGGACGAATCCCAAATCCTAGGGCATGTTTACACCGGGGCTCCACTCAGCAACTCCACCAATTAGATCATATGTAAATGATAAATAGAGGCAGACATAGCGTAATCCCGCTGGGACATTTATTTAAAAAAGTAAAAACCAGAATACTCACATGGGAGATGAGTTAGACAGGCATTTACAAAGTTGCCGGCCGGCAAACAGATCAGCAAGGACCTCCTCCAGAGCGTAATGACGTCACCGCACGTCTACCCAGACGCGTTTCGTCGTAGGACTTTGTCAATGGGATCATTGACAAAGTCCTACGACGAAACGCGTAGACGTGCGGTGACGTCATTACGCTCTGGAGGAGGGTCCTTGCTGATCTGTTTGCCGGCCGGCAACTTTGTATTTTATGCCTGTCTAACTCATCTCCCATGTGAGTATTCTGGACAAATAAATGTCCGCGGATTACGCTATGTCTGCCTCTATTTATCATTTACATATGATCTAATTGGTGGAGTTGCTGAGTGGAGCCCCGGTGTAAACACTGCCCTAGGATTTGGGATTCGTCCTGGTTCTCCAAAGGCCGTGGCTGGGTCACAGCCGACTGTTGATTACAGCCATTCCTCTGGTAAGCTGCTTATACTTCTGGTGGTGGGCCACATTGAAAAGCCAAGTTCGAGCACAGTGGTGTTTATTATATGTCCATCCTGATTAAAGACCAGCGGAGATTTGTCTTGGAGCCAACCTACTACTTCTCTCATGTCTGAAGGATTGTTTATCTCCACATGACTGATATATGGACTGATTGTATCGAGTCCGGGTGACAAGGCGCAGCTCTAAATCTTTGTTTTTGTTGTATTTCGTGTTTCGGCACAAGAGCTGCCGCCTCCCCCCTGTATTTTTTAATTTTATGTTCTAATGTTAGTAACTGACCACACCGGTACTAATTGATTATTTAACTGTGACAAGCGCAATTTTTCTCTGTATTAAAGTCATGACATTATTTTACATATACAAATGTAATTTTTTTTTTTTTTGATTGGCTTTGTAACTATGCATTGCAGTACTTCCTAGAAAAGCTTTATTAACTGCAATGCCCAGTAACACGTGGGGGTTATTTACGAAAGACAAATCCCCTTTGCACTATAATGCCCCATACACGCGATCACAATTTCCGTCTGGATAAACTCAGACAGATTTTTCTGATGGAATTTTGTTTAACCTCCCTGGCGGTATGATTCTTTCAGATTTTAGGTGCTTAAAGCGGTACCATTATTTGCAAGGGAATTTGGCGTTTTATACTGTAGGCTTGTAATTCTTAGGAATAACTCACTGAAATCTATTTTTTATTAAAAATTATAATATAATAAATAATTATAAAAAATTATAACAAATAATAATATAATTATAGTAAAAATTATTCAATAATGTAATCAAATCAAAATCACTGAAATTTGCTCAGTTGCAGAATTTTTGCTGTCATTATTTTTTTTTTTTTTATGACGAATTTCCCCATAAATCGATATCGCTAAATTCTGCAAGTGATTCTGATTTATTATCGCTGTTTTTTTAGCTGCTCTAAAACAATTTTTGCCATAAAGGGACACTTTTGGTTGCTATGGGCAATCTACAGTTTGCAGGGAGAAAAAACAATTTTTATTATATAAAAGGACATGTAGTGTACAGGGCAGACCACTAGGGACATGGGGGGTGTGTATTTTTTACATACAGTACTGTAATCTATAAGATTACAGTGTACTGTATGTATAGTGTTTGTTTACATTTTTGAATTTGGCGCCGTTCCCCCCCCTACGTCGCGACGCTCGCAGGGAAGGGAATCGGCGGTACACACAGCATCAGGCGGACATCCGGCCCCCGTGTACTGCAGAGATTCATCGCTGGATCGCAGAGAAAAGGTAAGTAAACTTTTTTTATGCATCCAGCGAGACAAGTCCGTGTGTGGCACGGGGTTACCGATCTTAGCTTAAAAATCTCACCCCGTGCCACACACGGGAAGACCGCCAGGGAGGTTAAACTGTCTTGCATACACACTGTCACATCAAATTCCGACCGTGGTGTGCAGTGACATACGCGGTGACGTACAACACTACGACGAGCCGAGAAAAATTAAGTTCAATGCTTCCCAGCAATCGTCGACTTGATTCTGAGCATGCATGTTTTTTTTCTCAGTCGGAATTCCATACAGACGAATGGAATTTCTCTTTCGAAGTCCGTCGGAATTTCCGATGGAAAAACTCAGATGGGGCACACACACAGACGGTATATCCGATGACAAAATTCTGTCTGACTTTTCCATCGGAAATTTCAATCATGTGTAAAAGGCAAAAGTGCACTGCAAGTGCACTTGAAAGTGCAGTCGCTGTACATCCGAGGGGGACATGCAAGGAAAATAAAAAACAGCATTTTTGCTTGCACATGATTGGATGATAAAATCAGCAGAGCTTACCCTCATTTCAGATCTTTCCCTCAGATCTAAAGCGACTGCACTTCCAAGTGTACTTCCACGTTCAATTGCAGGGCACTTGTAGTGCAAAGTGGATTTGCCTTTAGTAAATTAACCCCATAGCGTTCTGTGCAGAGCATTGTGCAGCTCATCATTTAGAATAGCACTCTGACACACAAATACAATAACAGCCAATGGACTTGCACTGCTGCTTACCACAACCCACATGTGTATGGTATTAGAAAAAAATATGTAGACCCAGCTTTTCATCTGTTGCCATACTTTGGCAGTCTATTTTATTTGAATGTGATGCATTAATGCAATGCAGATTCCTGTGCATGCGGTAATGCACCGCAACAGACTGGCATAGTGACAAGGCCTTAAAAGAAACCCGACATAATGGAGCTATGTAGGCTGCCTTGCTGACCTACTTTAGAGATTGCTTGTTCTTTGTCTCTGGCTTCAATACCTTCTGCACCACTGACCCAGAACAAGTATGCAAATCAGAAATGTAATTGTTACATACTTTGATTAAGAAGATAAATCAGATTTTGGTTTCCTTTAATCCCATTGTGTTAAGATACAGTAAAAAAAATACTTAAAGTGGTTCACAAAGCAAAATGCTTTATTTTTAACCTGTTCCTTTTTACCTTAATGCATTCTCTGCATTAGGTTAAAATACCTACTAATGTCTGTACCCCCCATCCCTAAACACTTACCTGTCATCTCTCTCGATCAAGTGCCGCCTCTGCCGGCAGCCTCACTCTCTTACTGTATTCACAGGCTTTACTGAGAGCAGTGGGGGCCATTGGCTCCTACTGCTGACTGGTGGGAGTGGACGAGCAGCGCTGTGTGCATCTATGGGCGCACACAGGCCAGCTTGGGTGTATCCTGAGCACACAGATTACTATGGGGGGCACACTCAGGAAAGGAGAGCACTGGCAGGGGACCCCAGAAGAGGAATACCAGGTAAGGTAAGTATATGTTATTATTTTAATTTAAAAAAGTTAAGGTTTACAATGACTTTAAAGCTTAGATTTTTTAATTTGGGTATCGATACATTTTCATTGAAAGCTGGCTTTAATAGCAATAGCAATAGCAAAAATACAACATAAATTCTGGCTTGTAACTATCTGTAAATAAAAAATAAGCTGTGCTCTTTCAGTGACATATTAACCAAATATGTGAACACAAACCCCAAAAAATTAATAAAATGAAAAGTGATGATTAAAAATATCAAGAAACTCCCAAACAGTGAAACATGAATATAAACGCCCATGCAAGTGGGACGTACTGTATAATGTAGTGATGTCAGCACGTCACTTCTACCACCGCATTTCGTCACTAATCTGCCACTGTCATAGGGCCCCTGATTAGTGACAAAATGCATTGGGTGGAGCAACGTGCTGACGTCACGGGTTGCACGGGCGTTTGTATTGTTGCTGGCCGGCCGGCCGGCATGTTTTTATTGCTGCAATCACCTTATTGCTACTTGAACTGTGTATAGGCCTATAAGCTGTACCATCAATTATGTTCCTGACCAAGACAGCTTACTACACCATTTGACCAGACCAAATATCTGCAGTCTTTGGAGGAAAAGGCCCTGGCTGGGTATTAGCCACAAGTGCTTAAACTTGTGCAGCGTGCACTTTGCGTGGTGGTGGATTCACTGTGTTTGCATTATAAAGTCACAAGATTTTCACTGAACCTTTGGCTGCTGGTCCATCCTTCATTGAGGGAGCCATCAGAATCTTCAATAGATTTTGTAGGACTCTACATGAATCACATGTTTCACTGTGTGGGACTTCCTTAAAAATTGTAATCACTTTTAATTTTATTAATTTTTTGGGTTTGTGTTCACATATTTGGTTAATATGTCAATGTAAGAGCGCTGCATATTTTTTATTTATTGTTGTTTTGTGTGTATTTCACTTTGAGTTGCAGCTACTGTTGTTAGGTTTGTTTCTAGCGCAGTTTTCTTTTTTAAATTGTAACTAGCTGTGTGAAGAACACTTTGTAATACATATTTTGTCAAGCCAATGAAGCTGTAAGGATATATAAACTTTTTTGGTATTACCCGAAGCCCTGAATCCAACTGAATACCCCAGCATACGTTTTTCTAAAGATATAAAGTCCATAAAAACATAAAAAGAAAGAGAGGTGCATTATAAAATAAAACACTTTTTTTAAATAAAAGATAACACGTTCCACTCCCATTCAGTAATCCATGTGTAGAGAGAGCTTTAGCTGGTGACAGAGGTTCTGCTGGTTGGCAGACAAATCTTCCACACTATTCCAGCAGAGAGACCAGGGAAGGGTGGCAAACTCTCTTAGTCCTAGTGTAACTACAGACTGAGCCCAGGGGCCTATCTACGCCCATGGGCTTACTGAATGTGAGTGGTACATGCTGAATAAAGATTGTGTTGATGATTCACCAGGTCAGCGCACGCTGTTGTCTGAGAGCTGCTAGAAGTAGAGGTGCTTTGTGAGCATTGTAGAATTGCGTCTCTGGGAATATTAGAACAAGCTGACAAGTGCGGAACTGATGAGTTTTATTGTTTTTTTTTTTTTTTTTTTTATGTTGAAAGCTATAAAGTTACCCACAAACTAGCAGTTCTGATTTATTGCAAAGGTGTGACATATAATATTATGACCAGCAAGTTATCTCTGATGTAAAATTCTACACAATGAAGTCAAGACTGTATTTTAATTGATCCACCAACCAGCAGGTAAGGTGAACACACTTTGTTGCAGGGAGTGATAGCATGAAAGGCTCCATTTTCTGTTGAAAATGTTCACCGTTATCCAGGGAAGAACTTTTATTTACTGAAGGATACTTTTAGTAAAAAGTCTTACCCTTCTTAGCCCCCTAAGCCAAACTACCCCAGAAATCCTGCATAATAATGACAACGTCCCAGCACAAAATATCCCATTCTGAATGCTGGCCTACCTTTGTATGTCAACTCAGAGTTGGCCTTCATTACCGCAAGCTTGCTAATCTACAAACTGACAGTAATTCTTTAAAAATATGTTGCAGGAAGATTCCGCTACCGAGAATTACCCGAATCTTGCTCAGGTGTTGGTAAAATTACCAAAACTGTTGCAAGGCTTTCTTATATTTAGCACAGCTCTTTTTAAAGGGGCAATACCACCGAAAAATGTACGCACAAGTGCAGCACCCTCTAGCTGGTAGCCAAGCCTGGATGTGTTTGATCTGGTTTGGGAGTGACTCAGAGTAGAGTTGGGTGATTTACAGGCAGCATCACCAAGACCTCTGACTTCTTTCCAGAATCTAGTTCTAGTGTTTTCTGGAAATAAAGGAGGAGATGTGGAGCTGTCTGGGGTGTTCTGGGGAGCCCTTACCCATCCCCAACCTGAATTGGCAGGGGACTGGCCTCCTTAAATACCCAGGGTCACCCCAGTAGGGGGAATGAGTTGTTTGAGTGGAGGCAGGAAATGGACGGTTAGGCTGTCGGGGTCTTTAAGGAAGCTCCCTAGTCAAGGGGGTTACCTTGTGCCTGGGGCTCAGGTGTGGACAGGACCCTTATCATGACACATTAAAGTGTCCTGGACAGGTGGCATGGGAGCAAGAGAGGACAGCGGGAGAGCACTACCAGTCAAAGTCTCCAGGAGTGGTGAGTGATACACAGTTGATAGAGGACAAGGGGAGACACACCTGAGAGAACTAGGAGATTGCAGTCTGAGATAGGTGCAGAGCCAGTGGGATGGACTGTGGTGGTATGGGCAGTGGAGATAGAGGCAGCTGCAGCCAGGAGGGCTGGCAGAGCCTGAAGATGTAGTACTGGGCTCAGTAGCCACGTGGATAAAAAGCACTGGGACTTCCTACATTTTTGCTACACCAAAGGGGCCCACGTTCCTGCCTGCAAAGGGCATTTATTCTAGGCCTGGAGGCCTTGGAGTTGTATATACCAGAGGTATATATATTCAGTCCCATTTATATTCTTCTGCAAATCAGATTGGCATCTCACGAATATTCAATCCCCATCCAAGTTTATTCCCCTCAATAAAAATAAAAAACCAAGGGTGACAGATGGGCTACAACACTCAGCAGCCCTCAATGTGTGTTAGCACAATGCATCTGTTTACATATACTGTATGTGAACTGGGCCCTGAAAATTATGTAGCATTTATTAATAAGTGAACAAATGAGTAGAAAGATCCACTTTATAGCAACACATCAGATTTTTTATATTCATACGTATAGATAGATAGATAGATAGATAGATAGATAGATAGATAGATAGACAGATAGACAGATAGACAGATAGACAGATAGACAGATAGACAGATAGACAGATAGACAGATAGACAGATAGATAGATAGATAGATAGATAGATAGATAGATAGATAGATAGATAGATAGATATTTTTGCGCCAAAGCATGAGTATATGGATGTGTTTGTTAACATTTTGGTAAGAAAAATGAAATTGATATATTATATTGTCAGAATCATAGAGCAGAATCTATAAACACATTACTAATACATACATCTATAACTTACATAATCAGTAATTGTATTTAACTTTTGTAGAAATTTCTGATATTATGACTCACATGGTAAAGACGTCAAGTGTGTCCCCAGCAGTTCTTGCCATTTCAAAATAGGTCTGCAGAATGTTGACAGTGCCTGAGAGAGCCTCGTGACCACAGCCACAGAACAGTGCAACCCCGGCATACAGCAGGATAGTAGCGATCAATGATGCATACGGAATACCCCCAAGGCATTTTATGCAGCATTCGAAGCAACCTTCAAACAAAACAAATAGAAAGATACAAGGTGAAATGGCATTTATGAAAGGAGGATACAAATTGCTTTAGCAGTCTAAGATCTAGCTTCGATGTATAGAATTGGTTTATATTTTAATATAAAGAATGATTCTATGCAACTAGTAAATACATTTGATCAGCTACTAATGCAATCCAGAAAACATTGCAGCTGTGCTCAATACAGCAGATTTACTCAATATCTCAAATTACTCTAATCTGAGTTCTGTGCTACCTCCTCCAGCCAGAATTACTCATTGCTTCTTACTACTCAGAATTTTTTACGTCAACTTTTCTTATGTGGGGCAGCAAGAAGCCTGTAACGGGTGTGCTTGGGAATATCTCTGTTGCAAACAGGGGTCCTACATGCAAATAAATACATGTTGATATTGCCAGAAATCTAGTGAGCCTATAAGCTAATTTCCATTGTCAATTTCACCACTGTGAACTACAGAACATCCCACCCATATTGTACTATGTAATAGAGAAGAGGAGTGGATGGGGAAGGGGGAGGGAGTGTTTGTAGCCTAACATGACACTGCTGCTCTTCCACTGCTTCTCCATAGATATAGTACAGTGTGTGAGCACCCTAAGACAATGTTACTGGCAGGATCACCAGGTAAAAATCAAGGGAGCAAGGGAAATAAGGGGAACTTACACTGACAAGGGGCCACTACATCTACCATGTTTCCCCCAAAATAAGACCTACCCCAAAAATAAGACCTAGCGTTATTTTCCAGGAGGGCTGCAATATAAGCCCTACCCTGAAAATAAGCACTATTTTAAAATGCTTGTAAAATCCTATATTCCACAGTAGTATATATTGTATAATGTGTAATATAATTGTGCCAAAAACCTTTGTTACATCGCCGCTCAACACTCATCTGACCTCCCTCTGCTCTCTTCTTCTCCTAGCTGTCAGCAGGGGGGGGGTCTTGACCCCCCTTTTCAGTGTGCAGAGTGGGGAAGGGAGCTCCAGCGCAATAATGAAGGTATTTGGCACAAGTATATTACAGAGACACACATTATACTATATATACTAGTGTAATAAAGAGGATTATAGGATTTTACAAGCTTTTTACTCGGTTCACACCGGGGATTCCTGACAGGCAGGGAAGGAGAGGGGGAGAAGACAGCACATTACATGGTAAGACCTACCCTGAAAATACACCCTACTGTGTCTTTTGTGGCCAAAATTGATATTAGACTCTGGCTTATTTTCAGGGAAACACGATGCAATATATTACATCTTTGTTTGTGGCTTTAGATACATTTTAAACACTAAGCAGGTGGACTGTGCTCCTTCTGTGCATTTGAGGCAGATTGTTCCATCTTGATAGTAAAGTATTTGTAATAAAAAAAGCAATAGAGACTCTGCTTAAATAATGAAATACATAAAATGCTATATACCAACATTAAATATACATTCAATACTGTACAGTATATACATACAACTAGTGCATGCATTTAAATAATATGAGGTTTAGTGTATATGATGATGTTTAAAAAGAAGTCTATACAACAAAGTCTTTCAAACCTGTATTTTATTTTTGGGTCATTGGTCACAAAAGCAAAATTAAATTGCAATTTCTTTTCAAACAACAATAGTTATGTTGCTACCATTGTGCACATGATTTGTGAAGGTATTAATATCTTGCTATTACATCCACGCACATATTTTGTTAGAATCTTCTAGTCTGATACTTTAGACCATGGGGTTGACAGAAGAAAAAAAGAGATCTTTTACACTCGTTTGGATCACTCTCCAGAGGGCGCAACCATATTATTCTCAATAGGCAAGTTTGGTGTCGCCTGTCAAACTCTGCAGCCACATTATTCTCAATAGGCAAGTTTGGTGTCGTCTGTCAAACTCTGCAGCCACATTATTCTCAATAGGCAAGATTTGGTGTCGCCTGTCAAACTCTGCAGCCACATTATTCTCAATAGGCAAGTTTGGTGTCGCCTGTCAAACTCTGGTGTCTTGAAAACCAACACACTGGCCAATAATGCAAGAAATCAAATTCTCTAATCCCAATACACACATGTTGCCTGGTCTTTCCCAATGCCATAAATAGTCCAAAAACTTGAATAATGTCTAAAAACAATTCATACATTTTTCACTATAAAACTATATCTCAAAATGTACACTGCAGGCTTATATTGTAGAAGAACACAACTCTATATAAAACTCTCATAGGTTTAAGTGTAAAAGCCTCATACACATGGGCGGTTTTCCCGACAGGGAAACTGCTAGGAGAGTTTTGGGCTGGTAATCCCAAGTATATGCATGCTTTTCAGCCCTGGTTCACACTGGGCTGCGGGAGTAAAATCGTGCGAGTTCAGCTGAATTTGCACGATTTCACTCCCTCTGGCAGTCCTGATTTCGGACGCGATTTAGGAGACATCTGTGCAGGTTTCTGCACAGATGTCAATGTAAATCGTGTCCTGAAATTGCAAAAAGTAGTACAGGAACTACTTTTTGAAATCAGTGCAGTGCCGCAGATGCCGCGTCGCACCGATTAGGACGGTGTCATTGCCGGCAATTGCCGGAAAATGCCGCCGATTTGAGATGCGATTTCACATGTGAAATCGCATCTCAAATCGAACTAAATCGTACCCAGTGTGAACCTGGGCTCACAGTTTTTCAGACAGGGAAACTGCCCAAAAACCGCCGGACAAAAAAAGAGAATCAGCTCTCCTTTTTCCCCGACGGGAAAACCGGCCGACTTTTTCCCAATGGTTTTTGGTAGTTCTCCTATGGGATTCCAGACCAAAGCTCCATCGCAGTTTTCCTGTCAGGAAAACTGGCCGTGTGTAGGGGGAAAGACTTTCCAAGCAGGTTTTCGGCTTTCCCCTCGGGATTTCAGATGGGTCCTTTTCCCGTTGGAAATCCCGCACATGTGTATGGGGAATAACAGTCTTAATGTAGAATCTGTCTGACACATTTTGAGTATCACTCTTTATCAGGAACATAAATACACCTGGAAACTCATAGATAACACCTTCAGATGAAGGTTAAAAACAATAAGTCTGGTACTGTGGTGATACGATCCCAGAAGGACATCACCAACACACTGTGGGTCCAAAGCTTTATTTAGTGATCACATTGTTACAGCAATGCACCACATGTCTGACGAAGGGGTGCTACGAGACTCTGAAACTGTTGCTCTATGCTGTAACAATGTGATCACTGAATAAAGCTTTAGTCCCACATTGGAGATCCATGTTTTAAAGTGTGCTGGTGATGTTTTTCTACCTTGACTATCTTCAGTTCCAGCCGATGGTTACTACAGCACCTGCTTACATACACAGCCCTTTTCCAGGAATGGGTGTGTTGGGATTGTGCATCGGTACCCCCATTGTGAAAGGGTCCCAAAAGGCGAAAAGGGGACAACTGTACATGTAGGGATGCAGAGGGCAGCTAAGAGATCTTAACCACAGCCCAAAATGAGTCCATCCAAGAACATGGCCAAACCAAAACGATCCAACACCAGGGAAGAGTTACAGCTCTAGTTTTTTCTTAGTCCCACAACTACCTGTTGAGCATATCAGTAGTGTACACCTAATGCAGCTTCCTTTGATTGACAACAATGCTACACTGCTCCTGAATTCAGAGAAGCATTGTCACTCTCGTGCAGCCTGCACTAGAGGAATAAATGTTTTCTATGGTGAGTCAAATAGTTGGAACTTTTGACTTTTTCAACTGTACAGACAATCATGTTGTTGTGTAACATGAATAGCAAATGCTGGTGTATGTGAAAAGAATTAAAATATATGAGTACTTTTATTTCTACAACATGGTTTTCTCTATAGAACCCGATGATGTCTCTGTCATCAAAAAAAATAAAATAAAATCCATTGTGCTTCTGAGTTCTCTGCTATTTCGAGAACAATAACAATTGTGATTTAACTGAAAAGATTCCAAGACAAGCTTTGCTGCAAGGTCAGAATGTACTGCTGGATTGTGTTAATGAACACCTAATTTATGCACAAAGTGAAAAATGTTTTATTTAGCTCTGTGATAAAGAGAAATTCTTTGTCCAAACTTGCGACAAGACTTACAACATAAATAGACCTGAAGTGTGCCTTGGTGGTCTGGTCAGTATGCCAAGAAAAGGGGGCATACCCAAAGTAAGTAATGGGTAGTTGTTGAAGAAGGATATGCTGAGAAGTGCCCTGAAAAAGGGAAGGGTGGGAGGGTATCGAATGCGATTGAATGCGCAGACTCACGGACATGAGGTGAGCTGGGAAGAGTCGGCCCAGTGACGTGTAGTACTGCACACTGAACCGCCAAAGAGCATGTGTGAGTGGGCTGCTTAAATACCCTCCGGGCTCCTCCCATAAACTCAGGCCACCATACTGGCCTTCTTATTTATGGTCGTGGCCCTCTGACCGAGAGTGATGTAGATCACATAAACACGCGACAAGACTTACAACATAAATAGACCTGAAGTGTGCCTTGGTGGTCTGGTCAGTATGCCAAGAAAAGGGGGCAAAAGACTCAGATAGGGAAATAGCTTATATTGATTTCTTGTATTTATTGAGCCAGCTTGGTAAAGGCTTGTGCCATTCCTTCCTGAGGATTTGGGATGTATGTGGCAAAACAAGGAGACTTCCCATCAGTCTGGTATCTTGATTACGTAGTCTGGTACTCCCTGTTGGGAGGCAGTTGAGGCTGCTCTAATTCGGAAAGAATGTCCAGAGAACTGACTGGGATTTGAAGCCCAAGTTGCTTAGGATTCTGACATGCTTGACAACTGTCTGCCACTCAGGGAGCTGGTTTAGAAAGGGTAGCAACAAGCTACCATCAGATTGGCTGGGTAGATGGAGCAGTAGTCGGTCGATCACCGTCACTGGGCGTCAGGCATTGTTAGTACGAAACAGGTTGAGGTCAACCCCGGGGCTGGTTTGTTGCGTTTGCAGACTGAGAGTGTAGGGGTTCGAAAGCGAGTCGGGTGGCGTCGGAGCAGTGTCTGACTGCCGGAGCCACCGACTGTAAATTCACTAGGTCATAGGGAACCATAGAAGGCCTGGTAGATGGCTGCTTGGATGACTATGCTGGGCAAGGCCCTAAATGGGGAACGAGTAAGGATTTCAGACATGTCCCTAAAGAGGGCACTCTTGAAAGGTAGGCGCTTGCCACTGACTACAGGTTGGTGCTTCTGTATGCTCTGTAGGAGGGACTTGACTGCATGGGCTCGAGAATACTGACAGTTTACTGGGGTCCTGCAGGGACAGGAAATGCTGGACGCCATCTAGATATGGCGTGATAGTATTGTGAGAAAGGGTCAGCTGCGTGTGGCAATACGATATGAAGGCTAGGACGTGTCTAACGTTGCCTATTGCTGCTCCGAGGAAAGTGGCCAAAAATTAGCAGTTAGTGTTCCAAGCAGTGTGATAGGCCTTCAGTGTGTTGCGTGCCAAGGAGTGGTTAATAAGCTGGGTTGAGTTGGTGAGATGCTACTTCAATCCATCGTCAGCAATGACCAGGGTGGGACAGGGATAGGTTATTGGGTCAGCTCCAGGCTCTTGCTGGAAAAACAAAGTAAGGTTGGAATGGGACAGAGCATCAGCTGCGATTTTGCATTTGCCTGGAACATGTCTACAGAAGATATTAAACTGGTGATGGAGTGACAGCTGCGCGAGCCTGCGCAGGAAGGACGCGATGGGGAGAGGCTTGATCTTCCTTAATTGATGAAGTCGGCTGTGGCTTGATTGTCTGTGGTGAAGAACACTGTCTGTCCAGTTCAAGTGTGGCCCCAGACCTGGGCAGCTGCAACAATGGGGTACAGCACGAGGCATGATGAAGACTGGGTGAAGCAGAAATTTAAGAGAATTTCTGGGGGCCAAGGTTTGGAGAACCAGTGGTGGACGAAAAATGCAGGCAAAAGCCTCTGGTGGCTCGGCTGACACTGCCGGGGATGAAGATTGAAATGCTGTTCTATCAGGTGGGGAAGTTGTCCCACATAGCTAAGTCTGATACTGATGCTTGGTCTAGTTTGAGAACTTAGACTGGATCTTGCATTGGTGTGAGAAAATCAAGACAATACACAGGTGCTCAACAAGACGATATACGTGCACTCACTGACCAACGTGCACTCGCAGACCAACGTGCACTCGCTGACCAACGTGCACTCGCCGACCAACGTGCCCTCGCCGACCAACGTGCCCTCGCCGACCAACGTGCACCCGCTGACCAACGTGCACTCGCTGACCAACGTGCACTCGCTGGTACTGATTGGAAACCTGAACTAACTGCAGGGAAAAAGACAGGGAAAAGATGAATGGCCTGCGTGCCACTAAAGATGAATGGCCAACTGGGTGCCACTGTGTGTTTGGCTGATTGTTACTGAGGTGTGTTTGCAAGTTTAGTTTGTATTTGGGTTTGCACGTAGGTGCGTGCTGCAAAGTGTTTTATACTGCTGCAGACAATATTGTGTGGTTGCAAGGGTCTCAGTCTGGTTTGCTGAGACGATATTGCGTGGTTGCAAAGGTCTCGATGATTATGAGGTTTGTTTTGAGATGGCCTTGTGTGGTTGCACGGGTTTCAACAAGTGAGGGGTTGCTGAGACAATGTTGCGTTTGCAATGGTCTCAAGTGAGTGTCGGGCTGCTGAGATGACTATGTATGGCTGCAAAGGTCTGAACGGGTGTCAGGTTGCTGAGACGATATTGCGTTTGCAATGGTGTCAAATGAGTGTCAGTTTGCTAAGACGACTTTGTATGGCTGCAAAGGTCTGAACGGGCGTTAGGTTGCTGAGACGAGATTGTGTGGTTGCAAAGGTGTAGACGAGTTTGAGGTAGCTGAGATGACATTTTGCAAGGGTCTCAAATGAGTGTCAAGTTGCTGAGACAATATTCCCCCCTTTTTTCCTTTTTTTTTTTTTTTTATGAAAACGACTGTGAATGAAACGCTGGTAAACATGAGTTACCACATCTGGCTGTGTTTACAAGCTGTTACAGGCATTGGCGTTTCGAATGCCTTTGAACATCCGTCTGAACCCATTTTTTTTTTTCAAGAAGGTTTCTGAACTCAACTGCCTAGAAATGACTATAAATGATCCTGTGTACATGTACTGATAAGATAACATAGAGGAGTGATTGGGGATCCTGTGTAGACATACTGATAAGAAAAATAGAGGAGAGATCAGGGGCGGCTGAAAAACACCAATTTTTCTGGCTGCAAGGGTCTCAATGAATGCCATGTTGCTGGGGCGAGACTGCGCGGTCACAAAGGTCTTTGATGAGTGGGAGGTTGCTCGAGACGGTATTGCGTGGTTGCAAGGCTTTTGATGAGTGTGTGGCTGCTGAGATGGTATTGCGTTTGCAAGGGTCTCAACAATGGTGTGAGGCTGCCGAGACGGTATTGCGTGGTTGCAAGGGCCTTGATGAATGTGGGGCTGCTGAGACGGTATTGCGTTTGCAAGGGTCTCAACAATGGCGTGAGGCTGCCGAGACGGTATTGCGTGGTTGCAAGGGCCTTGATGAATGTGGGGCTGCTGAGACGGTATTGCGTTGGCAAGGGTCTCAACAATGGTGTGAGGCTGCCGAGACGGTATTGCGTGGTTGCAAGGGCCTTGATGAATGTGGGGCTGCTGAGATGGTATTGCGTTTGCAAGCGTCTCAACAAGGGTGTCAAGCTGCTGAGACGGTTTTGCGTGGTTGCAAGGGCCTTGATGAATTTAGGGCTGCTGAGATGATTTTGCGTGGTTGCAATGGTCTCAACAGGTGTCAGGTTGCTGGGCCGAGATTGCATGGTGGCAACGTTTTTTTTTAAAAAAAAAATGCTGTTTTTTTTATATATATAAATATATATTTTTTTTGCGTTTTTGTAAGGGCCTTGTATTGCAAGGGTCTTAACAAGGGTGTCAGGCTGCTGAGATAATTTTGTGTGGTTTCAAGGGTCTCGATGAGTGTGGGGCTGCTGAGACAGTATTGCATTTGCAAGGGTCTCAACAAGGGTGTCAGGCTGCTGAGACGATTTTGCGTAGTTGCAGTGGTCTCAACAGGTGTCAGGTTGCCGGGGGGCTGAGATTGCGCGGCGGCAAAGTTTATTTCTTTTTTTTTGCGTATTTATATATATTTTATATTTTGCGTTTTTTAAAGGTCATGTGTAGCAAGGGTCTTAACAAGGGTGTCAGGCTGCTGGGATGATTTTGCATGGTTGCAAGGATCTCAATGAGTATAGGGCTGCTGAGACGATATTGCGTTTGCAAGGGTCTCAACAAGGGTGTCAGGCTGCTGAGACGATTTTGCATGGTTGCAATGGTCTCAACAGGTGTCAGGTTGCCGAGGGGCTGAGATTACGTGGTGGAAAAGTTTTTTTTTTTCAGGTTTTTTTGCGTTATTATTTTTTATTTTTGCGTTTTTTTTTTTGTTTTTTTGCGTTTTGTATATATATATTTTATTTTATTTTGCGTTTTGTAAAGGTCATGTGTTGCAAGGGTCTTAACAAGGGTGTCAGGCTGCTGAGATGATTTGCATGGTTGCAAGGTCTCAATCATTAAGAATTGGGTTACTGAGAAAGGATAGAAACACCTGATTTGTTTGTACCTTAAGCAAGCAGTATAGGGTAGAAGGACAATGCCTGTATGAATCGTAGGTTCCGTAGGGGCCACTAACGAATGATATGGGAGACAACGAATAGTAGCAAATTGATAGGACATAAAGAATTTTATAACAAATTTTACTTGCGACAGTGGGCCATGCGAGTGAGTTTGCGGCGGACTGTGGCTGGAGTGAAACATGTAGGAAAGGTGTAGGGATGCCATGCATGGGGCAAAACAACAAGGTTTGGTGTAGAAAATATAACACGAGAAGTTAGTACAAATATTTTATAAGCTCCACTGTGGGAACCGAACATGATGCGGTTGACACCATGAGTGGCCACGAATTTTGACATGACAAACAAGCTAACGAATCCTACCTGGGACAATGAACATGCAACTGGGTTTGCTTGGACTGGAGTGGATGTGCCACACATCCGAAGAGTGTGGTGTGGTGTGGCGCCATGCATGACGCACAGGCAATAACTTTGGTAAATAAATGAGAGAGAAGAACCGTGTACAAACAATTCGTAAGTTCCGCTGCGGAAACTAAAACGCACGGCATGGGGGAAACATAGAATGGCAATGGTGGAAAGTATGCAATGTATCTGATACAAAACGGTTATAAAGAGAAATGTGTTAATATATTATATTGCGCTAACTAAGGAAGAAAATTGAATAAATCAATATATAAGGTAAGGCAGCCAACACAGCAAAATGGAAATTTTGTAAATGTAAATGTGTATAAAGTGTAGCGCCAATCGGGAGCCCTTTTCAGAGAAGACTCTCCTATAGGCTCAGTGATTTGAGATCAACAAAACCTAAAAAATATACAAGTGGAATAACCTGTGCCTACAATTAGCTTTCGAAAGGGAGAGAGTTATTCAAAACGTTCTCTTCTTACTTTCAAAAGAGATAGTATATAACCAAAAATTGTGTAAAAAATCAATAAAAGGTGAAAAATCACTCACAATATATGACAGAATTAATCTGCACAGGTGTTTAAACACTGAAAACAGTCTGTGATAACAGTGACCGTGAAAAATGGTAAATCATAAAGTGAAAAACATATATATCATAATGTCCACAGTGATTATATGGAAGCAATCAATCAGATAAGTATCAGTCCATACACTCAGGAAAGTGTAGCGAATGTATACTTGAATGGAGCAGATAATCCAAAGAATAGAAATCGGTACCCTTACCGGATCAGGTGGACCCTCAACTCACCATACGGTGGGGGGTCTTTAGGGCTTGTAAAGGCCGATTGCCTAATCGGGTTGGTATCCAGACGGTGGTTCCAGGCAGGAATGACCAGATTACCCAATCAGGTTGGTGTCCAGATGGTGATTCCAGGCAAAAATGATATCCGGAAGTTCAAGGGTAGATATTGAAGTTACAGTAGCTCCGTGGTGGTATACATTCACTCCCAAGCATTAGGAAGGAGAGAAAAAAGAGAGACGGCTTCTCATAGTGTAAAACCACCAATTTAATGGAATAAAAATGAAAGTAAAATCAACATAAAAAATTCCACTATATCACACATGTGACAGGAATCACTTCAAAAATATAAAATGCAAAACCACACGTGAAATTTGGAAAAAAGCTTGAAAACAGCAACACTCCCCCTTGATGGGTGAGCAGGGGTAATTTCCGAAGGAAAAATGCAGAGAAGACTATAGCAAGTCAGTGACCCGACCGGTTTCGTCTCATATAGACTTCAACTGGGGTATCTACCTGTAACATGCTTCTTACCTGCATGTATACATCTATGGTATCCACATCCATGAAACCCTGATCAATTCCAATGTTTCCAGCTGGCGTGCGTGTCAATCATACCATGTGAATCGCGTTTGCGTTTCAAATGCCGGAAGTACATGGGCGGAGGACAATAGTGTGTAGCCTAATTTCCATCGAGCATGAACGGGGATGGACAACGTGCAACCCAATCACTGCTGTAAGCAGTGTTGTCACTTCTCCTCCTCTTCCGTGATTGGGGAGAGGCTGGAGCACTTCGTATTCCCGCGGGGTGAACTCCGCCTCTATGCGTACAGCCAACGTGACGTCCTGACGTCATTGTCCCGCGCTCCAATGCGTTCCAATCTCCAATGCGCTCCAATGCCACAGCACGGACATCACGTGGCACGGAAGTGTGTTGGCGTCATGCGTTCCACCCGCAAGGGCCGTGCGCTCCATAGGATCTACAGATCATTCCAGGTTTGCACGGAGAACTGGTTAAAGCTGTGAACAGCTCAACTGAGTTATAGACACCTCAGTTCATCGTAGATAAACACCTATGTCAGTTTCATGGAGGGGGGTACCAAAAAAATAAAAACAAATTAGAAAAACCATCTAAGCCTTTCCACAATGATATTGTGAAAAAGAAGCATAAAAAATATTCCATGACATTCTAAAAATGGAAAGGAGGAGGGAAAAAAAAAAATGTCATGGAATATTTTTAAACATCTTATACATCTGGAATTTTTTTTTTTTTTTTCCTCCTCCTTTCCATTTTTAGAATGTCATGGAATATGTTTTGACATCTTATACACAAGACCAATAGGTGACCTTTTTTGTCGATCACAAGTGGATTGACTGTATAGAGGTCAGAGAAGAACGTACCAACACTATGTAGAATGCTATGTAGAATATTATTGACATGTTTTTTATATATGGCTAGTTATGGTTATAGCAATTGGTTTAGAAGATTAGAATACAATATACCAACGCTAATCTTCAATACAGTTGTCATTTTAAGTTATGCTTCTTTTCCACAATATCATTGTGGAAAGGCTTAGATGGTTTTTCTAATTTGTTTTTATTTTTTTGGTACCCCCCTCCATGAAACTGACATAGGTGTTTATCTACGATGAACTGAGGTGTCTATAACTCAGTTGAGCTGTTCACAGCTTTAACCAGTTCTCCGTGCGAACCTGGAATGATCTGTAGATCCTATGGAGCGCACGGCCCTTGGGGGTGGAACGCATGACGCCAACACACTTCCGTGCCACGTGATGTCCGCGCTGTGGCATTGGAGCGCATTGGAGATTGGAACGCATTGGAGCGCGGGACAATGACGTCAGGACGTCACGTTGGCTGTACGCATAGAGGCGAAGTTCACCCCGCGGGAATACGAAGTGCTCCAGCCTCTCCCCAATCACGGAAGAGGAGGAGAAGTGACAACACTGCTTACAGCAGTGATTGGGTTGCACGTTGTCCATCCCCGTTCATGCTCGATGGAAATTAGGCTACACACTATTGTCCTCCGCCCATGTACTTCCGGCATTTGAAACGCAAACGCGATTCACATGGTATGATTGACACGCACGCCAGCTGGAAACATTGGAATTGATCAGGGTTTCATGGATGTGGATACCATAGATGTATAAATGCAGGTAAGAAGCATGTTACAGGTAGATACCCCAGTTGAAGTCTATATGAGACGAAACCGGTCGGGTCACTGACTTGCTATAGTCTTCTCTGCATTTTTCCTTCGGAAATTACCCCTGCTCACCCATCAAGGGGGAGTGTTGCTGTTTTCAAGCTTTTTTCCAAATTTCACGTGTGGTTTTGCATTTTATATTTTTGAAGTGATTCCTGTCACATGTGTGATATAGTGGAATTTTTTATGTTGATTTTACTTTCATTTTTATTCCATTAAATTGGTGGTTTTACACTATGAGAAGCCGTCTCTCTTTTTTCTCTCCTTCCTAATGCTTGGGAGTGAATGTATACCACCACGGAGCTACTGTAACTTCAATATCTACCCTTGAACTTCCGGATATCATTTTTGCCTGGAATCACCATCTGGACACCAACCTGATTGGGCAATCTGGTCATTCCTGCCTGGAACCACCGTCTGGATACCAACCCGATTAGGCAATCGGCCTTTACAAGCCCTAAAGACCCCCCACCGTATGGTGAGTTGAGGGTCCACCTGATCCGGTAAGGGTACCGATTTCTATTCTTTGGATTATCTGCTCCATTCAAGTATACATTCGCTACACTTTCCTGAGTGTATGGACTGATACTTATCTGATTGATTGCTTCCATATAATCACTGTGGACATTATGATATATATGTTTTTCACTTTATGATTTACCATTTTTCACGGTCACTGTTATCACAGACTGTTTTCAGTGTTTAAACACCTGTGCAGATTAATTCTGTCGTATATTGTGAGTGATTTTTCACCTTTTATTGATTTTTTACACAATTTTTGGTTATATACTATCTCTTTTGAAAGTAAGAAGAGAACGTTTTGAATAACTCTCTCCCTTTCGAAAGCTAATTGTAGGCACAGGTTATTCCACTTGTATATTTTTTAGGTTTTGTTGATCTCAAATCACTGAGCCTATAGGAGAGTCTTCTCTGAAAAGGGCTCCCGATTGGCGCTACACTTTATACACATTTATAAAGAGAAATGACTGATACAAAAACGTTTGTAAAATGCATTAAACAAATCCGATACGAATCGGAAGTAAGGAGTGTTGAATTCTGCTGTGAATTGGTTGTAGAGTGTATGCTACCAGCCACCCATCCCCCAGGCTTATCAAGTGCAGACAAGGCAGCAGGTGAGTTCAATTACCACCTCAATCTGCCAAAAAACCCATACAAAGAATATATGCTAATCTCCAAATGAATGAGACAGCAAGCATGGACACAAATATGAATAAACAAATAAATAGTTTGTTTGGCAGGAGGAAGTTACAAATGTACCAAGCTTGTAACTAAGATGTTAGAACATGAGCAACAATAACTCAGAGGCAGATTTTTACAAAAGAAATGCAGGATAGGAAGCATAACAAATTGCAAGATTGCACATGATACAAAAGGTTTGAATACAACCTGCGACAGTAAGCGGGAACCGCCGTCGAAGACCATGAACGCAATGCACTTGCGATATCGAATGCGATTGAATGCGCAGACTCACGGACATGAGGTGAGCTGGGAAGAGTCGGCCCAGTGACGTGTAGTACTGCACACTGAACCGACAAAGAGCATGTGTGAGTGGGCTGCTTAAATACCTTCCGGGCTCCTCCCATAAACTCAGGCCACCATACTGGCCTTCTTATATATATAAGATATTATAATTGAACTCATTTTAAAGGTAGGCATGGGATGCAATGTTCAATCTTTACATGAAACTATGGGGTTGCAAAAATGCTGCTTTTTTTTTAATTTTCCTTGTACGTGATTGGATATTCTTTGCAAAGTGAGGCTTTACCTCATTTACTGATCTCTGAAGCCACTTCACTTGCAGAGTGTAACTGCACCCTGCAAAGTGCACAGTCTCTTTACATTTATGAGTATACATAAGGGAACTGGTGGAGGGCTCTATATATACTTGAGGGAGATGATGGGGGAGCCGAGTATATACAGAGGTTACTGGTGGAGGGATATATGGGACTAATGGGGGACTTGTACACAAAAAAGCTTGATAGGGTTGGTGGGGGGCTGCTTAAACACATGTAGAGACAGTAGTTATATAAGGGGGCTTGGGGATTGGGGATGTAATATATATATATATACATAGTATCTCACAAAAGTGAGTATACCCCTCACATTTTTGTAATTTTTTTATTATGTCTTATCATGTGACAACATTGCTACAATGTAAAGTAGTGAGTGTACAGCTTGTACAACAGTGTAAATTTGCTGTCCCCTCAAAATAACTCAACACACAGCCATGAATGTCTAAACCACTGGAAACAAAAGTGAGTACACCCCTAAGTGTAAAAGTCCAAATTGAGCCCAATTAGCCATTTTTCCTCCCCAGTGTCATGTGACTCGTTAGTGTTACAAGGTTTCAGGTGTGAATGGGGAGCAGGTGTGCTAAATTTGGTGTTATCGCTCTCACTCTCTCATACTGGTTACTGGAAGTTCAAAGAAATCTCAGGGGATCTGAAATAAAGAATTGTTGCTCTGCATAAAGATGGCCTAGGCTATACAAAGATTGACAAGATCCTGAAACAGAGCTGCAGCACGGTGGCCAAGACCATACAGCCATTTAACAGGACAGGTTCCATTTAGAACAGTCCTCGCCATAGTCGACCAAAGGAGTTGAGTGCACATGCTCAGCATCATATTCAGAGGTTGTCTTTGGAAATTGATATATAAGTGCTACAAGCATTGCTGCAGAGGTGGAAGGGGTGGTGGTCAGCCTGTCAGTGCTCAGACCATATGCCGCACAGTGCATCAAATTGGTCTGCATGGCTGTCGTCCCAGAAGAAAGCCTCTTCTAAAGATGATGCACAAGAAAGCCTGCAAACAGTTTGCTGAAGACAAGCAGACTAAAGACATGGATTACTGGAACCATGTGCCGTGGTCTGCTGAGACCAAGATAAACTTATTTGGTTCAGATGGTGTCAGTATGTGGAGGTAACCAGGTGAGGAGTACAAAGACAAGTGTGTCTTGCCTACAGTCAAGCATGGTGATGGGTAGTGTTATGACCTGGGGCTGCATGAGTGCTGCTAGCACTGGGGAGCTACAGTTCATTGAGGAAACCATGAATGCCAACATGTACTGAGCCATACTGAAGCAGAGCAAGATCCCCTCCTTTCGGGGATTGGGCCGCAGCGCAGTATTTCAATATGATAACGATCCCAACACAGCTACAAGATAACCACCTCCTTGCTAAAGAAGCTGAGGGTAAAGGTGATGGACTGGCCGCTTGGTTGCTACTAGTAACAATCATCCACCAAATCATCCTGCTGCCAGACCCCCATATATCACTTCTGAGACAATGAGCAGTCATTTGCATTGTTTTGTTTATTGGGGGATATAACTTGGCTGGGGTAAAGGAAGATGCCTATAGCACTTGTAGAATTGCCATCACATTTGGGGAACATTGATTAGTAGATTTAGTCCTAAAACTGATTCACTTCTAAAATTCACAGACTCTTCCCCTGCACATCTCAATGCAGATTATTGCTCCTCCTCCTCTGCGCTAGCTCCTGCAGAATGTCACTCCCCGGTACTTTTTCTCCTCCTGTACAAATCCTTTGCTACAAAACTGTTAGATTCCTGCCTCATCACTTCCAGTAAGAAAAAAAAAAAAGGATCACTCTGAATAACCCCAACTTGCTGGCTGTACTTAGTTACTGTTGTAAAGTCTCTTGAATTGTGTTACCTGCACGCTTTACTAGGCCAGAGGTATACAGTACCTCTCCCCGGCGACCTAGCAGTTTTACTAGCACATGGCAACAAACGGACTACTGCTCCCAGCCAGTCCAAACTGAAAGTCCTGCGCCCTCAGGCCACAGTGGCTTGACACTACACCCTAAAGTCTTGCCTCTGTTCCGGAACTCCTCACCCAGCACTCCACTGGGGTATCCACACTGACCTTCTCCTGCACCAAGTCCATGATGGAGAAATTTATCCGGAAATACGTTCCAGCAGCACCTCTGGCCCCTCTTGCTCCAGGAATTCCTCATCTGTGACCATGTACAGAATTCAAACTCATCCATGACCGTGTAAGGATTAGGCTCCCTCACAGCTCCCTTCCGGCCCTCCTCCACATTGGGCGCCCCCCCCCAGATGGGGATGCCCAACAGCAACTGCCTAGTATTCCATTCTCCACTACTCCAGGCCAGCAATCCTCTCCAGCAGCATGTGACCTAAGCTTATATGGGAGGCCTGCCCCCTGCCAATACCGAATGGGGATTGGTAAGGGCTCCTCACATGAGCTGCCTGCCACTCCAGCTTTAGGCCCAGCTCCTTTTCCAGAACAATCTCCCTGTAAGCAGGGGAGGCGCCTTAAAGCCAGAGCACAGGTGGTCACACCCACTGCTACACTAACCACTCCCAGCCCCAGATCAGAACAAGCAGGTCTAGCCTAGAGCACAGGCCTGCCTAAATTTTACCTGCACTGACAGTATTAACCAGAAAAATCCTATTCTAGCACCTACCTATAGTAGAGGGTGCTACAAATATATATATATATATATATCAGAAGTCTGGTGGTATGCTTGCTATCTTGGTTACTCATTTAGAACTTTAAAGCCTACAAGGTGATTTTTAACAGGGTGCAAAAGAAGTTATCCTTTTATAAATTAAAGTGTCACTAAAGTTTTTTCTTTTCATTTTCGATAGAGTAAGACCCCATACACACTATTCGATTTTCTGCAGATTTTTGTTTTCAGATTTACCAAAACCATATAATATGAGGTCAAACCTTAAGAGTTTGGATTTGTATGCAATCAGGCAGGCCCTTACACTACGTGGTTTTCATAAATCGGAAGACAAAAATCTGCACAGAATCTAATACTGTGTATGGGGCTTAAGAGAGAGTTATAACACTACTTGACACAGTCTGTTTTCGCCATCTGTGTCCAATTGCAGAGATTTCACCTTTCACTTCCTGTCCTGTAGCCAAAAAGGTAAGTGAGAGGGAATCCCTCCAAAGTGAGGAAATCCTGCCATGTCACAAGGGTCACTAGAACTAGATTTCCTGTTTTGATTTAAACCCAAAATGTGTGTTTTTTTTTTTTTAACAATATGTTTTTTTATTTTCAAAAGGATAATCATATACAAACAGTACATATGAGTAATCTCTTATAAAGATATAGTAATAAGCAAAAGAGTCAGATTATCCTGTGCAAGGAACAAGGGTAACAAACAAGTAGCAAGGAGGTGCATAACTGTAATACCTGGTTGAGTAAAACAGATTTGGATAACATGTGTGGGTCAACAACCTATAGTATAATTTGGATTTTATTTCTTTTTCAATCATAATGGTAAACATGACTAATGCAGTGAACACACAGTCAGGCTTTTGCCCGGCCAAAAGCACATCGGAATTTTTGATGGAATTCCATCGGAGTAAAATAGAACATGTTCTATATTTAAACTGTGATGGAATTTATCGGAATTCCGATGGAACTTCTCTGGGGCATACACATGTCGGAATTTCCGATGGAAAAAGTCCATCTGACTTGTACGCGGCATAAGAGGCTGGATCTCCTAACGGGGGCACAGACAGCAATAAAAACTGATCGGTGCTCTAATTTTTCTCCACTCTATCCAAAACAAAAAAAAAAGTTTCACCTTTAGTGACAATTTAATAGTTTTGGTACACCGCTGACAACTTGGCCATAATGGAGGATTTTCATGTTTCCACGGACAATGCCTAATGTGAAGAATACATTCATCTTCATGTAATGACCTATAAAGTTATTAAATGCCATCTATTTTAGGATACAGGTTGCCACGTCTTGTCTTTAGTAATACATTCAGAGATCAATCCTAGGAGTTTGTAATTGCCCTTCACATAAACAAACAATATACAACAAGCACAAACAACTCTCAAAGGAAAACATTAAGAAATTATCCAATCAATAGATGTCTTTCAATGAACTACACACTTACACACATACAACCTCCTTGCTGTACATAGAGAAATGATAACTGTCAGAGACAATATTTTATCGTTCATGGATTGATTTCCAGAGCATGCATCGATTTTCTGCCTTCGCTAAAAGAAATATTCATCATTACAAAAAAGTTCATAAATTCAACATCTGTCCAAAGTAATATTCATCAACGTATATTTCTCCTGAACACAAATTCAGAGCAGGATGTATGTTCTCTAAGCGGTCGATCTACCTGATTGTTTTGTTACAGTAAAACTAACAGCCATAATGCTTATACAGTTTGTCATATACACAGCCACTACAAGGTAAAACAACAACAACAACAACATGACACAACAGGCTGATATATAACGTTAAAAATCACAATGTGATTCAATTATTATTAAAGGGGTTGTAAAGACAAAAATATTTTCCTCTTAAATAAAAGTCTGAGGCCTTGTACACACGATGTAATATATCCGTTGGAAACGGTCCGACCGACCGTTTCCATAGGATATGTCCGCCGGACTGTTTGATCCGATGGCTGTACACACCATCGGATCAAATTCCCAGCCGGCGGACAGCGCGGTGATGCGGCGGTGACGTTGACGCCGCCACGTCACTGCTACGTCACCGCCACGTCACCGCACCAGGAAGTAAATACTTCCGCGCGCATGCGTCGGATCCATTCACAGGATACGACGCATGTGCGGGCAGATATGTCCGCTGGTTTGCCGTACTAACCAGTGGACATATCCGATGGGCAGCTCTCCAGCAGAAAAGTTCCAAGGCATGCTTTAAAAAAATTTCCGCTGAAAAAATCCGGCCAAAACTGTCCGTTTGCCCCTACAGACGAGGGGATTTTTCGGCTGAAATGGTCCGTCGGACCATTTTCAGCGGATTTATTCTCTCGTGTGTACAAGGCCTGACAGTAGCTGATAAAGTAAAAAGTAATGTTTTGCATTATAACTAGTTTGATACCTGTTGAAATCGAGCTGTTTTTTCACCTCTGTCACTCCTGAATCGTTATTCTCACTGACTTCCTGGTTTGCGGTGCGCATTCATTCTTGCTACATCACGACCTAATGGGAACTACAGTTCCCATTAGGCTTAGCCTCCATGCCTGTGAGGGATAAGAGAGCATTTTCACGCAGGGCTGTAGTCATAGGTAGAGGGTGAGCACATTCTGCTTTCCACCATGCAAAACAGCTCAGGTGCTGGTGGAAAGCAAGAAGAGGAGAGACAGGAAATGGCATTTTCAAACCTGGATTACAGTATTTTGGAGGTCAAAAGGAAAAACGAGGTAAGTGATATTTAAATACTCTAGCTTACAGCAATCAATTAAAATAATAAAAAACGAACCTTTAGTGTTCCTTTAACTGGAACTAAAGATTATAAGCATAATATGGCATAAAATACAATAAGAAGAAGCGTAAAATACAATAATGTGATTTTACAGGATTCTCCCTGATCTCTTTAGCAAAGTCCAAAAAGCAGATACTCCCACTTCCTTATAAATCATATATTTAGATTTACCAGGAATCACACAAACTGTTGTTGATGGTGTTTTTTATAGTTATAATATGCTTGGTAAAAGGTGGTACTGGGTGATTGCTGAAAATAGGGGGAAGGGAGTGATTATACCAAAAAGGTGATGACCTTGATATAATGAACAGTTTCTCATCATCAGCTTGTCATCTAAACTCTATGCAGATATATAAAACCATAATTAAGGCTTGTTATGCATGCATTAAAAAGTCCTTATGGGTTGTATGCGTGAACCTGTTCAGGGGGGGGAGAACGGAGAACATTTGTTATAATTATTATTATTCTTTTTTTGCTCTCTCTTTCTTTTTCTTTCTGTCTTTTCTATCTTTCTTAACTTTTGAAGTATTAGCCAAAACTCTTCTTGGATAAGAAAAAGAGAAATCGGTGTTGGTGCTGACTGAGTACAATAGATGGTTACTGAACTATTATATACTTAAAGAGAAAATAGCCTATTAGCATTTGAAATAGTAAATATTACTAGCCATGAGACAGGCAAGATTTTTAATAGGTGTGATGTCATAGCTATGAATTGTCTTTCTGTGTAACTGTTAGGCCTCGTACACACAACTGTTTTCCTCCACAGAATTCATCAAGAAACTTGGTGGCAGAGCTTTTTTGCCGAGGAAAACGGTCGTGTGTATGTTTATCGTCGAGAAAACTGTCGTGGAACTCGACGAGAAAAAAAGAGAAGAAATTCTCTTTTTTCTCGTCGGGAGTCTCAATTACCTTGTCGCGTTTCTCGTCGGGCTGGTTTACGACGAGAAACACATTCGTGTGTATGCTTAGAAACCCGCGCATGCTCAGAATAAAGTATGAGATGGGAGCGTGCCTTCGGTAAAAGTTGGGTTTGTAATGGAGATAGCACATTTGTCACACTGTAACAGACTAAAAAGTGAAAATCGTCTCTCACCAAACTTTACTTAACATGCAGTAACATGAGATTAGTAAAAGCAGCCCCAAGGGTGGCGCCAGTGGAATCAAACTTCCCCTTTATAGTGCCGTCGTACGTGTTGTACATCACCGCGTTTGAGAACGACGAGATTTGGTCTTGACAGTGTGTACGCAAAGAAAGCTTGTCAAGATTCTCAACAAGCGGAACTCGTCGAGAAAAACGATGTTTCATTTACAACGAGTTCCTCGGTCGTGTGTACGAGGCCTTACACTGTTTCTGTGAGAATTTATATAAAAAAAAGTCCTTATGTTCCGCATATATAGACTGTACAAGTACCTGACAGCTTCCTGTAATATCCTGCACAATACAATATTTGTAGCTTGCTGACAATAGCATAGAGAAGACCTCATCAATATTGTGATGTCGTACCGCTGCTGCATCCATCTAGGTAAGTATAATTCTTTAACCACTTAGTGCAAATCGCTGTCATTGTACGTTGGTACTATTACTCCAAATACCGTTGTTATGGCAGAAGCTAGCTAGTTGCCATGACCCCGATATTTTCTGAAATGCTTTAAGATAAAAGTGGTCTTCACGGTGGATTTGCTGCAAGATCCCTTTTATTGGGAGCGGGTGAGGGGCATCCCCCGCAGCGTTCTGGTTGTCTCCTCCATTTACCAGAGCCATCGGTAGCGGCGGAGACAATAGTGTCCTCTCCCATGACAGGCCAACGTACAATGATGGTACTTTGCGCTCCGTGGTTAAAGGTTCATACTTACTGTACCTAGGTGGATGCAGCATCGGTCCAATGCTGCATCTGTCGGCTCTAACACTGAGAACTGAGCGATCAAACACTGCCGATCACTCGATTCTCACAGCTCTCTGAGCAGAGAGCTGGTCACTGTCAGTTGAAAGGCCGAGCCGGTTGCCAATTCACGCATGTGGGTAGATCCCATCTATATTGTTGCGATCTTGCCTGAGCTTGGACTGGCTCTGTGACGTCAGCCGAGAGCTGGTTTCAGCCCAATGTCTGTTGGAAACGGGTCACAGGAATTCAGAACAAACTGCACTCCTGTGACCCATAGGAGAAGTTCAGCCAAACAAGCTTTGGCTTTACTTAAAACCCAAAAAAACGTCCCCACATACATGCCACATTTGGCATGCTTCAGTAGGAGTGGGACTTCCTGTCCCACTTCCTGCAGGGGCTGGTTAGCGATTAAGCTTAATCGCCTAATCCCTGTAGGCGATCACATGGGACACTGACACCCAATCGCCTCTCCAATCAGCGGCGAGCCGCGCCGCGCACGCATGCGCAGTACGGCTCGCGCATGCGCACCCGGCCGTGAAGCCAAGGCTGTCACGGCTGGGTGCCCACAGTCAGGATGGAGACGCCGGCCGGGCAGGGGGGAGAGGGCGGAGCCCCGGTCGGCGCGTCGCTGGAACGCAGGAGCAGGTAAGTGAGTGTTTATTAAAAGCCAGCAGCTACACTTTTTGTAGCTGCTGACTTTTAATAAACACAACTTAGGGCTGGAACACCCCTTTAAAAAGTCCACACCACTGTGCCTGAACTGCATGCATAGCAATATAATCATGATCACAACATATGTACAACCTCCATGTGTTGCTAAGTGAAGGGGGGTAGTCAGAAGTGGTAAAACCACAGCTCAACGATTTTTACTGTACTCTGGTTGCATGTGTGAGCGAGCCCTTGTGAATTCTTGGTAATACAAGAGACTTAGACAAACAGGCAATAAAATCTATTGTCAGTGCTTTTATTACAATAAACCCAACCCAAGTAAAAGTAAACGCACTAGTGGGTGGTTCTAAAAATACCACATACAGTCATAAAAGATTTCTTCGGAGAAACATTACAATGATGTTCATGCAGATTATGTCTTTTTTTAGTTCACTATTTTTAGCATACAACGCCCAGAAAGGACTTTCTGTTACTGTTGCAAATCCTTTTAGGTACTTAAGTAGGGGATGTAAGGACATCTGTCACATTATACAACTGTACACAAATTTTAGATACAGATAACAAACGTATAAAACAAAATGGTATTAAGAAAATAATAATTATTTTAAATTGAATTCTAAAATGTTTCAAAAAGTTTATTTTAGTAAAAAAGTGCAAAAAGGTTATAATAAGGTATACAGTGCAATAACTCATAACAACAAATCAGATTATAGTTTACTGCTACTACATCAGTGAAGAGATTTCTGAATGCTATAAGTTACTGAACATGGGGCGTTTATCTGTTTAGAATTTACTACCTGAATATGCCTCTATTCAATTGTTTAATAATACAAAATCTCAACAAAAATATATTAGACCCTTAAAAATCTGTCAAGGCAAGTTTCAAGATACAGTTTAGAAATGTAGTAATTTATGGGTGTTTGTGGATGCCTAAAACACAATGGAGCCGTTTTACTAATACTGTAGAGTGCGAAATCTGGTGCAGCTGTGCATGATGATCAATCAGCTTCTAAATTCAGCTTGTTCAATTAAGCTTTTTTTTTAAAAAAATGAAGCTGCGTGACAGCACCAGATTTTGCGGTCCCCAGTTTTAGTAAATCAACCCCAATGTGAGGAATTAATAGTATCAACCAGAGTTTAGCATTCTGTACATATGTCACACTCCTACCTCAGTACACTCCCTCCCCAGCCACTGTGCCCGTCACACAGACAGGCACATGGCTGAACAGTTTTGTAGTTGGGTTGAGAGACCAGTTCTCTATCAAATCTGGTCTAATAGGATTGAGAGACTATTTCCCCATCAGGGCTGCCTTGCTTTTGACTGAAATTCAAGGTAGTGGCCCACTGCCATTCATGGTCAATCAAAACAAGGACCTGAGGAAGAAGGCCATGTCTCCTAAATACTTTTCCCCCCTCTCCCTCCTCCTTGCCTGTCAGCTTCTTCTCTGTCTCTCTGCCACTTATATTACAAATAAAAAAAACTACAATGGTCACTGTCAGCCCCTCTATTAGAGCCTGGCATACCACACCATGCAAGTCATTTCTAAAAATGAGCGTTGTAAATACCTATTTAAAGCAATCTTCAGGCCAGTCACGTGACTCACGGCCGCTTTACAGCCCTGAGACAGGGCTTGTGCGGAAGGCCACATGATCTCCCCAGCTGACGTCAGAGGGACATCTCAGCCCCTCTCACAGAAGCCATGTATCGAAGCTGTAAAGTGGCCGTGAGTCACATGACCATCCTGAAGACCGGCTCTAAATAGGTATCGACAACCCTCGTTTTTAGAAATTACTTACATAGTGTGGTATGCCAGGCTCTAATAAAATGGGCTGGTAGTGATTTAGAATATAGACTTAACAAACACTTTAACCTTCACAGTGTTGGATAACAGCAGGGCAATATTCAGCAGGTGTGAATGGCACACAGCATGAATTATTTTGAACAGGAGCAGCCACCTGCTTGTAATAGGATATATATATATATATATATATATATATATATACACACACACATGTGTGTGTGTGTATATGCTGCTGATTCACCAAAAAATTACCAAGGTCTTCTTTAGTTTTCTATCCTGTTTTTCAAAAAAAAGAATGCTCTTGCACTTTCTTCCCCATTAGTTACAATTTAATAGTAAATGTAATACTAAATTGGCCATTTTGAATATATATCCTGGGCATAGAGCAGCATCTGGTACTCATGTGTAACGCTTGAGCCCCCTTGTGTTCCCTGTGTTAGCACTAGCCCTTAAAGTAGCCTCATTTTATTTCTCAGTTTATAACTATTAGAAATCACTAGGGTTGTCCCGATACCGATACTTTTTTTTTCCTAGAGAGCGGGTGGAGAGGGGGTGGGGAGGGGGCTTATAGCGTAGCCGAGCAGTCCTCAAAGAGAAATCCAACTCAGTCCTAAAAAAGTGGTATCGGGACAACCCTAGAAATCACTATCCACTAACCTTACTCTCATGTTTTTTAGTGTCTTTCCATGCTTGTCCACAGGCTGCCTTTTATCAGATGGTTAAATCCTTCTGATCTGTTGTATTAACAGATATTTCATTGTTTTAATGGACTACTACAGATGTGTAGAAAGATGATGCCATTAAAGTCTTTAGAGACACAGATAACAATATGAATTGTCTACACTACGGATGACACCAGATTACCGTCATGCTCACAGATTAGATTACACTCAAAATCATGTACATAAAAAATACAATGTTTTTTCCTTACTGTTAAAGTAACCATAAAAACAAACCATGTATAATAAATATGAAACAAATTAATTTCCTAATCCATCATGATTCATTTTAATGTCTTGGTGGGCACAATACAGCATCCATACTGTATATAATTGTAAATGCTACTCTATTGTAATGTATGGTCACATGCACATAAGAGCATTGTGTTCCCTGTGCACATATGGCACATTGAATATTGCACATTGTTTTATCTGGTGAACCTGAAATTCGCCATTGATACGGCACGGGGGGGACTCAGACATGAAATATAATTAAATCATATCCCTCTATAGCGGGGATCTCACAACTATGACCCTCCAAATGTTTTAGAACAGGGGTGTCAAACTGGCGGCCCTCCAGCTGTTCCGAAACTACAAGTCCCATCATGCCTCTGCCTGTGGGAGTCATGCTTGTAACTGTTAGCCTTGCAATGCCTCATGGGACTTGTAGTTTTGCAACAGCTGGAGGGCCGCCAGTTTGACACCCCTGTTTTAGAACTACACGTCCCAACTGGAGGGCCATAGGTTGGAGACCCCTGCTCTATAGTGTGTACTTGTAGGGCACTAAGCCCTTGTTCACATTGACTGCTGCTTTGAAATTGTGCGACTTTGAGTGCAACTTGGAAGTCATCTGGGCGGCTTCATGCACAAATGTCTATTCAAGTCGCACTCGAATTTGCCAAAAGTGTGCAGCAACTACTGCAAATCGGTGCTGCACCGCAAAGTTGACGTTGCACCGATTTGAACAGTGCCATTGCTGGCAATAGGATGCGACTTTGTCAGAGAAGCTCCACCCCCTCTCTCTCCATGTTGGCTCACTAGCTGTGATTGGCAGCAGCAGGAGCTAATCTCCTAGTGCTGTTGGAGCCAATGAGGAGAGAGAGAACCAGGAAAGCCACTGCTTTCATGCATATCACTCGATCGAGATGGGGCTCAGGTAAGTATAAGGGGAGCTGCACCCAAAAGTTTTTTTTACCTTAGGATGCATTAAGGTAGAAAAACCTTCAGCCTTTAGAACCACTTTAAGTGCTCTATTTTTCTAGATTCAAGCAGTAGCCAAAAAGATCACAAAACTAATAACATCAGGCCTTCAATGTTGCTGCCTGAACTCAGAGAGCGGCAAACAGCAATGGTAGCTGAAACTGATGTATTCCATAATTATTACTGCTTCTGGAACATCTCTCCAATAAGTGTGATATGCAAGCCAAGGAAGACATACACATAGGGCCAGATTCTCGAAGATTCTGGCGTAGCGTAGCGTAGCGTAAGCTATTTACACTACGCCGCCGCAACTTACAGGAGCAAGTGCCGTATTCTCCAAGCACTTGCTCCGTAATTTGCGGCGGCGTAGTGTAAATGTCCTGGCGTAAGGCCGCGTAATTCAAAGGGGGTGGCTTGTATTTAAATTAAGCGCACCCCCGCGCCGAACGAACTGCACATGCGCCGGACGTAAAAGTAGCCCAGTGCGCATGCTGCAACTCATGTCGGAAAACCTCAATGAAGCCGACGTGAACGTCACTTACGCAAAGCCCTATTCGCGAATGTTTTACGTAAACGACGGAAAAACACGACGCAGTCCCGAGTCCATACTTAACATGGCATACGACGGACCGACGTAAAGCTACCCCTCATATAGCATGGGTAACTTTACGCTTACGCAAACGACGTAAACTACGACGACGCGGCGCAAATACGTTTGGGAATCGGCGTATCATGCTCATTTGCATATACGCCTCCTAGCGGCCAGCGTAGTATTGCATTTAAGATCTGACGGTGTAAGTGACTTACGCCAGTCGGATCTACGCCGTATCTATGCATAAATGATTATAGGAATCAGACGCATAGATACCTGGGCACAGAAACAGAGATACGACGGTGTATCTGGAGATACACCATCGTATCTCTTATGAGAATCTGGCCCATAGTCTACAGCTTTGCTCAATGGAGAGATCATCCATGACCTCGAATGCACATCAACACCATGACCAACACATCAACCATAAGACCCCTTTCACACTAAGGGCGTTTTGCAGGTGCTATAGCATTAAAAATAGCACTTGCAATCCGCCCTAAAACAGCTGCTCTATTGTCTCCAAGGTAAAAGTCAGAGGGCTTTCACACTGGAGCAGTGTGCTGGCAGGGCGTCAGGAAAAGTCCTGCCAGTGGCTTCTTTGGAGTGCATTAGGTGCGGTGAACTCACCGCTGCTAATGTGCTCATGCCCATTGAAATCAATGGGCAGAGCTGCTGTACCGCCGACAATACGCCGATGTAGCGGCGCATTGCGGACGGTTTTAACCCTTTATCACCTGGTAGTGAGGTGTTAAAAGCGTCCCGTTAGCGGCCGACGGTAAAATAGCGGCAAAATCCGACGGTAAAATAGCGGCATTTTACTGCTATTTTACCACCAACGCTCCAGGTCTAACTGGTCCCGCTTACTCCACCCCTTTAGGCCTTTACTAGCAGAACCGTTTCACCTGCGTCATTACCTATGTTGCCCCACTCCTCCCTACCCAATTATACCTACCACAATTACACTAGTCCCATTCCTTTGAAACATCACCTGTGCCACCAAGAGTCCCCCTGTGACGCAAAGCCAGTGTAGCGACTAGCATTCCTACAAACAGACAGGGGCACCAATTTACATCTACCCTAGTTTTTGGAAGGGTAAATTAAAGTTGGATTAGCATGCTCTCAGTACAGAAAGTAGAATTCGATTTTTTTTCTCTTTTTTTTCTCCTCTCGTCTGATTTTACTTTTTTTAGCTAGTTTAAAAACATGGCTTTTTTTCACTCTTTGTTTGAAAATGCTTATACAACTCCATTGAATGACTCTCAAATATATTTGAGTTTTGGTAAATAATTTTTTGTCTACTGAAGTAATAATACAAAACAGTGCAGGAACAAAATATTCACATAGAACATCTGGACATTACAAAGCATCTGGTTTCAGTTCCAGGGTTTCTATTTAAATCGTATTCTTATTTTTCCTTTTTGTGTTTCTGTTTATTTCCACAAAACAATATCATACTGTAGAATATGGTTATTTATAAATGCTAATTAATCACTGAAGGAACCGCCACAAGGAATCTTGGCTCATTGTTACAATAGCATTGCCCTTAACTGCTGACACAGGCAAGACACATTCTGACTAGGGATGAGCCTAACACCCCCGCACCAGAACCGTCGAACGGACCGAACGTTCGCGCGAACATTTAGAACCCCATTGAAGTCTATGGGACCCGAACATTCAAATTCAAAAGTGCTCATTTTAAAGCCTAAGTCATTGTCGTAAAACGTCTGTGAGAACCCGGGTTTACGGTTTTTAAAAACGGTTGTTTTTTCAGGAGCAGGGCTCCTGAAAAACTACTGTTTTTTAAAACTTTTTTCCCATTGATACAATGTTCCCTCGGGCAAGACCCGGGTTCTCAAAGACGTTTTCACGGGCAAACTATAGACACCCAGCAGGTACAATATTTAAAGGAATTTTTTTTTTTTTTTTTTTTTAAGCATCATTAAAATCACTGCTCCAGGAGCAGTGATTTTAATGATGCTTAAATTTAAAAAAAATCCTTTAAATATTGTACCTGCTGGGTGTCTATACCTGTGATAACGTCTTTAAATAGCACAATCACCTGCCTGCCAGTAAATTAGGAAGAACTGATCTAGCTAAGCTATACAGTGTATAAATATATGTACAACTCCTGGGATGTATATATATATCCTCTACACACTGTAAATTTAACTAAACTGACTAGCCTGCCTGCTCTATCTATCTATCTAGTAATAAAGACACTCTCTCTCTCTCTCTCTCTCTCTAAAGGACTGATCTCTTTAACAACGCCGCAACACACTACATGAGGCCGCCTTGCAGGCAGCCTTTTATAGTGTGAGGCGTGTACTAAACCCCCTGAGCCATAATTGGCCAAAGCCACCCTGGCTTTGGCCAATTATGTCTCTCCGTTTTTTTGCGCTCTGTGATTGGCCAAGCATGCAGGTCATAGTGCATGCTTGGCCAATCATCAGTGCGCAATGCCGCAGTGAATTATGGGCCATGACGCGTCACTCGAATTTGGCGCGAACGACCTGTTTTGTTCGAATTTCGACGAACGTACGAACAGGCGATGTTCGAGTCGAACATACGTTCGAATCGAACGTGGGCTCATCCCTAATTCTGACAAATGCTTCCATCTAGCTCATCACACAGATACAAAATGGAATTGAGATCCATGGAGCTAGCTGTTAGGAGAAGATGTCTGTGGACTTTTTTTGATCACCCATTGCTTAACCACTTCAGGTCCCGCCCATAGTCATATGACATCCACAGATGGGAACTCCCATCCTGGGTGGATGTCATATGACATCTTGGGCTTCCCGGCCGTCTAGGTGACCCAGTGCGCGTGCCCAGCAGCCACGATTTCTGCTGGGCAACTGCGATTGCCCACAATCATGGCAGGACTGTGGATCTGTTTGTGTAAATACACAGATCCACGTCCTTTCAGAGGAGAGGAGACCGATGTGTGTTCCGAGTACAGAGGAACACACATTGGTCTCCTCCCCTTGTGAGTTAGAATCACACACTAGAGAACCTATTAACCCCTTCAGTGCCCCCTAGTGTTTACCCCTTCCCTGCCAATCAAATTTATACAGTAATCAGTGCATTTTCATAGCACTAATCGCTGTAATCGCTGGTCCCAAAAATGTGTCAAAAGTGTCCGATATGTCTGTCGCAATGTCACGGTCACAATAAAAATCGCAGATCACTGCCAATACTAGTAAAAAAAAAAAGGCAATAAAACTATCCCCTAATTTGTAGACGCTATAACTTTTGCACAAACCAATTAATAAACGCTTATTGCAATTTTTTTACCAAAAATATGAAGAAGAATACGTATTGGCCTAAACTTTTTTTCAAAATTGTCGCTCTATTTTTGTTTATAGCGCAAAAAATAAAAACCGCAGAAGTGATCAAATACCACCAAAATAAATCTCTATTTGTGGGAAAAAAGGACGTAAATTTTGTTTGGGAGCCACGTCGCACGTCCGCGCAATTGTCAGTTAAAAGTACGCAGTGCCGAATCGCAAAAAGTGCTCTGGTAAGGAAGGGGTACATTTTTCCGGGGCTGAAGTCGTTAAAGAGGAGCTCCAGGCTCCCCCCCCCCCCCCCCAAACAAAAAAAAATCAAGTCAACAGCTACAAATACTGTAGTTGCTGACTTTTGATATTAGGTGGTGATATTCTGGTGCGGACCAAAAAAAGATTCCAGCACAACTGGTCCAAATGCAATGCAAATTCAGCCATACAACAGTGCATTGCGAATCACATGCAATGTCACACAGCAAATGTAACAGATACATACATCTATGCTAAACAGCACAGAAGGAAAAATCCCTCTCCTGGGCTATTGTAATATGACAGCCGCCTGCGCCCATCTAATTGGATGCAGCTGCTGTTGGGCCGAACATGTTCCAGCAGGCTCCTTCAATACAAGTCTCTTAAATGATTCTGACAGCCAGACAAACACTTTATTTTTGCAAGTTTATACACTTTATATATTATTGTCTTTATATACTATTGTCTCCCAATCCACACAAAAAAATTAAGTTCTGTTTTTCAAAACAGAAGAAAAGCATTGTTGTGAACCGATCACATGTTGGTCCATGCAATCAAATTATAAAGGCTCTCTGTTAACAGAGAAATACCCTATGATTTTTCATGGTAAAGATGTTTTCCGCATTCCATATTTCTACTGCTCAATGAACTGAAGGACTTTTGTTAATCTGTGCTTAGAAGTGTGACTGGACTCACTGAACCGTATAAACAGTCTTCTGGTATCCATTACTTGCACCACTGAAGCCAGAAGTTATAGTAAGCATTGAGCTCTGGTGTTTACATTCCCAGCTTCCATAGTGTGGTTGGTGGTAGGTTCTTGAGCAATACATGTAATGAAGTGTTCTTGCCATGCCAATGCCCAGCTATTGAAACTGCCTTCTCTTCAGTGCCTCTTAACAGGCCAAAAAATAAATAAAGCCACTTGGAAAGTCTGATAAACAACAGCTTTGAATGATCATTGACAATAAATGAGATTACTAATAACACATGTTCAATTGCAACATTATATCTACATGTCCATTAATATACTCATATGTTAAAAGTAACAAGGTCCTAAAGGATTTTAAGGGCTACACCTTTAAGGGCTGCAAGTGGAGCCACCCGAAAACCAAAAACCTGAGGCAGTGATCATGGCATCAGCTTAAGCACTTCCTAACTGGCCACTTAAACCCCCCTCCTGTCCAGACCAGCTTTCAGCACTGACGCACTTTGAATGACAATTGGGCGGTGATACAACGATGTACACAAATGAAATGAAATTAAAAGAAAATCACACAAATAGAGCCTTTTTTTGGTGGTATTTAATCACTGCTGGGATTAAATTTTTTTGTTAAACAAACAAAAAAAGATGGAAAATTTAGAAAAAATAAATCATGTTTCATAGTTTGTTATAACATTTTGCAAACAGGTAACTTTTCTCCTTCATTGATATGCACTGATGAGGCAGCACTGATGGGCACTGGTAGGCACAGATAATACAGCACTGATGGGGACAGATGAGGCGGTACTTATGGGCACAGATAAGAAGGCACTGATGGGCACTGATGGGTGGCACTGATAGTTGTTACTAATAGATGGTACTAATGGACACTGATAGGTGGCACTGACGGGCACTGGTAGGTGACACTGATGGGCACTGGTAGGTGATACTGATGGGCAGCACTAGTAGGTGACACTGATGGGCGGCACTGGTAGGTGACACTGATTGGTGATACTGATGAGTGGCACTGTGGGCACTAATGGGTGGCACTGTGGACACTGTGCGGTGGCACTGTGGGCACTGGTAGGTGGTGCTGGTGGGCACTGGTAGGTGGCACTGTTGTGCACTGTTAGGTGGCACTGGTAGGTGGCACAGGTGGCAGAGATGAGCAGGCGGCTACTCTCCTTGATCGGGACCAATATCCTGATGATAGCCGCTGTTGATTGGCTTATTTTTTTCTCCTCACGCTATCAACGGGAGGAGAAAAAATAGCCGATTACTGGCTCTGTTTACATCACGTGATCAGCTGTCATTGGCTGACAGCTGTTCACGTGATAAAGAGTCAGGATCGACCCCTTACTCCGATCTGTGATCAGCCGAGTCTCATTGACTCGCTGATCACAGAGCACGCCGCACGCGCTCTGCAGGGGGCGCGTAGGCCGCTCGAGAACGGGAGGATGTCCATGGACGCCCTCCCGGCAAATTAGGTCTGCGCTGTAGCTGTCTTTCAGCTATAGCGTGGATGGGAGGTGGTTAAACTGGATCATAGACAAGGATTAAAATATAAATAAGTTCATTAAATCAGCTTCTGAAAGTGCTTAAAAACTGTTTTGACTCCAATATAATAAACAATCACTGTAATATTCCTTTACTGATTTTCTTCTGTTGCTGAAATCCCACAACACCTAGATAGCAAGAGTTTGCCAAAAGAAATTACAAGCTACATAAGTTATTGTACAGTTTTACTCACACCTTCTGTCTTAAAAACAACATGACCCAATCAACCCTTAATTCTTATTTTTTTTTCTTAACCACTTCCATACTGGGCACTTAACCTCCCTGGCGGTATTCACGTGTGTGGCACGGGGTGAGATTTTCAAGCTACGATCGGTAACCCCGTGCCACACACGCGTTTACCTCGCTGGATGCAGAAAAAAGTTTTCTTACCTTTTCTCTGCGATCCAGCGATGAATCCCCGCAGTACTCGGCGGCCGGATGTCCGCCTGATGCTGTGTGTTCCACCGATTCCCTTCCCTGCGAGCGTCGCGACGTAGGGGGGGGAACGGCGCCAAATTCAAAAATGTAAACAAACACTATACATACAGTACACTGTAATCTAATAGATTACAGTACTGTATGTAAAAAATACACACACCCCATGTCCCTAGTGGTCTGCCCTGTACACTACATGTCCTTTTATATAATAAAAAGTGTTCTTTCTCCCTGCAAACTGTAGATTGCCCATAGCAACCAAAAGTGTCCCTTTATGGCAAAAATTGTTTTAGAGCAGCTAAAAAACTGCGATAATAAATCAGAATCACTTGCAGAATTTAGCGATAGCGATTTATGGGGAAATTCGTCATAGAAAAAAAAAAAATGACAGCAAAAATTCTGCAACTGAGCAAATTTCAGTGATTTTGATTTGATTACATTATTGAATAATTTTTACTATAATTATATTATCATTTGTGATAATTTTTTATAATTATTTATTATATTATAATTTTTAATTAAAAAAAAAAAAAAATCATACCCGGGATGCCTATTAGACTCTTGTTTGGATAGATTTAAGTGAGTCATTCCTAAGAATTACAAGCCTACAGTATAAAACGCCAAATTCCCTTGCAAATAATGGTACCGCTTTTAGCACCTAAAATCTGAAAGAATCATACCGCCAGGGAGGTTAAACATCCTCCTGACCAGACCAATTTTCAGCGCTCTCACACTTTGAATGACAATTACACAGTCATGCAACACATGATTTTTTTGTCCTTTTTTTCCCACAAATAGAGCTTTCTTTTGGTGGTATTTGATCACCTCTGCGGTTTTTATTTTTTGCGCTATAAATGAAAAAAGACCGAAAATTTGGGAAAAAAATGATTTTTTCTTAGTTTCTATGATAACATTTTGCAAATTATAAATTTTTCTTCATAAATTTTGGCCACAATTTATACTGCTACATGTCTTTGATAAAAAATAACCCAAAGTTTTTGGAAATTTTTTGGTCTGTGTGAAAGTTTTAGAGTCTACAAGCTATAGTGCAAATAATAAAAAATGATCACATCTGATCACACCTGATGTACTGAAGGCCTCTCTCATTTCTTGAGACCCTAACAAGCCAGGAAAGTACAAATGTTCACAGATGGCACTGAGGTGGCACAGATGGCACTGAGGCGGCACAGATGGCACTGAGATGGGTACTGATGTGCTCTGATGAGGCCTGTGTACTGGTGGACACAGGTGGGCACTAATGAGGCGGCACAGATGGCACTAATGAGGCGGCACAGATGGCACTAATGAGGCGGCACAGATGGCACTAATGAGGTGGCACAGGTGGCACTGAGATGGGTACTGATGAGATGGGTACTGATGTGCACTGATTGACTGCGGCACAGGTGGGCACTGATGAGGTGGGCACTGATGAGGTGGCACAGATGGGCACTGATTGCAGATGGGCACTGGGCACAGGTGGTACTGGTGGCACAGGTGGGCACTGATGGGCACGGTGGTACTGGTGGCACTGATGGGCACGGTGGTACTGATGGGCACGGTGGTACTGATGGGCACGGTGGTTACTGGTGGGCACGGTGGTACTGGTGGGCACAGGTGGGCACGGTGGGCACGGTGGTACTGGTGGGCACGGTGGTACTGGTGGGTACAGTGGTACTGGTGGGCACAGGTGGGCACGGTGGTACTGGTGGGCACACGGTGGTACTGGTGGGCACACGGTGGTACTGGTGGGTACTGGTGGGCACAGTGGTACTGGTGGGCACAGTGGTACTGGTGGGCACAGGTGGGCAAGGTGGTATTGGTGGGCACACGGTGGTACTGGTGGGCACACGGTGGTACTGGTGGGTACTGGTGGGCACACGGTGGTACTGGTGGGTACAGTGGTACTGGTAGGCACAGTTGTACTAGTGGGCACAGGTAGTCCTGGGGTGCACAGGTGGTCCTGGAGGGCACAGGTGGTCCTGGAGGGCACAGGTGGTCCTGGGGGGCGCTGTGGTACTGGGGGGCACAGATGGTCCTGGGGGCACTGTGGTACTGGAGGGCACAGATGGTCCTGGGGGCACAGATGGTACTGGGGGCACAGATGGTACTGGGGGCACAGATTGTTTACCTTTTTTTTTCCCCCAAAGCGCTGCAGCTCCATAGCTCCGTTTGCTCTCCCTCCTCACACGCGCTGTCTGTGTGAGGAGGGAGAGTCGGCAATGAAAGATGATCTCATATGTTTACATATGAGATCATCTCTCATTGGCCGCACAGATCGCGCTGTAAATAGCCGCTGTGATTGGCTAATTTACCGCGATCTGTGTTTGGCTGTGTCCAAGGGACACGAGCAGCACAGGAGTTCCCCGCTGCGCGCTCAGGAGCGCGCGCGGGGAACGCCAAAAGGGGCGGCCGTAAAAACACGGCCTGTTAGGAATTCAGGGCTGCGCTGCGGCCGTACAAAGTCGTACGGCCGTCAGCAGGTGGTTAATCATACATGAACTAAGATTCCTCACCACTTGACCTCTCCCATCTGTTCTAATGCCAAAAATATAATAGGAGGGAACCTCGCTCCTAGACTGTTACATTTTTCATTTACTCAATTTTATAAAGTGAAAGTAAAATTGAAATGCGGTCTGCTGGAGCAGGAGGAGTAATGCCGCGTACACACGGTCGTTTTTTGTCTTGTAAAAAAAAACGTTGTTTTTTTCTCATGAAAAAAACCAAAGTATTTCAAACTTCATTTTAAAAAACGACGTTGCCTACACACCATTGTTTTCTGAAAATGCTCTTGCAAAGCGCGGTTACGTACAACACGTAATGACGCACTCTGTTCCATTCAAGCTCGCGTCATAACTTGCTTCTGAGCATGCGCGGGTTTAAAAACTTTGTTTTAAACGTCGTTTTAGCGTACACAAGATCATTTTTTATGACACAAAAAACGTCATTATGAAAAACGACATAATTTTTTTTTTCAGAAGACATAAAACGATGTTTTGCCCACACACGATCATTTTAAATTATGTTTTTTTATCTCATCACAAAAAACGACCATGTGTGCGCAGCATGAGACAGCAGAGTGAGAACATCTAGAAACTTTTCAATGAGTCAGCTGACTCATAAAGTTGGAAAGTAAGAAATTACCGTATAGTACAACCAGTTCGTTTACCAGGATTTTGGGCGCAGAGGTTGCAAAAACACAAAAAGGGTCAATACATGTAAGGGATCTAAGGGGTTTCTTAACATTTACATTTACGTCGGCAGAATGGCACGTACAGGCACATTGGCGTACCTGTACATCCCTGCCTAGACGTGGGTCGGGGGTCCGATCGGGACCCCCCCCCCGGTACCTGCGGCGGTCCCCGTGGCTTCGGGAGCGACCCGGCATGAGGGGGCGGCGGTTCGTTTTTTGTCCGCCCCCTCCGGATCGCTCCCAGCCAATCCGCACGATCCCCCGTGTGTCACTTCCTCCTCCTGTGTAAACACAGTAAGGGGGAAGTGATGTAATCTCTCCTCTCAGCGATATTTTTAACCGCTGCTGAGGAGAGAAGTCAACACACAGTAAGTCGCACCAACACTACACTGACACCAGTACACATAGGCACATTAACCCCTTCCGATCACCCCCCCACCCCCCTGTCACAGTGTCAATGAATGCAGTGACATATATGTACTGATCACTGCATTTAGTGTCAGTGTGACAGGCAGTTAGTGTTCAGGGTAGCCCCCGTACCCCCCTAATAAAGTTTTAACCCCTTGATCACTGCCCTAGTTAACCCTTTCACTTCCTATTGCCAGTGTCACTAAGCGATCATTTTTCTGATCGCTGTATTAGTGTCACTGTTCCCGCTAGGTAGCTATTTTTTTTTATTGCGATTTTTTTTTACTAAAGACATGTGGCTGAATACATTTTGGCCTAAATGTTTGACTAAAATTTAGTTTATTTGATTTTTCTTATAACAAAAATATAGATTTTTTTTCAAAAATTTCGCTCTATTTTTGTAAATAGCACAAATAATAAAAAATCGCAGAGGTGCTCAAATACCACCAAAAGAAAGCTCTATTTGTGGGAAGAAAAGGACGCAAATTTTGTTTGGGAGCCACGGCGCACGACCGCGCAATTGTCTGTTAAAGTGACGCAGTGCCGAATTGTAAAAACCCCTTGGGTCATTTAGCAGCATATTGGTCCGGTCCTTAAGTGGTTAAAGTGGTTGTAAAGTCAGAAGTTTTTTTTATCCTTATGCTCTCTATGCATTAAGATAAAAAGCGTTCTGTGTGCAGCAGCTGCGCCATCACCCCCTAATACTTACCCAAGCCCCGTTTCTCTCCAACTATGTCCACAAGTTCCTCGGCCGTCCGGGACTCTCCTCCTGATTGGCTGAAACACAGCAGCGGTGCCATCAACTCCCACTGATGTCAATCAAAGTCAGTTAGCCAATCAGGAGAGAGAGGGGCAGGGCCGAACCAGGGCTCTGTGTCTGAATGGACACAGAGGGCTGTGACTCGGCTTAGGAGCCCCCATAGGAAGCTGCTTGCTGTGGGGGGCACTCAACAGAGGGAGGGGCCAGGAGAGCCAAAGAGAGATGGGAGAAGAGGAGGATCTTGACTTTCCTGTGCAAAACAACTGCACAGTGCAGGTAAGTATATTATTATTTATATTATTTTATTACTATTATTTATTATTTTTAGAGGAAAAAAAACTTTACAATCACTTTAAAAAAAAAATGTTACTGCAATTATAAAGCACAATATTGTCTTTTAAAAATGTGCTCTGTGCTCCACCGGGTCTGAGGCCTTGTAGCCTGCTGATCGCCACAAAAATGAATGGGCATTGAACCCCCAAAAAAATCAGATGGTGCGTATTAACTTACTGTAAATGAAACAAGCAAAATGAGGTGGTAGGTGAGAGATATGCCTGGTGGAGATGTAAAAAACTCAGTTTGAATTTATTTATTAAATACGAGGTCAAACAGGGTCTGGTGAGTGAGGTGTTTTTATCACAGAAAAATGTATTTATTATGAGAGCACAAGAGAATTACAAGAAGACGCACTATAGATGCAGTGTTGTAATGTATTGCTTACTGTGAATTTTTTAAAGGCATAACTGAATGTTTGCAATTTCTTTTATATAATATGAATGTGCAATAGTGTGTATACACAGGACACAATGGTAAGGTATATATTTATTTTATTGGGTGCACCCACACTGAAACTATTTTATTATCAGCATATATAAGAGCACTGGTGCTTGGCAGGCTAGGTCTTTGTTATAAGAAAACCTGTTAAATATTCATTCATTTTATTGCCATACCTGTAGGCCATTTGGACCCCCCCCCCCCAAGGCATGGCTGAAGAACTCTCCATTAAAAATTCTGAAATGTTGTCTTGTTTCTAGGAGGTAAAAACACTGGTTTTCGCTCCAGTAAGGTTGGGACTGAGTTCAAAGATTTTTGCATCCTACCAACAAAGGAAGACATCAGGATATCTAAACTGGGAGTTTTTCAGTAAGACTTTGGGGGGGGGGGTGGCCTACAAGTATGGCAATAAAATGAATAAACATTTTACAAAGCCGCACTGTTCTTTAATGTCTATTGCGTCCCCTTGACTGCATTGGCTATTTTTTTGGAAATGGTGGACCTAGCCTGCCAAGCACTATTGTGTCCTGTGTATACAGACTATTGCACATTCATATTATATATAAGAAATTGTAGTTAGGTAGTTTCATTTTTTCAGTTTAGCATGGAGTCACAACATACACTATAACATAATTGGGTGGAAAAAATCTGGGAGGACAGCTCAGTTGTGTAACCTCTTCCTCCAATCACAAAGCTCATTCTGCTCCATTGAGCACAAATACATTTGTGGGGTTTGCTGACTACACATCATTTGTATGAATGGGGTGAGCTACTGTGTGGGTAGAGAAGCAATGCACAACAGAGAGAGTTGATTTACTAAAGGCAAATTGGGGGTAATTTACTAAAGGCAAATAGACTCTGCAATTGACCGCTGCAGGTGCAGCTGCTACAGAGTTTCATAAATGAGGTAAGGCTTCACTCTACAAAGACTACCCAGCTTCCCCTCATTTACTAAGCTCTGGAGCAACTGCACTAGCAAAGTGCACAGTCTATTTGCTTTTAGTAAATCAACTCCAGTTAGAGGATAGTGATTTATGAACTCTGTTTTAATGGATCCCTAATTATAACTTTACTTAAAGTGGATGTAAACCCACAATGTAGAGTATACGATTTTCTATCATCTGTGCCCAGTCTTGCCACACAGAGTTAATCCAGATCTGAGTAATCCTCTTTTATGTTCAGTGAAAATGAACAGCCTTCCAGATAAAACCCTGCCTAAATAAAAAAGTCAGTTTTCTCTCTTCTTGCTTTGAGTGAGAGGTTATTTACATATGTAGCTAGGACATGTTTATCATATGTTATGTTTTGTTTATCATAACATGAGGTGATATAACATCATAACACATCCTGGTAATATACAATGAACTTTGGATCACCTCTTCCTAAGATAAACATGTCTAAGCTAGATATGTAAATTAACCTGTTACTGAAAGCAAAAACAGAGAAACAGACTTTATAATTTGGCAGGTTTTTATCTGGAATTCTGTTAATTTGCACTGAACTTTAAAAGAGGATTACTCGGCGCTGGATTAACTCTGTGTGGCAAGACTGGGCACAGATGATAGGAAATCTTATAGGGCCAGATTCACGTATTCCAGAGCATCTTTGCTCTGGAGTAACGCTTCTGATTTGCGTTGCGCTGCCGAAATTTTAGGAGCAAGTGCTGTCATTCACGAAGCACTTGCTCCTAAAGTTGCGGCAGCGCATCACAAATGAGCCGGCGGAATTCAAATGTAGCGGGTACGGGGCGTGTAGTATGCTAACTACGCGCGATCCCGCCGCCAACGTACTGCGCATGCGTCGAGTGTCAAAACATCCCCGTGCGCATGCTCAAAATCTGTGAATGAACGTCAATGACGTCACATTCCCATTCATGACCGTTTTACGCAAGCGACGTTTTTTTTTTTTTCCCGACGCGATGACGACGCCTATACCTAACATAGGATACTCCAACCCCATGTAGGTATTCTATGCGCCGCGTATCCGTCCGGAAACGTCGTATCGTCATTGCGTCGCGCCGGATTTCGATCGTGAATTGCCGATTTCCGCTCATTAACATATTTTTTGACGTAAATCGGCGGGAACGCCCCTGGCGCCATTTTTAAGTTGAAGTAACAGCGAGGCGAAACTCAGTTATGCTGCTCGCATCAAACTTCAACCCGCTTCTTGTTTTCTGGTTACAGAAAACAGAAACGCCGGCTCAAAGCCACAGTAGGCTGGCGGATCACTCGATCCGCCAGCGTAACCTTTCCTGAATCTGGCCCCAAACTCTACATTGTGAATAAAAAAAAAAATGTTTTTTTTGGGGGTTTACATCCACTTTAATGTTCCACTCCTAAAACTACTTTGCAGGGCTTCTAGCTCCAAAAATTAACCGTCTTATTGTGATTGTTTTTTTCTTCAGACCAATGACAGAGCTAAGTAAAAGCTTCATTATGTCAAAATAAATTGAATTAATGCAGTAAAATGGTATCTATGTCTGAAATGCCACCATGTATTTGAAAGATATTAAACATAGACAACAAGTATAATAACATGTCATCGAGACAGGAAATCCTTTCAAATAATCCAAATTTGTGAAATCCGCAGTAAGAACAAGAGCATGTGTGTCTTCTCCAGCTATAATCTGTGTTAGCAACATTGATCTTTCTAGTTGTCACAGTTGGAGAGAAGAAAATCTTATTTGTTCACACTGAGGAAAAACAATTTTCGAGTATCATGCAGTGAATACAATTGTACTTTTAATACATAGCACTGTGTAATAAGAAAGACTTTAACTGGGCAATTTTCATTCTAATTGTACGCTGGCAAAGGGAAATATAATACTTATTTTGCAATGTGTCCACTCGGACCAGGTTCTTTTGTAATCTATTTCACAGGAACAATAAACGTTACTAAATTGCAGTAGCAATTAAATATACAGCTTCAAGACATAAAAAACATTAGACATTTAGTCTGTGCATTGGATACCTTTTAAATTATGTTGTATAATTATATGTATACTATACCATTATACAGAATCCTTCTTTACATTAAGAGGTAACTCAACTTTCAGAAAAAAAAAATGTACACAAGCCATATTTTAATTAATTTCTATTCAAAATTACTAGCGTTGTCCCGATACCGATACTACTATCGGTATCAGGACCGATACTGAGAATTTGCACGAGTATTTGTACTCTCGCAAATGCTCCCGATGCTTCTCCCGATACTTTTTTTTCACCCAAGAGCAGGCTGAGAGCGGGTGGAGAGGGAGCGGAGAGCGGGCAGAGAGAGGACTGAGAGGGGGCGGAGAGGAGGCGGAGAGGAGGCGGAGAGCAGAGCAGTCCTCGGGCGGAGAGAGGACTAGAGGGGGTAGAGAGGGGGCAGAGAGGAGGCTGAGAGGAGGCGGAGAGCAGAGCAGTCCTCGGGCATGTAAAACATGCCACTAATGGAGGAGAGGAGAGCTGCTGTCGCTGCTGTCGCTGCCGCCGTCTAGTTGATCAGCGCTTTGGGATCATAACAGCTTTCATTTGAATAGCTGTGCGTTCCCTGCCGCTCGTCGTCATATATAGCCCCTGCCCCTTGTACAGACACTTTGATAGACAGATAACCCATCCCAGGATTGGATGGGTGATCTGTCTATCAAAGTGCCGGACAAGGGGGTGGGGCTATATATGACGACGTGTTGCGGGGAACATACAGTTATTCAAATGAAAGCTGTTATGTTCCCCGCGCGCTGATAAACTAGACGGCGGGAGGGGCTTTCTCTTTGCCACTGGAGACCTACACAAAGCTGCGTTTGGGGACATGGCTGCATTTGGGGACACAAGGCTGCATTTGGGGGCACAGCTGCATTTGGGGACACAAGGCTGCATTTGGGGACATGGCTGCATTTGGGGATACATGGCTGCATTTGGGATTTGGGGACATATTTTTAAAAGAAGGATCGGTAATTGGTATTGGCGAGTACATAAAAAAAAGTATCGGTACTTGTACTCGGTCCTAAAAAAGTGGCAAAAATGACCTTTCAATTTCAATCTGCAGTGTTGTAATTTTCTTTAAAATGCAATATGGCAACTTTGAGAAATACAATTTTCCGTCTGGTGTAATTGGATAACTGGTTCTCTCAGCCGCCTGCACTAAGATACAAGTCAGACTTTAGGCACAACCCAACTGTTAAATATTTCTAAAGGAATGCTGACAGTGCAGCTTTTCTCATTAGAACAATAATAGTGCACCTGGTGTTTATAATGAACCAATCCCTCCCATTCAGAATCAGTATCTAAAAGGACATGGTAAAAAAAAAAACAGCTATTTTTTCCGAGCAACAAAAGGTAGGGCTCAAGTCCCTGCAATGTACATCAATCATCCAGAGTGGATTGTTTTTATCAAATATCATCTTTCCATGCTCACCTGCTGAAACACTGGAGGGACAATTTCTGAATTGAAGATAAATATATATCAGCAGAAGCTGGTTTTGTTATTTTATCTTGTAATGGCTCATTCACTTATAACTTGTAGCTGGAGTTTTGTTCTAAATCATCACTCCAGGCAAAAATGATCTCCTTCACACTCTCACTCACCTCCAGGAACAGGGAACCACTAATCCAGTACTGCTCAAGACTGCTGGTCCCCCAAACTCCCCTCCATGTCAGTCCGCTTCTGAATTCGGAGAGACCCAACTGCTGGACATTCAATAAGAATAGGCGTAGACACCCAAAGAAGGACACATGCAGGAAGTATACAAAAGAGGAGAAGGCGCAGGATGGTGCGTCATGTGACCGCAGCTAAAGGTGAGTAAAAAGGGACATTTAGGGTTTGTAACACGGGGGGTATCTTTATCCCAGAAAGGGGCTATAGGAAGTTGGTTTGGGGTAGGATTTATGATATCACACTGCTACTCTGCAGCAATAGAAGGATGAATTTATAATTTTATAAATCTAGTTACAATCTTATAGTAAACCTGTCTCACTGCTCCTGGTTAGCATTGCCTTGCTGTGTGACAGAATTGATTAATGTCCTCACAGTGTTTAGGAATGCTCTAAGAGGAAGAGACACGAGAGAACTATGGATTCAGAAAGCAGAGTGTCATTCTTCTACATTTTGGCTGCTTACTCCTGCTTGGGCCACCAACCATGTCCCAGACTCCCAGTGTATCCTGCCCACTAACAAAGAAAAGCTGGATTGACTGGTCAGAAGACTCCTGCCTGTCTTATCTACCATGACCTAACAGCTTGACCCACAGGCCAGAGAACCCCTTGTTTGTCACGCTCATACATGCCTGCTGGAAACGATTGGCATATGAAAGGTATAAAGTAGCCATTGCACAGGAGACAGTAAAAACATAGTAACATTTTATTAAAAATGTCAAATCTTACATCCAGGTTTGTGAGGTACAGCTGGAATGTAGAGGGAAGGAAACCAGTGTGCAGATTATGCAGATGGTCATAGCTGTCACATGTGTTTCAAAGGCCCCCACCTTCCTTCAAGTACTGGAAAAAGGAGGGGGGCCTCTGAAACATGTTGTACATGTTGTACACGTCCCCCTTTCCACTCCTTGGTGTTTGGCGAATTTGTCGAGGATGGCTGAGACGCCGTTGCTCTTCCATTTCTCTGGCAGGTCTGGCGTTTTCAACACATGTAACAGCTACTGCCATTCTGCAAAATCTGCATACATCTGCACACTGGTTTCCTTCCCTCTATGTTCCAGATGCACCTCACAAACCTAAATGTAAGTTTGTACATTTGTTTTAATAAAATGTTTCTATGTTTTTACTGACTTCTGTGCTTTGAATACTTTATGTCTTTCACATGTTGCTGAGGATCCTTCCCTGATCTTATGTGCCAAGTTGCAGAGCTGTTTGATTCATCCATTCCCCTTCCATCACAGACTGCTGATTTCCCAGACTCATCATCCTGAGCCATCATCATGCCCTACTGCCTCCCTTGGAACATTATCTTTAGGAATAAGTACTTTTTATTCTTGTGCCATTTCTAATCCTCTATGGATTTTCAGCTTTAACTAATAATGGTCTTTGTTGGACTATTTTGGGACTCTAACCACAAGAGACTCATTGGCAGACTATAGAAATTACATTGACGCCTCCTTAATACCCCCTGGTGCTGATCCATACCTGCACTATGTTAATCTCAGAGGTCATAAAGTCAGGTTAATGCTTGTTATGTACATATATAAAGGAAATTATGATGCAACTTAACAACTATCCTGGAGTTCAGCTTGCGTAGATTTAAATGTTAATGTCAGAGTTAATAAATATCAGGGCAAGGATTATATGACCCTACTTGGTATATTGTTTTGCCACTGAGGGATATTTAGGGGCTGATTGATATGTCTCTGCAAGGTGCCATGCCTACACTGAATGGCATAATATGACTCTAATGAGCGGCAAAATGGTAACATAAAATGATGCCGCCAGATGATAAAATACTCTGCCAGCAGATAATATATGATGTTGCTGAGAGTTATAATATGCTGCCAGTTTGTGAGATTAGATACTGTTGTTGAGTGAAATTCTGTGGCCATGCCCTGCTACAACCTGCAATTTCTATGAATCTTTTCACTGTAGTAGTGTCCACCTATTAACCACTTAAGACCCGGACCAATATGCAGGTTAAGGACCTTGCCCCTTTTTGCGATTCGGCACTGTGTCGCTTTAACTGACAATTGTGCGGTCGTGTGACGTGGCTCCCAAACAAAATTGGCGTCCTTTTTTCCCCACAAATAGAGCTTTCTTTTGGTGGTATTTGATCACCTCTGCTTTTTTTTTTTTTACACTATAAACAAAAAATAGAGCGTCAATTTTGAAAAAAATGCAATATTTTTAACTTTTTGCTATAATAAATATCCCCAAAAAAGATCTAAATTTTTTTTTTCCTCAGTTTAGGCCGATACATATTCTTCTACCTATTTTTGGTAAAAAAAAATATTGCAATAAGCATTTAACGATTGGTTTGCACAAAATTTATAGCGTTTACAAAATAGGGGATAGTTTTATGGCATTTTTATTAATCATTTTTTTTTACTACTAATGGCGGCGATCAGCGTTTTTTTTTTCGTGACTGCGACATTATGGCAGACACATCGGACAATTTTGACACATTTTTGGGACCAAAAAGCGCTATAAAAATGCATTGATTACTGTGAAAATGACAATTGCAGTTTAGGAGTTAACCACTAGGGGGCATCGTAGGGGTTAAGTGTGACCTCATATGTGTTTCTAACTGTAGGGGGCGGGGCTGGATGTGTGACATCATTGATCGTCTTTCCCTATATCAGGGAACAGACGATCAATGACAGTGCCACTGTGAAGAACGGGGAAGGTGTGTTTACACACACCTCTCCTTGTTCTTCAGCTCCTGTGACCGATCGCGAGACACCGGCGGCGATCGGGTCTGCGGTTCCCGCGGTCACGGCGCTTCTGACCGGGTCGCGTCCCACGGTTGGGCTCTTAAAGGCGACGTACCTGTACGTGCCTGTGCCCAGCCGTATCATTCTGCCGACGTATATGTGCAGGAGGCGGTCCTTAAGTGGTTGAGGGTACAGTATTTACAGTCAGTATTTGGGGGCAACCCTGATCTAGTTTACTGCCAAAAACATATATTGCAAAATCAACCATAAACCATTGAGAAATCTGAAAGATGAAATCTGGTACTGAGCACTGTATAAGACGTTGGCTTTTTATAATAGTAAAAATAATCTTTTCCAATTCAATAACATGATAAAATCAAAACATGCTTTTAACTGACACCTAAGCCCTGTACAAACAATCGGTTTGTCCGGTGAAAACAGACCGATGGACTGTTTTCATCGGACAAACCGATCATGTGTTGACCCCATCGGTTTGTTTTCCATCGGTGAAAAAAAATAGAACATGTTTTACATTTTTCCTATGGATAAACAAACGATAGAAAAATCTGATCGTCTGTGTGGAAGTCCATCGGTCGATAATCCACACATGTTCAGAATCAAGTCGACGCATTCTCGGAAGCATTGAACTTCATTTTTCTCAGCACATCGTAGTGTTTTGCGTTACCGCATTTTGGCACGGTTGGATTTTTGTGTGTAGGCAAGACCGATGAAAGTCAGCTTCAGCGGATATCCTACGAAAAATTCCATCGGATTAGATTCCATCAGAAATCCGATCGTGTAAAGGGCTTAACACTTTGAGGGCAAATTTTGGCTTCATTCACATGGGTGTAGCTCGGCATACACCAATGCGAAGAGCCATCTTTTTGCTGTGAAAATGACAATTGTCCCAAAAATGTGTCAAAATTGTCCGAAGTGTCCGCCATAATGTCGCAGTCACGAAAAAAATTCGCTGATCACTGCTATTATTGCGATTGCGTTTTTTTTTTACCAAAAATAGGTAGAACTGAGGAAAAAAAAAAATTGTATATATTTTTGGGGGATATTTATTATAGCAAAAAGTAAAAAATATTGAATTATTTTCAAAATTGTCGCTCTATTTTTGTTTATAGTGCAAAAAATCAAAACCACAGAGGTAATCAAATACCACCAAAAGAAAGCTCCATTTGTGGGGAAAAAAGGACGCCAATTTTGTTTGGGAGCCACGTCGCACGACCGCGCAATTGTCTGTTAAAACGGCGCAGTGCCGAATAGCAAAACCTGGCCGGGTCCTTTAGCTGACTAAAGGTCCGGGTCTTAAGTGGTTAAAAGGGGATTAACTTCAGAGATAAAGCCATAATTCTTCTGCTCTACAAGACTCTGGTCCAGCCGCACCTTGAGTATGCCGTCTAGTTCTGGGCACCAGTCTTCAGGAAGGATGCGCTGGAACTGAACAGGGTTCAGAGAAGGGCAACAAACCTAATAGACTGGAGGAACTTAGTTATGAGGAAAGGTTATGAGCACTGAACTTATTTTCTCTGGAGAAAAGACACTTGAGAGGGGAAATGATTTCAATGTACAATAACCGTACTGGTGACCCCACAATAGGGATAAAACGTTTTCATGAAAGGGAATTTAAAAAGACATGTGGCCATTCACATAAATTGTCAGAAAAGAGGTTTAACCTTAAACTGCGTAGAGGGTTCTTTACTGTAAGAGCGGTATTGATGCGGAATTCTCTTCCACAGGCGAATGTTTCAGTGGGGAGCTGAATTTTAAAAAACTATTAGATAAGCACCTGAACGACCACAACATACAGGGATATACAATGTAACACTGACACATAAAGGTTGATTTACTAAAACTATAGACTGCAAAATCGGGTGCAGCTGTGCCTGGTAGCCAATCAGCTTCTAGCTTCAGCTTGTTCAATTAGGCTTTGCCAAAAAAATAAAATGGAAGTTGATTGGTTTCTATGCAGAGCTGCACCAGATTCTGCACTTTTCAGTTTTAGTAAATGAACCCCATAATCACACACATACTGTAGGTTGGACTTGATGGACTTGTGTCTTTTTTCAACCTTGCCTACTATGTAACTATGTATGATTCACAACTTTGCATTCTATTAATTCAACGTAAAACCCAATCTTTTAATCAGATTGCTCAGATTTCCTTATATATGGCCACCATCTAATGCCTACAACGGTCATATGTAAGGTCTATGGTGTTCTTATTTCTCTCACTTTAGACACATTATTAACCTCAGTTGTGTATCTTTACTATATGTATCTTCTCATCCTCTGGAAATATTTTGTTTGCTCTATGGAGCATAACTAGTTTATTAAATCCAATCCTCATACATACTGCACGCTTGGCATCATACTCTGCTGAGTATCATTTGATCGCTATTAGAAAACAAATTATTTAAACAAAAGTTCCATTTAAAAGATCTTTCTTTAATAATGAGCTTTTATAAAGGTATGCGTAATCCAGTCATTACACAGGAAGCTGTATTTAATGAAACAGTGGTGCACTTTGCATTGCAATTATAACCATATTATGCAGTACCAACTACAGATTGTACTACAGACTGTTTATAGATTTGGGAATATGAACTAAAAAGGGCACCGCAGTGTAATGGCGGATCAAGCTGAATCTCACAATAAGTTTCACTGTGTTAAATCACAGCTAAATAGTGCACATTCATCTTCTCATGAGGGCAACAGGACCAGAAACAAATAACTCCAGCGACATACTCCCAACTTCACAGCGCTTTCCTGATAAACAACATATGTGCTGCAAAAAAAAGCAACAAAGACACAGCAATCCCTGGTGGGATATTACAGCAAACGTTGCATATTTCTACAAGTATGTCATTGTTTGCACAATAACCAGAAAAAAATGAAATATATTTGATATGAAAAGTATCAAGGATTGTAATTGAAATATGTGCTAACAGGTACAGGATGTTGTGGCTGTTGTTGATTCCCTCATGGAACTTAACCATTTCCTTACTGGGCACTTAAACCCCCTACCCACCCAGACCAATTTTCAGCTTTCAGCGCTGACACAATTTGAATGACAATTGCGCGGTCATGCAACACTGTACCCAAATTATATTTTTATCATTTTTTTTCCCCACAAATAGAGCTTTCTTTTTGTGGTATTTGATCATCTCTGAGTTTTTTATTTTGTGTGCTATAAACAAAAAAAGACAGACAATTTTGAAAAAAAAACACAATTTTTTTTTTTACTTTTTGTTATAATAATATCCCAATTATTTTTTTTTTTTTAACAATATTTTTCCTCAGTTTTCTTCTACATATTTTTGGTAAAAAAAAACACAATAATCATATATTGATTGGTTTGCACAAAAGTTATAGCGCCTACAAAATAGGGGATAGATTTATGATTTTTTTCTTTTTTACTAGTAATGGCGGTGATCTGCGATTTTTGTCAGGCTTGCGATATTGCGGCAGACATATCGGACACTTTTGACACTATTTTGGGACCATTCACATTTATACAGTGAATAGTCCTATAAATATGCATTGATTACTGTATAAATGTGATAAGGGAAGGGGTTAACACTAGAGGGTGAGGAAGAGGTTAAATGTATTCCCTGTGAGTGACTTTTACTGTGGGGGGAGGGGACTGACTGGGGAGGTGACCGATCTGTGTCCCTATGTACAAGGGACACAGCATTGATCCCCTCTCTCCCTAACAGGACGTGGAGTTCTGTGTTTACACACAGAGCTCCATGTCCTTGCTCTGTCACTGGCGATCGTGGGTACCTGGCGGACATCGCGGCCACCAGGCACGCGTATCGGCATCACGTGACACGAGGGCCTCTGCCACAGGCCTGAGGAATTTCCATACTTTTCAAAGGGGTATAACTAATGGATCCTCCCAGTAAGTTACTTCTCTAGAGTCATCAGAGGACAGTTGAAGTGTACCTGTCATGTAGTGATGACCTGATCCCCGGTGGTTCGCCTAGGCCTCGTGGACAACCTCTGCCTTTGGGTCTCCCGAGCCAATCCCCCACCGTACAGCTTCCAGCTTAGGATCTGGGACCCAGCAAGCCACTGGGGCCCCTTTCGATGTCAGGGTGAAGCTCCGCTTGGTGCGTACCCTGAAGGTGGATGCCGCACCTGGAACGCAGGCCCCGCATAGAACGTTGTCCGCTTCTCTCAGGCGTCTGCCCCAGATATACTCTTCCGCCAGCATGTCCAGATGGAAAATCCTCCTCTGATTGGCTGCTGGGAGAAAGTGGGTCTGTCAGAACCCATTCCAGCTCCAACTGTCACCCAGGGGTAAAACACCTCACCTAGCATGCAGACTGACCTAGAAAGCAAAAACTTAACCAATTTGTGAGTGGGAGCAACTTAACTCTCCCATTCCCCACTAACTTTAGCGTAACACCCCGCTAAATAGGGGGGCACTACAAGAACATACAGACTACAGATTTATGGACAGATGCAAAAATTATGGATTTTACAAACTGTTTGTAAATTTACTGAAAGTTGGCAACCCTGGTAGTCAGCAATATCTGGGCTTTGGATTGTGCTGTGTTGCATCACACTAAATGCAGGCTGCAGTGTATGGCCCCATTTCAAGGTGCAGTCCTGCTTGTCTCAAATACTTTTTGTTGGCATAGCACCAAAAATTTAGTAAGAGTTACTTACTATTGCTTTAATGTCTTCTGCTGTCCCTGTGGCCTGTTCTTCCCCTAAATGTGAAAACAATGCTGCCATTTTTTTTAAACTTCTTGCTCTGGTTCCTCCCCCCACACTGAGTGCCCACCATAGCAAGCCTCTTAGCAAGCTCAGCTCTGCCCCCACTCTCTCCTCATTGGCTCACTGGCTGTGATTGATAGCTGCTGTATGAGCCAATTAGAGAGAGACCCATACATATCGATGGATTTAGAATGGGCTCAGGTAAGAAAAGGCGGGGGGGGGGGGGAATAAAACAACATCTGCCTTTAGAACCACTTTAATAAGATTTGAAAAATACAGCCATGTGGATAAAATAAAAATCTTTATTCTTTGTGTTATTGCTTTGTGAGTTGATGCTATTGTTTCTTTCTGCATTTCTACCTCCAGCCTCAGAAAGCCTTGAAAGTCTATGACATCTGATCTGCTTAGCCGGCTAGTCGAGCAGGGTTGGTGAGGGGCAGCTAAGGTCAATTGGCTTAGGGGTTCTTCTGCTCTACTCAATAGGGCAAACATCTAGATGATAATTATGCAGGAGGGATTGAGGGAAAACAATGTTTTATGACAGAATTTCTATAAGGCTAATGAGAAGGGTCCATCCATAGAACTGTGTATGTTTACTTTTAGACTGGCTCAGCTTTTGTTGAAAGCTATAAAAACTGTTTTGCATGAATTAATAAAGAGTCACAGATTTGTTGAAATATTTACCTTTATTAGAAAAATGCTGTTCCCTGCTCTCTTCAGTGCTATTAGCATAACCAAATTGCATTTGATTACATGAAGGGGTTAACGTGTTACTAAACCCACAACAGTAAAAATCAGTCTGTATATGCAGTAAAGCATGCTTGTTATACTCACTGTGGAACCTAAGAGGTTAATCCTCTGTATTGTTTAAAAAGGCTGTTTGATCCTGTCTTCATTGATCCTCCCCTTCTTTCAGAGTCCCTAATCTATCTACTGATAGAACAGAGCCTTGGAGGCAAGCTGCACATGCTCAGTTTGGTGTGTATTGGTTGAGATTTTTTTTTTTCTTGGGATAGTGCATGTGATCAGTACAGGGCCAATCAGCACTGGCCAAACCAGTGGCGGCTGGTGCTCCACTTTTGGGGGGGGGCAGAAACAAACCCCCCCACCAGGTCCGCACCTACCACATCCAGGTCGTGACTTCCCTGGCTTCTCCTCCTGGCCAATCTGGTGTTAAGACCCTCTCCCTGTCTTGATTGGCTGGGTGGAGAAGCCGGGAGACAATAGCGAATATTTATTGGGTGGGTGGGCTTGGGGCGCAGTACTCTGTATCCAGAGCCCAACCTTTTTGAAGCCAATTAGAATCTCAGGCTCTAATCATGTGGTTCAAAATAAAACTTGTAGAAATCTATGTTGGAGATTAGGGGGTGGTGCATGGAGATTAGGGGAAGTGGTGCCCCTTGTGCACCGGACGCTGCTGGTCCAGACAGAGGGTCAGGGGTTCTGCAGCCTCATATGACAGTGAGGGGAGAATTAAAACTCCTCCTACAAGCTATAACCAGACACAGATAGAAGTCACATGACTGCTATACACTGCTGATGAGAAAAGGTATTTATGTGCATCTCCATATGTGAGACCAGATATAGTGAATGCAGGGTCCTGGGTTTAGTAACACTTTAAAGGAGTTGTAAATGCAGAAGATTTTTTCTTTCTAATGCATTCTATGCAAGATAAGATACGATAAAAACATTCTGTGTGTAGCAGCCCTCCCAGCACTCTAATTACTTACCTGAGCCCCATCTCTCTCAAAACGATGTCCATGAGTGTCTAAGCCGTCCGGTACACTTCTCCTGATTGGCTGAGACACAGCAGCAGCGCCATTGTCTCCCGTGGTTGTCAATCAAAATCAGTTAGCCAACCAGAGGAGAGAGAGGATGGGGGCTGGGTCGGGTCTCTGTGTCTGAATGGACACACAGAGCTGTGACTCAGGTCAGGTGCCCTCTATAGCAAGCTATTTTCTGTAGGGGCACGCAACAGGAGAAAAAGGCCAGGAGCAGCGAAGAGGGACCCAAAAAGAGAAGTATCCGGGCTGTTTTATGCAAATCGGAGTAAATTGGTCTAGGAAGAAAAGGAACCCTGTTCCCCATGCTAGTGGGATTGGTACTATAAAATGTAAGGGGTTGTAAAGCTTTGTGTTTTTTTTACCTCAATGCATCCTATGCATTAAAGTGAAAAAACATCCAATGCTTACAAGCCACCCAGCCCCCCCCCCTCCCTTTACTTATCTGAGCCGTCAAAAGTCCTGTGCCGTCAATGTGCTGGATTCTCGGCCGGGCTTCTCGGCTCTTTCATTGGATAATTGATCGTAGTGCAGCAATTGGCTCCCGCTGCTGTCAATCAAATAAATGATGTGGTGCGCCGGGGGCAAGGCCGAGTGATACAGTCGGTGGCTATGGCAAACTAACCCCCTTGGGAGAGCGCTTCCCAGAACGGGGGTTAGCTCTTGCGGGGAGGAGCCGAGACAGCCGCCGAGGGACTCCAGAAGACCAGGATTGGGGCCACTCTGTGCAAAACGAACTGCACAGTGGAGGCAAGTTTGTTATTTAAAAAAAAAACGGGAACCTTTACTAACACTTTAAGAAAAAAAAAAAAACAAGGAAAAAGACAAATAAAATCCTTTAAATTGCATGAGTGTAAATCTGGGAGTGTCAGGCTCTATCTTGATCTGTGGCAATTTGAATGAGTCTGAATAAACATTTTTTACCTCATTACAATTATGTACACCGGAGTGATCCATGGTGAATCTGTGCATCGGATCCGTTTTCTCATCTCTAATCAAAATAATGATTTGTGGAAGTCATTAATTGAACGAAGCAAAAACAAACAAATACTTTTAACTTATAACATATCTGCTGAGGGAGAAAATCCCATTACACTAGAAGAGAACTAGCCATATTTATTAATATGAGATGACTTCCATGATCACGATATTTTAATACTCCCACGCAGCCTACAGTCATTTGATAGAGAACCCTGTTTTAGAATTCATTTTCATGAATATTTCAGATATTGCAGGGTTTCACAAAGATCTGTGAAAATATACTTTCAATCTTGTCTTTTCTTCAAAGCGCTAAATATAGAGGCAATTCAATGTTTCCATAGCAACAGAATCACAGCACTCAGAAATCCCAGACTTGCCGTTGACAAAGGAATGGCAGTATAGTAAAGACGTTATTTGCATTCGGGAACAAAAAGCCAGGGATTCTTGCAGGCTCATATAAATTAAGCAAATGGATAAAATAGTAGAAGCTACTGTACATAAACCTCTCTAAGAACCTAAGGCAAGGCAAAATTACTTGTGTATTGTCTGCCTTTCCGTGGTAACTTAAACAAAGGTGTTCTTTTTTTTCCCTTTTTTTATTTATTAATTTTCATTTCATTAATTTGTATTTTCAGCACAAAAAATGAACAGCTGGCCTTCATAGTAAACAGGAATGCCATTAATATAATTTATTTATCTATCTATCGTCATCTACAATGGTGAAACAATATCACAGTGCTTTAGGCACATATTCTGCACAAGACATTTACCCGAGAGCTAGGGGTAGTTCACCAACATCCTCCAAAAAGGTAATTACGGATAAAATAATCCAAAAGCCAGATTTTATGAGCATGCAATTAGCTCTCTATGTGTAAGGCCGCGTACACACGAGGAGACATGTCCGCTGAAACTGGTCCACAGACCAGTTTTAGCGGACATGTTTAATTGTCAGTACGGCCTAGCGGACAGGTTTCCAGCGGACAAAAGTTTCTAAACATGCTTAGAAACTTGTCCGCTATAAACCTGTCCGTCGGACATGTCCGATGGTTAGTACACCCAACTATCGGACAGAAATCCCGCGCATGTGTACACACATCAGACCAAAATATCCCTTCAGACATGTCCGATGAAAACGGTCCGCGGACCGGTTTTATCGGACATGTCTCCTCGTGTGTACGCGGCCTTAGAGAGGTCCGGAGGTTACTGGCTGTGGAGCTGCATTGTACGTGACTCGAGTCTTGCTGGGATCCTTTGGCTATTGTCACCTCAGTGTGGGCTATTAATACTCATTCATTATTGAGTATTGTTTGGATCGTCCCCAAGTCGTTTGGTTCCTGGAGTCCTTGAGAATATCCGTGGCAGACCGAACACCTGTTGTGTACAATTTGGTTCACCTTCAGCTACTCCCACAAAGAGCCATAGAACCCACTGGACATCCCGTATACCTACTGATTGGGAATCCTAAGCCTGATCGACCTGCTGTCGCTGACGGTTGGGTCCAACACTGTCGTAAGAGTGTTTAAGATACACCACTTTTACATTGAAGATGTATTCCTTGTGACGCCTATCAACTTTGGCAACACCTTCATGATTTGATTCTGCAATCACCTATGATGATCTTTTTAGTTTTTCTGTATGGACTCAATCTTTATTACTGACCCTCATATGTGTTTTTTTCACAAGTTCATCACACCCTTTGGTTTTTAGTAATAGTGATTTTCATATATTTCATTGTTTATGATTTAGCACTTCATATTTATTTTCACTTACTCTATAAGTAAGCCTAGCCTAAAGCTATCCAATTATTTTGGGAAAAAAATGTTTTGCATAAAGCTATCCATAGTAGGCTTGTGCAAATCGTTTCATAACAAATCAAAATTCTGACGAATTTAGCAACTTTCAGAGGTTCGGAAACATTCGAATTTCCGAACAAAGCAATTATGAATTAAACCAAATCCGAAATAAATTATATCGCAAATAACGAATGCCGAATGTACTCTACCTGAAAGTATGAATTATAAATCAACTAAAAATAAGACTTACATTAAAGCGGAGTTCCACCCAAAAATGGAACTTCCGCTTAATCCACTCCACACCCCCTTACATGCCACATTTGGGGGGGGGAGTGGGGGCTTCAGGAGGAGTGGGACTTCCTGTTCCACTTCCTGCTTCCGCCGAGGGGCTGGTTAGGCGATTAAGCTTAATCGCCTACAGCAGCCCCTCCCTGTAGGCGATCGCATGGGACACATGACAGGTCCCATGCGAGCGCCTGTCCAATCAGTGGCGAGCCGCGCGCGCATGCGCAGTGTGGCTCGCGCATGCGCAGTGGGTGCCCAGCCGTGAACCCGAAGGCTGTCACGGCTGGGTGCCCACAGTTAGAATGAATATGCCGGCCGGGGAGGGGGAGAGGAGTGGAGCCCCGGTCGGCGCATCGCTGGAACGTAGAGAAGGTAAGTGAATGTTTATTAAAAGCCAGCAGCTACACTTTTTTGTAGCTGCTGACTTTTAATAAACATTATATTTGGCTGGAACACCCTTTTAATACGAATCATTCTGTTTCAACAAAAAATGACACGAATTAGTCCGAACACAAAAAATCCCGTTTAGCAAAATTACAAATGATTACGAATCAACAGGATGGAAAAAAAATGAAACTAAACAAAACAAATGTTTCCGTTGTGCACAAGTCTAATCCATAGGCATACATAGGCGGTGATGTAAGAGGATAGCTGTTTTAGCCCTCAACAGACCCAAATAACATGCCTAGCTTTTCTCCTTATTTAACTCTAATTATGGCCATAATGCCTAACATGCAGCCCCGCTAATGCTCTGTGTCTAACCTGCTGTGATCCATACCAAAATTCAGGTTTGGAACACAGCAGGTCCCACCAAGAAGCTCTGGTAGATCTGAGAGCCACCAGCACACTAAGCCGAAGAGATAAATTGAACGTCACCTGGGGTGACTACTCTGCCTACCCAGCAGCTGAGCACTGCTAATGTGATATTTTGCTTGATGATAGTGAGCATTATATTTTTGTTATGCAGAATTGCATGTGGGCCTGGATTAGGTCCTTACTGATCTGAATATGACCCCCCATGAAGGAAACCACTGCAGTATTAAAAACAATAATTAAATCAAAAATATGCACTCCCCACAATAATCCTCAGGTCTCGAGTCTTGTACCACCTACAGCTATGGGGCCATTTTGTAGCCTCTCTGCAGTGACTGGTAAACATTTGATAATCTTATTGAAATATGCTTTTATTGTGAGAGCCCAACCCTTGTATTATACAGAATTATAAAGACTGCAAAGCTCTGAAAATGTCAACATGATGTTAATTACTGTCCATGCAAACCCAACTTGATCTTGGCTCAATATTAATTTAAAAATATAAGCAAAAATATATTTTTTTTCCTGGGTGTGATGCTACGTCATATATGTCAAAAGGTGAATAAAACGTCAAAAGCCAAAAAAACTCTCCTAAATTAAAACTTACGCCTTGGTGTTGGTTAACTACAGGTAAATAAACTGTACACTTTGCAGTTGCACTAATTTTCACAGAACTTAGTGAATGTGATGAAGCTTCACTTTATAAAGAATACTCAATCAGGTGCAAGAAAGAAAATCTGCATTTTTGCTTGCACTTGATTGGATGATGGAAATCAGCAGTGCTTTGCAACGTTTACTAAGCGCTGGGGAAAATTAACGCAACTGCACCTGCAAAGTGCACAGTCTATATGTTCTAGTAAATCAACCCCTCTGTCACTTAGTGGAATATTAATTCAGCATTTTCTTAAAAAAAGCACTGGGTTGTCTTAAAAAAGTTTAGTTTCAAATATTTTATTAATAACGTCCGCATAAATAATAATAAATCTATTTGCCAAACTTAAGGCGGACTTTCAGCAATTTTTTCAACTTTCTATCTATTAAATCTTCTGCCCTTGTTGTTTTATCTTTGGATAGTAAAACATTTTTCTCTGCCAGTAAATACCTTATACAGCCCACTTCCTGTTTCTTGTCTGGAAAAATGATTAGGCTTATGACATCATGCACACTTTTCTCTCCCACTCTCATGGGAGTTTTCCAGGAAGGGAGGGGGATGAGTCATAAGAAGGCCAATGAAATCTGCAGAGCTGGGGGTGCGCCTCTGTGTATCTGTGTAAATCCGGAAAGTGAACATGCAGCAGCTTTAGCTGCCTACGGTTAAAATTGATGCAGCCAGACTTAGTGGAGGCACATTTCTGCAGCTTATTTGGCAAGTACAGAATCACAGTATATATAAAATAATATACAAAGTGGTTGGAGGGAAGCTTCAGAATGGAAAATATTTTTTTGTTACAAATTATGTGAAGAGACTGCAGAGTTAAGGATCCCTTTATTTACAAAATTGGCCACCACTGATTTAGGGTGCCTTCTCAGGTCATGGATGCATGCCAATTCTGATCCTGATCCTGCCCTGAGGAAAATTAGCTCCTTGTTTGCATACTCATCTCCTCTGTGCTGAAGACTAAGCTTCTTGCACTAAAAAATACCTGCACCAAAGTTTTAGTGCTGGAATATTTATGTGATACAATCTAGACAACTTGACTGTCCTTTGTCCTGACAAAACCTGATATCAGATAATAACGAAAATGTAGCATCTTACCGGTCAGGTTCTTTCTCCCAGTGCCAATAAAACATAATAATTTGAAGTGTATCTAAACCCAAAAAAAGAAAAATATAATACTTTGCAGCGCATTAGATAATGTGCCTCCATTTCTTTACTTTTCCTCAAGCTTGTCTTCCTTTATTTTTCCCTGCTAATTTTTCCAGTAGCACACATCCAGTTCTAGTATGACAGCACTCATTAAACATAATGTATCAAGACAGAAGCAAGACAACACTAAAGAACTCTACTCCTCTCCTATTCTACCTAGTATGGAGAGGTATGGTTCTGTAGCCCTCAAAGATACCCGAGAATAGGTCATTGATGAGCGCAAGAACCGGCAGAGAGCACAGGAAATTATCAGCTTACATTTTTCTATCAAGATCAACAGGTATTTTATTTTTTTTACCTATCAAACTGACCTAACACATTTTATTCAGTATTATACATGTTAAACTCGAAAAATTTGAATATCGTGCAAAAGTTCATTTATTTCACTAACGCAACTTAAAAGGTGAAACTAATATATGAGATAGACTCATTACATGCAAAGCAAGATAGTTCAAGCCGTGATTTGTCATAATTGTGATGATTATGGCTTTCAGCTCATAAAAACCCCAAATCCACAATCTCAGAAAATTAGAATTTTGTGAAAAGGTACAATAATCTAGGCTCAAAGTGTCCCTAATCAGCTAATTAAGCCATAACACCCGCAAAGGGTTTGTGAGCCTTTAAATGGTCTCTCAGTCTGGTTCAGTAGGAATCACAATCATGGGAAAGACTGCTGATCTGACAGTTGTGCAGAAAACCATCATTGACACCCTCCATAAGGAGGGAAAGCCTCAAAAGTTAATTGCAAAAGATGTTGGATGTTCCCAAAGTGCTGTATCAAAGCACATCAATAGAAAGTTATGTAGAAGGGAAAAGTGTGGAAGAAAAAGGTGCACAAGCAGCAGGGATGACCGCAGTCTGGAGAGGACTGTCAGGAAAGGTGTTGGAGACTTTCACAAGGAGTTGACTGAGGCTGGAGTCAGTGCACCAAGAGCCACTACACAGACGGATCCTGGACATGGGCTTCAAATGTCGTATTCCTCTTGTCAAGCCACTCCTGAAAAACAAACGTCAGAAGCGTCTTACCTGGGCTAAAGAAAGACAGACCTGGTCTGTTGCTCAGTGGTCCAAAGTCCTCTTTTCTCATGAGAGCAAATTTTGCATCTCATTTGGAAAACAAGGAGCCAGAGTATGGAGGAAGAATGGAGAGGCACACACTGCCAGATGCTTGAAGTCCAGTGTGAAGTTTCCACAGTCTGTGTTGATTTGGGGAGCCATGTCATCTGCTGGTGTTGGTCCACTGTGCTTCATTAAGTCCAGGGTCAACACAGCCGTCTACCAGGAGATTTTGGAGCACTTCATGTTTCCTTCCACAGACAAGCTCTATGGGGATGCTGACTTCATTTTCCAGCAGGACTTGGCACCTGTCAATACTGCCAAAAGCACCAAAACCTGGTTCAATGACCAAGGGATTACTGTGCTTGATTGGCCAGCAAACTCGCCTGACTTGAACCCCATAGAGAATCTATGGGGCATTGCCAAGAGAAAGATGAGAGACATGAGACTGAACAATGCAGAAGAGCTGAAGGCCGCTATTGAAGCATACTGGTCTTCAATAACACCTCAGCAGTGCCACAGGCCGATAGCTTCCACGCCATCCCACATTGAGGCAGTAATTGCTGCAAAAGGGGCCCAAACCAAGTACTGAGTACACATGCATGCCTATACTTTTCAGAAGTCCCATAGTGTTCTATGTATAATCCTTGTTTTATTGATTGCATGTAATATTCAAATTTTCTGAGATTGTGGATTTGGGTTTTTTATGAGCTGTAAGCCATAATCATCACAATTATGACACATCACGGATTGAACTATCTTGCTTTGCATGTAATGAGTCACATATATTAGTTTCACCTTTTAAGTTGCATTAGTGAAATAAATGAACTTTTGCACAATATTCAAATTTTTCGAGTTTCACCTGTATATAACAGACGAAAAGGAAGTAAATGTTAAATTTTTTTCTTTGGATTTAGATACACTTTACACCACAGAACTCAAATGATCTTTGATGTGGCCTGTTCGACATAATTTTCTTTGAAATCTTGCTAGCCAGCCAGTAGGACCCCTGTGCATGGACATGCCGCTGGCTCATGCATACAAAAACAAAAGTCACCAAAAAGTTTATAGGTTGTGGATGGGCCCTTGATTAAAAAAAAAGTAGCCTACAAAAGTATATGCATGGCAGGGGATAAAATGGAAAACTGTGAAGATTCTGAAAAGGTTGTTCAGCACCAGGGAGACCACATAACAGAGATCACTGAAGCCCTGAGGTTTAGGTGAGTAAATTTAATCACAGACATGATAAAGCCGAACTGCTGAGTACTTCCAATTTCTATTCTGGCATTAATCTTTTTTGTCTGTCTACATCCCTATGGATAGGCCAGATTCCTGTGAAGGGAGGCTGTTCTCCCACAAACAAGTTTTTTAAAAGCTTAATGAAGCTAAAAACAATTGATTGCATAAAACATTTAAAGTAAACTGCTTATTCAAATTTTAGCATGCTTCCTGAAATGCAATAAACATGTTCTTATTTTACTTGTTAACTGCCTGCAAAGTTGAAATCTAGACAAGTAGTTAAATAAATAAGATTTGGGATCATTTTAACATAGCAAATTATTTCTAATTTCTGTGTACACAGTTTATTATTCCAGGCATGCCTGACATATAGTACACCCAAGTCTTTAGGGAGAAGCCAAACCCAGAAGCAAAATTGTAACATATTGCAGTTTATCAATCCTTAAATGCAGTAGCTGCATTTGTTTTCATTTATCTTTTATTTTTACATGGTGATTGGGCAGTAGGTCTATTATTTTTCAACTTTCTTTATCATAAACAAGCTGTATAGAAAAGTGGCAATTTCTGTGTTGGAACAAACCACCTAACCATAACAGGGGTGTTAAGAGTGGTTAGCTTTTATTCATTCAGTTAAAAGAGTAAGGTTTTGTTTTTTGGAATAATACTAACCTTAGATCGATGCTGCATCTGGTTGCTGGGTTCATAGTCTTAAGCCACATACACCCGATCTGATTTTCATTGGACAAATCCGTGGATTTTTGTTCGAAGGGCGTTGGTCGTGAACTTGTGTTGCATACAGACGTTGTTTTTCTGCTCTTTAGCGCCACCCTTTGGGCAACTTCTGCTAGTGTTGTCTGATGGTTAGCATTGGTTCGGAGCATGTGTGTTTGTAGTCTGGATTTTAGTCCGATGGACTTGTGTACACTCGATCGGCTAATACGACCGAACACATTTGTTGTCGGACAATTTGAGAACATGGCTATCCAACATTTGTTGTCAGAAATGTCAACAACAATTGTCCTATGGAGCATACAGTTGGTCGGATTATGTGATAAAACCCTTCCATCACACAATTGTTGTTGGAATATCCAATCGTGTGTACAGACCTTTAGAGCCGGCTGGGGACAAACACCATTGGTCGCTTAGTTCTCAGTAATCCGTTAGCAGACATTTGGTGTCGGAGCAATGTGCCGGTCCAGACTCCTGGGTGGATCCTGACCAATACGGTTGCTTTTCCCCAGCCTGGACCGGCTTTGTAATATCAGCCGACACTGGGCTTCAGCCCGCTGTCTGCTGAAAATGTATGACAAGAGTGCAGAAAAAAGCTTTGCCTGTACTTCTCCTTTCAAACTTTTTTTTTCAAAGAGAATTAAACTCTTTCTGTAGCCGCATAAAAAGTGTCCACCTAACACTACCATGTCCAGACAATGCTACTATAAGAGTGTGTCTCCAGTGCTCCTCCAGATACAGAGGAGCCACCCCTGGACAGGAAGTGTGTTACTGGCCAGACCCCTTGGGGAAAATAAATAAATAAAGCCTAAACACAGAAAATGAAAGCAACCACCGCATTTAAGGATTGGTAAGCTGCAATATACTAAATGTATGCTTATTGTTTTTTTCTTTTACCTTCCCTGCAACAGTAGCAAAGCTTTTTCAAAAACCACAAACCCTGATCTGTGATTAGAAGTGAACAAGCAACAGCAAACCAATGCAACATCACTTTGCCTTCTACTTTCACCATGTTTTTTTTTTGTTAGCACATGCATACCGTAGCAGTACCTGATTGGTTACTGATGCTCGCCTAATCTCTTCAAATACTGCAATGCAAGAGAATACAGAAGATGGACATTTTGTGGTTGGTTCACTAATTGAGCAAGGTACAAAGTGAGCTTTAAATTTGCTTAGGATTTCAAAGAATACACAATAAAGCAGGATGTTGGCTTGCATACCATTGGATCAGTGTTTCACAATCTTTTTACCTTGGAGGAACCCTTAGCAAAAAGTTTGAGATATCGGGGAACCTCAGGATTTTTTTTTTCAGAATTACATCTCATGGAACATTGGATCTGATCAGCGAACTGTAGATATAACAACAATTATTAAAGAAATAGCATTAAATCAGGGTTCTATCAACTGGGGTTCCATTAAGAAGTTCCCAGGAGTTCCACTGCAAATCAAAATTGTGGTGGCTGTACTGCATATCCACTCAATGTTGTTTTCAACAGTACTGTCAGTGCACATTGATACCCAATGCCTCTTGTGTAGTTTCAGCGCTGGGATGAGTGGTAAGAACGGGAGCACATCGCTGAAGAAAGATGGGATATTTTGCATGGCAGCTTTGAATTTAGACTGCGGAGAGAGGGGGCAGAGAGTGGGAGCATATGGATGCAACAGGAGGTGGCATCCCATGTATGGTGTGTGGCAATGCTGAATGCAAGAGTGGGAGCACACGGGTGGATCAGACTGAATATAGCAGCAGGTGAAATAATAATAGCTTTATTTTGTGATCTCACCTCCTGCTACATTCAGTTTGATCCAGCCACATGCTCCCGTCTCTGTAGTCTGCAGTCTGCATTCAGTGCTGCCATACACAGGATCTCACCTCCTGTTTTAGCCATGAAGTTTGGCTCTCTGGTCCCTCTCTCTGCAGTCTGGATTCAGCACTGCCTTACAAAGCATCTCACCTCCTGCTTTAGCAATGTGCTCCTGCACTCTCCAGTCCTCCTGGCACCACCCTCTGAGTTCAAAGGAGCCAGAACTACAAAGGAGGCATCGGGTATCAATAGGCGCATGCGCGGAAACCTAGTTGAGAAACCCTGGATTAGATGATTAAGCCAGCACAACTTCAACATATTCACTAAGTGAATTCACAACTAATTTGCAAAGTGAATTATCATTAAGCTTACCGAATGAGTTAAAGCTGAGATAAATTGATTCAATCATGTACAAGAAAATAGAATAGCAGAAGGACTCAGGGAACCCCAGAGACCCTAGAGAGCCAACAGAATAAAGTGGGCAGGGAGGACTATTGCAGTACATAGTAGCTAGATAAACTCAGGAGGAGAAGTAATCTCAAAAAAATATACATAAATGTATTAATGTAATGACAGAGAACAGAATATAAAAAACATCAGACAAAGAGAATGTTTTTTTTCTTTAGGTGAAGTTTGAAGTCACGATACGGAAGATCTCAAATAGTTTAGCGATGGATATCGCTTCATCAGGAGACAATCTAGGGGCAAGGTGTCCAATCAACCTCAGGCACTCATAGTGACCACGAAAGTGGTGGCTCCCACGATGGACAGGAAAGAAGGTATGAAGGGAACCTGCATAAGCTACAGGTGATGATTGTAAAAAAGGTGGGGGTCCCAGGACCAGCAGTCCCAGTGAAAAGTTCTAGGTGCAGGCAACAATATAATGTGCAAAAGATATAGATCACAAGCCACAAGTGAAATACATGTAAGGATAATGTTACCAAGGTGCGCATCTAAGCCTGGGTCCCAGGACACACCAAACCCACTGGATTCTAAAGTGTTTGTGCTGACCAGTGTTCTTGGTAACATTATCCTTATATTTATTCCTCCCTGTCCACTTTATTCTGTTGGCTCTCTAGGGTCTCTGGGGTTCCCTGAGTTCTTCTGCTATCCTATATAATTACTGTAGGATGATGGTACTTTTTCTATATTTTTATTTTATTTTCTTAATTTAGAGGCATAAGATTAATTCATGTACAAGAAAATATCTTTTTTTTTATTTTTCTTGCAAACAAATGAATATCCTTTGCAAAGAAAATGTTCACTTAGCATCACCTCATTTACTAAGCTAATTGAAAATTGACTTTTCAAAGTAAAACTTTGTTGTGCAAAGTGAATATGTTCTACTCCTAGAGTAAATTAACCCCACTGCAAACACAATGCAAGATTTTAGTACAGAAATGACAGCGCATTTTTCAGGTGTGAATAATTTGGTACATTGTTAATGTTGTTATATGACATTTTTACCATGGTAGTGTTATGACTCCTTTTGTCATAATATAGGATTAAGCCACCCATAGTCCTACAGGGGCAGATGAACATGCATACTAGATATGTGCATTCCCGTTCGTACGAATGTTATTTTGACTGGGGCTTAACAATACTATTTTTAAGCACCATACACTTGGTCAGACTGTTTTAACAACAAACATAAAAACGATCGTTTTCGGATCGTTCTCAGAAAATTCATTTGTTTTTAAACTGCATCAGAAGACCATTTTTGGGTTCAAAAGTCTGGCCAACTGATCTCCCTTCAGATGAAAATCCACAGAAAAGTTTATTTGGCTTTATTGTACTAGTGTACTCACTACTCAGCACAAAAGAGAAGCTGCTTTCAGTCACTGAGGCTGGCCATACATGTTCAATTTTCTTGTACAATTTTCTTTTAGATTTACCAAAAACCATATAATATGAGGTCAAACTAAACAACACTTTCAATTGTATGCAATCAGGCAGGCCCTTGCACTACATAGTTGAAGGTAAATCTAAAGAAAATTGTACAGAAAATTGCACAGAAAATTGTATCATGTATGGCCAGCCTAACTCTCTGGACATTCGAAAAAACAATAAACAAAAGATTTGCATTTTAACCCGTTTCTTTTGTTATTTTCGTATGTTGATATGACACCTATAACAAAAGATTTGCCTTCAGTATTTTGAATACACAATACAAACAGAAAAAGGAATTCATTCAATATCCATAATGAAATTCTTTTGTTATAGATGTCACTGAACAATGAACATACAACTGACACTAACAAAAGAAAAGCATTCAAGATACGAGTGCAAATTGACGAAAATTCACGATAATTATTGTCTAACAAGAAACGAACATGAATTAAACAGAATAACGAACCATCCCGCATGTACGAAAATAAAACGGTAACGGAAATACGAAACAATCGGAATACAAAAAATCGCGTTGTACGACGAACGAACGGGAACGAACGGGAAAACGGGCATCTTACGAAAAACTAACGGAAACGAACAGACGGGACCATACGAAACGGAACAAAAAAAAAACGACATGCTCAGTTTGGTGTGTATTGCTAGAGAGTTGTTTTTGTTTTATTTGGGGAGTGCATGAGATCAGCACAGGACTAATCAAGCCGGTCCTGTATCCTGAACGGACAGCTCAATGCAGTATGCAAACTCCTCCAATAAGCTTTACCAGGAACTGATAGATGTCACAAGACTGCTACATACTGCTGATATGAAAAAGTATTTAGCCGTTTATATTACTGGGTTTAGTAACACTTTAATAGTAGGGGTTAGATTTAAAGGTTAGACTTAGTTTAAGGATTATATCTGGACTGGTAGTTAGTTTTAGTGTTGAATAAATTGGTCACAGGTCACTATTACTGTTTCAGGTGCGATAATGTGTTTTTCTTTTCAACCAGTATATGATACCTGTGTTAAAGGTTATTATTTAGAGGCAAATAGTGTGCGGATATTTTGGGGGGCTAAAGACAACCATGACAATTGTTGGAAGCTGAAACTTATAATACCGTTTTCGTAGTTCTGCTAGCCCATTCATTCACACTGTCCCTTAATTAACTCTTTCACACTACGAGGCAGTATTTTTTCTAGTTACTGTATTACTATGCGTTATAATGGTATAATTATCAGCTCAGCACAGTGGATTGTATTAGATAAATCAGTTTCATTAGTAATGAAGGGTTAGTGAGCTATTTTTATTGCAATTTGTAACATAATTAACAGTTTCAGACAGACACAAAAAGTTCAAGCAGTCAATGAAGTAAGGTAATTACGTACAAAAGAAACAGTATTTTATTTATCTACTTAGGGTAAGATGGAATAGAGAAAAAAAAGCAATGCAACTGGAACAGATAACAGACGTCATGCTGCTAATTTCCAAATCAGTTCTTTTGTTATGTTTCTGCACTCAAAAATCTTAAATATTAATTTACCATTACGCAAAACATCCCATAATAATAATATTATCTTTATTTCAGAGACGTTAATTGGCATCAAGAAGGTGAGAGGTTTATAAAACACATGTTTTGTGTTCAATTGAATGTAGCTGAATTGGACATTCAGTTATAGCATTAAATAATACCAACTTAAAGCAAAGCTCCACCCAAAAGGGGAATCTTCACTTCTCTGACTCCTCCCCTTCCGCTATGGCATCTTTTAAGGGGAAGCAGCCATTTTTGACAGATACCCACTTCCACTTCCGGCTCAGTAGTGCAACATGCTTCGCGCATGCACAGTAGGAAACCGGCTGTGAAGGTTAAGGCCAGTTTCCCTTGGTCAAGATGGCAGCGCTAGGACCCGCCAGCCAGTTGAAAAATTGCCTCGGGTGAGGACACCACTTGATTCCTGGAAAGGTAAGGGCCCCCAATATTAAAAGTCAGCAGCTACAGTGTTTGTATTTTTTTAACTGTCCCATATATATACTCTTTAATATAACTGTTCAAATTAAGTTTAATCCTCAAAGCTTCTCTAGGGTGCCAAAGCATAACTCCTGTTCTTCCCATCCCCATATACAAGCTATGTGTTCAGATAATGTACAATACAACCCAGCACGTTTGTTTTACTACAATCCTTGTGTCTTCATTTAAATCAGTGGTCTCTAAAATGTGGCCCTTTGCTTGCTTTTATCTAGCTGTTAAGGCATTATTTCATCCACTGATACCAACAATGGGGCATTACCCACCCCCCCATTGAGAGCAGTAAAAGGGCACAATTCCTCATCTATGACCCCAAACGATGGGGCATAATTCCTCCCAATGATACCAACAACTGGGCCCAATGGTGCCAATGATGGGGCACAATTAATCCCAATGATACCAACAATGGGGCACAATTCATCCCAATTACACCAACGATGGGGCACAATTCATCCCAATAACACCAGTGATGAAGCCGAATTCCTCCCACAAACACCAAAGATGGGGCATTGTTTTTTCCCACTGACGTCAGAGCCTTTTCTACTCCAAATGGCTAAAGTGCAGCCACTGGCCCCCTGTGTAGAAAGGTTGGAGACCCCTAATTTAAATCATTACTAGCCTTAAGCTAGTTGAAAGAAGAAACCATACCTAAAATGATTAAAAAGTAGCAACCCAAAGCACAGGGCAAGACATTCAAAATTTCTTATGAGACAGAGTTGAATACCAAGGACCAGTTACTGAAAGTTGCAAATCTGCACCTCTAGTTTGACAGACAAAACCCCTGTTAACATGTCATGAAGAACTTAAAGTGATACTATAGGTTCAGTTTTTTCTTTTTCAAAACAAACATGTCATACTTACCTCCACTGTGCAGTTCGTTTGGAACAGAGTGGCTCTGATTGTCCACTTTTTGGGTCCCACGGCAGCTTTCGTGGCTCCTCCCCTCAAGAGCTAACCCCCCATGGGAAACTCTCTCCTGAGGAGGTTACCTGGCAGGCGTGCTCCCATGTGATACAGTCTGCGGTCACAGCCGCCGAGTGTATGACTCAGCCCCATCCCCGGTGCACCGCGTCATTGGATTTGATTGACAGCAGCGGGAGCCAATGGCTGTGCTGCTATCAATCTAAACAATGAAGAGCCGACAAGCCGTTTGGAAAGCAACCGGGATCCTGCCCACGGAAGTTCGGGGCTCAGATAAGTAAAACAGGGGCTTGGGGGGCTGGAGGGTGCAAGTTGTTTTTTCGCCTTAATGCATAGGATGCATTAAGGTGAAAAAACACAAAGGTTTACAACCCCTTTAAAGCGGAGTTCCACCCAAAAATTTAACTTCTGCTGTCCAGATTGCTCCCCCCTCCGGTGTCACATTTGGCACCTTTCAGGGGGGAGCAGATACCTGTCTAATACAGGTATTTGCTTCAACTTCCGGGCATAGATAGCTGCATTATCTGTGGATATATATGCCACGTCTGGAGCCTCCTCCCCCCCCAGCTGTCTTCTGGGAGACACACTGCACAGTGCGACTCACACATGCGCAGTAGGGAACCAGGAAGTCTTCACTTCCCGATTCCCTTACCGAAGATGGCGGCTGCAGCATCCGAGAGCTGAGGGAGAGATCGTCTTCGGGTGCCGACATTGCGGGCGCCCTGGACAGGTAAATGTCCATATTTTAAAAGTCAGCAGCTGCAGTATTTGTAGCTGCTAACTTAAAAAAAAAAAATAATTTAAGGTTTTTTAACAAGTTTGATGTGTGTCTTTTCATATGAAGGAATCTTTACTTTACAATACTATTCTGAATTAAACAGTTATTTCTTACTCATGAGTTTGATGCTCTATTCCTTTTCAACTTATGCTGTACACTGAATTTTTTAATAAAATGTTTTTTTTTAAAAGGTTAAGAAACTCCAAAACTACAATTTTACAAGGGAAATATTGTTTATTTTTGGAAAAGCGTAGATAACCACATATCTAATGCTGTTGTTAAAAATAACATCTCCAGAGATGTCAGTGAATAAGAAAGCTATGCAGCTAGATATTTGTGAATCCCCCGTTAACCATATTTAATTAGCCTGCAATGCTTTGGATTATGGATTGGATATGCTTATTAAATGAATCACATAATTCCTTTGTTTGATCAGCTCTGCTAGCAAGGCAGCTGGTCTACTTCATGTATACTGTAAGACCTTCTTGATCATGTTTACTACACCTTCAACTGTTGGGCTATTTATTGCTTGCACCTCAGGAGGACAATATATTGTCCATGTGCTTGCCAGGCTTTTATTTTCCATCATATACCTTTCCTGTTTTTGAGTTTAAGTACATAATGCCCAATAGAAAACGGAATATTGTATGCCTCTGCCAATGCGGCTTTCATTAACTACACTCAGTGATTTTTTTGTTGCATGTTGTTGAAGTTGCAAGGGGATGTGAGTTTATCCTACAATAGAGATCACCATTACACTTATTGGGCAATAAAAACAAATATTTTTACTGGTAAGCCCTTATTTCTCTCTAGTATGGGTCATAGCTCTGTTGTAGCTTTTCTAAGTATGTATAACTGGATTGGGACTCCAGGACAAACCTAGAAAATGTTGGCAGATTTATATTTCTAGGTTGACTGGTAGTCAACCAGAAAGACTTCAAAGTGGACCCAATGTAATTAAAAAAAATTACATTAGCATACAGCACTACAGGCTATGAAATCCTCTTATGCCCAGTACACCTGATCGGAATTTCCGACAGCTAAAGTCCGACGTGAGCTTTTGAATGGAAATTCCGACTGTGTGTATGCTCCATTGGACTTTTGCTGTCTGAATTTCCACCAACAAAAGATTGAGAGCTGGTTCTCAAATTTTCCAACGGAAAAAACTCTCATCGGAAAATCCGATCCTCTGTAGGAATTCCGATGCGCAGAATTCAGACGCATGCTCGGAAACAATTTGACGCATTCTCAGAAGCATTGAACTTAATTTTCTCGGTTCATCGTAGTGTTGTGTGTCACCACATTCTTGAAAAAGAACTTTTGTGTGACTGTATGTATGCAAGCCAAGCTTGAGCGGAATTCCGTCTGAAAAACCATCCAAGTTTTTTCCGACGGAAAATCCGATCGTTTGTATGGGGCATTGTTTTGCTTCAAATTACAAATATTGTTTTTCCACATCCTGATTGAGCACTGGTGATGTAGCCCTGGCCTCACAGATGCAAATTGGGAAGGATCAATCGTTCCTTCCCCCAGATGATGTACACTGTCACCTGTTCAATGAGAGAGACCCAAAGTTCTAGGAAGTAAAGGGATATTGATTGATCTGGCCTTGAAAAGAATGGAGAGGAAAATAAATAAGGTGTGCAAAGAATAAAGATTGCAATTATCTATAAGTATCTGTTTGTAGATTGTGAATACTAAACCATCCTGCAGGTGCATTTGCTGTAATTTTTTAGCAAATCGGCTGTTTCAGATGTATTTTAACCACTTAAGACCCGGACCAATATACTGCCAAATGACCCAAGGGGTTTTTGCGATTCGGCACTGCGTCGCTTTAACAGACAATTGCGCGGTCGTGAGACGTGGCTCCCAAACAAAATTCACATTCTTTTCTTCCCACAAATAGAGCTTTCTTTTGGTGGTATTTGATTGCCTCTGCGATTTTTATTTTTTGCGCTATATACAAAAATAGAGCGACATTTTTGAAAAAAAAACAATATTTTTTAATTTTTGTTATAAGAAAAAATCAATAAACTAAATTTTAGTCATACATTTAGGCCAAAATTTATTTAGCCACATGTCTTTAGTAAAAAAAAATCGCAATAAAAAAAAAATTAGCTACCTAGCGGGAACAACGACACTAATACAGCGATCAGAAAAATTATCGCTTAGTGATGCTGGCAATAGGGAGTGAAAGGGTTAACTAGGGCAGTGATCAGGGGGTTAAAACTTTATTAGGGGGGTACGGGGGCTACCCTGGACCTAACACTAACTGACTGTCACACTGCCTGTCACACCGACACTAAATACAGTAATCATACATGTATGATTACTGCATTCAGTGACACTGTGACAGGGGGAGGGGGGGCGATCGCGGGGGTTAAATGTGTTTATGTGTCTGTGTGTAAGTGTACTGTTGGTGCAGGACTTACTTGTGTTGTGATCTCTCCTCAGCGGTGGTTGAAAAAAACGCAGAGGGAGAGATCACATCCCTTCCTCCTTCCTGTGTTTACACAGGAGGAGGAAGTGACAGGGCGGGCAGGCACACGCATTGGCTGGGAGCGATCCGGAGGGGGCGGACAAAAACGAATAGCCGCCCCCTCTTGTCGGATCGCTCCTGCAGCCCCGCATGTACGGGGGGGGGGTCCGATCGGACCCCCGATCCCCCCAAGGCACCAACGTATATATACGTTGATGTGCCTGTCGGTGCCATTCTGCCGACGTAAATGTACATGCGGCGGTCCTTAAGTGGTTAATATTGATTTCATAAATATTATAATTAATATCTACTAACCAGAAAATGTATACATACATTCTCTCACAAGCTGGACCAACAAAATAGTGTTTGCTATACAGTATATTTCTCCAAATGTTTGGGCTCTTAAAAGTTTGGTATTGTTTTCAAGTAATACTAAACACACGGGCCCAGATTCAGGTACATCTGCGCATTATTGGACCGGCGTAGCGCACCGACTTTACGTTAGACTTGCGCAATTTTGCCGAGTAATCACCCTATTCTCGTAGCTTTTGCGCAGAAAATTGCGCATGCGTAACGTTTTTTCAGAGGCGTAAGGCGGAGTAATACAAATTGGGAAGGACGTGGGTGTGTTACATTGAAATGAGCCGTGACCCCATGCAAATGAAGGGACGGCCGGCTCGCGCATGCGCGCTTGAAGGAGACCATGTCAGCTCCGCTGTGCGTATGCTCACAACTCGGGAGCGGCGCAATCAGTGAAATAGGAAATGGACTAGGGCAACGTTGTGAACTACGCAAACAGCATAAATAGACACACACAAATGCACTTGCATTGCAAAAGTACATCCCTTTGTCCCTTCCCATTTAACCTAGTGCTTTTGTCCTGTTGTTCGTTGCGTTGCGTTTTGTAGTTGTCAGATTAGTGTTCTGTGTGATCAAGTGTTTGTTAGTAGATCTTTGAAAGTGTTTTTTGATAAGTGTTTGAGAGACTGTTTGTTTGATTGATATATTTCTGTTTGTTTGTTTTCCTGCTGTTTTTTTGTGACTGTTTCTTGCTGAGTAGTTTTCTCTTTGTGTGTGTTCTTGCTTGATTGGTTGTGCTTGTTTGTGTGAGTGAATTTTGTTGACTGGGAGTGATTGTTTTTTTTGAAGTATGACAGAGAGAAAACGAAAGGTCAATTTTACAGTTGGGGAAAAACAAATTCTTGCCCGGGCCATTAGCGAGTATGGGCGTTTCCTCCACGGCCCAGACAGTGCCAACACCACCCCGGCCAGGAGGAGGGAGATTTTGGATAGGATCACTGAGCAGGTCAATTCAGCGGGGCAGGGGGAGACAAAAAAATCAATGACCTCCGGCGTCTGGTCAAACAGAAGCTGGCCAGAATGCATGCCCATGCCAGGGGCACAGGAGGGGGCCCACCATGCCGTATTAGGCTGACAGCGGAGGAGCGTGCGGTGGCCCTGACCTTTCATCGGCATGAAGTTGAGGGCCTGCCCGGCTTTGACTCAAGTCCGGAGCCCGTGGTGCCAGGTAAGTTTTTTTTTTAATATCAGGTGTGTAGCATGTGTGGGGGAGGGGGTGAAAGGGAATATGTGGCAAGTGTGTGGATCCTCCAACCTGTGAATGTTTTGTGTCATCCACAGATGTGCAGGAGGGTGCAGGGCCATCTGGCCTGACCGCACCAACGCCAGGACAGCAGCCTAATGAGGCCCCCCAACAAGGCCGGAGTCCGCGGAGGAGGTTCAAGAGGAGGAGGAGAATCATGAGGAGGAGGAGAATCATGAGGAGGAGGAGTCCATGTCAGGCACTGGACGTTTGGTTTTTGAGGACTCTTCCCCTCTGGCTGGCAGCAGGCAGCCCTCCCTAAGGGGGAGCCCCCCTCCTCCCCCAACATGGCTCCCCTCACAAGAGCCTCCCCTTCTCCCCGGCCACAAGCATCAGCTGGAGGCAGGATTTCATCCCAGAACACCAGGGGGGTGGCCGATCTCCTGCCCGCCACTCTGAGAAGGGACCAGTTCCTCCAGACCCACCATCTGGGACAGGTCAGCCAGACATTGGTGCGGATGGAGGAGAGCCTGTCCTCCATCAAGGATACGCTGGGGAACCTGGACTCCCACTCCCGGGCTTTCACAACCTGCCTAAACGAACTGCAGACGACATCAGCAGGCGTTGGGCAGGATGTGAGGGCCCTTACCCTGGCTATCCAGGCCAACACGGCAACACTTGGTGCTGCCCTGGACAGAATAGCCATGGCCTTGGAGGGCAGGCCGCCAGGTGGGCAGAGATCAGGGGCTGCTCCTCCTTCCCCGGTTTTACCCCTCCCCCATGAGTCTCCCCTGAGAAGCCGGGGCCGTGGCCGGGTGCGCCCCAGGCGTGGCTCACGCAAAGGGCATTAATTTTTTTTTTCCCCTTTTTTTTTTGCTGGAAAATTTTTGCTTTTGCAGGTAATTTTTTTTTTTGGGTTGTGAATGCTGTTTGAATGTGGGGGTGACATTCCTGCCGGAAAAGGGGTGTCACCCTCAATTTTGGTGGAGAAGGGTTCCCCAGGACCAGGGAGAAGTGATCCCCGGGTCCGTGTGAATGGTGTATGAATGTACAGTGACATAATTGGAGCCTTGGCGTGGCGTTGCTGCTCACAAGTCCTGCATGGTGGACTGGTGCCAATCCAATTTGATGTGGATGTGGGGTGTGTGTGCTAGGGACCACAGTGGTGTGCATGCATTCATTCTCATTGTGCCATGATTAATGTGTGTGTTTAACGTGCAAAGATGCCCAATGTGAGTTGTCTCCTGGCTGCTCTTCCCTCAGAAGACGGGGTAGCCTCGGTTAGGGGGGGATTGTCTGGTTCAGGGGTCAGGTCATCACGTAGGTCAATCTGCAGGCCCTTTCTTACTGCGAAGTTGTGCAGCATGCAACATGCACCGATGATCTGGCACACGAAGTTTGGGGAATACAAGAGGGTACCCCCAGACTTATCAAGGCATCGGAAACGTGACTTTAGTAGGCCAAAGGTGCGCTCCACCACTGCTCGTGTTTGGGCATGTGCTTGATTGTATCTTTCCTCTCCTGGAGTTTGGGGGTTCCGGATAGGAGTCATGAGATGGGGTCCCAGTGGATATGCAGAGTCACCTGTAAGGGAAAAGACAGGAGGATGTTAGTCATGCATGTGGCCCTTGTGATGTGTGCATCATGGGAGGGGATAGTCATGCCTGACTCCCATGTCACTCACCAACCAGCCAGGTGTCCCCATACACGTTCTGTTCGAATTCCATTCGGATGTGGCATTGATTGTATATGTAGCTGTCATGGCTGGACCCTGGGTGTTTGGCACGGACATGCCATATGAGGCCTTGGGCATCGACTATCACCTGTACATTGATGGAATGCCAATGCTTCCGATTGCGGTACATGTGCTCTGTCTCCTGGGGGGGCTGGAGTGCCACATGTGTGCAATCAATGGCCCCCACAGTGCGTGGGAATCTGGCAATTCTGTAGAAATCTGTCATTGCCTTCAGTCGCAGCTCCTTAGTGGTGGGTTTGATGATTTGGTTGGCCATGCGTCTGAGGATTGCAGGGACAACCTGGTGCACACATCTGCTCATGGAGGATTGTGACATCCCAGCCACCACTCCACTTGTTCTTTGAAAAGAGACACTGGCAAGGACATGCAGTGTTGCCATGACCTTGACCAGTGGCTGCACTGCATGTGAGCGGTGTGTTGGGCTGGTGATGTCCTCCTGCAGGGTTGTGGTTAATTCCAGGATGACATGAGGGGTGAATCTGAAGATGCAAAACACCTCAGAATCACTCATGCCAAACAGGTCTATGCGGGTGCGGTATATCCTCTCCCGTGCCATCCTCCGTGCCCTCATCCTTCTTTGTTCATCTAAAGTCAGTAGTATAGCTATGTGCGACGATGCCCCTGGCATGTTGGCATACAGATTGTTGTGCAACACGTGTGACTGCTGAGCTCCTCACTAACAGTGTTGCTTTATCTAACAAGTAGACTTTTTTTCTCTTTTTAGACCAGCTTTTATATGGTCTAATTTTAGACAGGACATTTTGCTGTTGCGCACACTGCGTCGCCTGCGCTGCCCCAACGTTCTTTTGTGGATCCCCGTAAGTCCCTCATTAGCATATTTGACTAGCAAATCAATGGTCTGTCTAGCGCACTTTTGCGCGGACGGATGCGCCAGTCTAACGAAATTACGCGGGACAAAAAAAAGTAGATTTTTTGCGTATCTCGTTCTGGGGATGCCGTGCATCGAAACGCACGCGCACATTTCGACTTACGCACGCGCATCTCCTGTTGCGCAGGCGTAATCGCTCTGTGAATCTGGGCCACACTGTTTAATTTACATTACCTCTTCTATTTCTGTGTATGGATGATGGCACTGTGATTATTTTAATAATAAAACAACATTTTGTTCCTAATTGATATCCAGTTGTTACATGGCCCAGTTCTTTCCTAGCCTGTCTGCAGTGAAACATAAGCAGGAGGAGCTTCTAGTCCTCTGCTGCTGGTCACATGTCCAAAAAACAAAAAACCTACAGAATAAAAATAAATAATTAATATCAATAAACGGTTTTAAATTGTCATACAAATATATATTGCATAATAAAATCTTTATTATTTTTTAGCAATACGATGATGTGTGCGGATTTCTGCCAGTCACAAGTTGTGTCACACCCCTTCAGGCTGTGTCTTAGCATAACAGGGAAGTGAAGCCTCCATCAATCAAGATGTAATAGCCCGTCCCTATTCTGCTTAGCTAGTTTGTGGGCATGGAGGAGAAGGGAGGGAGTGGTCTGTCATTTACCACTGTGTATACGTCCACATGTGTGACTCTACAGTCACATGGGCTGCTCAGATGTGATAGGGAGAAAATGCTCAGAATACATATACACTGAAAACTGAGCATGTGCACTAGCTGCCAACATTGCTTTGAAAAGTCTCTGAATGCAGTGGGGACAGGGGGGGGGGGGGGAGACAGAGAAAAGCAGGATCAACCAGATTTTTTATAAAATACAGAAAACAAATCCCATAGTGACTGAGTGAGTATGAACAGCATGTAATACAGCATGAATTAAAGATGAAGTAAATTCCTCTGCTGGCATTTACCTATAGGTAAGCCTATAAAAGGGCCCCTTTCCTTCTAAGCCCTGTGACCATGAACTGTGGCTCCCACGCATATGCAGAGTCCGCAAACCAGAAAGCGAGACGGGTGAAAATGGAAGCGGCTGCAACGCTGACATTGCGGCATTAGAACAGCTTTGTTTTAAGGCAAGTTTCACATAATATACTAGTATGCGATCCATACTAGCTGACTTTACCTCGCAGGTAGGAAAAAAAAAAAACGCCCAGCGGTATACTTTAACTTTAAAAAATTTAAATTATGTGTATTTAATGACATTTTAAGCACAGAAGGTTATAATGGCATTCTGGATAGTCAAGTCAAAGTCTGCCCAGTAGTACAAGGCATATGAAGAGCTATTCTAAAGCATAAACTAAGCTGTATTACACTCATATTTAAGTCGTTTTTCTACTACAATATATGTACATTCAAGCCTATTTTATATCCAACAAGAGTATATATTATCCAAAAGCTAAACTACCCTTATCCCTTGACTGCCGAATTTCAACACTGATTTTAAAGGGTCAGTACACCCAAAACAGATATAACAATATATATTGAAAAGTTACACCAACTGCTAGTTTCTACATCTAAAAGACTTTGGGCCAGATTCAGCAAAGGTTACGCTGGCGGATCGAGTGATCCGCCAGCCTAACTGTGGCTTTGAGCCGGCGTTTCTGTTTTCTGTAACCAGAAAACAAGAAACGCCGGGTTGAAGTTCCGATGCGAGCAGCGTAACTGTGTTTCGCCATCGCATCGTTACTTCAACTTAATAATGGCGCCGGGGGCGTTCCCGCCGATTTACGCTCAAAAAATATGTTAATGAGCGGAAATCGGCAATTCACGATCGAAATCCGGCGCGACGCAATGACGATACGACGTTTCCGGACGGGATACGCGGCGCATAGATATACCTACATGGGGCTGGAGTATCCTATGTTAGGTATAGGCGTCGTCATCGCGTCGAAAAAAAAAAAAAAAAACGTCGCTTGCGTAAAACGGTCATGAATGGGAATGTGACGTCATTGACGTTCATTCACAGATTTTGGAGCATGCGCACGGGGATGTTTTGACACTCGACGCATGCGCAGTACGTTGGCGGCGGGATCGCGCGTAGTTAGCATACTACACGCCCCGTACCCGCGACATTTGAATTCCGCCGGCTCATTTGTGATGCGCTGCCGCAACTTTAGGAGCAAGTGCTTCGTGAATGACAGCACTTGCTCCTAAAATTTTGGCAGCGCAACGCAAATCAGAAGCGTTACTCCAGAGCAAAGATGCTCTGGAATACGTGAATCTGGCCCTTTATTGGTAAGATCTCAGTGACTTGGTAAATATATATATATAATTTCATTCTGCACACATGCAGCTTTCAGATAGGTTGGCTACATTGGCCAAGGGTGGTATTATAGAAACAGTCAGAAATCCAACATTTATTACTGTAAATCCAAGCTTAGAATCCCTCTCAGAGATTTTAACCATGACAACACAGTCAAGAGACCAACAGTCAAGACATTTGTTTTCTCTGAAGAGATTAAAAGACTTATACTTATCATTCAGGATGCAGTATTGGCTCAGACAGCTTGTCTTCCTATTAGAGCTGGCAAGCTGTGCTAACACCACCTCCCTACAGCCGCCCTACATGGTTCAGTAATGAATTTGTATCTGTGTAGGTATCAGTACAGTAAAACAGAGCCAATAATGTAAATATATAAGAAATCAAAATTAATAAATCCAAATTTGGATAACTATGCATAACAATGCTTAGGAAATATTTGAGACCTGTTATATAATTGTAATTTCAAGCTTGGAGCCTATAATTATTTGATAATTATCTAGTCATATTGTAGCTAATGGAAATACTAAAGTGGTTGTAAAAAAAACACTTAAAATTAGTGATATTACTCAAATTTTGGATTAGAATTTACAATCTCATATTTGCAGATCTCCCAAATTAGCTTTATACAAGAAATTACCCCTCGAGGTCCCAATAAACACAAAGTGAGTGATTTTGTATATGACTTAACAGCCAGGGTGACAATAGCGAAACATTGGAAGAAGCCTGTGGTACCACTATAATACGTCAAGCGCAAGCTTAACTGGATAATGGTTAATGATAATATCATCTGTACCCTCAATAATAACACTGTGAAATTTGATAAGAGATGGGATCCATGGAACAGATATCTATCTATTGACTAGCGAGTCCTGAGGCGGCCTTTCTGCCAATATGGGCAACACTTACTCTCTCTTTTTCCCCTTTCTATTTTTGTGCACTAGGCTCTCCTTTATTCCACATGGCCTGACAAGGTTCCTCTCTCTCTTTTTTTGTTTTTAAGTTTATTTCCGCAAAGCATAATTATTTAACCTTTTTGTAACCACAATAGGAGACCAAGCTTTTCACTAGTATGGTGGTCATTGCCTCTTGTGCCATTCCCTTTACCTATAATCTCTACGATAGGGAGACGCATACCTAGTGGAACATTGGTTCTATGGTGTCATATCTCTGCTGATTTAACTTGCCTATATTGTGTTTTCCACTACATGTTTGGAAACCATTTGTATTGATTTTTGTAATTGAGAGATTTTGTTTCTGCTTGAACATTAATAAAGCTACAGAACATTAATAAATAATATTGAAAACCTAAAAACAGTGATATTAATACTTAATTTTAACTCTATTTTCTATATTGTATCACTGTGTTTCTTCTATGCAGTCCAGCATTGGCCGAGTCGCCTGCGGGGAGGATTAGATGATTGACTGACAGTCCACTCTGGTCTGAATGGCTTGGACAGGAGGGTGTGTAATGCCCTGTACACACGATCGGACCTTTGTCCGACCAAATTCACATTGGAATTCCGACGGAATTCCATCGGAGCAAAAGAATGTTCTCTATGTAATCTCTGATGGAATTCATCGGAATTTCCGATAGGCATACACAGGGTTGGAATTTCCGATGAAAAAAGTCTGTCTGAATTTTTCCATCGGAAATTCTGATTGTGTGTACGAAGCATAAAAGCATGTGATTTACTGCCAATTCGCTGATATACCTACTTTATTCTTTATAACAGACGTTTTACTTTAACACAATAAATGTTGCTTGCATGATGCAATCACATCAATTCCATTGCTTTCACTGACAGTTGTACATTCCTTTACACCTTCAAGATGAGTCATATGGAACAAGTGACAAGACTACTTTCCAAATATAAATTATCTGCAGGAGTGACATCTCTCATCTCTGTTGACATCACCACTCTACAGATTCTGCTTAGATTATATAACCCCTAAACGCCCCTGACATATTAAGCCCCTGCAGTGCTGCACTTACTAGGCTTCATTGTGTCTCTGCCAATGTAATTTTCTTTTCCAATTTTTTTTAATTATACAGTTTAGGTAAAATAACAAGCATAACTAGTTTGATGTAAAGTGGCAAAGACAAGCAAAGTTGCATATTAAAGCCTTGGTTTACTACAAAAAAAAAACCCCACAAGGAACATTACTTACCTTGATTGGCATGTGTCCCTTGTGCTGCTGTGTCCTTCTTTAGCAGAAATTCTCCTTCTTCGATTCCCTCCCCTTTTTCCCACTGCCACACTCTTTTGGAATGATAGGAGTTATTAGTACTGAGGGAGATGCCACTGGCTCTCATTAAGATTACCCAAGTATGCTCACCCATTCCACCTGCCTCCTCCATTCAACCCCACAGTTTCTATGAATTAAATATTATCTATAAAAAATAAAGGGCAGACTTTTCAATCATCTGCCCATTCTCCATTAAGGCCTTATGCCCACAGTGAGTTTGTTTCTCTCCACCAAAACACCTGGCAGGAACTGCTTAACCACTTCAGCCCCGGAAGGTTTTACCCCCTTCCTGCCCAGGCGAAATTTCAGCTACCGGCACTGCGTCGCTTTAACTGACAATTGCGCGGTCGTGCGATGTAGCTCCCAAACAAAATTGGCGTCCTTTTTTCCCACAAATAGAGCTTTCTTTTGGTGGTATTTGATCACCTCTGTGGTTTTTATTTTTTACGCTATAAACAATTTTGAAAAAAAATACAATATTTTTAACTTTTTGCTGTAATAAATATTCCCCAAAATATCTATATGTATACATATATAAAAAAAAAATCCTCAGTTTAGGCTGATACATATTCTTCTACCTATTTTTGGTAAAAAAAAATCACAATAAGCGTTTATCGATTGGTTTGCGCAAAATGTATAGCGTTTACAAAATAAGGGATAGATTTATGGCATTTTTATTATTATTTTTTTTTACTAGTAATGGCGGCGATCTGCGATTTTTTTATTGGGACTGCGACATTATAGTGGACACATCGGACACTTTTGTGACATTTTTGAGACCAATCACATTCATACAGTGAACAGTGCTATAAATATGCAATGATAACTGTATAAATGTGACTGGCAGGGAAGGGATTAACCAATAGGGGGCTGGGAAGGGGTTAAATGTGTAGCCTAGTTTGTGTTCTAACTGTAGGGGGAGGGGGTGACTGGGGGAGGTGACCGATTATGTCCCTATGTACAAGGGACACAGATCGGTCTCCTCTCTCCCTGACAGGACGTGGAGCTCTGTGTTTACACACAGAGCTCCACGTCCCTGCTCAGTTACCGCCGGGCACGCGCATCGTGATCCCAGCAAAGTGGCGGGTGCACGCGCGCACCCCCTAGCGGCTTTAAAAGACAGGACGTCATATGATGTCCTGTCAGAACAACAGAGCTACCTTGCCGCCATCATTTGACGGCGGCTGGTAGACAAGTGGTTAATAAACAAGCCTAAAGATGCATATTGCACGTGCTTAGGCGTGTCAAGTGTTTAAGAGTGTTTAAGAGTTAGGCCCCCTAAAACCAGGGACAGTATGTAAAAATCTGTGTTTTATTAAAAATCCCAATATTATAGCTGCTCCGCCTTTCCACTACCTTTTCAGTGTGTGTATGTGCATCCTGTGTGTATGTATACTGTGTGTGTATATTGTGTGTCTATACTGTGTATGTATACTGTATGTGTGTGTGTGTGTGTATACCGTGTGGCCCAATAATCTATTGCCTGGGGAACCATAATCTCCTATTGCCGGGGGGCCCCATAATCTCCTATCGCCTGGGGGCCCCATAATCTTCTATTGCCCGAGGGCCCCATGAGTTGTCAGTCCACCCCTGTTCTGTAGGTATGATCCACTGTTGTCACAATAAGGAAATCCGCCATTCATACTTTACTGGGGTGCATGTAGAGAGGAAAAGGCTGCGGGACGCTAACAGTACTGAGATGCAACAAACAATGAAACAATAAAAATAAAAAAATGATTGCTTTTGATACACAGCTGTTTAGCAAACAATGAGATTCACTTAGGACAGGGATATGCAATTAGCGGACCTGCAGCTGTTGCAGAACTACAAGTCCCATGAGGCATAGCAAGACACTGACAGCCACAAGCATGATACCCAGAGGCAGAGGCATGATGGGTCTTGTAGTTTTGCAACAGTTGAAGGTCCACTAATTGCATATCCCTGACGTAGGGTTTACATCTACTAAAATAAATAAATCTTATTGTGTCCCATGATCCACTTGATGTTTCCTAATGCTGTGACAGGCTTTTGTTGTACTGTACTGCAGAGTGTTCAGGATCACATGAGCTGAGGCATATTGTATGCCTTCTATATCACTGCTCTTAATATGGCACAGTACCCGGTTCAGCTGCTTTCATCCACCTGATATTTGTGTCTGCTAGATTTAAAATGCCACTTGAAAGATGTCCAGTGATGTTCCTTTGTCTACAGAAAACACTTGAGCGATAAAGAATACAGTAACCCTCATCTTCCCATCTGTTAGACTTGTGGCACAACGGTCACTAATCCTCATGAGAAAATCTTTCCTAATTATGTAAAGATTACAATGTCTGGAAGGAGAAAGGCCTTTGCTCAGTGCAGGTGCGGAGAACAAAGTGGTGCTGATAGAACACACCAACAATTCTTCGATCCCTTTCCCTGAAATGTTCTGATCTCTTTCTGTAACAGATTGCCTTTTCCTACATTTTAAGCAGTTTCAGTGTATTAGAATGGAGAATGATGGGCTAATGTGATAACTGATCAGGGCTCCATTTTCTTATACAGAAATTGCCTTATGTTAGTAATCTGGAAGCTCATTTTTCTACCAAATTCAGTATTGGATGCTTACATCAAATCTTTACTTAGAAAAAAAAAAAAAAACCTTCTGCCCCATTGTCACCACACCTTGTAATTAATAAAAGCTGACCCCATGCTTTGATGAAGAATGGGGATGGGGGTGATGGCGCTGCCTACCCCTAAAAGGAGAGTAAGAGGGGACCCTCACAGGTCCCTTCTAAAGTGAAAAATAAGTGAAATATTGAATGTGCAAAAAAATATGCACAATATCCGTGTGTGGATATACTATGCCCTTACTCAATGGTGCTAAGTAAGAGTTTTAAAAAAAATCAGCCCTAGTGGTGAGGGCTTAATGTGCAACAATATGTGAAATCCTACAGTGCTGAAGACCTAAATACAATATATAAGTGGTGGTCTACCTTGAGGTATGGTCGCTAATACGTGACTCACATATAAAACAAAACCATAAATTGCCAGAACAAAAACAAAATGCAAATGTGTGATCCCAAATAAGTGGTAGTAGAACATATACAAAACAAATAGTGGGAAAATGGGCCTAATTTCACACTCTCGGCACTTATGGAACTATTAGTATTTACAGCTCTGCAAATATATTTATCAATATCCAATGACTAGGATATAGATAAAGCAGCTGCTCAAATTAAACAAAACATATAAACATAGTAAAATAATGATAAAAATAATAATGATAAAAATCATCAAGAGTCTTTATCAGTAAAATACAGCAGCGCTAGTGATCAAATACAGTTACAATTAGATCACTCTTTCACGTTCAAAATAATAATAGATGAAGGTAAGAAAGTTCTCCAGAGGTCAGAGGGTGCACAAAAATTTTGTGACAGAGAAGGGTGCTCTTTAAGACAAATTCAACCAACCATGGACAGTTGAATTTGTCTTAAAGAGCACCCTTCTCTGTCACGGAATTGATCTAATTAGTGATCTAATTTTAACTGTATTTGATCACTAGCGCTGCTGTATTTTACTGATAGAGACTCTTGATGATTTTTATCATTATTATTTTTATCATTATTTTACTATGTTTATAGGTAGTAGAACATAGTCTATCACATTTGTGATTAATGTCCTATGAACATCAATATTAGCATTTAACTGGTCAAAGGCTTTGAAATAGTGCAGGCTCTTGCGGTGACAGGTGTTTCTATGACACAGCAGGTGATCTCGCAGTGGTTCCGGTGCTCCCCCACAAGGGTCCCCACTCACCAGCTCCAACAACCCCTCCAGGGGTGTACAGCATGTAATTAAGATTTCCCAGGGCTACACTGCTTCAGTCTTCCACTCGTAAGGCAACATATGTGCAAAAAGGGGAGCTTCCAGCAAAACAGCATATGGTCAGATTCTTCAGACACCACAGAGAGAAAAGGGGGGGTTGATGTTGGGCCCCATGCTTTGCCTCAAGTCTCACCTAGATGAGAATGAATTGCTGAAGCATCCTGGGTTATGGGCAACAGATATCCCAGAAAGCATTCAACTGAAGCATCACAATGTTGGAGAAGGAAGGACCTTCTGCCACATCTTCAGGGGACCTGCGGCAAAAACCTGGAAAATATATCTCCAGACGATACAGAAAAGATGATGGCGGCAAGGGACCTGGTGTGTAGAAGTGGTTTGGCAGGTCACAACAAATCAATACTGGATTTGCTGTGCATGTGAGTATGTTTATTGAGGATATCCCAACAATATAAGAGAACAGGAAGAGAAAGGTGAGAAAGGTGAGAGAGGCGATTTAGTTCGCATGTGCTGCGCTATATAAGTTTTTCATTCATTTCATTCATTCAGAATGGGAAACATTTTAAACAGGGAGGTGAATTTCCTCCTAAAATTTGATTGTTAGTAGAAAAAGCAGAAACCGAAGCTAAACAATGCAGGCTTTAGTACATAAGCTCTCACACGGAACCTGTGAGGATTTGGGTAAAACCTTGCTGCAGGTAATTATAGAAATGAAGATGAAGGTAAAGTATGTTGCATTTCTGATGTTAATACAGCGCGGTTTCGGTTAAATAACATTAGTAGTTTACTGGCTACTTTCATTTGTTGCCTGACAGTGGGGTTGATTTTCTATAGGCAAACAGACTGTGCACTTTGCAAGTGCAGTTGTGTTCATTTTTGCCAGAGCTTAGTGAATTTGGTAAAGTTCTGTTGATTTCCATCATCGAATCATGTGCAAGCAAAATGCTGTTTTTTTATTTTCCTTGAACATGTATTCTTTACCAAGTGGCGCTTCACCCCTTTCACTAAGCTCTGGGGAAAATGGGTGCAACTGCATTTGCAAAGTGCGCAGTCTATTTTCCTTTAGTAAATCAACACCAATGCCCTTTAAATGAAAGGAGAACGAATATTCGCTGTCCAAGGACCTCGGTCATGGAACGCTCTACCCTCAGACATTCAGATAAAGGAAAGTCATCGGGCCTTCAGAAAAAAACTTAAGACCCATCTATTCTGAAGCATGGCTGGGCGACCGCATTGGTTACAGCACCTTGAGGCAATTTAGTTTGCATTTGTAGCGCTATATAAGTTACTCACTTAAACATTTAACTGAATGAAATTGATACTTCAACTGTTTTTACAGGAGAAAAGGGAACAGATAAATTATAAACTGTATCCCAAGTTGGCTATTCCTTTGCCTAGCATGTGATCATAGGGCTTAATTTGTTCTATCAAAACATTCATGTTAGGATCTTAAAGGGGTGTTCCAGCCAAAAAATGTGTTTATTAAAAGTCAGCAGCTACAAAAAGTGTAGCTGCTGGCTTTTAATAAACACTCACTTACCTGCTCCTGCGTTCCAGCGACGCGCCGACCGGGGCTCCGCTCCTCTCCCCCCCTCCCTAGCCGGCGTTTCCATCCCGACTGTGGGCACCCAGCCGTGACAGCCTTCAGCTTCACGGCCGGGCACCCACTGCGCATGCGCGAGCCGCACAGCGCATGCGCGCGCGGCGCGGCTCGCCGCTGATTGGACAGGCGATTGCCTAGGACCTAGGCCATCGCCTACAGGGAGGGGCTGAAATAAGGCGATTATGCCTAATCGCCTTACCAGCCCCTCGGCGGAAGCAGGAAGTGGGACAGGAATTCCCACTCCTCCTGAAGCCCCCACTCCCCCCCAAAAAAAATTACATGCCAAATGTGGCATGTAAGGGGGTGAGGAGTGGGATAAGCGGAAGTTCCAAATTTGGGTGGAACTCCTCTTTAATAAATTCCATGTTTGTAAATGCCAAAGAAGATACTATGTATTATAATGCATACAAACATGCAAACTCATTAGTACAGGTGTTAGTGTATTTCAGGATATATTGTTGTTATACAGTATATTGAGTGTTAGTCAATTTTTCATGCTGACAAGATAAATCCCTAAAGGTAACATTGTAGCACAGAACTTATAGTAAAGAAAGTATAGTAAATATAACAGTATGGGGGAGATTTACTAAAACTGATGCACACAGAATCTAGTGCAGCTGTGCATAGTAACCAATCAGCTTCTAACTTTAGCTTGTTAAATTAATCTTTGAGAATAAAACTTAGAAGCTGATTGGTTACTATGCAGAGCTGCACCAGATTCTGTGTGCATCAGTTTTAGTAAATCTCCCCCTATCAGTTTGTCTCAACATATTTCAGACTATAGAACTTATTTGATTTAAACTGTGCAAGATAAGCAGCAGCTGCTTGTATATACATATCGGCAAAATAAATATACAAGGCTATGTTGAAGGAATAATTCAAATTATTACTTATTACAAAATAGTGTTTGCTCCACATAATCTTGGCATTGCTGGCATGTTTTCCTTCTTCTCTTTTTTTTCCTACCACTGTCAGAAGCACTCGGTAACCAAAGGGCTCCTGAACCTGTTCTGCGCATGTTTAATCGACCACCGTGGTTGTCATGCCAACAAGGAAAGAGAACTCTGAGATTATAGTAGGCATTTCAATGCAGTGACCCAATTACTGCCCGTCAACAAATTCACAGGGACAATAGAGAATAACACATTACTGAGATTAAATCTATGAGAAAGAAACACTTAGGTGCCTTCAATAAAATGTTAGGATTTTCAAAAAGCGGTAACAATTCTTATCACTACCGATGATTCCCCGAATTCAATGAAGGTCTTTGTTTTCTGCAACATATTGCATTCTCAATCTTTTTGTATTTCCTACACGTCTACACCGTTATTATAATTGCATTGTACCAGCCATTCTAAACCTTTTTTACATGACAGGAACCCTTGGAATAACTTTGCAGTCTCAGGGAAACCCCTGCTAATAATTACTTTAACTACAGCTCACGGAAAATCAGCATGATGGTTAATGGGAAGAATTCACCCCTTACCCCCTTACACATAGATAAAATGGAGTGAGCATTGGTTTCAGTGGTGACCTATCCAACAGGCAGACATTGCTCTATCTATCTATCTATCCATCCATCCATCCATCCATCTATCCATCCATCCATCTACCCATCCATCCATCCATCCATCCATCCATCTACCCATCCATCCATCCATCTATCTATCTATCTATCTATCTATCTATCTATCTATCTATCTATCTATCCATCCATCCATCCATCCATCCATCCATCCATCCATCTATCTATCTATATTCAACAATTTAGCATAAGAAAGACATATCTAATCAAATCAAATTTTGCAATTTATTTTGTATCCCTACTTTTAAGCAGTAGGCAATATTAAAAATTAAATTAAATTAAAATCTCAATCTCCTAGCTAGTAATATGGAGACTTATTTTGCAATTAATCCTCTGCAGCCTATTGCTCTTTACACCCGTTCACATTTTTTTTTAATACAAATTGGTATTTCTATCCCCTAACACCTTAAAATTTAGAGCATTTACTACCTCCAGATTTCGACGAATCACTCTTAGAGCCTTGACTCCCCTCCCCCTCCCCTAGTTTAAGTGATGCTCTATGTGACATGGGCCTTCGTAGTACTTCCGACCTCTCTCTCTCACGCAGCTCTTTCCCTCTTCTTCTTTCGCTCTTTCTCGACTGTTTCTTCCTTCACCCCCTCCCTCTCAGCCCCCTTTCTCATGTACACCGTTGGTAGCATGATATATTGGTATATTGTATTTGTTTTACCAGTCTCCAGATTACAATGTGTTATCTCTCCCCTGTGCTTACATTTTAGTTGGCATCCTAAACCTCTCTGTATCCCTGATGCCAATAATGTATCTTTGGTATTCTTTGTTGTAAACATTGTATTGGTTAAGGGAATAGTAGCTGAAGCTAAACCCAAAACTACCCACTCCATTGGTTTGAGGGGACTATCTCGGTACTAATAAAATATGGTTGACAAAATAGTATAAAAAGTTTATTAATGTAAAAGCACTTTTTTCATAAAATTGTAAAACAAACAATTAATTGTACACATCAATGATTGGTCAAGGTCGACTAGTTTTGCGGGAATTGAAATACCGCTTCATCAGGACAGCCAATCCAATGAGTCAATTAATAGTGCGTGGAGGCCGGGCAGCTACAGGGGTTCCCCCCGCGACAGATGAGGGGATAATTGGCGTGGAAATCCCAGTAAGGGATGGTAGGAGATAGAGTCAGGTAGCAGATAGGCATGACAGGGGCTGTGAGCTGATGCAGAAAAATGGGGATTCAAAAACGGGCACATTGATAGACTTGTCCAAATGTACTGGTGAAACCAGTATAGTGTCATCCAGGGAAGATATCCGTGTTGGTGGCATAATGCATGGTAATGCATGGACTGGGGGGTGAGATAAGCTGTGCCCAGAAGGAGCCCCGACATGCTGCCAGATCACGTCCTGATCTGTCAGTGCTCTGCCATTGGACCGCCGATGGACAGATCCACCCACTCTTCCCTTCTTCTACTATAACTGGGATGATGGTACGTTATTATTACTTATTATTTATTTTTATTTGAGGCTATACTCTCTCTTTTGTTCATTGTATTGGTTAATTCGAATACTCCTTGTAATTTTTCTTACTGTGTTACCAATACAAAATGTGAACAGAAAAATGGGGATTTCTGTTTGACATATATTGCTATACAAGAATGATCACTCTTTGGTCAGTCTCCACTTGCTTACCAGAAAAATGCAAATTACTTGCATGAAGATCTGGGACAGGAGAGACTCCTGCTTCACTCGCTGTGATGGTGGTGAAGCTGTTTAGTTGGGGCAGTCTCTCCTGCCACTTGTAAAACTCCCCACTGTCAGTCAAATAATGGAGTCTTAATGATTACACAAGGGAAACTAATCTGCTAGCATTACAGTATCTGTGAGGTCCTGTGTATCAGGAGTGCCTCCAGTGGCTTCGATTGGCTATCGTTTAAGAGATTGATTGTCAAACTTGGCAGAGCTCCAGAGTAACAAAGCTGGACCTGGCTGTCAAAGTGACCTCTGAGCCCTGCTGAATTTGTTGGAAAAGCATCTCCTTCAGTGTAATTAGTAGGGTTAACTTGTCACTTTGACTAAAAACCCAGCCCTGTTTTACCATCCTCATTATGACTAAATCACACTGGTCTAACCCTGTTGCAGTTCCTCCCTTTATTTTATGGACCAAAAGGTGGTACCCCTAGGTTCTTTTTGCCTTGTGTACTAGAAGACATTGCCCTGGAAACTGCTCACATGTACATATTGTACTTAAATGGACATAAAAAGACTATAAAGTGTAAACTGGCACAGCTGTAGAAGAGATAATAATCTCTGTTTTGATTCCAAACTTTGCTAGTAATGTACTAGGATGTATAGGAGTGTTCAGAGGGTTAAAGCCGCTTAACCTGGGGACACCCATGCGGGCTCACTCCTGAGTCCTGCTGCTGCATCCATTGACACAGACAGTGGGACTCGGCCCTGTCACTCGCTCCCGTGACACTGGGTTTGATTGACAGCCAGCAGCGGGAGCCAATGGCTCCTGCTGCTATTAATCTGTCTAATGAGGAGAGAGACAGTGGCTGAAGCTGCAGCACGCATGCACATCGCTGGATCGAATCGGGGCTCAGGTAAGAAAAAGGGGGGTCTGGGGGAAGCTGCCGTACAGAAGGTTTTGTTAACTCAATAAATAATAAAATTAAAATAAAGACCCTGTTCCTATAAAGCATGTTATGCAGCACAGTGCTTGTGCTGTGTATTTTGGCTCCCTGTATCACCTGAAATACCTGGCTGATCCTGCCAGTTTCTACCCTCCCCTCTCTATGATAACTCCAATATATCAGGGCTGTTGAGCCCTGATACTATTGTCAGCATGCGTGCCTCCATCATGCGTTGCTATCTTTAGCTCTCCTCTGTCTCCCTCTGTCCTCCTCCTTCCCCTTCCCTCTCTGCCTGTTATCTCTCACTATCGTTGATCTGCTCCTCTCCCCACTGCTTCAAAACTAACTGATCTGTATATCATCCCCTCTGTCACATAAAAAGCTAAGTCCTAGTGCCTGTGCTTTAAAAAAAAAAAAAAAAAAGATTTTTACCTGTTTTAACAGTGTCTTCCAGCGATTTATTAAAATTCTTAAAAGTACAAAATAGTACAAACGCAGTCAATTACCCGTAGGCCTCGATGCGCCAAGAAAACAATACAGCAACAACCAAAAAGACACACAGGCAGCGGAACAAATCAATTTTTAAAATGGCTAGCAGATCAAAAGAAAAAAACTATAAACCTATGTGATTCCATAGGCTCGACTAAAAAGCTCAGTTTTTAGAAGCTTCCTGAACTTAAAAATATCATTCTCAAGCCTTAATTTTAGAGGCAGGGAGTTCCAAAACAGTGCTCCCTGAACCGCACTCGTCCTCCCTCCGCATTTTTTCTTTCTAAATTTAGGGATTATCAAAGTTTCTGATTTAGCCGACCTTAAGGTACGGTTAGGCACATATTTGGTGAATTTATCCTGCAGGTACACTGGCCCCTTGCCATGGGTAGCCCTGTGCACCATGCAACCAGTCTTAAACAGAACCCGTTCCTTCACGGGTAGCCAATGCAGGGCTCTCAGTGATGGCGTGATGTGGTCACGACGACCAACACCCGTGAGTAGCCTTGCAGCGGCGTTCTGGATAAGCTGCAATTTGTGCATGATGTTATTATTAGTGTTGCTCACGAATATTCGCATTGCGAATATTCGCTACGAATATTGCATATTCGAGTATTCGCGAATAACACGAATATCGCGGCGAATATTCGCTATTTCGAATATTCGAATTTTTTCAATTTTTTTTTAGAACAGATCACATCCTAGAGATCCCCATCGACGTCTAAAAGCATTGCTGGTATGATTAGAGACCTTGGGCCGAGTAGCTGCAGCGCTCATTTTATATTGCCAAAAAATCGCAATGCGATTATTCGGCAATAGCAATATCGCGCGATTATTTTATATTGTAATATATCACGAATATTCTGAGCCAATCAGAGTGCTCCATTCCGCATTTCTCGAATATTCGCAATTATTTTATATTGTAATATATCACGAATATTCTGAGCCAATCAGAGTGCTCCATTCCGCATTTCTCGAATATTCGCAATTATTTTATATTGTAAAATATCACGAATATTCTGAGCCAATCAGAGTGCTCCATTCCGCATTTCTCGAAATTTCGCATTCGCATTCGCAATTCGCAATTCGCAATTCGCATTCGCAATAGCGAAAATTCGCAATAATTTCATTTCCAAAAAATATCACGAATATTCGTATTTAGCGAATATATCTCGAATATTCGACTATATATTCGAGATATAAATATAAAAGTGAATTTGCGCAAAAAAACACACATCAATCCATATCAAACATAAGTGATATAAATATAAATATAGTGAAAAAGTAGAAAAAATCAATTAAATAGAATAGAAAAGTCCATATGTGTTAGAAAAGTCCATGTAATGCAAGCGTGCAGTGCACAAAAATAACTTTCAGTGAAGCTGTAAAGCTGGCGATAAAGTGCTAGTGCTCCTCCGTGCATTCAGCCTCTCAGGCCTCTCACCTTAGTGGCATATATAAATGCCGTGATAATAAGTCGTGCCACTCCCAACACACAGCCTCACAGGCCTCTCACCTCCAAGTAGAACAATATAAGCCTCCAAACAAATCCTCTGGGTAAATTCAAAGATAGTGGGCGACACCAGGAGCTATTCAATCATCTCTATGTCTTGTAGTACCACAGCGCAGCTGAGGTTCTTTGTCCAGGCAGCTTTTGACTGCAGCAGACTAGGTGCAAGCAAGCTCTCCTGGGACACGAAGAAGCTCTCGGGTCTCCCCTGATGCTTGCGAAGGGGTACTACAAGACATAGAGATGATTGAATAGCTCCTGGTGTCGCCCACTATCTTTGAATTTACCCAGAGGATTTGTTTGGAGGCTTATATTGTTCTACTTGGAGGTGAGAGGCCTGTGAGGCTGTGTGTTGGGAGTGTTGGGAGTGGCACGACTTATTATCACGGCATTTATATATGCCACTAAGGTGAGAGGCCTGAGAGGCTGAATGCACGGAGGAGCACTAGCACTTTATCGCCAGCTTTACAGCTTCACTGAAAGTTATTTTTGTGCACTGCACTGCACTGCACGCTTGCATTACATGGACTTTTCCAACACATATGGACTTTTCTATTCTATTTAATTGATTTTTTCTACTTTTTCACTATATTTATATTTATATCACTTATGTTTGATATGGATTGATGTGTGTTTTTTTGCGCAAATTCACTTTTATATTTATGCTTCACTTGTGTATAGTAAACACTATTAGTTTTTGCTGCAATCTGAGCATTGTTATATAGTCACATTGATTGTTTTTAGCGCGAAGGATTTCACAATTTTATATATTCGAGATATATCGCGAAATCGAATATGGCATATTCTGCTCAACACTAGTTATTATGTAGACCCAGGTACAAAGCGTTACAATAATCTAATCGACTTCCAATAATGGCATTAACCATAGAGATCTTGTGCGATTCTTCAATGAAGCGAAAAGTCGATCACATGACTCCAGGCTCTCAGCTCCTCTCCTCCCCTCCTCCCTGGCTGACATCAGCAGGGGAATCTTGGCCACGCCCCCTGGAGATATAAGACGGTGAGAGCGGAGAGCCTGGAGTCATCTTATCGCTGGGAGATGCTGTTAAAACAGGTAGAATTTTTTTTTTTTTAAATTTATAAAGCACCAGCACTAGGATTCAGATTTTTATCTAACAGAGGGGATGATATAAAGATGAGATAGTAGCTTACCAACCTTGAGGCTTTACAACCACTTTAACTAAGTATATCAGCTGTTACATGTGGTGACACCCCTTTAGCAGTATATATGTTATATCTGTTGCTTCCATCTGAGCAAAAAATGCTATAACGGCACCTATAATATTCCATGGCACCCTCATATCTTTTTAAAACATTAAAATATGTAGCCAGCACAACTAATCCGATATCCAACTGATTTCTTAAGCCCGTGGTTACAAAGCCTAATATTTATTGTGAGCTAATTGGTTTCTAATGCATTACTTAAAGCAAATTGTATGTGCTGTTTGGTGCTTTTACATTAGGGTGACCAGACATCCCCAGTTTCAGGGGACAGTCCCCTGATTGAGGACACTGTCCCCGGACCAAGTCTGTCCCCGGTTTTGTCCCCAGATTGGATTTAATAGGGGACAGGGGCAATTTCAAAGACAATCAGTGCAGAATTCAAATAAAAAAAATAGAATTACACCCCCCCCCCCCCGCTCCACCATGCCTACTAGCATAGGGGGGTTGTATTGCTCCCATTATCTGTGCCCCTTTCTGATGATCATGTGCTGGTCGGAGCGGAGGAAATATTTCTTCAGTTTCGGGTCCATGCCCATTCAGCTTCGCCCGCATGTTCTTCTGCCTTGGCACAAATCCTGGCCAGCCACCTGCCTATCTCCTTGCCTTCACTGGCGGAGTGATCTTCCTCCGCTCCCCTCCCAGTAGTAGCCGGGAGCCCGGAGAGTGGGACTTGAGAGGCTGTGAGGAGGGCGGCGGCGGGCAGAGAGTTGCTGATTGTTGCCATTACTAGTAAAGAAAAAATATGTCCCCGGATTTCATTTAAAAAAATCTGGTCACCTTATTTTACATGCTGTTTGTTTTGTACTGTGTTTGGCTATTTCATCAACTAGGCCTTAAAGTAGTATTACAATGTTTAAAGGGGTATGCACATTTCTGCACAGCATGTGCCGGTGCTTCTGGGTTCCTACATTTCATTTTTTAAAGGAAGCATGGCACATATTTAACATGATAGATGTACTCTAAAGTCTAAAGTAAACCTGCCATGATAAAAAAAATGGGTTGGTTTCTAGTTGTGTAAGGCTGGGTTCACACCTATGCAAATGGAGTGCGGCTTAAACCGCATCTAATACGCAGAACATTTCTAAATACATTGTTTTCAATAAGGCTGGTTCACATATGTGCGATGCATTCCCACTGCGCATTGCATAAAAAAACGTGTACGGATTTTATGCCTTGCGGTGCGGCTCAGGTGCGAATTCAGTCCCATTATCTTCTATAGGTACGCAGCTGATTCGCAGATGTGTTCAGTTCTCTTCAGGAATTTCTCTCATTCAGCTCAATACACTTCTCCCCCACTCTCCTCTCACACGGAACTTCTCCCAGGTCTCCAAATTCGCAGCTAAAAACAGAGCTAATCTGCTGAACACTTCCCTTATCTATCTGCAGAGATTACAGAGCTGAAATTCGCACCGCACTAGTGTGAACCCAGCCTCACTGTTCTGCTCAACCTATGGTTTTACTACTTAGTGAGTCAATGAGCTGGAACAATTATGGACAGGACTTTTGACCTTGGAAGTTGATTAATCTAGGGTAATAAAGGATAGGTTTCCTTTAAAGTATATCTAAAGCCAAAACTTTTTTGTCATTTTGGATAGAGTAGGGAAGGGTCAAATCTGCTGCCATTTTTTGCCATCTCTGTTGTTAGGAAGATTTCCCTTGACTACCTAACAGGAAGTGACAAGGTATATTTACAATATGAGGGAAATCTCCTCTTAGATAGTTGTTACAAGAGCAAGTGTACTCATTGTAAGATTTCCCCCTTTTTTCCCTTTCTTGTTGGATTTTCCTTCACTTACATTCCCAGTGACATTGGTAATCAGTATAAATAGAGAGCATAAATCTCCACAATGAAGACACAGCAATACAAACCTGGCAATGGTTCCAACCCCTCAGCAGTGCCATATTAATAGCATCATGGGCCCCTGGGCAAAGTAATGCACTGGGGCCCCTACCAGCCTGAATCAGATTTCCCCATCAGTCCCCCTTATATCAGGTGTCAACATCACAGTGTCCCCATCACAGTGCCCCCTTTTATCAGGTGTCTCCATCACAATGCCCCCTTACATCAGGTGTCCCCATCACAGTTTCCCCAATTATCAGATGTCCCCATCCATCAAGCATTCCGCTACACCAGGTGTCCCCATCCATCACGTGTCTCCATACATCCAGTGTCCCCATCACAGTGTCCACAACACAGATTTGTGACCCCCTTCCCCCTTGTGCTTACAGATCACAATTGCTTTTCCCACCTGCAATAAAGGCAGCTCCACATTCGTCCGCATTGAGACTGAAGTGAGTTCTCTGCCCCCGGAAGGATGGAGGAGAAAGCTGAATTCTCACTCCAGCAGAAGCCAACTGCTTCTCCTTCTGACAGCTTCCCAGGTATTTGCAAATCTCTGCAACTAAACCTCTGTTTTAATTACACACAGTTAGACAGTTTAATTTGGTTTGTGCTTCTTGGTTTGGCATTTTTGAGCCTGGTCATTATGGAATTATTTTTATTTATTTTTTCCATATATATATATATATACTTAATCGCATTGCGATTTTCAGGAGTTTAACAGAGTGCCTCCACAGATCTACTACCAACAGTTAATTTATGCATTGTCATTTTTTGACTAGCTGACCCAGTTTGATGTGGTCCGCACCTATTTTGGTGGTATTTTGGTTTGGCAGGCATGTATTGGTTTCACCCCTGTTTTTTTGTCTTTCCAGTGCTCTCATTTGTCAGACCAATTATAGATAGGGGCAGGTCTAGGTTTCCATCTGCTCCCTGTCTATTAATTAGCACACCTGTGCTCCTCCTTTGGAGGCTATAAAAATCATAGTTAGGACTGCAGTTACACAGAGTGCCTTGACGCTTGGCCTGCAGCTTCCCAGGTATTTGCAAATCTCTGCAACTAAACCTCTGTTTTAATTACACACAGTTAGACAGTTTAATTTGGTTTGTGCTTCTTGGTTTGGCATTTTTGAGCCTGGTCATTATGGAATTATTTTTATTTATTTTTTCCATATATATATATATATACTTAATCGCATTTTGCTAATCGCATCTCATTTAAAGTCCCAACCCTTCATTTTTTACACCCTTACAGGGATGGAGGCCTGTGGTGGTGCATACCACATGCCTCATACAAAGTCCCAACCCCTCTTTATTTTTCTAATATTAGCCAGGGATGGAGATGCGATTTTCAGGAGTTTAACAGAGTGCCTCCACAGATCTACTACCAACAGTTAATTTATGCATTGTCATTTTTTGACTAGCTGACCCAGTTTGATGTGGTCCGCACCTATTTTGGTGGTATTTTGGTTTGGCAGGCATGTATTGGTTTCACCCCTGTTTTTTTGTCTTTCCAGTGCTCTCATTTGTCAGACCAATTATAGATAGGGGCAGGTCTAGGTTTCCATCTGCTCCCTGTCTATTAATTAGCACACCTGTGCTCCTCCTTTGGAGGCTATAAAAATCATAGTTAGGACTGCAGTTACACAGAGTGCCTTGACGCTTGGCCTGCAGCTTCCAGGTATTTGCAAATCTCTGCAACTAAACCTCTGTTTTAATTACACACAGTTAGACAGTTTAATTTGGTTTGTGCTTCTTGGTTTGGCATTTTTGAGCCTGGTCATTATGGAATTATTTTTATTTATTTTTTCCATATATATATATATATACTTAATCGCATTTTGCTAATCGCATCTCATTTAAAGTCCCAACCCTTCATTTTTTACACCCTTACAGGGATGGAGGCTGTGGTGGTGCATACCACATGCCTCATACAAAGTCCCAACCCCTCTTTATTTTTCTAATATTAGCCAGGGATGGAGATGCGATTTTCAGGAGTTTAACAGAGTGCCTCCACAGATCTACTACCAACAGTTAATTTATGCATTGTCATTTTTTGACTAGCTGACCCAGTTTGATGTGGTCCGCACCTATTTTGGTGGTATTTTGGTTTGGCAGGCATGTATTGGTTTCACCCCTGTTTTTTTGTCTTTCCAGTGCTCTCATTTGTCAGACCAATTATAGATAGGGGCAGGTCTAGGTTTCCATCTGCTCCCTGTCTATTAATTAGCACACCTGTGCTCCTCCTTTGGAGGCTATAAAAATCATAGTTAGGACTGCAGTTACACAGAGTGCCTTGACGCTTGGCCTGCAGCTTCCCAGGTATTTGCAAATCTCTGCAACTAAACCTCTGTTTTAATTACACACAGTTAGACAGTTTAATTTGGTTTGTGCTTCTTGGTTTGGCATTTTTGAGCCTGGTCATTATGGAATTATTTTTATTTATTTTTTCCATATATATATATATATACTTAATCGCATTTTGCTAATCGCATCTCATTTAAAGTCCCAACCCTTCATTTTTTACACTTCTGACAGGAGTAACATTGCAGTTACACCTGTCAAAAAGAGCAGCAAAAATCGCCAGTGCACCCCTCCCCCAAACACAGCACCTAAACCTGTCCTGGCCCTGATCATGAGGCTCCCATGTACCTGGGCCCCTGGGAAGTGCCCAGGTGTGCCCATGCATTAAGGCAGCCCTGCCCCTCAACACAAATCCCCTGCCTGATAAAGGTTTTGCCTTAGTCAAATTTAAAACTTTAGCTGATTATGCCATAGCATGGCAAACATATAAGTCTGGGAAGAGGTAGATTTGTAAAGCTCAGCTATTATCAGTGGCGTATCTAGGGTATGGCAGCCATGGAAAGTGCCATATGAAGGGGGCACCATTGAGTGGCTGGGCAGCAAGGCACTTACCAGGGTCTGAGGGCCTCTTCTTCCCTCCTCATGAGCATAGGCAGGATCTCCCTTTCAGCACCTTTGCTAATGGACAATGACAGCGCTATCCCTGCTGCATACAGCCACAGCCCTCCCTGTTCTCCCAGGCTCTCCCATTCCATCTGGTCGGATTGGCAGCGCACAAAGAAGAAGGAGGAACATCAGTTTCTCTCTCTCCTCTTTAAAAACTGTGGCCTTAAGTGATAAAGATTTTATCACTTCCAGTATTGGTTCTGCATTTCAGATTTCTCCATAGAGGATATGTCACTACTCAAGGTTTTACAAGGGATGATAAATATCACTAGTTTTGTTACCTGTTTTTTTTTTTGTTAAGGTTGTCTGAAAGATGGGTTTCAAATGTTTCGACAGAGGCGCAGTTTCAGTGCTTGCCAAAGGGACTATTTTCACTAGATACACCTCTGGCTATCATTCAGAACTTTGAAACGTCACTGTGTTTCCATACTCACAATTAGACATGTGCAGACTGGAATATTTTGTTTCGTTTTCGTTTGGAAAATACATTTATTTAGTTACTCCCGAAAATCGTTTTGATTTTCTACGTTTTTCGTTGGGGAATAGCTTTCGTCCGAAAATCCAATAATACTTGGTTTCTGTCGAATGGTCAAAAGAATATGCGACGCAACGTCGAATCGTACATTTCCGTTCGAATATTCCGCCTAAAAGAATTCTAATGTTGTATGACTAGTAATAATGTCAAATCTATTTTCTCATAAATCGAAATCTAATCTCTGTCGAATCTATTATTTCTATAGTGTCAAATCTTTTCTCTATATTGTCGAATCTTTTCCCTATAATGTCGAATCTTTTCCCTATAATGTCAAATCTTTTCCCTATACTGTCGAATCTACTGTATTATTTCTATAGTGTCGAATCTTTTCCCTATAATGTCGAATCTTTTCCCTATAATGTCGAATCTCTCTATATCGAAACTAAAATAAAGCATTTTTTATGTCGGATCTTTCGGTTTTCGTTTCTTGCGCTTTCGTTATCGTTTGTTAAAACGATAAGAAAAAACCTGATTTTCGGACGAAATTACATTCTAACGAAAACTAATGCACATGTCTACTCACAATCGGATTTCTTATAGCTCCATATACAAAGAGGGCAGGGCTAACCAATGCAGGAGTTAGGGTTGAGTGGGAAAAGTTCTATCCACTGTTTATGATAAAAAGTAAAAAAAAAATTGCCTCTCCTGTCATCTGCCATTGCAGCAGATCATTTTCTCTAGAAATATACTTTAACATCTGTTTGGATCAATCATATGTAAAAATTTCCCGTCTCTTACACAAATATATTCACAATGTTGTATTTCACATAGACACTTGTTTCAATCAGTAGTAATGCACTAAGTTCTAAAAACAAGTAAATCTTTTAATTTTCTCATTTCTTCTTTCTTTGCAAATGAATGCTTGCATGTGTTGTCATAAAGAAAATGTTGTATCAGCATGTATGCAGACAAATGTCTATTCTTACTATGTGCTTCTCTAATCATTGGAACAATCACTGAAATGAAATGCTTATTTATTTATTTTATCAAATGCATAAAAGAACTGCTGATACTATTTCAACTCACAGCTTGATGGCCTGATAAATAACGATAATGGTTTTCCCCAGACGCAAATCATTTCTAACACAAATTATATTCTGTTTGGGAAGAGCTTATTAACCCAACCAAATAGGGAATATAGTGCATGCTCCATGACATATTTTTATTTCTGCTTTATTCACTTTGATGTCATGATTTTTTGTTCTCTTTTTAATTAAAGTACCTCTAAACAACAGAGTGGAGGCAAACATCCAGGTTTAATCAATAAGGCAGTGAGCAAAGTGCAGTAACCCTTATGAAACTTCATCTTTCAGCCTTATGACACCATTAATCAGAAACCTAAGGGTTACTAAATGTTTCAGTTGATCTTTGCTCCATCTATTGACTTAATAAAATAAATCTGACTAAATAAAAGGGGAATGACAGCTTAGACCTATGTTGCTTCAAACTATGCAAATACATCTTGAAAACTTGAAAAGTAAAGACTTGTATAGAATGTATAGAAAAGATAATTGTGGCTAAACTACTCTAAAAAGTATTTTGCCTTGAATTCCACATTAGAAGCGGAACTGATAGGCCCTGCTGTGTCTCTATCCTCATAGATAGATATTTGCAATTTGAAACCATCTAAGGCATGGGTGTTCAACCTATGGCCCCTTCATCTGTTGCCGAACTACAAATCCCATGAGGCATTACAAGCATGACTCCGAAAGGCAGAGGCATGTGTCACAAATGTCACATCTACCTGAATGCAGGTGCTCAGACACTATAGCTAGCTACAGTGTGCTTTACCTATAGCAGCCCCCTTTCTCTTAAGACAAGCAGGTCTACCAGTACTTGGTTGCCGCTAGGACTTATACACAATGCTATAGTGCCTGGCCACCACACTAGGTCAGATGCCAACAAAGCAAACAACAGTTTAGCAGACAGATAGAGTGGTTCTAAGATGGTCCAGGTAATAAGGCAGGCTGAGTTCAGGAAATAGCCCAATATCCAATCTCGATCATGCACAGGGAAATCCAACAGCAAAGCAAGGCAGACAAACGGGAGGCTTGAACAGGAACATTGCTGGTAACTGTCTCTATCACAAGCAAGGGATAGGGTGTTCGGTTTGCTTATATCAGGTGACTGATTAGATCAATCATCTTGCAGGTGAACACAGACAGGGGAAAAGCAACAGCCAACACCCGGCTGCTGGAATAAGGAACAGGGCACTAAGGCCCCTTTTACACTGGGGCAGGAGGCGCGGTGGCGGTATAGCGCCGCTAAAAATATCGACGCTATACCGTCGGATTTGCCGCAGGATTCAGCCACTAGCGGTGCGGTATTAACCCCCGCTAGCGGCCGACAAAGGGTTAATACCACCCGCACATTGCATATGCAGTGCAGGAGTTTTTCAGGCGGTACAGCAGCGCTATTTTTAACGCTGTACCGCCTGAAAAACTCCTCAGTGTGAAAGCGGTCTTAGTGATCATGACAGCATGATAGGACTTGTAGTTCCGCAACAGTTGGAGGGCCCCAGGTTGAGCACTTATGATCTAAGGCATATTCTTCTTATCCCTGATGACTGGTTGATTTACTAAAACTGGTGCAGCTGTGCATGGTAGAAAATCAGCCTCTAACGTCAGCTTGTTCAATTCATTCTTTAAAGCGGATCTCCCACGCAAAAAAAAAACATTTTTTTCTTAATGGCTAGTTAAACGGTCCATCTCCCGCGGGCACTCCGCTGCCATCCTGTGTTAAATATTAACTTATATTCTTCCTTCCGTTTTGGTTCCATTTTAACTGTGGGCATAAGCCCACAAGCCGGCACTTCCTTCTTCCGGTGGATGCTGATGTCCCAGCATCCACCGCTTGATCTCACGCATGCGCCCGAGCAATGGGGAGCAGCGGCTTGAGCGTCTGTGTTGCCATGACAACGTTAACCCGCGGAGTGAAAAGAATTGAGCTCTGAAATTTCAAAGCCACTGTATCTAATATTTAGGGACTCATTAATGAATAGTACCACTGGATTGGCGTAGAGCCAATGTGGTGCCTATATTTAAAAAGGGAACAAAGTCTTTACCAAGTAACTATAGACCTGTTAGTTTAACTGCTATAGTTGGGAAGATACTGGAACGTTTAATAAAAGACCACATGGATGAGTTCTTGCTGGAAACAAACTATTTAAGCAGCAGACAGCATGGATTCATGAAAGACAGAAGTTGTCAGACAAACCTGATTTCCTTTTATGAAGAGGTAAGTAAAACCCTGGACAGAGGCGTAGCAGTGGACGTGGTATACTTGGATTTTGCAAAAGCGTTCGATACAGTTCCCCACACACGGCTCATGTGTAAGGTAAGGTCTACAGGATTAGATATATCAGTTTGTAAATGGATAGAAAACTGGCTGAAAGACAGAATTCAGAGAGTTGTGGTTAATGATTCTTACTCTGAATGGTCCAAGGTTATCAGCGGTGTACCCCAAGGTTCAGTGTTGGGTCCCTTACTTTTCAATATATTTATAAATGATATTGGGTCTGAGATCAAAAGTAACATTTCTGTTTTTGCAGATGACACCAAGCTATGCAGTGGAATAACGTCTTCGCAGGATGTCTCCAATTTACAAGCCGACCTCAATGCTCTGTCTAATTGGGCGACTATGTGGCAGATGAGGTTTAATGTTGATAAATGTAAAGTTATGCACTTAGGGGCTAAGAATATGCATGCATCATACATGCTAGGGGGAGTTCAACTGGGGGGATCTGTAGTGGAGAAGGATCTGGGGGTTTTAGTTGATCATAAGCTCAATAATGGCATGCAATGCCAAGCTGCGGTTTCCAAAGCGAGCAAAGTCCTTTCTTGTATTAAGAGAGGTATGGACCCAAGAGAGAGATATAATTTTGCCCCTGTACAAATCATTAGTAAGACCACATCTGGAATATGCAGTCCAGTTTTGGGCACCAGTTCTCAAAAAGGATATCGGAGAACTGGAGAAAGTGCAGAGAAGGGCAACTAAACTGATAAGAGGCATGGAGGAGCTCAGCTATGAGGAAAGATTAGAAAAACTGAATTTATTCACTCTTGAGAAGAGGAGAATAAGGGGGGATATGATCAACATGTACAAATATATAAGAGGTCCATATAGTGAACTTGGTGTTGAGTTATTCACTTTAAGGTCAACGCTGAGGACAAGGGGGCACTCTTTACGTCTGGAGGAAAAGAGATTTCACCTCCAAATACGGAAAGGTTTCTTCACAGTAAGAGCTGTGAAAATGTGGAACAGACTCCCTCCAGAGGTGGTTCTGGCCAGCTCAGTAGATTGCTTTAAGAAGGGCCTGGATTCTTTCCTAAATACACATAATATAACTGAGTACTAAGTTCTGTAGGTAAAGTTGATCCGGGGTAAATCCGATTGCCTCTTGGGGGATCAGGAAGGAATTTTTTCCCCTCCGGTAGCAAATTGGATCATGCTCTGCTGTTTTTTTTTGCCTTCCTCTGGATCAACTGTGGGTATAGAGTTGGGTGTATGGGATGTACTGTGTTTTATTTTGTTTGTTTATTTTTGGTTGAACTGGATGGACTTGTGTCTTTTTTCAACCTGACTAACTATGTTACCGCCCCGTTTTGACCCAGCCTGACAAAACAGTGCCGCACGTCACTTCCTGCTTAGGAAATAGCGCGATATTTGATCACACGGCTGCGCAGTGAACACAGGGAGCTATAGAGAGAAGCTCTCAGAGCGCACTGCATCGGCCAGGAAGTGACGCAATGCCCAGAAAATTCCCGCAGTGAGACAGACTGGAAGGCTCACTACTGTACAGGTACTGTACAGATTTAGTTTAAAAAAAACATCAGTTTTGAGAATATGATAAAGCGGCAGTGTAATTAAAGTAATGTTATAATTAGGGTGGAGATCCGCTTTAAGAAAAAACCGAGAAGCTGACTGGTTTGTATGCAGATTTTGCACTCTCCAGTTTTTAGTAAATCAACCGCTAGCAATATCTCCCTTAGTTCCCTAGCGACAGCTACTTTAAGATTGACCATGCACATGGGGAGTTCTCCTGTGGGGATGTTGGAAAGGGAGCTGTACCTGAGGATTTGCAGTAAAAAAGGGAACTCCTTGATCTTACTTCATTCATATTTATGCAGACAAGCTCTTGTGGCCAGTGCACCTCTTACCTGCTACTTTTTGATGCCCCAAATCCCCTCATGATGATGAAGAAAAAGAGGGAAGGACGGCCGCACTCCAAGGATTTTCAAACGAAAAAAGTTGTCCATGACTAAGCACTGATCGAGTGCGAAACGCGTCGGCTGTCCTGTTTTCTGTGATTGCTGTGACTGTACATGTTTTTGGATTTACAATAAAGACAACTTTTTTCGTTTGAAAATCCTTGGAGTGCGGCCGTCCTTCCCTCTTTTTCTTCATCATCATTGCTATTTGCATCGCCAGCACCTTGGTAATCTAATTATCCTTGATCGTCTACAGGTCTCACCTGGAGCGGTGATTTCTTTTCTTTTGCCAAATTCCCTCATGTGCTGCTACTGCCAGTGGATCTGTAGCTCCTCCATCTCTCCTGCTGCCTCCTATTGATTTCTATCATCTGTGCTGATGCAGTCTATAGAACTGTAACTACTCCACCTGTTCTTCTAAGGCCGCGTACACACAACCAGTTTCCTCGACAGAATCCATCAAGAAACTTGGTGGGAGAGCTTTTTTGCCGAGGAAAACGGTTGTGTGTATGCTTTTCATCGAGTAAACTGTCGAAGAACTCGACGAGAAAAAAGTGAGCAAGTTCTCTTTTTCCTTGACGGGAGTCATCGTGTTCCTCGTCGGGCTGGTTTTCCAACGAGAAACACGTTGGTGTGTATGCTTAGAAACCTGCGCACCTTCGGTAAAAGTAGTATTTGTAATGGAGATAGCACATTTGTCACGCTGTAACAGACTGAAAAGTGCAAATGTCTCTTACCAAACTTTTACCTAACATGCAGTAACATGAGATTAGCAAAAGCAGCCCCAAGGGTTGTGCCAGTGGAATCGAACTTCCCCTGCCGTTGTATGTGTTAAAGTCACAGAGTTTGAGAACGAGGAGATTTGGTCTTGACAGTGTGTACGCAAAGAAAGCTTGTCAAGTTTCTCGACAAGCCTAACAAGGAACTCGTCGAGGAAAACGATGTGTCTTGTGTACGCGGCCTTACTCTTTATTCTTTCATCACCACTGCCTGTTTGAGTGAATATTTGCTTCCAAAACCACTTTGTGAGTAAGGGGGTCTGACATGAGGAAGACAAGCCCTGCTGCTCTACCAAAATAGCGAGCAGCACACTGAACACAACATTGAATAAAACATAGTAATTCAGTGCTGGGTAACAGATCATTTTCAAAGAGCCTCTGTGTGATGACCGGGGAGGGGGAGCCCCACGGCCACGCACATACGCTTAATGGTTAGCTGCTTGGTTCTTGGGCTAGGGGCCCAGGGTCTGGTGGTGTTAACCCTTAGTGAGGGTCGGATGGTATTAACCCTCTCTGTCACGTGACGCCACTGTAGTCTTGATATACCCCAGGAAACTACAGCTCCGGGGGCCTCCGTATCCCCGCTAGCTAGGATGGTAATAACACAGTCCACAACAGGGGTCAATATAACGAAGGCTTTACTGGCATGAAGACAGGTGTCAAAATCTTCACAGCGTTCACACAGAGTGTCGCAAAGGTTCCACAAACAGTCTCTAGAGGACCACACAGCTGACAATGCCTGGGCTTGGCTTTTCATATATCCTTGGCTTTTGCGGCCGGATTAGTAATACTGGGCCTATGCTTGACTAGACTGAAGAATAAATACACTTACTGAAGTGTCGGTAGACTTGAGGCTTTTCGTCGGAATGACAAATTGATTTGATTATTTAGTTGAAGTACTGATTCTATAGTTTTTAGAGGTACTCCGCCATTTGCTGTACTTTCCCCTGAACGGGAGGTCTCTGGCCTGCACTGCTTCTTCTCTGACTGAACTCTGCTCTGACCTGCCAGCGACTGTGTGTAGCACTAGTCTGCCCTAAACAGGAACTCCCACCCCTTATATAAACGTGAGGAGACTGAAGCCCATTGGTTGAGAGCTGAGGGAGACTGAAGCCCATTGGTTGAGAGCTGAGGGAGACTGAAGCCCATTGACTGAGAGCTGAGGGAGACTGAAGCCCATTGGCTAAGAGCTGAGGGAGACTGAAGCCCATTGGCTGAGAGCTGTGGATCATAGAGACTTATCTGTATTCCCCTTGGAACTTACATTTAAAGTTTGTTACAAGTTAAAGTATAATACAACACCATAAGGTCTTGGCTAGCACTTAGTCCTACTGACTCTCATACACTCTGACTAAACATAAAATGGCTGACTAAACCTCTTAAAGCTATACGCACCTAATAAATGTATTATCAACCATAACAGTATAAATCACATCATAACTAGCTGAGTTCCTGCAGAGGAGGCCCCACAAGCCGAGGGTCTCAATCTGACAGGGCCTACAGCAAATACCTGTACTGGGACACCACATCTGTGCTTGCATCTTTTTAGTGGTATGGCTTCCACAGTTTAGGACCGCTTGCTAAGCAGAGGATGTAAGGCATTTTGGGCCGAGATTCGGCCGCCTCTTTTTTTTTGGACAAACGCCAATTTACAATGGAACTACTGTGCTCGCAGTTGCAGCACAGCTCCATTGACTGTGGGGGAGATTTAATAAAACTGGTGCACACAGAATCTGGTGCAGCTGTGCAAAGTAACCAATCAGCTTCTAACTTCAGCTTGTTCAGTTAAGCTTTGACAATAAAACCTAGAAGTTAATTGGTTACTATGCACAGCTGCACCAGATTTAGTGAAAAAATGAAATTAAAACCTGCGCTATGGTAATCTATATAAACAATTGAGTAATAGGGGTGCTGCTGTAGTGTAAGGTAAGTACCCCAAAGAAGTGGAAAAGAAAATGTAAACTCAGCGCTGCTCCTGGAAACGATTAACATACACACATATATATATATATATATATATATATATATATATATATATATATATATACACACACACATACACATATATATATATATATATATATATACACACAATTTGTGTCAACATATATAACCTACTAAGTATAACATACTTAAGTGCTCAGTGCTAATCACCTCCCGGTGACCAGGATCCATTAGGCTCACACGGTCAATGAAAATCCATTGTGATATGGTTTAAACAAATAGAGGAAAGAGCATATAGTGTAATACTGTAATACTGTCAATTTTATTTTAATTTTTAAAATGTTTAATATCATTACACTTACATCCAAAACTTTAAAACGTGCAACCTTCAAAGATCCTCCGTAGCTGTGCAGTATTACATTATATGCTCTTTCCTCCATTTGTTTAAACCATATCACAACAGCTTTACATTGACTGTGTGAGCCTAAAAGATCCAGATCACCGGGAGGAAGATAGGAGATATCACACATACATATATGTATGTTAGTAGTTTCCAGGAGCAGCGCTGAGTTTAAGTTTTCTCTTGCACCAGATTTGGTGTCCACCAGTTTTAGTAAATCTCCCCCAGTGCCTCTTGTCAACTTAACTTGGCAACTCAACACACCGTGTAAATTTGCAATTTGAACAGACACCTCCAAATTGGGCAGTAAAATTGCTTGATTTATCATCCCCCAGTCACATTCACACATGTGAAAGACGCCTAAATGAATGAAGCTGTAAGAAGATGCAAGATTACCCACCAGGGACCTGTTATTGCTATCTGTAGGCATAGGACAATCCTAGGATACTACTGTCCATATCTGCTGTACACTGTCTTCTCTGACAACATTGAATTTTGTAAAGTACATTCTTCTAGTCTACAAAACATTCAGAGACAAATTACTTGGAGATTTAAGTAAATGGGATTTATTTTGTGAAGCATGGTATGACACAACATTTTCTTCTTAATGCATACGGTATTTTTGTTTGTGATCAAAGACTGTAAAGCCTGAATGAATGATGCTTATGTATTGACACTACAGCTGACTAAGTCCGTCATCAAGCACAGATTGTGCACAGGCTGTAACAGGCCTACCTTGGACCAAGCAGGCTACAGGGGCACAAAGCAGACTATGGATACTTCTGACAAACATCAGAATTACCTTCCATGAATATTCTCAATAGGTGCTTTAAACAATTGATTTGAATATTCTTTTTGTCTCCAGCTTAGTATATGAATGAATGACTTGTATAGCACTACATATGCGAACTGAATCGCCTCTGGGCGCTTTTTTCAGCCAGTGTCTGCTTGGCTGGTGCGGTCATTTTACCCCGTGGGATCTTGACACGCTAGGGACACACAGTCATACACACATATATACATATATACGAACTGTGTATATCATCCCCAGACTATCATGTCATCTATTAAAATACAAAAATTTATAAATATACTGCGCTCTTCCAAAGTGTAGTAACTGTGATGGTTGCCAGCACAACAAAAGGAAAAAATTGTGTGAAAAGTGAAAATAAAGTGCAGCGCCAAAAATAAGAAGCACTTTCCATATGCTGGCAAAGGCTAAAAGGATAAAAAATACAGTTTGTCAAATCACACACCCAACATGTGAGACTGCGCCTCACTAAACCGGAAGTACCAAATCGCAGATCTCTGCCTTGACATCCTACAGGATGGATGGAGGAAAAAGGGCCTCTGACGAAGGGGAAGCTGGGGAGCCCCCCCCCTCACATGTCGCCTCATCAAACACCGCTAAACAGCATCTCCCTGTACCCACGTGACCGCGACTCGAAGCCAGGTCACGGGCCATCGAGAGGTGCCGCTCCCCATCCATTGGGTTGATTATGCGCATTTGACCCATCACCGTACGGTGCTCCTGGGTCCATCACAGTCGGTAAGGGTATTTAATCTCTTCTTACCTTGATAATTACCAATATCTCTTAATGGGATTCCTGACACAGTGATATTTAGAAGAAGCAGGCACCATCTCCTATACAGGCCCAGACAGCTTCATCGTATTTGGATGGACATTATGTATGCACATTGAATTGTGTTTTCATGGTCACTAGCACCAGTCTGCACTGTGGACTTTATAATTAGTACTAATTTTGCAGTCTCACATGTTGGCTGTGTGATTTGACAAACTGTATTTTTTACCCTTATAGTCTTTGCCGGCATATGGCAAGTGCTTCTTATTTTTGGCGCTGCACTTTATTTTCACTTTTCATCTATTAAAACGCTTGCTTTACGAGTCCACAGATGGCGCTCTGTCACCCTGTCTGGAAGTCAGTCTGATGTTAAATGCACGCTGATATCCTTTTAGTCACAGTTTTTTGTGCTTTCTAAAGAATGGCAACCTTAAAAAAAACTGTAGTCTCAAACTGTATTTAAATCAAAATAAATCTGGGATTACTGGATGTCTCTCTAAGCATAGAAAATAAAGTGTAAAGACCCCCAGATTGTCAGATCATGTGGTTGAGCTATGGTAGGCATGCCAAAAACTCTCTTTATGTTTACCCTTATTTTCCTTCACCTGCTTCAGTCAACTAATTCTACTGGAAAAAAAAATCGACTTTTTTACTTATTCCTGGGATTTTTGTTATCCAATTGCAGTGTAAAACATGTAAACAGACATTGAATTGATATGTAACTGGATATAGTATACATTGTTATACATCTGAAACATTGTATATTATATTTAAAGTGTATCTAAACCAGTGTTTTTCAACTACAGTCCTCAAGGCACACCAACAGGTCATGTTTTCAGGCTTTCCATTATTTTGCACAGGTGATTTGATCAGTTTCACTGCCTTATGGCCCATACACACGATCCGAATATCGGACGAAAACGATCGTCCGATGATGGATCGTACGATTTTCGGATCGTGTGTACACTACTTTCGACAGCCGATCACGACCGTTCATCCGATTAAATTCGATCGGACAAGCGCGAAAAATGTTCTCGTCCGATGTCCGATCGTCCGATTTTCGTTTAGTCAGTACAGCCGTCGTCCGATAATACAATACAAATACATTTCAACACGTGACATCACTTCCGATCGTTTTTTTCTATCGTACGATAATTTTCGTGAGTTTAAAAACATGTATTTATTGCAGCTTAAAAAAACCAAGATGTAATAGTAAAGCACTGCCATATTAATCCAGTGTCTAAAATATCGAGCATAAAGTTCAAATAATTGTGCTGTCTATAGTGAAGTTGTGCAATGTTCTTCCAAAACAATAAGTGTCAAAGTCTATGTGCGGTGCTCCCCTCCTGTGTTCCCACACTCATGCCTCGTACACACGACCGAGAATCTCGTCGTAAGAGAAACGTTGTTTTCCTCGACGAGATTCTTGTCAAGCTTTCTTTGCATACACACTGTCGAGACAAAATCTTGTTGTTCTCAAACGCGGTGACGTACAACACGTATGACAACACTATAAAGGGGAAGTTTGATTCCACTGGCGCCACCCTTGGGGCTGCTTTTGCTAATCTCATGTTACCGTGTGTTATGTAAAAGTTTGATGAGAGACGATTTGTGCTTTTCAGTTTGTTACAGAGAGACAAATGTGTTATCCCCATTACGAACGCTACTTTTACCAAAGGTTCCCCGTCTCATACTTTATTCTGAGCATGCGCGGGTTTCTAAGCTTACACACAAATGTGTTTCTCTTCGTAAACAAGCCCGAACGTTAACCACGACAAAAAAAATTGAGACTGCCGACGAGAAAAAAGAGAGCATGTTCTTATTTTTTCTCGTCGAGATCCACAACAGTTTTCTCGACGAAAAACATACACACGACCGTTTTTCTCGTCAAAAAAGCTCTGCCAGCACTTTTTTTGATGGTTTTTGCCGAGGAAAACGGTCGTGTGTACGAGGCATCACAGTTGTATACTCTTACATATACAGTACTGCAAAGAGTCAAATGCGCCTGTGTGCTGAATCTCTTGGGGTTGCTGAGACTTGTATTTCCTTTGATCAAACGCTCCTCAACTGCATCATCAGGAATTTGAAGGTTTGTGTATTCTGTCCTCAGATGTGGTGGCAGCGTTCCTTTGCTTTTTCAAGCCAAGCACATTTTGTCATTCAAAAATCACACTCTAAAAGCAAGTAAAGTACTGGACCATAGGATAAGGAAATCCTGGCGCCGTGATGGAGTGCACCTGGATTTTCCTTCCTCATTGAGTCTAGGTTCACATTGGAGCGATTTGTCATGCGATTTGAGAGATCAAATTGCATGATAAGTCGCAGCCTATTGGAGGCAATGGCACTGTTCCAATCAGTGCGACACAGATTTTGTGGCGCCGCACCGATTTGCAAAAGTACTTCCTGCACTACTTTTGGTGATTTCAGGTGCGATTTCAATAGACATCTGTGTATGAAGCCACACAAATGTCTATCAAGTAGCAACTGAAATCGCGCTGACCTTGCTACTTTGAAATCGCGCTACTTCAAGTGAAGTAACACGATTTCAAAGTAGCATCAATGTGAACCAGGGTTGACTGTCGGTAAGTGTGGGAACACAGGAGGGGAGCACCACACAGTGATTTTGGCACTTATTGTTTTGGAAGACCATTGCACAACTTCACTATAGACTGCTCAATTATTTGAACTTTGTCTTGTTATATTGTTTAGACACTGGATGAATTATATAGAGCAGTTCTTTGAGCCATTACACCTTGTTTTGTTTTTTTGGCAAAAAGGGGATATATCCTATCTCAGCAGCAGTTTACACACTATACACACTATTAGATTTTCTGAAGATTTTTGTCTTTAGATTTACCAAAACCATATAATATAAGGTCAAATCGTTCAGGTCCGCCTGTCAGTTTTTTTACGCAGACCTGAACGTGCGCTCGGTGCACCTTTATGGAGCCACGAATGTCAGCGGTGACATGCCCGCTGACATCCGACCCGCTCCGATCCGCCAAAGTGTGAAGGAGGAGAACCCTACTTTTCCATCCGTCTGGCAGATCGGACCAGTGACGACAGACTCTACAGTCCATCGTCATCCGATCCCCCATAGTGGAGAGCAGAGCTCTGACAGGTTGGTCCCTGCACAGTTTGCAGAGACCAACCTGTCATCTGCCTGCCCATGCTGGGATCAATGGAGGGATCCCCGCTGAGCAAAGCGGAGCCTGCACGCAGATCCGCCCCATGTGAAAGGGCCCTAAGAATTTTATTTATATGCAATCAGGCAGGTCCTTGCACTACATAGTTTTGGTAAATCTTACGCCATTTTTGTGGATGATTACATTTTAATTGTGGTTTATGTACGCATTCTTCTTCACAATTGTTATGGTATTTGAGTATATAGTATCCTTTGGTTTCACAATCCAAGCGTGGGTAAGTTGTGTATTTATTTATTGCAGTTTGCCATTCCTAGAGTGACAGCAACATTGTCATCTGTGAAGCATCCTCCTAGGTATGTGCTAGAGTGAGTGTACTATAGTTTTTGGTTTCTCTGTCTAACAGAGAGACCGTAGGTAAATTAATGTGTTGTCTGCTTAAAAGAGGCTGTGATTGTTTATCAGAGTCTGCTTAGTGTGCTCTGGTGCTGCTCATGCTGCCTCGAAGTCTCACGCTGATCTAGCAGCTATGGGAGGTGCTGGACCGTGGGTGGAAACCTTGCAACTGAAAGCATGAATATCCATACATCACAAGCCAATTAAAAGGGGAGGTGCCCCTAGGTATGCTGGGTGTCTGTATTTATATTTGACAAAGCTCATCGGCTCTTCCTCTAAAGAGAGAGGTCCAGGTGGGGAGAGGGCCTACTGCCCCTCCTCAGCACAGGCTGCCTTGTGGACTTTAGGTGGGCGACCCGGGGGCCTGAAACATTGAAGCTAAAACCCATGGTTTTCCTAAAAGTTGACTGAGGGAGGATTTCCACGGATCATGTCTGGTATCACCTAGGAAGGTGACCATTTGAGTACAAACCCCCCCCAAAGGGATCCTAGAGACTGTGCTGCTAAATCCCCCACTGGGTGCTAAAATCAGCATACTGGGTGTAGGCTACATGGGACACTGGCTAGTGGCTAGAAGAAGCAAGGTCCACTGAATTTCTTCTGCTATAAAGGGACTTTGTTTTAAACTGTACAGTCTGCTACATGGCTTTATTGACAGTCTGCTACACAGTTCTTCTAAAAAAAGGTGTTCTCACTTGTGAATAGTTAATTTGGAGTATCCTACTAAATCCCTTCTATTCAGGTTTTCAAATAAAACAAAAAACACATCCCCTAGACTTATTGGAGACAACAAGCAGAAGGGTGTGTGCACCTACCTGTGGAGAAAATACTCTGTGACTGGCTGCGGATTAAACAGTGGGAGACCCAGGCAAACAAAAATTCAAGTGGCCCCTGCAGGGGTAGTGCTACACCTGACTACAGAACAACTACCTTTTTCCTCTTCTCTATATTCTAGGATGGAGGTGTACTGCAGTTCTTACAGTGAAACCCTCAGGTTTTTTAAGGTCTTTCAGCATTTATTCACTGACTGAGTGTGCAGCTTCTTTACCTTTTAATCCTCAACTTTGTTCCAGTTTAAGCTGGCTGCTACAGGTTTCCTGCTTTAGGGTGGCCGCTTTTTCTTGCAGCATCCTGTGGAGCCACACTTGCATGAAAAGACTAGAATTTTGCCTCATTACACTGTGTGCATTTATAGAAACACACAGCCCCCTAGCCCAGGGTGGTAGGGCAATTCCCTGCATTTTCCTACCTTCTACAACCAGACTGACTCTAGGCTGCATTGACATATGTAAAAGAAAATATATGTAAAAGACACAGGAAAGAGAAAGCCATCGACTGTGTGTAGTAGTTTATTAGCTCTCACAGGTGTGTAATCCAAAAAGTAGCATGTAATGCAATTCCACTTGATGGCAGCCTTCCACCAGCCAAGGAACTTTCTTATGCAGATAGCTCTTGTCAGCAACCAGAAGGGCCACTGTCTTTTCAACATAAGTGGGCTCTGCAAAAATGGTGCCCAAAAGTTCTACCCACTTTGTCTACATTAAGATGGCGTTTTAATGCTCTTTCCAGTTGGTCTCCATAAAGATGGCTGCACTGTTTTCATTACTCCATAATGGCACCCGGAGGCAGGCTGTTTTATCCCTGGTAATATGGTGTCCTAAAGCTTCTTTTATTTGGTCCCCATCAAATGATGGCACTATGCAATTTACATTTGGTCTTCACCAATATGGCGGCAACAAGTTTATCTACTCCAAAATGGCACCTAGAGCCTATTTATTCCAAAGTCTGTAAGTGCTTTAGGCAGGCTTGACAAAAGAGCAGAAATGTCCCAAATCATGTTGCCAAGCCATATCTGACATCATCACGCCATTTTGTTGCCCTGCTTCCCCCCTGATGATCTCCAGGCAGTCCACAGTGGCCCCTCTGCTTTCTGGCAAGTAGCTATCTGTAGGAGGAGGTGCCTGGGCTGGGGAATTGCATTACATGCTGCATTTTGTATCACACACTATGAGTGCATATTTATGAGAGCTAATAAATGACTCCACTTAATCGGTGGAGCTGTTTCACTTTCCTTTGTCTTTTACATGTATGTAAGTCTGCAAGGGGGAGTCAACCCAATCCATTCCTGCCACGTGGAAAGAATCTGCTGACGGTGCTTATCCTTTATTTCGTAGAGGAATATGAACTTTTGGATTAAGAACTTGTATAGAATTAAGTCACACTTACATGGCCCTTATCTTTGGTCACATTTGCACACACTTTGGTTGAGCTTTGAGGTTTTTGGCGCTTTGTTCATATTTGCGCTGGAAGGTTCCATGCGTTTGCATGTATATACATGTTTATATTATCTAGACTGCACTGACCACTGTTATCTCATTCCTTTGAAGACCAGGAAGTTCCAGGAAGCAGCACATGGGGAGCAGGAACATTAAAGTTGTAAACTGCAATTTCTGCTGTTAGAACTTTAACAAAGAGTTTATTAGGTAATGTTTATTTTACTGTGCCTAATAGTGACAAGATAAAAAATGCTGAGGGATTAATACCACGTTAATGCTGCTGATAACATCAACCATAAAATGAACTTGGCACAAACAGAAAATTTGTTCCTATAGCAACTTTTTTTTTTTTTTTTTACAATTGAATACCAAATGATTTCAGAATTGCATAAAATGTGTAAAAATATATATTACTGCCTTACCCTCTGCAATCTGGTATTGTTAATTAGAGACGAGATGAGCTAACATACTGAGATTATGTTATGATGGTGTGACATCTCAAAGTTTTCTTGTAAATATCAAAACAGTAAATTGTGTGAACATTTGAATTAGGAAGTTTAGTCAAACCTTGAGATATTTCATGTATTAACCATTGCAGGGTAGCTAAAGAAAACTCAAATGGGAAGTTCATAAAGATTTTGGTAGACACCCTTTAGAAAGCCATTGGGGCACAGCACCGGTGTTCGCATCACACTGACATGCTCTTGGCTGAGGAGATGTATACTAGACATGTGCACTAGACATGTGCATTCGTTTTCATCGGAAAACATTTTCGTCTGAATTTCAACTATTTTCGTTATTGTTTTTTTTTTAAAGTGTATTTTGTGTGTGAACTTGGGAGAGAGGAGCCGGACTGCGGGAGTTGGGAGTAGGCAGACCCTCCCCCCAGAGGCAATCTGCCATCCTTCTCCATGCCCCCGGTGGCAATGGCGGGTGTGAGGGAAGGACTCCCTCTCACCCCGCCCTACCTGCTCCACTTGGGAGCCCAACAGGACCCCAATAGGGCAGAGGGACTTCCCCTATGAGGAAGTGAGGGGGTCTAGCCCACTCAGCCAGCCCCGCAGGTCCTAGTCTCTCTTTTTTAGGAGACCGCATGGCCAAAGTGCGTGTGTGTTAAACCAATTCCGTGTGCGTGCAAGTGTGGTGGTTTTTGTGGGGGGGTGGGCGTACTAAGCACAGGCGTACCTTGCATAGCACACCCCCTGGGAGCCGGGCTGAGACCACCAAACTCAATTCACATGTAGCCGAGACCGGGATCCGAACCCTTGGCTGCAGAGGTGAACGGCTTGTCAGCGCAGTGCCAATCGCGTTGAGCCACCACAGCTCCCTTTCGTTATTGTTTTAACAAACGAAAACGAAAGTGCAGAATACAAAAACAGAAAGCCTTGAGATAAAACAAATGCTTTATTTTCGCTTTGGTCGGTCGAATGTGCCTAACCTTAACTCTATTAGTCCAAGATTATTCTATATAGAGAGGAAAGATTTGACATAGAGAGAAAATAGTTGATATTATAGAGAGAAAAGATTCGACATTATAGAGAGAAAAGATTTGAAATAGAGAGAAAGGATCGCTGCTGGAATTGGGTGGTGGAAATAAAAATAATGATGATGATGAATGTTATTGGCTGATTGTAACCAAAGAGGAGGGGCAATAAAATAGCTAGAACTAACTTGACAATTCAACATGAACGACGAAGATTCGACAAAGCATCGAAAAAACATACAAACATACAAACATACAAACGTCGAATCTGTCATTGAAGGCTTAAGCCGCGTACTGTACACACGATCGGTCAAAAAAGAACGGTCTGAAGGACAGTTGTCTTAGGTTAACCAATGAAGCTGACTGATGGTCTGATGTGCCTACACATCATCAGATCAAAACGATCATATCAGAACGCGGTGACGTAAAACACAACGACGTGCTGAAAAAAATGAAGTTCAATGCTTCCAAGCATGCGTCAACTTGATTATGAGCATGATCAGGTTTTCAACCAATGGTTTTGCATACTAACGATCGGTTTTGACCTATCGGTTATCAATCCATTGGTTAAATTTTAAAGCAAGTTTTCTTTTTTTTTAACTGATGGTTAAATAACCTATGGGCCCCACACATGATCGGTTTTGACCAATGAAAACGGTCCTTCAGACAGTTGTCCACTGGTTAATCTATTGTGTGTACACGGCTTTAAGGTGTCTGTCGAATGTTCTAAGAACATTCGACGGAGCGGCTAAACTGTACGACGCCGCAATCGTACATTTCTGGTTAAATGCTCGGCCCATAGGCTATAGTAGAATTCTAATGTTGGTTGACTAGTAATAATAATTAATAAATATAATTATTACTAGTCAAACAACATTAGAATTCTTCTATAGCTTGTAGGCGGAACATTCGACCGGAAATGTACGATTCGACGTACAGTTTCGCTTCTCCGTCGAATCTTCTTTGAACATTCGACAGACACCATAAATATTCAATAGCAGATTCAACCTTAATTCATTCAGATTTTCGGAAGAATGCAATTTCTAATGAAAAACAAAATGAATAAAAACTAATTTCGGGAGTAACTAAATACATTTATTTTTCGGACGAACACAAAATTCCCGAAACAAAATATTTCAGTGTGCACTTGTCTAATGTATACCAGAGGTCAGTGGAGCCTGATGGAGATCTGAGAGACCAGACCCCCATCAGGTCCATTCCATTTTGATTGACAGTGCATGGGACTGGGGGTTGGTGGGTCCATAGCGGTTTTTCAGTCCAAAAGATTCTTTTAAATCTATCCAATGCTGTGTACTGTCACTCATAAGTGAGGTGGATCTAATGAGGAACCCTGCATTCACTATGTCTGGTCTCCCACAGTACACAGAACATAGAAAGGCAATTATGTTAGTAAATATAAACTGCTAAATACCTTTTCTCATCAGCAGTATATGGCAATCTTATGGCTTGTATCAGTGTCTGGTTAAAGCTTGTAGGAAGAGTTTCCATTCACTCTGACTGTCCTCTGTCTTCCCAGCAGCTTGAGCTCCAGAGAGCTTTGGAAGGATAGTTTATCTTATTAATTTTTATTCTTTTTATATTCTTTTTATCTTTTTATTTATTTTATACAGGGATTTCCCTGAGATAAACATCCTTCCACTGCTATGTGATGACCGGATGGTCCCCCTGTATGTGTGTTTGTTATTTTTTGTCTTGTTGGTATATGTGTGTTGCGGTGTTGGCCAACTTATACCCTGATGGGTTAAATCACACTGCAATCTAACTTCCCTTGTTTATATAATAGGTTATTCTTTTATCATGCAAAACTATACTATATTTAATAAATTTTGTATTTTTGGACTATCCAGTTATTGGTGGTTATCTATAGTCCTTGTTCTGGTTCTCTTACTGGAAAGCTTTTGTATATATGCAGTCAAGGACTGATACACCAATGTTTATTGGACATGATTTATTTTGTTAGCCTAATTTTTTCAATATTTCCACATATGCTAGACCTCTGACCCTCTGGCTGGAGAGTGCTGATTGTCTCTGTGTTGATCCCACGCACCCAAAAATAAAAATAAAAAATACAGTTGAACCTCAGATTATGAGCATACTCCATTCCAGAAGTTTGCTTGAAATCCAAAGTACTCGCATATCAAAGCAAGTTTTCCCATTGAAGTCAATGGAAATTAAAATAATTAGTTCTGCATTGACTTCAATGGGATGCAATACTGAATGCGGCCAGAGGTGGGGGGCACCAGAGAGCGCCAAAAACGGCCAAAAAGGCCCGAGAATACTTTAACCACTTAAGGACCCCCGCACGCACATATACGGCCACAGAATGGCACGTACAGGCACAAGGGCGTAAATTTACGTCCCCGCCTGAGTGCGGTTCGGGGGTCCCATCGGGACCCCCTCCGCGGCGTGCGGGGGTCCCCCTACCTCTGGGAGCGATCCGGGATCTGCGGGCGGATGTCCGTGATATCCGCCCCCTCCCGCGATCGCTCCCAGCCAATGGGAGCGCGCTCCCAGCCTGTCACTTCCTCCTCCTGTGTTTACACAGGAAGGAGGAAATGATGTATTCTCTCATCGCAGCGCTGTTTCCCAGCGCTGCTGATGAGAGAAGACATCACAAGTAAGTGTGCACCAACACAACACTGACACACACTCACATAGGCATATTAACCCTTGTGATCGCCCCCCCCACCCCCCTGTACAGTGTCTGAATGCAGTGATTTAATCCAAGTGTCATGTGAGGTACTGTGTTAGGTTCAGGATAGCCCCCCCACCCCCCCTATTTTTAGATCACCGCCCTGAATTCTGCTCGCGATCTTGCGCTGTATTAGTCCGCTGTTCCCGCTAACATTTTTTTTTATTGCTTTTTTTTTTTACTAAAGCAAAATAAATTTTGGCCTAAATGACTAAAATTTAGTTTATTTGATTTTTTTTTTAACAAAAAGATTTTTTTTTTTTAAAGTTGCTCGCAAATCAAAACGCTCTCAAACCAAGCTACTCTTAAACTGAGGTTCCACTGTACATAGCAATAGCAATACACACCAAACTAATTGACTCCGAAAACTCTGTACTATCAGGATTGGGGACAGTGGAAGAAGAGAGGATCAGAGAAGACAGGATCAAACAGCATTTTTACACAATTCAGAGGATTAACCCCTTAGGTTCCACAGTGAGTATAACAAGCATGCTTTACTGCATATACAGACTGATTTTACTAGTGTGAGTTTAGTAACACATCGCAATTTTTTTTTTTTTATATATATATTTTTTTCCTCAGTTTAGGGCGATATGTATTCTTCTACATATTTTTGTTAAAAAAAATCACAATAAGCATATATTGATTGGTTTGCGCAAAAGTTATAGCTTTTACAAAATAGGGGATAGATTTATGGCATTTTTATCTATTTTTATTTTTTTATTAGTAATGACGGCTAAATTTTTATTATGACCATGACATTGCGACGGACATATCGGACACTTTTGACACATTTTTGGGACCATTCACGATTATACAATGATTAGTGCTATAAAACTGCACTGATTACTGTGTAAATGTGACTGGCAGGGAAGGGGTTAACACTAGGGAGCGATCAAGGGGTTAAATATGTTCCCTCCTGCTCATTCCAGTGATATACCCAACATTTTTTACTTCCATGTGAGTGGATACTGTTATTTACAATAAAGTGTTTTTGATATATTCTCAGGGGCGCTCCTCTCTTTGTTTCCTCACGCAAATTAATGGGCTGTCAAAAAATGCTTTTAAAATGCAATTTGCAAAAAACGCTTAAACTAACGCACCTTTTATGGTGTAAAGCAGCTCTTAATGTATGTCTGTAATAGAACACCTTTGTGTTATATATTTTGTAAAATAATAAAATGGCACACAACAGTTAAAGTGTTACTAAACCCACAACAGTAAAATCAGTCTCTATATGCTTGTTATACTCACCATGGAACCTAAAGGTGTTAATCCTCTGCATTGTGTAAAAAAACTGCTTGATCTTGTATGCACATATCCTCCCCTCCTTCTATGTCCCCCAGATAAGACAGAGTTACTGGAGTCAGGCTGCACATGCTCAGTTTGGTGTGTATTGATCTTATATGCATATATCCTCCTCTTCTTCCACTGACTCCAAAACAGGTCAGGATAAGACAAAGCCTTTGGAGTCAGACTGCACATGCTCAGTTTGCTCTGTATTGCTAAAGATTTGCTTTTTCTCTTAGGAGAGTGCATGTGATCAACACAGGGCCAATATACACTGTCCAGGCAGAGCATCAGGAGCCCTGCCGCCTCATAGGACAGCTCAGTGCAGTATAAAAACTCCTCCTAAGACTGCTATATACTGCTGATGAGAAAAGGTATTTAGCTATTTATATTTACTCAAATTATTGCATTTCCATGTTCTATGAACTATGGGAGACCAGATATAGTGAATGCAGGTTCTGGGTTTAGTAACACTTTAACCGCTTCAGCCCCGCCTGCCGTCATTTTACTGCGGGAATGTGGCTCTCCTGGGCGAGAGCCCGTAGCTATACGTCCGCATCAAAGCGGCCACTAGGGGGCGCGTGCGCGCTGCCAGCGTCCCCGCTCGCCCCCGAGTCCCGCACGCGTGCGCGGCGGGTACGATCGCCGCCGGGCACACGCGATCGCTCGTTACAGAGCGGGGACCGGGAGATATGTGTGTAAACACAAAGCTCTCCCGGTCCTGTCAGCGGGGGAAACGCTGATCTTCTGTTCATACAATGTATGAACAGAAGATCAGTGATTTCCCCTAGTGAGTCCACCCCCCATACAGTTAGAACACACCCAGGAACACACTTAACCCCTTCCCTGCCCCCTAGTGTTAACCCCTTCACTGCCAATGGCATTTTTATAGTAATCCAATGCATTTTTATAGCATTGATCGCTAAAAAAATGCCAATGGTCCTAAAAACGTGTCAAAAGTGTCCGAAGTGCCTGCCATAATATCGCAGTACTGAAAAAAAATGCTGATCGCCGCCATTACTAGTAAAAAAAATATTAATAAAAATGCCATAAAACTACCCCCTATTTTGTAAACGCTATAACTTTTGCGCAAACCAACTTAATAAACGCTTATTATGATTTTTTTTAACGAAAAATATGTAGAAGAATACGTATCGGCCTAAACTGAGGAAAAAAATGTTTTTTTATATATTTTTGGGGATATTTATTATAGCAAAAAGTAAAAAATATTGCATTTTTTTCAAAATTCTCGCTCTATTTTTGTTTATAGCGCAAAAAATAAAAACCGCAGAGATGATCAAATGCCACCAAAAGAAAGCTCTATTTGTAAGGGAAAAAAAGGACACCAATTTTGTTTGGGAGCCACGTCGCACGACCGCGCAATTGTCAGTTAAAGCGACGCAGTGCCGAATCACAAAAAGTGCTCTGGTCCAGGGCCCTCTTAATAGCATCATGGGCCCTTGGGCAAAGTAATGCTCTGGGGCCCCTACAATGGAGACAGTGCATGTAAACAGAAATCAAGTAGGTAGAAGGTAGGGGATATCTAGGGGTGTAGAGGGGTCAGAGTGCGGGGGGATAACTGGGATGATTTCGGGGCAGCCCGGGCTCAAGGACCAGCTGCTTTGGGGAAAGGGCAGGGGCCCCCCATGCAGCTGGGGCCCCCGGGCAGTGCCCAGGTGTGCCCTCTCATTAAGACAGCCCTGCTCTGGTCATTGGGCAGCAATATGGTCCGGGGGTTAAGTGGTTAAGGTTAGATAACACTAAATGAACAGTACTTTTTTAAATGTAAATGGTTGCCGCGTACAGAAGATCGGACATTCCAACAACAAAACCGTGCATTTTTTCCAATGGATGTTGGCTCAAACGTGTCTTGCATACACACGGTCGCACAAATGTTGTTGGAAATTCTGAATGCCAAGAACGCAGTCACTTACAACAGGTACGACGGCACTATTAAAGGGAAGTTCAATACCAGTCGTGTTAGTAAAAGTTTGGTGAGAAACGATTCGCGCTTTTCAGTCTTTGTGCTTTTCAGTCCGTTACAGCGTGATGAATGTGTTATCTCCATTACGAACGCTAGTTTTACCAGACCGAGCACTTCTGTCTCGTACTTGATTCAGAGCATGCGTGGAATTTTGTGCGTCGGAATTGTCCACACATGATCAGAATTTATGAGAACGGATTTTGTTGTCGGAAAATTTGAGAACCAGCTCTCAAATTTTTGTTGTCGGAAATCCTGACAGAAAATGTCTGATGGAGCCTACACACGGTCGGAATTTCCGACAACAAGCTCCCATTAACCACTTGACCACTGGGCACTTAAACCCCCTTCCTAACCAGACCAATGTTCAGCTTTCGGTGCTCTCACAATTTGAATGACAATTACTCAGTCATACAACATTGTACCCATTTTTGTCCTTTTTTTCACACAAATAGAGCTTTCTTTTGGTGGTATTTGATCACCTCTGGGTTTTTTATTTGTTGCGCTATAAAAGAAAAACGACTGAAAATTCTGTAAAAAAAAAAAACTTGTTTCTGTCATATTAGCAGGTTATTTCTCACACACAGCATATGCATACCACAAAAGTTACACCCCAATAACACATTCTGCTATTCCTCCCGATATTGCGATACCCCATGTGTGGGACTTTTACACAGCGTGGCCACATACAGAGGTCCAACATGCAGGGAACGCCATCAGGCGTTCTGGAACACCCAGACCAATTCTGATCGATTTCTCTCCTACATGGAAAAATCATCATTTAATTTGCTAGAAAATTACATAGAACCCCAAAACATTATATATGCTTTTTTAGCAAAGACCCTAGAGAATACAATGGCGGCCGTTACAACTTTTTATCTCGCACGGTATTTTTGCAGAAATTTATTGGTACTCACGCCGTGTTTTTTAAAAAACTGTTTTGTGCCTTAAAACAAAACAAAACAGTAAGTTAGCCCAATTTTTTTTCATAATGTCGGAAAGATGAAGTTACGCCGAGTAACATAGATACCCAACATGTCACACTGGTAGGGCAAAATTGCCGTGTCACACTCTGGAATGGCGCTCAAACTTCTGTGCTACTTAAAAATCCCCATAGGCGGTATTGCAGAGTATCGCGCAGGGTCCATTGCAGACCTGTATTGGGGTATTGCTACAAGTATCATGCACTGGGAGTTGTGGGTAGTTCCCTTCAAGTATTGGGGTACCTCTGCCGAGTCACCTTGGGGTATTGCAGCAGTACTGGGGTATTGTCGAGTACTGGGGTATTTTCGAGTACTGGGGTATTGCCGAGTACTGGGGTATTGCCGAGTACTGGGGTATTGCCGAGTACTGGGGTATTGCCGAGTATTGGGGTATTGCCGAGTACTGGGGTATTGTTGAGTACTGGTTGGTATTGTTGAGTACTGGGGTACCAATTTTACAGTGGGGTATTGTTGAGCTACATCGGGGTATTGTTGGGTATCTCCAGTGCAATATTTATTGGGGGATTGTTGGGTACTGGGGGACTTGTTGGGTACTGGGGGATTGTTGGGTACTGGGGGAATGTTGGGTACTGGGGGGAATGCTGGGTACTGGGGGGATTGCTGGGTACTGGGGGATTGCAGAGCTGCTGATGGATTGAGGGATGGCTGGATCTGTGACTGCATTTTTTGTACAGATCCTGCTATCCAGCTTTTTCCAGTGGTTGGGACACCCCGCTCCCCCCCCTCTCCTCGCACTGTACAGGAATCAGCCTGCAGGGAGGAGAGGGAGGAACTGGCGTCAGCTAAAAGTAGCCGGTTTTATCTGTATGTGCATTATAATTAATCGAACCGTCATTGGTCGATTAATCGATTAAAAACAAAAACGATTAATCGAACACAAAAATTTTGATCAGTAACAGCCCTAATATATCCAAAATGTGAGATTGAAATTGTCTTTTGTGGGGCACATGTAAGATTAAAGGGGTTGTAAAGGTTTGTTTTTTATTTCGTAAATAGGTTCCTTTAAGCTGGTGCATTGTTGGTTCACTTACCTTTTCCTTAGATTTCCCTTCTAAATGTTTTTTTTTTTACCTTTGTCTGAATTTCTTACTTCCTGTTTCTCCTCAGTAAACTTGCCACCATCATCCAAGCGGTGGTTAGTCAGCCAGAACAGCTTACTGAGGAGGAACAGGAAGTGAGAAATTCAGACAAAGAAAATAAACATTTAGAAGGGAAATCGAAGAAAAAGTTAAGTGAACAAACAATGCACTAGTTTAAAGGAACCTATTTAGAAAATAAAAAAATAACCTTTACAACCCCTTTAATTTACTGTATGGAATCCACTTCGTACCAATGCTGTCAATTCAAATGTAATTAGAATATGTTAAAGTGGAACTCAGCTCGGAATACACTTTCAGGCGTGTGCCAAAATTAACGTATTTGTGGAAGTGACATTAACTTGGACTGGCCAACCAAATTGGCAGAATTTTGGAACCAATGACAGAGTCCGGCGAGGGAGTTCCTAGATGCCGTATCACTGGAGTAGAGATGAGTATATTTCCACTTAATATAACTATTATTTTATGGAATTTTCTGTCAAATATACCATAAGCAGTACTGAATGCAACATATTCTAAAAAACATTTGGGTGCAAGAGAAAATACTAGAAGAACATTTAATTCTGTCCTATTCACACAAAGCCACCGATTTATACATTGTGTGAAAAATCAATAAAACTAATGAGCAAATGCTGGTTAAGTCACACAGAACAAATGTACATGCAGCTTCGCTGGAGGAATAGCTAGGTGACGGTGTGTGAGGAAGATTAATTATTTAAATGAAACATTGACGTTCCCACTGCATAAAAACTGCAACAAAACGTGCCAAAGAAATATTTTAGTTAGCAGGATCTGAAGGTAGGAAAATAAGATTTCTTTTTTTAAAGTGATAGATATGTTTTTCAAAATTTACCAGCATTATTGCAGGTGAATATTCCTGGTGTATATGTTTTAAATGACAGCAGTTGATTCACCTGCAGGGATTGTTTGGTGAATGCCACAATCACTGATTTATAAAATATACTCGTATGTGTATTTAGGCAATTTACTTTACAAGAAAATGTTTGGCTGCTTAAATCTTCAGAGTGCACTGCTTTGTCTACAGGAAAGTTAAAAGGGTAAGTTCACCTTTACAAAAAAAAAAAGCACACTATTCTGTCCCATATGAGTAGCAGCAAAGTGTGCTAAACCTACCTACCAGCCATGGTTCCCTTTTAGTTTCAAGAATGTTGGTCAAACCCACATTTAAAAAAATAAGCTTTCTTAAAGGGGTTGTAAAGGAAACAATTTGTCTTTCCTTAAATATCTTCCTTTACTCTAGTGCAGTCCGCCTTCACTTACCTCATCCTTCCATTTTGCTTTTAAATGTCCTTATTTCTTCTGAGAAATCCTCACTTCCTGTTCTTCTGTCTGTAACTCAACACCGTAATGCGAGGCTTTCTCCCTGGTGTGGGTTTCCCCGACTTGTTCATTCCCAGACTTAGTTGTGGTAGGCGGTACACTTTGGTGGGGGTGGGTCAGCCATGCCCTGTGACCTTTGACATCTGGGTACCCACATTCTGACCTTTGACCTTTGGGGGAATACCCTGTTCCAATTCCTGAGTCCTAGCCATATTCTTCAACGGGAAACCCTAACCCCCTAACCCTAATCATAACCCCCTAACCCTAACCCCTAACCCTTAACCCTAACCCTAACACTCTAACCCTAACCCTCTAACCCAAACCCTTAACCCCAACCCTAACCTAAGCCTCTTGAGAGGGGAGGGGGCGAGCAGGAGTATCAGGACGCCCACTAACACACAGCTTATTTCTCTATCTGCAAAGTAGAGAGTGTCCTGACTTGCCTGCTCGCCCCCTCCCCCCTCAAGAGGCTTTCTCCACACCAGGGAGAAAGCCTTGCATTACAGTGTTGAGTTACAGACAGAAGAACAAGAAGTGAGCATTTCTGAGAAGAAATAAGGACATTTAAAAGCAAAATGGAAGGATGAGGTAAATGAGGTAAGTGAAGGAGGACTGCACTAAGGTAACCTCTTTGTGACTGCCCATCACACACATATTTGTTTTTGTGCTGAGACTGGAACCCCCCAGCACAAAGACCAAGCTGTCAAAGACAGCTGTTGGTCCAGACTAAAGCTCGGTAGCTGGCTGGACTGGCTGACAATTGATATATTCTATGTAATTTTAATATGATTTAAATGATGTATTCAAATACAAATGTATACTTTTTTTAAATGTGCTGACCTATTTTTGCTTGGTGTAACCCGTGTCAAAATCCCATGGGCAACTTGAATGTATGAGAGGTCTCAGTTTTTGGGATTGAGCTGCACCATCATCCACTGTATCATAGCCTTGGTTAATGCATTTGCAATCTGCATTTGGGGGTGTCCTAAAGATTGCACTGACACCCTCTGTGGATTGCAAGGGTAGTGCAATATGTATGTGATGCAGGAAATGTGCACAGATCGCTACGTTTCCGGCACCGCATTAGTGTGAACCGAGGCCTCAGAGAGGGAAGTGCAAGACATGAATTACATGAGGTGTTCTGCATGCAAATGCATTGACAAGGAACACAATGATAAAAGAAAAGAGAGTGAGAAACAGGGATGACCTCATCAATCTGCTGCTACTGCTCTTTATCTGAGAGAGGATACTGTATTTCCTAACTGTAACAATCATTTGGCAGGTTAAACAGCTCTCTTATATGTATTTTCTGCTGTTTGCTGTTCAGCTTTAAAGAAAACTGACAGGGTAATGAATTGGATTAGTTAATCTTGTTCACACAAATTTGAATGATCACATGGATCAACAATGAACAAGAGTTTTAAAGAGTTGCACATGGCTAAGGATGGCCAACAATATATCACTGTAGCTGAAATTATTGCAGTTGCAAACTTTATTTCATTTAATTATAAATATAATAGGTAAAAAATCTGCAATCATTTCAATTGTGCAGATTTTTTTTAAATCACAAAATAGAAGACATGCTTGCATATGACCATCTTGAAGCTCTAAATATAAATCTGACAGATGTTACTGGTTTGTGTTAAGACAGATCATAGATGGAACAGATTGTTCTTATGGAAAACAACTGTCTCCCATGATGTGAGGGTTTGCAGGATCACACAATGTTATGTTCCAATGGCAGAACAGCTCTGTCCTTGAACATATTGAAGCCATATGCTGAAAAAATAAATGCGAACATGTTTATAATGTGTGGCCCCACACATATGTACTCATTGGTAGTGTACTGTTAAAACACAAGAAATGCCAACATTCACAAAGGTTGGGAAACACCAAACTTTGTTCTTAATTATTCTCTGTGCATTGTGTCTGGTATTATGGGTATGGTATTCACTTTTATATTATCTCCCTGTGCAGTTTATGTAGCAAGTTAAGTGTTTCTTGTTAGGCTGGCCATAAGCTTTCCACTAATAGCTAGTGCTGCTTTCCATTTTGTTACCCGTATTTGCCATTGTATAAGGCGGCTGGGCATATAAGACGATCTCCTAATTTAATATTTTAAATGATGGTATTGTGCTATACTCACCGTATAAGACGACCCCCTTCCTGGATGTGCGGTAATGCTGTCTCACAGCATGCATGCAGTGTACCGCGCTGGGCCAGTCACGGCGAGCTATGCGTTCTGTTGTTGAGTGCAGGGCATGCTCGGATTGGCAGAGGCTGTGACATCATCAGCCCGCATCTCTGACTGTCACAGCCAATCCAGGCAGGCTCTGTATTCATTGGTGGAGTGCGTCGCTCGCGGGATTGGCTCGGCGGTGTATGCAGTATGTATAGTGTGATCACACTCAGCGAGCATCCAGAGGGCTGAACATGCAGCAGGCAGCTGGCATATAAGACGACCCTCGCTTTTTGCCCCTTTTTTTTTGTGTAAAAGGTCGTCTTAAACGTCGGAAAATACTGTAGTTTTATCAAGATGTTCTTGGGCCTATAACACAAGCACATTTTCTTATCTTGGAGAATTGCTTGGAGAATTGCTTCTTTTCACTAGCATTTAGGAGCGTTTAGGCATGTTTAGCATTTTTTTTTACCTGCCAGAAAATTGTTCTTCAGGCCCAATGCACACTGGAAAAAAAAACTGTAGAAGCAACTCAATGTTACCCTTTGTGTCCATACACATTAGGACGTTTATAGGCATATTTTTGAGAACAACGTTTGGAGGCAGGAAAAAAAACCTTCTCATTCGCGTTTTCTGATTGGAGCTTACTGGCAGAAAAAAACGTAAAACTCTCCTAAACTTGTCTAAACTTTGAACAAAAAATGCTCTATATGGGCGTTTTTTACTCCAAAAAGAACAGACTTTTTTTAAGCCCAGTGTGCATGGAGCCTAAAAACACAAATCAGGCGGCGTACACACGACCAACGTTCTCGCTGGAAACCAGCGAGAACCTCGCTGGAAGTTGCATTCCAGCGAGAACCTCGGCCGTGTGTACGCTGCTGGCTCGCCCTGCCCGTCGGGAATCCCGTCGAGCGAATAGAGAGCAGGCTCTCTATTTGCTCGACGGCCCGCCTGGATGAATGGCTGGTTGCCATTCCCGCAGGGCGGGTCACCGATTTTGACGGCCGGCAGAGAACCTCGACGGGCGGAACGATGTGTTCTGCCCGTCGAGGTTCTCTGCCGTGTGTAAGCGGCTTCAGATGTGTTTTTTCTGCCTCTAAATGCTAAACTTAAAATATGTCTCTAAATGACCTAATGTGCATGGACATATTGCATAACATTAGTTACTTCTACAGGCAAAACACTAAACACCTCTAGGAGTAGTGACATAACTAAATTGACAGGTGCCGCTTAAGGCTCCACCAGGTTCTCTTACTGTATGTAGCAACCACTTGGGGTTCAGACAAGGACAGAACTTGTCTCAGCTGTAGACATCTAACAAAAAAGGGAATAGTCCTGGAAATTGCACATCTCTGCAAAACCCCATAAGAAGGTCACACCTGGTTAGAGCCCGGGCTGAGGCTATCATATACCTTCTTACAGGGTTTTGCAAAGATGTGCGACTTCCAGGAATTTTCCCCTTTCTTTTAGGAGTAGTGTTCATGGACCCTTATACTGCATTTTCGCCACTATTCAGGACTTGGCAGTGAGACAACGCATTCAACATTTGTCAGGTATCTGCCCATTGTGCCCTATGGCAAGGCCAATTTTACTCCACATTCCTCCCAATGTTTACATTTCTACCCATAAACTGGCATTAATTTGTATTGTGGGGGATTATCATGTCTAGGGCACTAGGGGGTTTTTGCATAACGTTACATCTTTTCTCTAGAATTTCATTCAGCATACAAACAAGATTACAAGATGTCCCTTTATATTCATACAGTGCTAAAACGAGAATGTCCTTTTTAAAAACCAACCTTGGCAACGTTAACTTTTGGATGATAAAGAAGAAAAAACATATGGCAAAAGAAGAGATAGTTAAGCGTGTTTTGCTGATATAGGTCATAGATAGCAAACTATAAATTTGCTCCTACTGTTCATTTATTTCCCCGGAGGCTGCTGGCTAAGCATTATGGAAGGTACCTTTCATCCACCCTAATACTAAAGAGTTTCCATCTTTTAAATACGCCTAGGATGGCCATAATTTGCATCAGCATACATGGAGGAAAGTGAGAAATCTCAGCAGGAATTATGCTAAAATAAGTGGGAATATCAAACTAATGAACATTTTGGCACCAAGAAGGGCTCAAATTTTGGCAACAGCATGCAAAAATAATTAAAAGAATACAGTGATGGCAGACTGTGCTGAATACTGAAGAAGAAGCACTGGAAATAAAAGCTGGAGCTGTGAACCATAATTAAAATGTGTCGGATGTTAAAAAAAAATATGAGTTGTTACTGCATATGTGGATGAAATTAACTAGAGAAACTGTAATGGTGGGCGACTAACAGAAATAATGCTGCAATGCAGAAAAAGTGCTGGCACTAGTATGTTGCATATAGTCTTCTGGTATAACATTGGAGACTTATGCAAAGGTCAGACAAAAGGGGCAACAACAAATGGTGCCAAAAATACAGATAATTGGAAGAAATGAGTGCAGTATTTTAGCTGGATAAAATGTCACTTAGGGAGGAAGATAAAAAAAACACATGAAACATTTTTCCTGACCAATATAATTGCCCTTTTCTGTGTGTGTGTGTGTATATACACACACATACTATATTGTCAAAAGTATTGGAACACCTGCCTTTACACACACATGAACTTTAAGTTCCCAGTCTTAGTCCATGGGGTGCAATATTGAGTTGGCCCATCCTTTTGCAGCTATAACAGCTTCAACTCTTCTGGGAAGGCTGTCCACAAGGTTAAGGAGTGTGTCTATGGGAATGTTTGAACATTCTTTCAGAAGCGCATTTGTGAGGTCAGGCACTGATATTGGACAAGAAGGCCCGGCTCACAGTCTCCGCTCTAATACATCCCAAAGGTGTTCTAACAGGTTTTCCTTGGTTGCACATTTTACATCACGTCCTGTCTGGTGAAACCATCTTCAGCAAGACAGGAAGTGAGGGTATATATCTCCAATGGAACTTCAGATAGCAGTAAAAAAATAATTAATTAGGAATTCTAATCCATCTAATCTCTAAAACTGGAAAAAAAAAGTTTTTGTCTCAACATATACTTTAACTTTGCACACACAACAGCCATTCGTTATTGAGCACTGCAAAACATTTTTAAACAGGAAGAACCCGTTTCAGGTTAAAGCGGAGCTCCACCCATGAAAACAACATTTTGCCATGTTGTTTAAAAAAAAAAAAAAACTGAAAAAAAAAAAAATACTCACCCGAAATACCTGTTGCTATGCGGAAGTCCGTAATCTGCCTCACCTGCACCGCGGTCCGATTTCTTCTTGTCCTTCTCCTTGTGAATGGGGCGCGCTCCTTCCCGGGAACTGTGTGTGTTCTCAGAGAGCAGCGCGCCCATTCACAAGCCAGCGTGAGACTCGCGCAGGCACAGTAGGAAACAGGCAGTGAAGCCGTACGGCTTCACTGCCTGTTTCCCATAGTGTGAATGGACTCGGAGTGATCGCGGGACCGGCATCGGGGGGGCCATGAGCGCGGGCGCCTAGGACAGGTAAGTGTCCTTATTTAAAGTCAGCAGCTACACTGTTAGTAGCTGCTGACTTTAAAAAAAAATTTTTTTGCGGCTGGAGCTCCGCTTTAAGTTGCTCCACAATCTCTTCCATTCTTTCATTTTGTTACTTATACCTCCTGAGTATCTTTTGCTAAGTGAGGCTTGGGGCTTCAGTCCTACTGAGACATAGTAGTTTAGTTATGCACAGACTGAGCACTTCAATGTATTTTCTCTGTTTTTATCGTGTGGCTCATTTGCTGTAAGTCAACAGCATCTGGCTAGGTCGTGAAATGTGTTCTTTTAGTTTCTAAAGAAAATGCATGTTCCATACACATTAACAATGCATATCATAAGTAAGTGCAAGCCTTTTTTTTTTTTATGTCATCAGAATTCACTATTATTTTATACAAATCATGGGCTGGATTTACAAAAAGAGCTGGCATGCTTACCTAATTTCATAAATGAAGTGAAACTGTGTGTATTTATCCAATCATACACAAAGCTAAATCCTGTTATTTTTATTTCATTTTCTAATTTCACATAATAAAGTGTTCACAGCTTCACTTAATTCACTAGTAAAATGTTATTAAACCCTCCATTTTAAAAGTGATATTCAGCAACAAACTTTTGCACTTTGCAACCTCTTGCTTTCTTTTTAATTTTCTTAGAAAATATCATCATCCCTGCTTTCTTTTTGTAGGGTGGCTCCATTGCCTTCTGGGAGCCCTGGAAAAACCCTAACAAGCATGCTCCTGCGCGGGACTACAGCCTGGCATAGGATGGTGATCAATGCACTTATGCGCACAGATAGATCCAAAACTCAGAAGACAAACCACTCGCCAGCTCTTCTTCTCCATAGTAGTGGCAATGTAAATATGAAATAGGGCAACATTTCCCATAAGTAATTTATTGTTTTCAGGCTGTTTTGTGGATGCAAGAAGATTGGTTATTAGACCTGTATGTGTTCACTCCCCACCCAGATGTTCATGGAGTGAAAGTAAGTCTGCTGCATTTAGAAGAAAACATTATGAGTGCCTAAAGTGTCACTAAACCCACATCATAAAGGCTGTTCATACTCACTCAGTCACTATTCTGCAAAAAATCTGGTTGATCCTGCTGCTCTTTCTCCACCTTCTGAACATGTCTCCAATTCAGCTTGGGATTTTGCAGCTGTGTTGGCACATGCTCAGTTTTCTGTAAGTTTCTATGCTGAGCATATCCTCATTAATACATCAGAGCAGCCCATGTGACTACAGAGTAACACACGTGGGTGTACACACAGTGGTAAGGACAGCCCACTCCCTCCCACCTCCTTCTCCATGCCCACTAACTAGCTAAACACAATGGAGCAGGATATTACATGTAGATTAATGGAGGCTTCACCTTATTCAAAGGCACAGGCTAGAGGGGAGTGACACAGCCTGTGACTGGCAGAAATCTGCCCACACCATGTTATTTCCACAAAATAACAAAGATTTAATTTCAAATATACTGTATATTTGTTTGCCAATTTTAAAAAAGTTTATTTATATTATTAATTTAGAACACATGACCAGTAGCAGAGGACTAGAAGCTCCTCCTGCTTATGATTCCCTGCAGACAGGCTGGGAGAGAGCCGGGTCAGGTGACAGCTGTATTTCGAGTAGTTTTTTATTAAAATAATTACAGTGCCATCATCCGTATACAGAAATAGAAGGGACAATGTACATTAAAGGGGCTCTAAAGGCTAAAGGTTTTTTACCATTATGCACTCTATGCATGAAGGTTATATAATCTTCTCTGTGCAGCTCCCCCCCCAATACTTACCTGAGCCGATCTTCCTCTAGTGCTGTGCACGAGAGCCTCGGCACTCTGGTATATTTAGGAAAGTACAAAATTACAAAAATCCTTTTTCTGTTCATATTTTCAGTCACATGTTCATATGAACAATTGAACATGTGACTGAAAATATGAACAGAAAAAAGGATTTTTGTCATTTTGTACTTTCCTAAATATATCTCGGGATTTGCGGCACTTTCAACACGCGGCTCTTCCATATTAACTATTGTTAAGCCCCATACACTTGGTCAGACGTTTTTAACAACAAACATAAAAACGATTGTTTTCCGATCGTTCTCAGAAAATTTGTTCGTTTTTAAACTGCATCAGAAAACCATTTTTGGGTTCAAAAGTCTGGCCAACTGATCTCCCTTCAGATGAAAATCCACAGAAAAGTTTACTTGGCTTTACTGTACTACTCTCACTGTACTAGTGTACTCAGCACAAAAGAGAAGCTGCTTCACTCACTAACTCACTGGCCATTTAAAAAAACGATAATTACATCTATAACAAAAGATTTTCATTTGAATCCGTTTTCTTTTGTTATTTTCGTATGTTGATATGACACCTATAACAAAAGATTTGCATTCAATATTTTGAATACACAATACGAACAGAAAAAAGGAATTCAATACAACATACATAATGAAATTATTTTGTTATAGATGTCATTGAACAATGAACATACGACTGAAAACGAACACAAAACGGATTCAAGCAAAATACAGAATGCAAATATTTTGTTATAGATTTAATTTTCGTTCTTTTGCCGTTTTCGTTTTGTCGTTTATTTCCGTCGGATAATTTGTTCGTATTTGCGGTCGTTCGTTATGCGGCTCATTCGTAATCCCGTCGTTTTCGTATTTTGGTGCTTTAACGTTTTCGTATGTACACATTATCCCGCGGGTACGAAAATGAACATTTTCGTACGAAAATAACATTCGTATGAACGGGAGTGCACATAACTAGGAACTATACATTAGAGGAATGCCGACAGCAGGGTGGTAGTGAAAGGCTAAGTATGCCTCACCCTATGATCAGTGAGCATTAATCATTTACATTTTAGATACGTGTTTCAGATATGACTTTAATTAAGGTTTAATCCTTTATCTCTGTCCTGTCTGATGGTCTGGGGCATCTTCCATATGTTTAATTGCCATCAGTGTACATTTTCTGCTGAAACAGCTGTTCTTTGCTGCTTCGAAGCCTATAAAAAATTTGCCCCCTTTTCTCCAGATTCTGCAGCTGTTGTAACATATGGAGAAATGTATGACTGATCAACACTGTCCTTGTAGAGATGAACTGTACTTGTATGTTTGAGACTGTAACATATTAAAGGTACAATAACAATAGGAATTGTTAAAGTATAACTAAGTATAGAGGTGGGATTAGAAACCCTATCGGGTTATTATTGCTGTTTGTGCCTCTGTTAAGAAGATTGACCCTCTCTATTTGTAAAAAAATTGGCAAAAAGCTTGAAAGGGATTATAACCCTACCTTGCTATAGCCACAAAAAAATGTTTTGCCTTTAGACTTTACTACTTTAAAGAAAACCTCCTCTAAAATATGAACGCTGCAGTGTTAATAAGTTTATAAACCAAAGGACAAAGTCGTTTTTTCTTTGAATATGTGCATTCCCCTTCGCAGCTATGCTCAACAGCATATCCCTAAAGCCGCGTACACACGATCGGTTCAAACCGATGAAAACGGATCATGTGTAGGCCCCATCGGTCCGTTATCCTTCAGTCCAAAAACAGATGGCTTGCTTTAAAATCGAACCGATGGATGGCTAACCGATAGGTCAAAACCGATCGTTAGTACGCACGAGAATCGGTTAAAAAACCATGCATGCTCAGAATCAAGTCAACGCATGCTTGGAAGCGTTCAACTTCATTTTTTTCATTAAGTCGTTGTGTTTTACGTCACCGCATTCTGACACGATCGGTTCATGAACCGATGGTGTGTAGGCACATCAGTCAGCTTCAGCGGTGAACCGATAAAAATGGTCCGTCGAACCGTTCTCATCAGATGGACCAATCGTGTGTACAGGGCTTTAGACTTAGAATATGGCTGATCAATGACCAAAGCAATGAATGAATGATAGGTCGTTTTGAATATTTTCAAAAATAGAGGCATTTAAAAAATACTGCAAATATGCCTATGGTAAAAGCAGCTGTAGCATACTAACTAAAGGTTAAAAAGATAAAATGAGCCTATGCTTTGCCCATGCATGCTTTGTAAGTAACCCAGCACAACAGTGAACTACTGGCTTTACATTCCCAAAGGACCAAATGAATACTTTAAAAGTCTGTACAAATTAAGAGAATACATACATAATATCTACAAAATTGGCAATTTCATTACCCAACCTACCTAAATTTAAACTGAATATGAAATATCCAACTCGAAAAATATAAAAATAATATAAATAGTTATATAAAATATTATATGTAATAATATTTATCCAAACATATTCCATTATAAAAATATACACAAAATAAAAGTAGTATAAATATTTATAGAAAATAATATAAAATTACTTTACAACAATATAAAGTAGCATAACTAAATTATTATAACTAAACATAACTAAACATAACTTATTCTTACTGTTGGGTGGATTGGTGAGGGGTTAGACTTACTGAGAGATTTTCTACATGTCCATCTTGAGGGTAGCTCCACTGCCTTGAAGGGTTCCATGGAGCCATCCTTAAAGGGGTTGTAAAGGTTTGTTTTTTCTAAATAGGTTCCTTTATGCTAGTGCATTGTTGGTTCTCTTACATTTTCCTTCTATTTCGCTTCTAAATGTTTTTTTGTTTTCTTTGTCTGAATTTCTCACTTCCTGTTCCTCCTCAGTAAGCTGTTCTGACTGACTTTCCACCACTCGGATGATGGTGGAAAGCTTACTGAGGAGAAACAGGAAGTGAGAGATTCAAACAAAGAAAAAACATTTAATGAATGAATGAAAAACGTATATAGCGCGGTACATGCGAACCAAATCGCATCTGGGCGCTTGTTTTTCCTGTCTCTTTTGATATCAAAAGAGATGAGTCTTGATCTTTCTCCTGAATGCTTAGTGGTTCTCCTCCAACCGAATGCTGGTTGGTAAAGCGTTCCATAGTCTGGGACCTTGGACCGCGAATCTTCTATCTCCTTTGGACTTGTAGTTTGTATTCAGTATCTGGAGTAGATTTTGATTGGTGGATCGCAGAACGCGATTGGGATTATGAGCTTTTATTTTTTCGCATAGATAATGGGGAGCATTCCCATGGATACATTTATGCGTTAGACAGAGAGCTTTAAAAGTGATTCTGTCTTTTACTGGCAACCAATGAAGGGCTCTCAGTGAAGGTGAGATTGATTCCCAGGTTTTTTTTTACAGTCACAAGTCTAGCGGACGTATTTTGAACGACTTGTAGACGAGCGATTTGGTACTTGGGGAGTCCGAGTTAAAGGGAATTTGCATAGTCCAATCTTGAGTTTACAATTGCTCCCACCACGACCGCTATGTCTTCTTTGGGAATTTAGAAGGGAAATGGAAGGAAAAGATAAGTGAACCAACAATGCACTAGCTTAGAGCAACCTATTTAGAAAATAAAAAACAAACCTTTACAACCCCTTTAAATGCCTGACCCTATGATGGGATGGTGCAGATGCGCCTTATTATTATCTTGCTGGGGATAGGGGTGGTCATGTGACCATGGTGATGTGACTGGGGTGTGCATGTTTTAAACAGGGGCAGGCCATGGATGCACTGTTTTACCAAAGAAGAAAAGGGGGCTGACTTTCCAGCTGAATAGGGTGGGCCTGGGACGGAGGTGACGTGAGTGGTCCTGTGACTTACGTGGTTCCTACCTGATCATAAATTCAATCCAGCAGCATTGATGCACAAGGAGCAAGTAATAACAGAAGGTAAAAGACTGGGAATATATCACCCAAAAATAACTGATGTTATAATGTGCATTATTGTGATAGTATTATAATAGTTTAAAATATAAAACAAAAAAAATAAATAAGAGACTTTAATGCTATGTTAATGTATTCAAAATTTGCAAAGCACAGATGGCAATGCAGACATCTCCACATGTCAACACCCTTTACCTAGCTGTGCTGGAGATAGTGAGACACCTACTCTAAAAGACGGCAAGTGGAGGTCATACAGGAGGGGAATACAAGCCGAGCCTCTTCCGGTCACTTCACATGTCAGTGTAGATTAGGAATAGTACAGTAAATGGGCAAAAAATGTTCCTCTAAATCAGACTAAAACAGACAATTTCTTCAACAAGTAATACCATTAGTTATAATAAGACTTGGCTTTTCTAGTTTTGTCTACAATTTCCAAACAAATTGTGCTCTGGGCCACGATTTTAATCTAATGTTTTATTCTGCTATAAAATGGGTATGATTCACTCGGGATTGTGAGGCAGCAAAGTCATTATTTCTATAAAGAAAATGTCAAGCCTTTATCTAGTGGAATATAATTAATTGTTTGGTTGCAAATGAGATTCCACTGATGTTTCTGCCAGTGAGCGATGCAGAATGTACAGTAAATCCGTAGTACAGGTAACCATAATTACTGCACAGCAACTGCTGTAATTTCAGCCATGGTAATAGTGATAATACGTGTGTAGCGTCTGGCTATTTTCAGAGCTGGTGCTATGGTAAATTTAGAGGGAGTTCAGAGAGGTAGTTGGCTCTGAGCCTGTTATTTGGTTAAATTTGGGGTCTCTGCTCCAGCTTTGGCTGTGCTGTATGTGCATACTGTCTTTGTCTGGGGAGTGAGTTTCACCCCAGGCCGACAGATGGCAAGTGCAGTTGAATATTTCCTCCCAGCAGCCTATCAGGAGGGTTGGCCACCTCGCTATGCATGCTGGGAGGGTTATTTAAAGGGCAGACGCCAATAGTTTGGGTTGCTGTGTTCCTGCCCTTGAGCTGGGCAGTCGTCCCACCACCTCTGTGTGTGGCCCTCCTGGCCGGGGTGTGTGCGTGTGTCACAGTGTTCCTGGTTCCCGGGACCACTTTGGTCCAGAGCACATTCATCTATCTGGTGGATCCAGTCAGTCGACTGGGTCCCTGACTTGCCAGATGGTCCTGGGCTGTCCGTTGAATTGGAGGAGGCCGACTGATGCGGAACCTGTCTGGGAGATACCGAGCACGAGGCTGTTGTTTCAGGAGAGGCCTGTCTATTCATTAGAGGACACTTTCGGTTCTGAGAGGCTGAATGTAGGTTGCCTGTCAGTTGCTGATTTAATTAAATCAATGTGAAGGAGAACCGGGTGCTGAATCCAGTCAAGAAGGATTTTGGCCCGAAATTGTCTCCAATCTTCAGGAAGGTCTGTGTCAGAGACTTAATCATATTCATTCAAGTGACACTCTGGCTGCCAGGCTTGTGAGAGAGGCCTGTCCAGATGCAATATACCCACTCTGGCTAGAGTGGCGAAGTAAAGTTGTCGTAGGAAGCAGGACTGTTTCCATACCCAGTTACACCTGAATTAGCTGTCTTCTATTTTTCTATCCCTTCACCTTTCTACTGTTTATCGTTTTTACCCGGCTGGATAATAAAAGAACAGAAAAGACATTGACTCTACTGCAGCTCTCATCCAGTACCCTAGACGGCGGAGACCCAAAACAAACCAGCAGCTCCATTGGGGGTAGTGCTACACGTACATTATGCTGCCTAAACCAGGGATCCTCAAACTACGGCCCTCCAGCTGTTGTACACATCCCATGAGGCATTGTAAACCTCTGACATTCACAGACATGGCTAGGCATATTGGGAATTGTAGTTCCTGAACAACTGGATGGCTTTAGATTGAAGAAAAAAATGAAGTCGCGCTACAAATAATATACAGTGAGACTAAAATAAATAGTGTCATAAGTGAAAAATAATATATCACATGAACAAACTTTTTTTTAAAAAGCACAATTAAAGTGAACAGTTGACATGATGACAAGTCCATATGATAATTATACAGTCCATCTAGGGATATGTTTTAGTGAGCAGGAAAGTTTCCCAGTGTAGAAAGATCCACGAACAGTTGTGAGTAGTGACAAGACAAAGACCTCCACCGCACAAGAAACACTGACCCTTACCAGAGTCTATGATCTCACCGAGATCAATATCAGCAAAATGTGGCATTCATATTCAGCAGGGAGCAAAGGAGACATCCATTCAATGTAGCCAGTAGATGTAATTCAGCTCAAATAGCGATCAAGTATCAACCAATGGTCCCATAAAGAAATCAAAAGAAATCCACATAGTGTAAAACCATAGGTTTAATGGGTAAGAAAAAAAGATTGTGCGCACTTACATCAATCCACGTTAAAAACAGCAAATAATAACATAAAATTTGAAGGCCGGCCGGCGTTTGGAGCGTGTTACCCGTCTTCCAGGTCCTCACACGTGATGCGGTGACGTCAGCGCGTCGCCTCCCGACGTTTCGTCACAAAAGGGACTTGGTCACGGGATTTTTAGATTGAAGATCCCTGGCCTAAACCCTGGACAAAAATCCATATTATGGACAATGCAGAACTCACATTATAAAAGGTACATACACATGCAATGTATCAGACTATGATACCCAGCCAGCACTTTTAATAATTCACTACTGGAGGCTCACACACTTAATTCTATTCTTGCATTTTGTGTAATGTATGCCAGTGGTGTTTTTGAAATTGTGACCTTGAGTTTTGCTATGCCTCTGGAATAGGACTCTAAACTTACCATCCTACCATTGTTCTGTGGTACAAAGATCTATTGTCAACATATAACAGTGGTGGCTAACTTTCTTGATATAGGGAGCCCCACGTGCATCCCCAGACATCACCAAAGGGCCGCTCATCATATTCAACGTAATGCTATGGAAAGCTGTTAAAGATTGCAGACATACAACAGGGCATGGTTAAAAACTACAGACACATTACATGTGGTGGTCAGTGACTGTGAACCTCCTTTAGAAGTTGTTGGGGATTAGGGACATGCGTTAGAAGTTGTTGGAGACATGCTTTAGAAGTTGTTGGAGACTGGGGACATACTTTAGAAGTTGTTGGAGACTGGGGACATGCTTCAAGATGCAGCTATAGGTTGGGGACATATTCTGTGAGACCACTAGAGATCACAGATTTACAACCACTTTACAAATGAATCCTTCACATTCATGCTCCCTAAAACCTCCTTAAAATTACTTGTAGTTTTCTCAGCAAGATCCATTAGAAAAGAGGAAAAAACAAAATGAGAAACTGACAAGATCAGAAAAGTGTGAAAGCAGTAATCAACACATTTAACTACTTTAACATTTTTCCTTCACTGTCTTGAGTAAGCACCTAGACGAGAGAAACAACAGATCACTGTTCAGAAGCCCGGAGGGCATTACAGTAAATTCCAAGAGGATGCAGGTTGGGCTCCATGGACATATGTCTGGTGATGTAAAAACCACATGTGGTTCCAAGTGAAACATATCTGACAAACTGTGAACCATAAACGTATATTCTGGGCCTCAGTTCGGCTCAGACCCATAGTTTACATTCCTCTGGTTGGCTTCTGCTGCACATTCCACTCATAAAACACCTAAACTGGTAACTTCATAGGGTGGGATGAAACAATTATAAACCACTTTTAGTATTCTGATTTGTTTCTCCTTTCCACACAAAGGAAATACATGCATTAAAATTGGCCTGCTTAAGGCATTTCTAACAAAAAAAAGTCACAAATGCTTAATAGACATGTGCACGGCTAATAAATGTGCTCGTTTTTGTTTCATTTGTTATTTTCATTTATAGAGTCATTCATTATGATCGCAATTAATAAATTGTAAAATCCGAAAATACCAAAAAATGACTAATTAATAATAACTAACTATTAAATTATAGAATTTATAAAGAATATGGCTGTTAGTGAACGTAACGAGTACGAATTTATCTGAAGTTCCGAAGTTAAAAAATTTCCGAAATAACGATAGCCGAATCTAAACAATGGGAACTGAACAAATTAATAATAAATAATAATAAAACGTTTTTATTATTATTATTGTTATTTATTATTATTAATTTGTTAAGTTCCATTCGTTTTGATATGGCATTCCTTATTTTGGATAATTCGTAACTATTTGCTACATTCACTAACAGCCACATTTTAAAGGTAATTTCAATACCTATAATTTAATAGTTAGTAATAGTTAAATTAATATTAGTTAGTTATTATTTCAGATTATCAAATTCTCAGGTTTTCGGATTTTCGAATTTATGGATTTTCGAATATTCAAGTTTACGAATATTTGGGAAAATTTGTTCAACGGGTTTTCGTTAATTCAGAACTTAACAAATTGTTAATGTCTAATGCTTATTAAACCTGTGATATAAGTATGAAGCGATGAAAAGGTTGACACTTCAATTTGGCGTTAGTATGTTTACAATATTTTGTGATTTTAAAATCTTTGATATGATCACAAACGTCATTGTTTCTGATTTGTGAAAACAATTGGAGGATGAAAATCTACTCCTATAGGCAGAGTTTCCTACTATTCCACTTTTTTTTCTGAATCATTCCTAGTGTAAATTTATTAAGGCACAATATTTCAGGGACAGATTCATGAAAAAGCCTCCCCGGCCACAAGCAGCCTAAAACGAATGATGCTTCACGAAATTAATGGACACTTCACATATAACCATTGATTTATAGGCCCCTTATTATTCCCTTTTGTAGACGATTATAATTTCACAGCAAACAATATGCAGACGGAAAAACTGTCTTTGGCTACATATAGCAATTAACCATTCCTTGGAATGTAAATTACAGGGTGGCAAAAGTCAATCTGTGTAAATTGAGGAATAATAATAATCTAATGAGTGACAGCTTCATAATGTATGATAATATATTCACTGCACACTCGGCCACAAATCATTGTATGGCAGAATTTGTAAAGGAAAATTAAATAATTTTATTGCAATTCCCACACTTTACATGGGGCTGCTCAGTAAGATGGAAAACACAACCATTTTTCGGCATGAAAAAAAAACGACGTTTTTAAAAACGTAATTTAAAATGATCGTGTGTGGGCTTCACATCGTTTTTCTTCTTCTGAAAAATTACAAAAAAAAATTCGAGCATGCTGCATTATTTAACGTCGTTTTAAAAAATTTTGTTTTTTGGGTTGTAAAAAATGATCGCGTGGGGGCTAAAACGACGTTAAAAACTATGTTTTAAACCCGCGCATGCTCAGAAGCAAGTTATGAGACGGGAGCTTGAATGGAACTTCCCCTTTAGAGTGCCGTTGTACTTATTGTACTTCACCGCGCTTTGCTCATCATCTTTTAAAAACGATGGTGTGTGGGCAACATCGTTTTTAATGATGTAGTTGGAAAAACAACGGGCCAGATTCACGTACATTGGCGCATATTTTGACCGGCGTAGTGCACCTCCTTTACGTTAGACCGGCGCAATGTAGAGAAGCGCAATCACCGTATCCTCGTAGTATTTGCGCAGAAATTTGCGCCACTGTAACGTAAATTCCGAGGTGTAAGGCGGAGTAATTCAAATTGGGAAGGACGTGGGCGTGTTACATTGAAATGAGCCGTGACCCCATGCAAATGAAGGGCCGGCCAGATCGCGCATTCGCACATGAAGCAGACCATGGTCAGCACCTCTCTGCGCATGCTCACAACTCGGGAACGGCGCAATCAGTGAAATTGGAAGTGGACCCGGGCAACTTAGTGAACTACGCAGAGAGCTTAAATAGACAGAGACAAACGCCCTTCGTTTGCAAAAGTACATCCCTTTGTATCCCTTCCTATACAGCAAGGTGCTTTTGTTCTGTTGTTTATTAGCGTTTGTTTGTTTGTTTTTTTGTTTGTGACGTGTCTTTGAGATATTTGGGGACTGTTTTGCAGAGTGATTTTTGTCTTTTCTGGGTTTTCTTTGTTGTGTTTTTTTTTTAATTATATTTTTGCTGGGCATTTGTATTTTTTGCTGGTCATTTTTTTTTGTTTTTTTTTGTTTCTGTTTGTGAATGATTTTGGAATGTGGGGGTGACATTCCTGCCGGAAAAGGGGTGTCACCCTCATTTGTGGTGGAGAAGTGATCCCCAGGTCCGTGTGAATGGTGTATGAATGTACAGTGACATAATTGGAGCTGTGGCGTTGCTGCTCACAAGTCCTGCATGGTGGGCTTGTGCTAATCCAATTTGATGTGTTGTGTGTGTGTGCTAGGGACCACAGTGGTGTGCATGCATGCATTCTCATTGTGCCATGATTAATGTGTGTGTTTAACGTGCAAACATGCCTAATGTGAGCTGGCTCCTGGCTGCTCTTCCCTCAGAAGACGGGGTAGCCTCGGTTAGGGGGGGGGATTGTCTGGTTCAGGGGTCAGGTCATCACTTATGTCAATCTCCAGGCCCTTTCTCACTGCAAAGTTGTGCAGCATGCAACATGCACCGATGATCTGGCACACAAAGTTTGTGGAAAACAACAGGGTACCATGGGGGGTTCTGGATAGGAGTCATGAGATGGGGTCCCAGTGCATATGCAGAGTCACGTCTGGGCACGAAGGGGGTTTAAGTGCCCAGTAATGAAGTGGTTAAATGATTTTTGCATTTTGGCATCTATGAGGAGGTGTTTGTTTATAGTCTAGAGCCCTTAGTCTAGAGCTCCATGCAAGATTTTGCCTCACGGGGTAAGGATGATCATGAGAAAAGTGAGGGATCAGCCCAGAACTACACAGGAGAAGCTTGTGAACGATTTCAATACAGTTGGTACCACAGTCACCAAACAAACCATTGGTAACACAATACACCGCTATGGACTTAAATCCTGCAGTGCCCACAAGGTCCCCCTCCTCAAGAAGGCACATGTACAGGCCTGTCTGAAGTTTTCCAATGAACATCTAAATGATTCAGAGAAGGATTGGGAGTAAGTGCTTTGGTCAGACTAGAATTGAGCTCTTTGGTATTAACTCGACTTGTCTTGTTTGGAGGAAGAAAAATACTGACTATTGCCTCGTAAACACGATCAGGCTTTTGCCCGACCAAACTCACATTGGAATTCCATCGGAGGAAAAGAGAACATGTTCTCTATGTAAACTCTGATGGAATTCCTCAGATGTTCCGATGGAAAAACTCTGATGGGCATACACACGATAGGAATTTGTCTGATGGACTTTTTCCATCGGAAATTCTGATTGTGTGTACAAGGCATTTTAGAACACCATCTAACACCCCCCTCTCCCCAGACTGCTTCTGTCCAAAGGTGTCTCAGTGCTCCTTCATCCAGAGTGGAGTTGCTCCAATACAGGAAGTGTGTTACTGGCCAGATCACCAGGTGAAAACAGATGGGAAAAGCCTAACAAAAGAAAATGAATACAGCCACCACATATAATGACTGATAAGCTACAATATATTACATTTTACTTTAAGACATTAGAAAGTTTGTGGTAGGTCTTTTTCTTGTGGGCATAGAGGCTGTTTTTTCCTACATTACCATTCACACTTTTTCAGAGAATACAGATTGTGCCATCCTGTGACCTAATACAATGAAGCCAGAAAACACAGCACGTGACATTTCTCCTTCAGTTTCCCAAGAGTTTTTGCTTTTGTGATTTCCACAACCTTGACAGATAAGTCATTTTAAAAACAGCATGCTTGACAGTAGCAAATAACAAGTATTCTTCAAAGGTAACCTAGGGCTACAACATTGTCACAAAATGAGTATTTTACACATATTACTGGGCAAATGACAGTTATATGTTGTACTAAAGCAGAAGAGCCCAGTGCCAAATGCCAGTACAAATATATCTATTAGATAAAATGACAGAACTGATATTAAATGGAGTTTAATAAAAACATAAGGCAACAGTAGCAGTTTCTATAATGCAAACCTCCAATACAAGCCGCTTGTTTTTTTATGTTCAGTGGACAATGTGAGACAAATATATAAATAAACCCTTCTACAAAATGGTGGTGGAAATTACAATTCCTAAGTTTGCCCCAGGGATATTTGATATCAGAGCAGTCCTCTCAACAAAATGGCTACCATGTAACACACCTCCAATTCAGCTCTGTGTACTGTGGGTCGGGCCCATATAAGACTCAATGCTAACATTTATAAGGGTCAGTGAGTCTCATGTATAAAAAAAAATAAAAAGTGTTCTTATAGGTCATAGCAAATCATTAGATTCATATTTAGATTTTAAACCAACTCTAGAAAACCATAGTCGAAAGCTAATTTTTACGATTAGCCAAAAGAACAACTTTTTCAAAATACTATTCATACTTGAGTTCAAGGATGCTGTGTAAACTACAATAGAGGATATCCCTAAGACATCCAAATAAAAAATAAGATGGCTGGTGTAGTTGAAAATTTACCAGTGTTGTATTCTAATACAAAAAAACATTTTGGTTGATTTACTGAAACTGGAGAGTGCAAAATATGGTTCAGCTCTGCATAGAAACTAATCATCTCCCAGACTTTATTGTCAAAGCTTAATTGAACAAGATTTAGGCGGTCCTAAAGCCTCAAGGTTTTTTAACCTAATGTATTCTATGCATTAAGGTAAAAAACCTTCTGGGTGCAGCGACCCCCCCCCCCCTCCATATATTACTCATCGAGCGAATAAGGAGAAAGCAGGGTGAAATGGAGTGTGCATGGACACACAAAGCACAGCTCCGAAACAAGCCTGCCCAGGTGTCCTCATATCAAGAGGCGTTCTATTCGGGGCACTTAGAAAGGGGAATGAGCCAGGACCACGGGTGAGGGACCCAAAAAAGAAGAGGATCTGGGCTGCTCTGTGAAAAACATTGCACAGAACAGGGAATAACATATTTGTTTTTTCTATTTTTTCCTTTAGAAAAGTATTGGCTACCATGCCCAGTTACACCAGATTTTTCACTACAAGTTTTAGCACAAAGCAGATAAGTATAACATGTTTGCTATTTTTATTTTTTTATCTTTCCTTTAGAAGCTGATTGGCTATAATGCACAGCTGTACCAGATTTTGCATTCTCCAGTAAATCTCTGTTTTAGTAAATCAACCCAATTAAATGTTTTATGTGCCAGGCATATAGAAATTCCATACAAATTTTCACACAACATATTGCACTTTTACTGAACTTATGCCTTTCTACAAACACCTATCAGCACATACACTAATGCATAATTACCAATGACAACATTGTCCAAAGGTTTTTAATGTGTGGTCTTCAGTCCTCCTCTCAGTACTGGTGAATACTGTACATGCCATGGTTTCCATACACTCTAATTAATAGCCTGTCTACATCCTGACTGACAGATGAGCTGCCCATTCAAATGAATAGAGGTTGCAATGGGTGCAGTAATACAGCTCTAGTATTATTTAAAAGGAATGTACTCAGTGAATATTGCCTAGGATCTTCAAGTACTGCTGACAATCCATGCTGAGAAACGGGGTCAAGTCTGTCAGAACTCAACTTTGCTTGTCTTTAACAGGCACAGCTTGTGACAACACCCACCTTAGACACCCACCTTAGACATACTGAATTTATTCACTAGTGTGGATGTCTGCAATTACAGAACATGCTCAATAGAACTGACGAAGGTGTCTATCTACCAGACAGTGCATCTGTCTCTATGATAAATGCTTTAATAGACTGGGCCTGAGATAAAAACACAATCACTGTTTTGGCTTTGGATGCACTTGTACAAAAACTGCATTTGGTTTTCCAATGTACGGTCTACTATTATAAAGAAGTGATATAGGATCTTTTTACAATGCTAAAAAGACAAAAACTTATATGGGTTTTGCTGATTTGAGATTTAACATATGGCTGAGTCTTTGTTAGGCAATAATTGTGCTGAAACCCATGTTTTAGAGCTGTGTTTTTTTAAAGATGAATCAGTAAAATTTCAATGAAACTTCAAATCTGCCTAATTAGCTGCTCACTTCTTTTAGGTAAAATCTATAACAATTTAAACATCAGTGAGTAAAATATATCTATCATCAGTTGGATAAAGATAGGTAATCTATCAAAATCTATGACAATTAAAGCAACTCTTATAAAATCAAGATAAAAGATCATTCCAATTTTGTTTTTGAATATAATACATGCTCTGGGAGAGATGTAAAAGTAAATCTCTTTTACACATTTTTTCTGACATCTATAGATGGTTTCTAAACTTTTCCCTATCTTTTCCATGAAAAATTATCTATTATTTAATCGGACAGTTTTAAATACCTTGACTAAGTCCATCAAAGTCCGGATCATTTTAATAAAAAAAAATAATAATTATAACAAGAAGTTTAGGAATACAATATTCTGAATATTGGGCCAGATTCACAGAGCCATTACGCCTGTCTAACTGGTGTTAGACTGGAATAATTTCAAATTACGCGCGTTTTCTAGCTAGTCGGAATAGATGGCTGCGGGCTTCACTTCGACTGGATTACGTGTTCGTACGCCTTCGGATCTACGCTGCAATAAAATTGCGGCCACTGGGGGGACTTCCCGTTGTTTTCCGCGTCGGGGTATGCTAATAAGCTTTTGCCGGCGATCCCCGAAATTACGATCTTCATTCGCAATCTCTTACGGCACCTTTAGTCATCTTTTTTTTGCGTAACACTATACCAGCTTTTTGCTGGTCTAATATTAGACAGCCCATGTTAAGTATGGCCGTCGTTCCCGCGTCGAATTTCTACGTTTTCCGAAGTCTTTTATTATTTTTAACGTAAGTCGTCCGGGAATAGGAATGTTCATAAACGACGCTACTTAAACAACAAATGACGTAACGACGTGATTTCGCGCAATGCACGGCGGGAAATTTCTGAACGGAGCATGCGCAGTTCGATCGCCGCGGGGACGCACTTAATTTAAATGTTTCACGCCCCCCAATCGCGTATTTCGCGGCGAGAAATAGACTACGCCGCCGTAGCGTACGGGCAAAAATCTACCAGGATTCGTGTAGAGCCTGGTGAAATACGGCAGCGTAGAGTATTTCAATTACGCAGCGCAATATTAAGTGTATCTGAATCAGGCTCATTGTTTTTAAAACTGGTCTAAATATACAAAGACTATCAAAGCATATTTTGTTTCATTATGAGGTCATCAGAGATGCAGTTTGATACTGGTAAAATATTGGGCATGCTGACATCACCATATATGTACAGTGGGGCAAAAAAGTATTTATTCAGCCACCAATTGTGCAAGTTCTCCCACTTAAAAAGATGAGAGAGGCCTGTAATTGTCATCATATGTATACCTCAACTATGAGAGACAAAATGTGGAAACAAATCCAGAAAATCACATTGTCTGATTTGGAAAGAATTTATTTGAAAATTATGGTGGAAAATAAGTATTTGGTCACCTACAAACAAGCAATATTTCTGTCTCTCAGACCTGTATCTTCTACTTTAAGAGGCTCCTCTGTCCTCCACTCAATACCTGTATTAATGGCACCTGTTTGAACTTGTTATCAGTATAAAAGATACCTGTCCACAACCTCAAAAAGGTCACACTTCATACTCCACTATAGTGAAGACCAAAGGGCTGTCGAAGGACACCAGAAACAAAATTGTAGACCTGTACCAGGCTGGGAAGACTTAATCTGTTGTGAAGAAATCAACTGTGGTAGCAATAATTAGAAAATGTAAGACATACAAGACCACTGATAATCTCCCTCGATCTGGGCTCCACGCAAGATCTCAGCCCGTGGGGTCAAAATGATCAGAAGAACGGTGAGCAAAAATCCAAGAATCACATAGGAGGGAACTTGTGAATGACCTGCTGAGAGCTGGGACCAACGTAACAAAGGCTACCATCAGTAACACACTACGCCGCCAGGGACTCATATCCTGCAGTGCCAGACGTGTCCCCCTGCTTAAGCCAGTACATGTCCGGGCCCATCTGAGGTTTGCTAGAGAGCATTTGGGTGATCCAGAAGAGGATTGGAAAAATGTCATATGGTCAGTGAAATCAAAGTAGAACTGTTTGGTAGAAACACAACTCATCAGGCAATAACTGTGCCTGCCTTCATTTCAGGCTGCAAAGCAACAAAATGTAATTATAAGAGAGGTGATTCTTTTCTATACACACTGTAGCCAATAAAGGAATTATTTTGAAAGGGCACTCTGAGCTGCCAGCTTTACTTGATAAGGATCTGCTATTGTGGGATTTAAACTCCAGCTCCTGAACTTTGAATATAGCAGTAGAGCTTGGGTAAATCTACTTTGCACTCCAATCTGTCTCTCGATATTGCAAAAAATAACACAACTTCTGACAGATTCATTTATTTGTCAGAAAGTTGCAAATCTGTCCGTGTCCTGAGTTGTATGCCTGTATGTGCACGTGTTTATACACATTCTTGCATGTACACACATATGAGCACAGCCATTGACTCTTGGAGGTGGCTGTACAGAGCACCCGTAGGCTTCCTGGTGGGGAAATATGTCAGGACTTACTCTATATGAACAGATATGGCCATGTTCACTGATCATCTGGGGGCTCCCTGGTAGGGAAATATGCCAGAATATATCCTATATAAACAGAAATTACCATTTTCACTGATCACTGGGTTGGGGTACTGTCATTTTGCCAGGAAAGTAAACAATCAATGATAAAATACTCTTTTACACACAGCTATTAGTAAAGACTTGTACCAGTTTTATCCACAACAGCAAGCTGCTAGCTTACCATCCACCAACCCACCCAGATGCAGTTTATCTTTATTAGGCTTAAGGTCACTCACATTGTGAATGGACAGTGTTTTATACAACACAATGATCTATTATGTTTGCTTTGCAGGCTTTAGAAAACCCCCTTTATTTTTAGGTGGACAGTGGTTCACATGTTTTAAGATGATCAGTTTAATTTGATTATGGTGCTTGAGTCTTGAAGACTAAAGACGACCATACACTGTACAAATTCGGACCAGTGTGTTGTGGATGCAGACTTACTGGGGTGTGGACTCACTGGGAGTGCCATGGCTGCCTGCCATTTATTTTTTTCTGTTGCCCAGCACTTTACCAAGGGGTTAGTGCTGGTAGGAGTCAGTATGTGATGAGAGGGATCTGTGTTAGGGGGCAGTCTGTGGAGATGAGGTCCATCTGTACTGAGGGTTCTGTGCTGGGGGGCGGTCTGTCTATACTGAAGAGGTGTCTGTACTGAGGGGTTTGTGTTGGGTGGTCTGTACTGAGAGAATAGGCTGGAAGGGAGGATTTAGGGAAGATCTGTACTGTGAGGGATATGGGATAGGGGGGGTGATTTGTACTGGGAAGAGGGGGCATATTTGGTTGTACTCTCTAAAGTGGCCTGTGCATTTTACACTCCTGCCCCCTGCACTATAGCATGTAGGGCTCGTTTAGATGGCTGTTGAAACCTGTCCTCCATGCTGAGACACTTTTTGCTGCCTCTGTATCCCCTTCAGAGCTGTGTGCAGGCAACCCATAGAAGTAGATACAGATGCTGCTGATGCACAGACACAGTCACATGTCAAATTTTGTGGGCAGAGAGGGTGCACAGATCTAAATGTCCAGTGTCCGTGTATAGATCCATGCACCCGATAAAAGCTGATTGTTTTGGTACTCGAAGGCTGGCCATAGATGATTTTTTTTTTCCCTTTTGATCAGCCTGATTGTAAAAAATAAATAAAATTAATGGATGGAAGAATCCTTCTCACTCTGCTATTGACAGTGGGGACTCCTTCAATGTCAGAATACACCAGATTGGCTGCAGCTGCTGCATTCCCATTTGACAGAAGTCAATGGTTAGATAGACTTCTGTCTAACAGGAATACCTATAGATGGATTGAGAATTCAAAAAGAGAAAAAGTACACCAGGGGTGTCAAACCCAATTTCATCGTGGGCCACGGTGAGCAAAAACCCAAGAACCACATAGGAGGGAACTTGTGAATGACCTGCTGAGAGCTGGGACCAACGTAACAAAGGCTACCATCAGTAACACACTACGATGTCCAGCGCATCCCCTTTACATTAGATTTCAAGAACCACCCCACAATCAGAAGTTGAGTCCCCCACTCTCCCTTACATCACAGTGCAGCCCCCTTTCTTTATGCTGCTGTTGGGAAGAAGCTGGATGCATTGCTTGAAAGCAGGAAGTAGGGGTCTGGAGTGGGATCAGAGGAGGGATGGAGCTCTCCTGCAGTTGCAGGAGAGGTGCGATGGCCACATGAAATACAGTACACCATACACAGGATGGAACTGTGGGTGTCTTATAGTAGTGCAGTGCCACGCCCAACATATGTTGAAAAATTGGTTTGTTGGAGAGGAACAAGAATGGACTTTATAGGCACAAATAGTGACATTAAAATACGTTTATTGATGCAATGTCATTGGACCAACATTACAAAAAATGCATATTTAAACAAAATATTAAAAACAAGGAAAAATTAACACAGAAAACTGTATTAAACAGAGGATGAAATTAAACCAATAATGATCCAGGAAAGACATCAAAGAATATTGATGACTAGCATATGTAATGGTAGGTCGCAATCAAGCTCGACATGTTTTGCGGGTAACCGCTTCTTCGGGAGCTAATAGATTTTCTAAAGAGAGAACAGATTATATATTTGATATTTGTGCATATAAAGTCCATTCTTGTTCCTCTCCAACAAACCAATTTTTCTATAGATGGATTGAAAAACAGCTGGTCCCTAATGAACCGGACACATTTTAATTCATCCATGGCCAGCTTTAATTTACTACATTCTTTGTTAAAGGCCATGTTCAACCTTTGGAGTGTGTTACACCCCCAATCCCACCTACCCCACATGGGAGAAGATGGTGCTTTTTCTTCCCTGCATACACATCCATGATGATCATTCACAGGAATCTGGGAATTAAGAAACTACAAGTCCCGTCTGCCACCATGGAAGACAGCTTGTAATTCTCAATTAACTACAAAGGCATGGATTAGCAGCACCCTTGTAGCCTGACTCTTCCTCCAGCTATTACCTGTCAGCCCATACAGAGGTACAGGCAAGAAAGCTGGAGGCAATGTCTGCAGGAGCCTGACACTGCATCTGTGATCTACTGATCATGGATGCAATGCTCTACAACCTCTATGAAAAAAAAATGCAAAAAAAAAATGCAGGTGAACCTGTTTGAAAAGCATATGTAATGGGACAGTTTTGAGGTTTTTAAGTCTCTGCTACATGCTTGCGAGAGGGACATAAGTCTCTTAATGGCCCTCCCACTGTTGACACAATTTAACCACACCCACAATTTGGTGCAGTGTGTTTTGTGTGGTATTATATCATTTCAGACCAATTTTCTTGGGGAAGAGGGTCCATAAAAAATGACCAGCCCCAGGTGTCAGATGGTGCAAGGTACACCAGTGGTACGTGGCCCTGTTCCACCTCCCATTGGAATAAAAAGTCAAAGAAGCGGAACATAACATTTTTGGCCACCCAACAAGTTGCAGCTTCTGTTCAGATATTTTAACAGCCTGTGGGAGACTCATCCATCTGCGCTAAATGGAGTGTATAGAGAAATCTGTTCGATTTTTTTTGTTCAGTACAGAGCCTGAACAAAAAAAAATCTATATGTGCATGGTCTGCTTTAGATTGGTGATTAAACAATGTTCATGGTTATGGCTTAGGCTGCATTCACACCTGACCGTTTCAAAGTTGCACGTTTTACCATGCTTTTTTTACTGCGATTTTGCCGCGATGTAAAAAGCAAAAAAAAAAACGGAAACACCCCAAAGAAGCTCATGTTCTTTTTTGAGCTTCACCCTGGGTTCATATATGTGCAATGCGGGAACCAGGGCGATTCCAGCACCGGTTCCCGCAACGCTCCTCTCCCGCAGGCATACTGCCTTCTGTGAACCGCTGCGGGAGTCAATAACAAAGTTAATGACACCCCCAGTTTAGTAAACAGATCGCAGTGGCAACTGTTAACTTGCACAGGAATCGGATCACATAAGTCAGAACACACATGCGATCCGATTCTAGTGCAGGCAAAAACAAGTCCCTGCACTATTTTCTGTGCGAATTTCCAATGCAAGTTTAGCCAAACAACTGTATGGCTGAACTCGCATTGCTCAGAGATCGCATGTGATCGGCACCTGCAGTGCGGGTGCGAATCACATGCAATCTTTGAGATCGTGCTAGTGTGAACCCAGGCGTTTTTCAGGTGTTTTGCTCCAAGTGACAAAACGCTTAGATGTGAACAGGTGCCATTGAAATGAATGGGATTTTGCTTTTACAAACGTTTATGAGATGAAAACGCTCAGGTGTGAATGCAGCCTTATGAGTGGATCATTACTGTATAAGTATGTATGTGCCGTACCAGTGGGATTCCCCTGGGAGCTGGAAATCACTTTGGTAGACACCAATGATCCAGAGATCTTCACTAACTTCTGGGCCCCATACCATGCGTCTGCCCTGCTACATTGTGAACGCAGGAGGTCACTCATTCACAAAGAGCACCATTCAGGGAATACTTAGCATTTTCTCAATGAATACCGAGCTGGGGAGGCAGAGCAGTAGCACTGCAAACTTTACCTCATGCTATCAGAGAACACTTTGCATTCAATAAAAAAAAAATTAAAAAATGTAAAATGTTCTCTGAATGGCGCCTGTGCCTCATAATCTTCTGGGAAAACAGCAGGGCAGTCGCGCTGTGCGGGTGCTTGCATGCAGCAATCATTATAGTAGTGCCTAGTACCTAACAGTAATCCCACAGGTATGGCTCATATATACTCACATTCCAAGCGGAACTAATGTAACTGTGTACAAATTTCCATTTGTACACAGCTTTAAACTTCAATAAAGGGCCCAAATAACCCCCATAAAAAAAAAAAAAAACTGACTTTTTTTTCCACAATTATACGCCGGTTTTTTGTTTGTTTTTTGTTTTTATTTGGGCAATAGTTTAGGTGTACAATCTATCAGCTTTGGGGGGAAAAAAACTGGTAACTAGTTTCTCTAGCACACTAAAAATGCCTCTGAATTATGCACTCTAGAACAGAAACATAGCTATCGCCATTAGCAACTACAATTTTTTCCCCCAAGGCGTGAAAGATAAAGTCTAAACAGCTACAGGCAACAGCTCCTCATTTCTCTCTGTTGTCTTTGCCTAATTTTAGTAAACCAGCCCCAAAGATAAGTCGCCAAAGACTACAGGAACATATATTTAATGCAGGAACTAAAACCTCACATCCTTTAGTGGCAACGTGCCATCTTAGCCTCTGTTTGATCTACGGTTACCATGGTGGTGCACATGTGATCAGTTATGATACTAGCCATTTAAAGGCTTGACAGTTCAACTGAGAGCACAAGCAACTATCAATTATCCTTCACGACAAACCTTGAATGTTAGACTTCCTGCACTTTGGATATTTTTGCTCTCTCCTAGACACCTCCTTCCTAGTAGTGGTGTTTTGCCAGAAAAAATGCTTCATGCTTATAAATATGTGAAACACATTTAGGAGGGTTTAGGAGCCTCAAGCACTTGGATATTTCTTAATTTCATTAGCCAGAATAATAATTTATTCTGGCCATTGAAAAGAATTAACACTCAAGCACTAAACGTGACTAGTGCTTAAAGCGGAGTTTCACCCTAAATATAAGATCTCCCATGCGCTTCAGCATACTGGCGTCAGCGCCAGTATGCTGGTTTTTTTTTTTTTTTATAGCACACTTACTGTTTTATCGTAGAAATCCTTTTCTGTCCCCCGCGGTGGACGGCGCCAGTACAGCGCGTCACATCTTCCTAAGATACCCGATATGGACTCGGGTATTTCCGGCGCTATGCGGCGCCTGCGCACAGACCTAGGAGCTGACTGCGCAGGCGCCGTATTTCTCCGAGTCCTACGGCTATGGCGCGTCACGCCCTCCGAAATAGGACTCGGAGAAATACGGCGCCTGCGCAGTCAGCTCCTAGGTCTGTGCGCAGGCGCCGCATAGCGCCGGAAATACCCGAGTCCATATCGGGTATCTTAGGAAGATGTGACGCGCTGTACTGGCGCCGTCCACCGCGGGGGACAGAAAAGGATTTCTACGATAAAACAGTAAGTGTGCTATAAAAAAAAAAAAAAAACAGCATACTGGCGCTGACGCCAGTATGCTGAAGCGCATGGGAGATCTTATATTTAGGGTGAAACTCCGCTTTAAGTGAGTTTAGAAGCATTTAGATGTTTTTTCTGCCAAAACTATGATAATCCTGGATGCACTGACAGTGCTTTTTTTTCTGCCTCTAAACTCCTTGGGCCAGATTCAGATACACTTAATATTGCGCTGCGTAATCGAAATACTCTACGCTGCCGTATTTTACCAGGCTCTACACCGAATTCTGGTAGATTTTTGCCCGTACGCTACGGTGGCGTAGTCTATTTCTCGCCGCGTAATCGAAATACGCGATTAGGGGGCATGAAGCATTTAAATTAAGCGCGTCCCCGCGGCGATCGAACTGCGCATGCTCCGTTCAGAAATTTCCCGCCGTGCATTGCGCGAAATCACGTCGTTACGTCATTCGTTGTTTGAGTAGCGTCGTTTACGAACATTCCTGTTCCCGGACGACTTACGTAAAAAATAATAAAAGACGTCGGAAAGCGTAGAAATTCGACGCGGGAACGACGGCCATACTTAACATGGGCTGTCTAATATTAGAGCAGCAAAAAGCTGGTATAGTGTTACGCAAAAAAAGATTACTAAAGGTGCCGTAAGAGATTGCGAATGAAGATCGTAATTTCTGGGATCGCCGGCAAAAGCTCATTTGCATACCCCGACGCGGAAAACGACAGGAAGTCCACCCAGTGGCCGCAATTTTATTGCAGCGTAGATCCAAAGGCGTACGAACACGTAATCCAGTCGAATTGAAGCCCGCAGCTGTCTATTCATGGTTTGAGGTTTTCGACTAGCTAAAAAACGCGCGTAATTTGAAATTACTCCAGTCTAACACCAGTTAGACAGGAGTAAGGGCTCTGTGAATCTGGCCCCTTGAGTTTGTTTTTTTACTTACCTCCTCTGTGCAGTTGGTTTTGCACAGAGTGGCCCCGATATCCTCCTCTTATGGGGTCCCTCAGTGGCTCTCCTGGCTCCTCTTCTTCTCGGGTGCCCTATTGGAGAGCCGTTCTCACTCGGGACACGTATGCGGGCACTCTCCAGTCTACTGCTGCTGCGTCTATTGACACAGACAGCAGGACTCGGCTTGGATTTGATTGATAGCAGCAGGAGCCAATGGCTGCGCTTCTATCAATCTATCCAATCAGGACCCGATACACCGGCTGGAGCTGGTGTGCTCACCCCCGTCACTGGAAAGTTTGTGTTCAGGTAAGGAAAAGGGGGATTCTGGATGGCTGCTGCATCCCAGGAGGTTTTTCATCTTAAATCGGTGTTCCATCCCCAATTTTTTGTTAAAGTCAGCAGCTACAAACACTGTAGCTGCTGAATTTTAAAAAGGACACTTACCTGTCTGATCTGTCCATCAGATCGAGTGCAGGCGCTGCCATTCCAACTAAGGGAAACCGGCAGTGGAGCCTTTTGTGGCTTCACTGACGGTTTCTGACTGCGCATTCGTGAGTTCCGCGGCGCATTGTGAATCGTAAGTACACTTGTACTTCAAAAATAAGGTATTACTGGGAGAGAAAATAAAAATGTCAATATTCAAAAATGAGGGGTGGAGAGGTGGTCTTTCGTATAAGACCACCTCTCAAAAGTGGGTGGAACTCCGCTTTAATGTATAGAATGCATTAAGGTGAAAAACCGTGTGTACATGGACAATTAGGCTAATATGCAAGGGTGTTTAAAGGCACAAAAAAAAAAACACCAGACACCACTAAGAGCCACGTCAAAAACATCCAGTTTGCATGAGGCCTTAGGCCCCTTACACATGGGGCAGGCTCCGTTGGAGACTGACTGCTCGGCGGTGTATCCGTCTGCTGATACCCGCTGATCAGACAGATGATTGGTCTGTGTTATCTCCATAGGCATGCGCACAGGGTGTGCCAGGTGTGCCCAGGCATACCCTAATCACTCTGTGCAGCACAGATTCCCCCTACTGCCCTGGCTCCCATCTTTCCCCCCGCTGCGCTGCCAGCTTCCCTCCTCTTCTATCAGCTGTTGTTGCTGGGTGGAAGTTTAGGAGTGAGGAAGGCGCCAGTAAATATGTACAGTAATTTACCAGCCCCTTCCTTTTCTGAATGAACATCGTGAGTGATCGGTAGTGTGTGTTCGGGCTTTGGGGTGCACACCCTAATGCAATGGGCTGCGCACACATATGGTTATCTCCACTTATGCAGAGAAGACACTGACACAGCCCAACCTCCTTTATGGGTGGTCAGATGTAAACGTACCGCTGGTTCGTTTATACCCAACCACCATCAGATAGGGAATGAATCACCATCCCTGTTTCTTAGCAGATAGGATGTTGGCATTCACATCCCCGCTCCATAGACGAGGCTGGAGGGTCCGATTCGGTCCCGGAACTAGGAAACAGTTTAAATAATTAGTTTAACTTTAAGTGTTGTTTATTTAACCAATCAGATTTTAGGTCTCCTTTCCCAGTGCAATTTGGAAAATGTTTCAGGCATTATCAATATTTTTTCTATATTCCAGTTTATAATAATTGTTCAGTTCACTGCCACACATGTAGGACAGATTGTAAATAATACAAAGCTTCTGTTACATGTAATTCTTGTTGGATAATAAACCTTCCACTTGAACCTCATCTGTGTACCAGAAATTCCATGCAATCTGTAAACAATCTTCCCACAAACTCAGAGCTACATGACCACCACAGGATGTCAGTGTTGTAGAAATCACTGAATCTTCATTGCAATAATGGAGGAAGAGCAGAGTGCTAAGAACAAGCTAAATCAAAATCACATTCAGTCTCAGCATTCAGCAAAAGGAAAGACAAAATCATGATCTGCAAGATTAATGGAATACAATGTAATCAATGTCATCCATGCAACATAAACATCCAAAAAATTGTGTTGATAAAAATATAAAAACACAACAGATCTTGTTGTTTTGATGGATTGAATGACCCAGGCAACACCAGGCAGTGCTTATAAATAAACAGGACGCCCAGTGGATCAAAAAGACAACAAAAATTATATATATATATATATTTTTTAATACATCAAAACAGACATTTAATTGTATTTTTGCAGCATAGTGTATGTGAGCGCGTTGAGTAATTCAAATCCCCCCCACTGGAATGTTTTATATTAAAATGCATTAATCACTTGCTGCTTGCTGATTATGTTTGGCAAATAGAAAAATGATGATAATCATAACTGTGACATCACCAGAAAAATAAATAAAGCTATAATATAAATAGATGAACCCTGCATTGGTACCTGCTGGAAGCAGGTTACTATTAGAATTATTCCCTTTAACTTCAAGCACAAAGACCCAGAAAAAAAACAAGTCAGCAAAAAAAAAAAAAAAAAAAAAACAGGATTCATTTAGCGTAAGTAGGTCAGGTCTAATGAGAGAGAGCAACAACATAGATGAAAGATGTAGCAAATAAAGAACGACTGACCAGTTTGCATAATGCCCCAACACGCTACATCAGCCAGGAAAATCAAATGACTTCAATTGAAAATCTTAATTATTATTCAGTATTGTCATTTCTGCAAAATGCATTTATCTAATATCATAAGATTTGTATTAGTGCATCACCTATACTGCTGCAAATAAACACATATACTGTACAACAATGAAAATAGCAAGCTATGGCAGATAAAGCGTTGAGCATCTACATCTTATTATTCCCTATGAGCAATCATATGTAAACAGAAATGGCTATCAGAGCACAGCCTTGCTACAATACTACTAGGGGGGGTAAATAATGTTCACCCTTATGTAAATCTTCGTCCTAATTCTTGTGCTCCATTGACTCAAAGAATAAATGGCTACAGTACATTGAGTGCTTTGTGAGATCAGCCACCTCTACATATTGTGGGTGCCTCTGAACCAGTTCACACTCATTTTTCCCAGCTAGGCAAGCGTGAAAAGCTAAAACAAATGAAGATTAGGAAGAGATGGGAAGATGGAAAAAGGTCCCCAGTCTATGGCACAGCACCCATGGCATATATAGCTGGTCTTCAGTCTATGGCACAGCGACCCATGGCATGCTATATAGCTGCTCTTCAGTCTATGGCACAGCACCCATGGCATGCTAAATAGTTGATCTTCAGTCTATGGCACAACACTAGTGGCATGCTATATAGCTGGTCTTCAGTCTATGGCACAGCACCCATGGCATGCTATATAGCTGCTCTTCAGTCTAATGTATGGCACAACACCCATGGCATGCTATATAGCTGGTCCTCAGTTTATGGCACAACACCCATGGCATGCTATATAGCTGGTCTTAAGTCTAGGGCACAGCACCCATGGCATGCAATATAGTTGGTTTTCAGTCTATGGCACAACACCCATGGCATGTTATCTAGTAGGTCTTCAGTCTATGGCACAACACCCATGGCATGCTTTATAACTGGTCTTAAGTATATGGCACAGCACCAATGGCATGCAATATAGCTGGTCTTCAGTCACTGGCACATCACCCATGGCATGCTATATACTGTAGCTGGTCTTTAGTTTATGGCACAGCACACATGGCATGCAATATAGCTGGTTTTCAGTCTAAGGCACAGCACCCATGGCATGCTTTAAAGCTGGTCTTCAGTCTATGGCACAGCACCCATGGCATGCTATATAGCTGATCTTCAGTCTATGGCACAGCACCCATTGCACTTGTATTGCAGGATCCTTTTCTACAGCAAAGCACCCATTACATGTTGATTTTCTGGTGTTCAGTCTACAGCACAGTATCCATGGAATATCATATTGCTTGCATTCAGTCTATGGCACAACACCCATTGCATATTATATAGCTTGTCTTCAGTCTATGGTACACCATCATTGTACTTACAGTACATTGCAAGTTCCAAATTATTGTCACAGAACCCATATCGTATTATTATATAGTAGATCCCCAGTCTATAGCACAACCCGTATTACATTATGGATTGCAGGTCCCCAGTCTATGGCACAGCACCCAGTGGTATAGCTGATCTCCAAACAATATACAATGGGTTATGTGCCTTATACTATAAATTCTCCAATCTATGGCACAGCACCCATTTCATATTGTAAGGCTGATCCTCAGTCTATGGCACAGCACCCATTCTATTTATATTACAGCTCACAGTCTATGGCACAGCACTCATTGCATACTGTATAGATGATCCCCAGTCTATGGAACATTACCCATAGTACTGAATTTGCAGGTTCCTAGTCTATAGTACAGCACCCATTACATATTGTATGGCTGATCCCCATTCTGTAGCACAGCACCCATTACATATTGTATATATATTGCACAGCACCCATGGCATATTGTATTCTGTCAGTGCTATATAAATCCTGTATAATAATAATAAATAATTTATTGCACAGCACCCATGACATATAGTATACTGTCTGCACTATATAAATCCTGTATAATAATAATAATAATAATAATAATAAAAAGGATTTATTGCACAGCACCCATGACATATAGTATACTGTCTGCACTATATAAATCCTGTAAAATAATAATAAATAATTGATGGCACATATTGCATGTGTGATCTCTCTGTTGCAGTAGAATGATGTCCTTTGTCGGAGGAGGGTAAGTATTAGTATGAAGACTTACCTTTCTGTGTCTGTCCTTCTTCCATGTTTTCCTCCATGTCCTCCTATGTAGATGTAGCCAGCTATGTGATGTGTGCAGTGATGTGGATCGGAGGTGTGATGAGTACAGGCTGAGCTGTGTGTAGATCGCACTCCTCTCTGCTCACAGACAGCCTGTCAGCTAGAATCTCATTCAAATGATCAGCAGTTCCTCTCCTCCGAGCTTCCCATTGTACACCAGCAGGAGCAGGTAAGGGGTGTCAGGGGATGGGGGGATCAGGGTGACAGTTCCCTGTACCAAGAGTCAGGACTAAAGGACAGCCAGGGATGGGGGAGAAAGGTGGGACTGACGTGTGAGCCTGAAATTAGGAACAGGCTGCAGTGAGAACAGATGAAGGGGCGGATCTCTCCAGGAAAAACACCAACACTACATCCCCCTGATTGCTGGGACTGAGGACAATGTCTGCTGCAGGAGCAGCCCCCCCACTACACCCAGTCCATGGGGGGCTCAGATCATCTCTATTCATTGCCACACTATTTATAACCAAGGTGTTCAAATGGATTGATGTAGCTGCAGCCTGTCTGTGATGTCACCAGGAGAGGTGATTATATATATATATATATATATATATATATATATATATATATATATATATATATATATATATATAATATATAATCACCTTCCATGGTGACATCAGATTCACCTCTTATGGTGACATTACATCACAGTCACTGTATACATGTGTTGTAATATATATATATATATATATATATATATATATATATATATATATATATATATATATATATATATATATGCATATATACATAAAATGTATATATGATCACCTCTCCTGGTGACATCACATATGCTGTGTACTGTACATGCGATTCAATGTGCATGTGTGTGTATGTGTATATATATATATATACACACACATGCACATTGGATCACTTGTACACAACATCTGTGATGTCACCAGGAGAGGTGATCATATATACAGGTATATATACATTATATATATGTAGCGCTACCCCCGAAAGGGCCGCTGGTTTAATGATGGGATCGGCAGATTAAAGGGTCACTAAAGGAAAAATTTGCGGAAATGACTGTTTACAGGGTATAGAGTCATAAAAGTTGACTGATTCCTTTTCAAAATGATTAAAAATAGATAAAAAATCAATCATATAATGTGCCTGCAGGTTAGTTTCACTTTTGAACTGGCTTCATGTTTCTGTGAGATAGAAATAGACACACAGAACAAAAACAAACAAATCCAGGGCAGTGTTTTGTTTTTAAAATGAATCTGATTGGTTCTGGGAAGTTTTAGAAACACAGTAATGACAGCTCAGACTACCGTGAGAAAGCTCCCAGCACTGTGGTTATAAGGAAACAGACAAGCAGGAAGTGTGGAGAACAGAGCAGGATTACAGCAACATAAAAGCAAAAACGAACAATAAGGACATGAAACCAGTACTGCAGTACTGCCTCAGACCATCAGCAATCAAAAATGGCCATCTTGGATAGGGGGAAGTGCTGTTTTGATTGCTGATGGTCTGAGGCACCAATAACAAAATCGAGCCTATCAATGGTGATTTCAATATAAGCACAGTTTCCAGTTTTGTCCATTTTACTGCAAGACATCTTGATTGATTGGGCGCATGATTCCTGCCGAGGATCCTTCATGACATCCATCATTCAAAGCCTTGTTTGACCTCTTGTGGCATATGTCATCATTGGTCAATGCGTTCTGGTAAGCCTACAATCCTTTAGGTGGTGGGATTGCCACGTTGAAGAAGTCACATATTTCACGTTCAGTCACATAGTCACTTGATTAAATCTCCAGATGAACTTTTTCACTTTCTAATTTTTGGACTACCAGTTTATTCTTTTCATTCACCGGTGCAACAGTTCACTTGCACTATGTGTTGGATAGGCACATCATTTGTTCCTTTCATTAGACGGACTTTCACGCAGATTAATATATCACTGTTTATATGATGCAATTTTTATTATATGGTAATTGATTATTTACTTAGTCATTTAGCGCTACACTCATGTATTCCTATATATATATATATATATATATATATATATATATATATATATTGTACAGGACGCCGGGGTTGGGTCCTGGACGGGTGCTATACGGCACCACTATTTGGACTGTGGTCCATTTAAATAGAGGGAGAAGGTTCAGGGGGTCACCCAAAATTGGGTGAAAGGTTCCAGGCAGGCGCTAATTCAGAGAGGACTGGCTTGCAGTCTTCTCTATCTTTAATAAAGTAGTTTGGGGCCTGGAATTTTGGAGGCTCCAAAGTGTTATTTGGGTGGGACGGAGCCTCCACTCCTAAAAACCTTGGGAGCCAGCACACATGGTGTTAACTCTCCCAGAGATCCACCTGTTAAAGCAGGAAGTGGTGCTGGAGATGGTGAGTGAGTTGGGAGAGTGCACCTGTGAGGAAGATGGAAGTCTGCTAAACTGCGCACAGTGAGGACTTTTGAAGTGCAGGGGGTAAAGATTGACCTTGCAACAAACCGTATGTCATTTTGCTTTCACTGTTTTGTGCTGGATATAAGCAGACTTTGTGTTGACGCTGGAGCCAAGCGGACTTTTATGTTACAGTTTTTGGCATGCTGAGAAAGCCTTATTTTGCTTTTCTATGAATAAAAGCCTTTTCCTTTAAAACAACGGTTTAAGCACTGAATCCCTGTTGAGCTATGGCCCCCAAACGTTACAATTGGTGTTGAGTGCGGGCACAGTGCATTTGCAGGCGCAAAACCGTTTAAACCTAAAAACTGACATTTAAAGGGACAGTGTGCTTATGGCATGTCTTGGGTGAAGTCAGCCCAATCATTGCAAGCACCAAGCAAAAGCATGGAGGAGGTCATCAAGGCTCTGGCACAAGCCACTGTGACCCAGCAGCAAGCCACTGTGACCCAGCAGCAAGCGTTGGCAGAGGCAAACCGTCGCCATGAGGAAGCGATGGCTCAGCAGCAAGAAAACACACGACTGTTAGTTGCCCAGTTTACAGCTCAGCAGGAGTCCTCTCAAGCACAGATGGCTGCCTTGCAGGAAGCAGTACAGCGGCTAGCGCAGGGACGAGAGCAAGCGGTCGTTGCCGCTGGGTAACCAAGTGTCCGTGAGAGCCAGCCATTTTTTACAAAAGTTGACACCCAGCGATGATGTAGAGGCCTTTCTTACTACCTTTGAAAGGGTCGCAGAGAGAGAGGGGTGGCCCCGTGACCAATGGGCTGGCATTATCTCCCCTTTCCTCACCGGTGACCCACAAAAGGCCTATTTTGATCTCCCATCTGAGCACATCAGTAACTATGAGCGACTGAAAGCTGAGATCCTGGCCCGCCTGGGAGTGACCACAGCTGTCCGGGCTCAGAGGGTGCATCGCTGGCGGTACAAATCGGACCAACCACCCAGGTCCCAGATGCATGAACTAATCCAGTTAGTTAAAAAATGGCTGCAGCCGGAAAAATTGTCAGGTCCACAAATGGTGGAACGAGTGGTGATGGACTGGTAAACCTACGGTCCCTGCCAGATGACCTACAGCGCTGGGTAAGCCATGGAAATCCTACCAACGCTGACCAGCTGGTCGAGCTGGTTGAACGGTACACCGTGGTGGAGGACCTGCTTGGGCCTGCCAAGCGTCGAGAACCCACGCCAAGGACACCCAGACCAGCCACCACCCTGAGGAGAGAAGTCTTGCCAGATGTTGGCATCCGCAGGTCTACACCGTCTGCCATAGAACCACGGAGGTCGCTTCCTGTACCAAAGATGGGAGACATACAATGTTGGCGATGTCGGTCCTGGGGGCATACCCGGGCACAATGCCCACTGCAGGAGGAGCCTATGGAGTGTGGAACTGGTCGGAGAAGCTCCTTCTATGTGCAAAGTGTGTGTACACACTCATCTTGATCTGGCTGAAGGACGGTTTGAGTGTGAAGTGTGGGTGAACCACCTTCCTGCCAGGGCCCTACTGGACTCCGGTAGCATGGTAACATTAGTACATGCCAGGGTACTTGGGAGGCTTGGACCAGTGACTAAAACTCTTCGGGTAGTGTGTATCCATGGGGACACCAAGGAGTACCCCTTGGTCCCGGTGACTGTCTCTTATGGCCATGCCTCCGTTACACAGGAGGTCGGGGTGGTAAACAGTTTAATTCATGACATCATAGTGGGGCGGGACTGTCCCATATTTCTAGAACTATGGAATGAGGTACAGATGGGGCTACCAGGGGAACTGGGGACACTGGGCCTGGAAGGGACAGGGTCTGAAGGGTCTGGACCTGAAATACACCCCTCTGATATGGAAATACCTGTCATTGATAATGAAGTTGCAGGGAATGCTAATGTGGAGGATTATGCCCCTGACCCAGGTCTTAAACCCGAGTTGATCTCTGAGGGAGGGAAAGTCTTCCCCTTACAAGTTATGCTGGGGAGGATGATGAGGAGCTCTCCCCGGTTGAGGAGGATGAAGGGGAAACATCCTCAAGGCCAGTACATCCCGATCTAGATGTGTCCAGGGGTGCATTTGGTACCGCCCAATTACAGGACCCTACCTTGGTCAATGCTCGAGAGCAGGTTTCTGTTGTTGATGGGGTCCCACAAATGCCAGATGCAGATCAGAGGTTCCCTCACTTTGCGTTGAAGGGGGATTTACTGTATCGAGTGGCTGAGAGCCGAGGGGAAACTATAGAGCAGTTGCTGGTTCCCCAACCATATAGGCGGATGCTCCTCGACCTAGCCCACAACGATGCACTGGGAGGGCACCTGGGGCGGAGAAAACAGAGGCCAGGATAACCGACCGGTTTTACTGGCCGGGGTTGAAGGCCGAGGTTAAAAGGTACTGTGCGTCTTGTCCCATTTGCCAGTTAACTGCCCCAGTGCCACACTATAGAAACCCTCTGGTCCCTTTGCCAATTATCGAAGTCCCATTTGAGCGGATCGCTATGGATCTGGTGGGACCCCTGGTAAAGTCGGCACGGGGGCACCAATACATATTGGTCATCCTAGATTACGCAACTAGGTATCCAGAAGCCGTCCCTTTGAGGAAGACCTCCTCTAAGGCCATTGCCAGGGAATTGTTTCAAATGTTCTCGCGAACTGGGTTCCCCAAAGAGATCCTGACAGACCAGGGTACCCCTTTTATGTCAAAGGTGATGGCGGACTTGTGCAGACTGTTTCAAATTAAGCAGTTGCGGACGTCCGTCTACCACCCGCAGACCGATGGCCTAGTCGAAAGATTTAATAAAACCCTAAAGTCCATGTTGAAAAGAGTGGTCCAGAAAGATGGGAAGGATTGGGATATGCTACTCCCTGCCCTGTTGTTTGCTATCCGGGAGGTCCCACAAGCATCCACAGGTTTCTCGCCATTTGAGTTAGTGTATGGACGAAGGCCCCGGGGGTTACTCGACCTGGTAAAAGAAACGTGGGAAAGTGAGTCCTCACCACACAAAACGGTGGTAGAGCATATATCTCTCAAATGCGAGAGAGGGTGGCTAAGGTGATGCCGCTGGTGAGGGAGCACATGCAGAAGGCCCAGGATGCCCAAAGGAGAGTGTATAACAGGTCGGCTAAAATTAGACAGTTCCAAGTAGGAGACCGGGTGGCTGTTCTAATACCCACGGTGGAGAGTAAATTCTTGGCCAAATGGCAGGGCCCATTTGAGGTAGTAGAGAAAGTCGGTGAGGTGGACTACAAGGTACACCAGCCGGGGAAAAGAAAACCATACCAGATCTATCACATTAATTTGTTGAAACCCTGGAGAGACAGAGAACAAGTGTCTGCGGTAGTAGTAGGGTACAGTCAGGGGACCATGCAGGGATCGACTTGTTGCAGGTTGCTGCTACCCTGACTAGGCCCCAAACCCAGCAAACAAAAGAGTTTCTACAAAGAAATAGAGACATGTTTTCAGAGTTGCCTGGTCGCACCAACGTCATCGAGCATGACATTGTGACCGAGCCCAATGTAAAAGTCAGGTTAAAGCCTTACCGTATCCCAGAAGCGCATAGGGTGTCAGTGTCGGAAGAGGTTAAAAGAATGTTCGAGCTTGGAGTCATTGAAGAGTCGCAGAGCGAATGGTCAAGCCCAATTGTGTTGGTACCCAAGCCCAACGGCACCCTCCGCTTCTGCAACGACTTCAGAAAGCTTAATGAAGTCTCAAAGTTTGACGCATATCCAATGCCACGAGTAGATGAGCTAATTGAGAGGTTGGGTCCTGCCAGGTATATTACCACGCTAGACCTCACAAAAGGGTACTGGCAGATTCCCCTGACTAAGGAAGCCAGGGAGAAGACAGCCTTCTCTACTCCGGAAGGCCACTTCCAATATAAGAGGATGCCATTTGGTCTACACTCAGCCCCTGCCACGTTCCAAAGGGCCATGGACAAAACTCTGCGTCCACACCAACGGTACGCTTCTGTCTACCTAGATGACATAGTCATCTTCAGCACTGATTGGGAGTCCCACCTTCCCCGGGTTCAGGCAGTCGTAGACTCCCTTAGAATAGCAGGGTTCACCATCAACCCCGAGAAGTGTGCCATTGGGATGGAGGAAGCAAAATACCTAGGGTATATTGTGGGTAGAGGACTGGTGAAGCCCCAAATGAGTAAGGTGGAAGCCATACAGGACTGGCCCCGTCCCCTAACCAAGAAGCAGGTCAGGGCATTTTTGGGCATAGTTGGCTATTATAGGAGGTTTGTCCCCAACTTTGCCACTATTGCTGCACCGCTGACCGACCTGACCAAAGGCAGAAAGTCAGTGATGATAAAGTGGAACGCCGAGGCCGAGACAGCTTTTCAAAAGCTTAAGACAGCGTTATGTCAAGATCCGGTGCTTGTAGCTCCAGATTTTACAAAAGATTTTGTAGTGCAGACAGATGCTTCAAGTGAAGGGTTGGGAGCGGTCCTGTCTCAGGAAATCAATGGAGAAGAGCACCCTGTGGTTTTTCTTAGTAGAAAGCTGACGGCAGCTGAGAGAAACTACGCGGTGGTGGAGCGGGAGTGTCTGGCCATCAAGTGGGCTTTGGACTCCCTACGATATTTCCTCCTGGGCAGGAAGTTTCGCTTGGTGTCAGACCACGCTCCTCTTACCTGGATGAGACAAAATAAGCAGACCAATGCCAGGGTAACTAGGTGGTTCCTTTCTCTCCAGGAGTTCAATTTCGTGGTAGAGCACAGACCCGGAGACAGCATCAGAATGCCGATGCCCTCTCCCCCGAGTCCATTGCATGGTGTCTACTGGTGCCTCCAACACCTCCGCGTTGAGGCAGAGGGGGGGGATATGTACAGGACGCCGGGTTGGGTCCTGGACGGGTGCTATACGGCACCACTATTTGGACTGTGGTCCATTTAAATAGAGGGAGAAGGTTCAGGGGGTCACCCAAAATTGGGTGAAAGGTTCCAGGCAGGCGCTAATTCAGAGAGGACTGGCTTGCAGTCTTCTCTATCTTTAATAAAGTAGTTTGGGGCCTGGAATTTTGGAGGCTCCAAAGTGTTATTTGGGTGGGACGGAGCCTCCACTCCTAAACCTTGGGAGCCAGCACACATGGTGTTAACTCTCCCAGAGATCCACCTGTTAAAGCAGGAAGTGGTGCTGGAGATGGTGAGTGAGTTGGGAGAGTGCACCTGTGAGGAAGATGGAAGTCTGCTAAACTGCACAGTGAGGACTTTTGAAGTGCAGGGGGTAAAGATTGACCTTGCAACAAACCGTATGTCATTTTGCTTTCACTGTTTTGTGCTGGATATAAGCAGACTTTGTGTTGACGCTGGAGCCAAGCGGACTTTTATGTTACAGTTTTTGGCATGCTGAGAAAGCCTTATTTTGCTTTTCTATGAATAAAAGCCTTTTCCTTTAAAACAACGGTTTAAGCACTGAATCCCTGTTGAGCTATGGCCCCCAAACGTTACAATATATATATATATATATATATATACTGTATATATATATATATATATATATATATATAAATCACCTTCCATGCTGACATCAGATTCACCTCCTATGTTGACATCACATCACAGGCCAAAGACATGTGTTTTAATGTATATATGATCACCTCTCCTGGTGACATCACATCACAGATGCTGTGTACAAGTAATCCGATGTGCATGACTGGTGTATGCCTAGTGCTTGGGAGAAAACAAAAACCCACCCCTAAAACCTTAAACCCACCCATAGAAATCACGCAACACCTTCTGGATTAAATGGCCACCAAAGGCCCCTTTTATTTAAAATCCAAAAGGTAAAATTAAATAACGTTATAAAAATAACCAACTTTTAAATATAAAACTTCTTTTTAACATTAAATATATATTTTTAACCATTACGCAATAAATTAACCTAACAAAAAACAATTAACCCCAAACAGTTGTAGACACGAGGTTCCTGAGAAAGGGAAAGAAAAAGTGCCCGTACCCCATAGAAAGTCTTCGGACCTCTAGCCGCGCTCCCATCAGCTCACAAGGCCATGACTTCCTCCTTCGTTTGATTCTTCAGCACGATATACCACTATCCACCTAACCAGATAGGGAAGGTGCCCATCCCATGACGGGCCCCAACTCCTACCAACAACTAAGGTACACCCATCTAATATGTATGTACCAAACCCCACCCAATTCTCAGGAACCCTGAACAAACGCCACAGACGCCCACGGTGACACCTCACGCGTGGGCGGCCCGCCACAGCCCTAAGGCCCGTTGTAGACCGTCCTGGAGCCCCAAGACCCACGTGTCTATCCCAACCTGGGAAAGGTGCACCCCATCACCCCTTAAATAAAGGCCGAAGTCACTCTCGAGTTTGCGATGGCGAACCACCAACCCACCGTTCTGAATTACAAATTTGGACACTGCCTTATTGGCCTTAATCCGGGCCCTATTGACCCTGTCCACGGAACGAGCACCCCTCCAAGCTAACCTCCCCACCATTTCAGACCACACCAGGACAGTGTCTGGAAAAGCACTGCGCAGGCGCATGAAATCCCATTTGATGTCGCGAATCAACTCGCGAGCAGCCCTTAAGCAGAGATCGTTGCCCCCAACGTGCAGCAAGAGCACATCCGGGGGCCTGTCCAACCTGGCGTAATGCTGTACCTCCGGCATCACTCTGGCCCAAAGCATGCCGGGGATACCGATCCATCGGACCGTGGCTTCCTCCCTGGCAAAGCCCAACTGTCTGCCCTCTCTCCTGACCAGAGCCCTCTTAGCCCCCCAGTGAACATAAGAGTGGCCCAAAATCCAAATCAAGCCAATGGGGCCTGTAACGAAAAGAGTGGGGACAACAACAAGAAATTACATACAAGAGAAAACCAAACACACAGAACACATCACACATCCAGAGAGAGAGAGAGAGAGTTGACTTCAGACAGAAACACTCCCCTTTTTTCCCAAAAAAACCCAGAAACCCCCACAGAATCGTGCTCAAAACTACGGCCCACTACGACCCCTACAACAACTGTGGCCGAACATATGACCTGAACCGCCGAGACTCCCAGCGACCTATCCGCTGCAGGATATCATCGCTTAAGCCCCAGCGTGAGGCTTCCGTAGCAGCCCCTATCCTAAACGAATGGGAAGAGTAGTCCCTGGCGTTGAATCCGCCCGCCACCAAACACCGCTTAAAAACAGCCGAAAATTGGTACCTCGTCAGTGGAATCCCGTTCTCATGGACCAACAGCGGACCAGCGACAGGAGGCCTGTCGCCAAGCCACACACGTACCCCCTCCACCGGGCAGACCCCAAGATTCGGCACCTTACACAGCACCACCTTAGACCCCCTCCCCGCCTGGTCAGTTTTTGACCTACGGAGCCATATTGAGACCGAATCAGAAAGTACGATCACGTCAGACACCTGCAGCCCCCCAGCCACCGCCTTAGAGGGGCTGACCAGTTCCCCTACGCGAAAGGCCCCACAAAAAGCCAAGATGAACGCTGTTCGAAACAACCCAACCTCAAACGATGATGAGCACACCTGAGGCAACATTCCAACCAAAGATTCCAACATAAGCATAGAAACCGGCCTCCTGGTATCCGGCCGAACGCGGCCCTTCCTATATCCCCGCAAAGCCTTGCGGACCACGAATGACTTAGTAACGTCCTCCACCCCGTTGATTTGGAAGAGGAAAGCCAATGCCGCCATTTTTGTGGACAGCGCAGAGACCGACACCCCATCTACCCAAAAAGTACAACAGCAAATGCAACCGTTCCTCAGCCGAGGAACCAACCCCCAGATCACTTACCAGGCCGTGCCATTCCCGCCACACCCGCTCATAAGCCCTCCATGTGGATTTAGCTACTGACCTTTTCACCAATGCCATCACTCGGCCAAAACGAGGTCCCACAAGCCACTGGGGCACGGCACCCCTTCCTGCTCCGCCTCCAGAGCCAGACGCCAGAACCAATCCCACTGCAAACGAGAAAAGGCATCAGCCACCTCATTTTCAACCCCGGGAATATGCACTGCACAAACCACAATGTTCAAATCCAAACATTTTAGTACTAACGCACGCAGCAGACGAACCACCGGCAATGACGAAGCCGACAAAGAAGTAATGGCTTGCACCACACCCAAATTGTCGCAGTGAAACCTCACTCTCCGATCCTTGAACTCCTGACCCCACAGTTCCACCGCCAACACAATAGGGAACAACTCCAGCAACATCAAATTCCGAATCAACGGCGACTCCACTACCTGCTGTGGCCACCGCCCAGCACACCACTGTCCCTGAAAATAGGCCCCGAAACCCACCGAACCCGCCGCATCGGTAAAGAGCTCCAATGCACTGGCTGGGACCACCGGGGCCAACCAAAGGGATCTACCATTGTAGTTTTCCAGAAAGGAGTCCCACACTCTAAGATCCTCCCTATGCTCGCGACCCAACCGCACAGAATGATGAGGAGCCCTAACCCCCGCGGTGGCCGCCGACAACCGGCGGCAAAAAACCCTCCCCATCGGCATTATGCGACAGGCGAAGTTGAGCTTCCCAAACAACGACTGCAACTCCCGTAACTTCAACTTTGAACTACTGGCCGCCCTTGCGACGGACTCCTGCAAGTCCACCAACTTGTCTTCCGGGACCCGGCATTCCATCCGCCCTGAATCAATAACAATGCCCAAAAACTTCAGCTCCGTGACGGGCCCCTCCGTCTTGTCACGCGGCAGCGGGACCCCGAATACCTCGCAAACGTGCTGAACCGTGGCCAGCAAGATCATGCAAGCCCGGTCATTAGGCGGTCCGACCATCAAGAAATCATCGAGATAATGTAACACCGACGCCAAACCAGACAATTCCTTCACCACCCACTCCAAAAAGGAACTAAACAACTCAAAATACGAACACGAGATGGCGCAACCCATGGGCAAGCACCTATCCACAAAAAACTTCCCGTCCCAAAAACACCCCAACAACCGCACGCTCTCCGGATGAACTGGCAGGAGCCGAAACGCCGATTCGATATCGGTCTTGGCCAACAAGGCCCCGCGCCCAAAGCGCTGAACCCAGCGCACGGCCTCATCAAACGATGCGTAGGACACCGTACATAATGCCGGGTCAATGGCGTCATTCACCGACCCCCCTTTAGGGTAAGAGAGATGATGAATGAGCCGAAACTGATTCGGCTCCCGTTTCGGAACCACCCCAAGAGGTGACACCACGAGGACATCCACAGGCGGGACATCAAACGGGCCCGCCATCCTACCCAAACCCACCTCCTTCCGGAGCTTGTCAGACACCACCTCTGGGTGCTCATAGGCAGACTTCAGGTTAGCCGTCAAAGGAGGGATGACGGCCAAATCACTCGGAATCGGGAAACCCTCCTTAAAGCCCAACCACAAGGCTCGTGCAGCTACCCTGTTCGGGTACCTACTTAGGTACGGCGCCATCTTTTCCACCCTCACCGGCGTCTTCCCTTTTTCCAGTGTCACCTGCCTTCCTGCCCTTCTTGAAACACTTTGACAAGGGGTGGGCCCCGCCACAACCTGAACACTCGTGCCGGAAGCAACAAGAGCTCCCGAACTTACAGGAGCTCTCATTGAACTGCCAGCAGAAACCTTTTCGTTTTGCGGCCGACAATGGGGAGGACTAAGCTCCCCCGGCCCCTTCACGAAAGGGCTGAGGCACTACCCTGGCCTGAGACATGAGCCTCATCCACAAGGCGATATCCTTCTGATTCCATTTTATCTCAGGCCTCCATGCCTTCTTCTGCCTGAACTGCTCATCATATCGCAACCAGGCTCCCCCCCATACACCCTCTGCGCCTCGCTGATAGAATCAATATAACTGAACAAGCCCGTACACTGATGCGGGTCTTTCTCCCCGATCACGCTAGCCAAGATATAAAACGCCTGAGCCCAGTTCGCGAAAGTCTGGGGAATAAGGCGGAAGCGCCGTTTTTCCTCTTCCTCCTTACTCTCATCGGGCTTCACCTTATCCAAATTGAACTTCTCCAGGGGAAGTAATGAAAATATTTTCACAAACTCCCTCCTCCAGATACGTTCCCGCACCTCCTGCTTCAAGTGTGAACCCAAGGGTGCATCATAACACAGGTATACCTCGCAACGGGCCGAGTCAGACAACCGAACACCATCAGCCGTCAAACCCGACGCCGATCCCGACTGTGCACTAACTTGCGCCACCCCAGAAGGAGACCCGCTAACCACAGCACCCGCCACCGACTCCCCAAGCACCGGGGTCGGCACCACTGACTGGCCAGCGGGGGACAAACCCCCACTCCCACCCGCAAGCAGCACAGCCGCAGACACTGCTTCAACTGTACTAGCAACCGGAGGGACCAACCACGCAGCCGTGGGAGGCCCCGAAGCAGCCGGAGGGGGAACGACCCCCCCCCCCCCCGGCCATGGCCCTACATCCCTGCAACATGGACGAAAGCAACTGCTGCAACATGAGTGACCCGACATCCAAGACACCCCCCCCCTGCCCACCACCAACCGAAGAAGTCCCCAACATGAAAGAACCCACCCCAGCAGAGGGACTGGAAAGAGGCAGAGAGGGTGCAGGAGGAAGCAAGGGAGGGGGAGGGGGGGAGAAAACACAGAAGGAGAAGATACAGAAACAGACACAGAAGCGCTCTTACCCGGCTGCCCAGCAGAAACAGTCCGACCAGCCGCCGATCCGGATCCGCGTTGGAGCCCCGACGGGCCGCCACCTCCTCTGGACCATCAGAGTCCGTATCCGAGATCTCACCCTCAGACCGTTGGTCCCCTTGCCCGGCAAGGGACGTTGAGCCCGCAGGCAAGGCCATGGAACTGCTGCCCGAAGAGATGCTGTGAGCCCCTGAGTCTGGCCGTACCGTGTCCATCGTTCTCCCTCGCCGAGCCCCCTGCGAAACAGCAGTAGCCGCTCGCGATACGCCGTCGTCACCCCTCATTGGACCTCCACTTCCTCCGCGACCAGCCGGAGCCACCCTGGCTGCCGAGCTCCCAGCCGTGCCCACCGATCTCCCCCGCCGCGAAGTGCCACGCGGAGCGGATGGACCCGCCCGCGCTACCGATCCGGATGGTCCCGCCACGGGTCTAGCAGGCGACGGAGACGCCACCCGCCGACCCGATCCTCGCTGTGGCCTAGGCCTCTTGCCAGCATCCCTGGGAGCCTCCCCAGACAGCCTCTTCCTGGACCCTGGAGGGTCAGCAAACGGGCTCTCATCGCGACGATCCCCCGCCGGAGACCCCCCTGGAGACCCACCTGGGCTGTACCTGACCGGGGGCCGCGAACGCCTGGCCGGACGTGGCGAGGGGGGGGGCGTTGGATCGCTGGACCTACCCTCTCCTGGATCAGGGAACAGCTCCAGCAGCTGCTCTGCATACCAGTCTGCTCCATGGATCCTAGCAGCAGCCCTCAGGCGCTCCACCATCCCTTCCAAACGATCCATAGGTGAGGCAGCAGCACAGAGAAAAACTGCCTGTGTGATGCCTCACTGTAGATGGCACCCGAATGGATGGCTCCGCCCCCCAGACCTTTTAAGGGAGCTTGCCTCGAGGCATAAGCCCCGCCCCCTGTGCAGCCGCGATTTGCGGCCCCTTCCTTATCCTGTCCCCCTGCTCAGGGTCCCCTCAGTCATGCGCACCTGCGCTAAGGTTCCACCTCGCTGCGGAGCTTCCTTAAGTGTGTGTATGTATATATATATATATATATATATATATATACATACACATGCACATTGGATTACTTGTACACAGCATCTGTAATGTGATGTCATTAGGAGAGGTGATTATTTAGATACATACTGTAAATATATATGTATATATAAATACACTGGAACACTTGTATAGTGTGTCCATGATGTGATGTCATCACATAAGGTAATTCTAAACATCTATTTATATAAATATACACACACACATTGGAACACTTGTACACAGCATCTATTATCTCTGATGCGATGTCACCATGCAAGGTGATTATTTAAATATATACTATGCAAAAAAATAATAATTATATATATATATATATATATATATATATATATATATATATATATATAATCCCCTTCTCTGGTGACATCACAGGCATTATATACAAGTCTTCCAGTGTATGTGTGTACAATATATAGTGTATAAACTATACACACATACACTGGAACACTTGTATATAGTGCCTGTGATGTCACCAGAGAAGGTGATTGGATATACACACACACATTGGGACCCTTATGTACATTGTTGCAGGGTACAGTGGCAATGGAAGGCTGTGTTGCTTTGTCTCCACTCTGCCACAGCGTGTAGCAGTGCCATTTTATAAGGGAGATTTGGGAAGCCTGATTTGAAAGGCAATGTGCAGTGTGAAGGCGAGCTGTGTGTGTATGTGTGTGTGTGAGTGACAGCTCGCTCTCTCTCAGATCTCCAGCTAGAACAGTGTCAGTCTGTCTGCTTGTCTCCAGCACACACACAGAGCTCCCCCCATGCACAGCGTTCACAGCGCTGGAAAAATAAGGGGGACAAGGAAAATCATGTTTTAATTCCAAGACAATAGGAGCGCATTTGACCGCGGTCAAATCCACAGCGATCTTCCTTCCTCACCCCAGAAACACCAATCTACAGAAGATGGCAAGCTTTTCAAACGCATTCATTCTCAGGAATCCATTTACATAGTGGCAGTAACTACAAAGATGTCATTAAAAACTGGGTAGCTTTTCCAGACAGCTGTGTTTTTTTGTTTTTCAGGCAGCCTTAGTCCATTTGGTTTTTATTGTCACCATCCAAAATATTTCATAGGAAGTATGTTACATTTTTATAGAGTGAACATCGCCATGTGCAGAGCAGTATTTTAACCACTTAAGACCCGGACCAAAATGCTGCTAAATGACCTTGCCCCTTTTTGTGATTCGGCACTGCGTCGCTTTAACTGACAATTGCGCGGTCGTGCGACGTGGCTCTCAAACAAAATTTGCGTCCTTTTCTTCCCACAAATAGAGCTTTCTTTTGGTGGTATTTGATCGCCTCTGCGATTTTTATTTTTTGCGCTGTATACAAAAATAGAGCGACATTTTTGAAAAAAAATCAATAGGGACACTGCGATCATTCTTCGGCATGAAAAAAACATAGTTTTTCAGCATGTAGAAAAATCATTAAAAACGATGTTGCCCACACACCATCATTTAAAAAAAATGATGAGCAAAGTGCGGTGACGTACAACACGTACAACGGCACTCTAAAGGGGAAGTTCCATTGAGCATGTGCGGGTTTAAATTGTTGTTTGTAACGTCGTTTTAGCCCACACACGATCATTTTTTACAACCCAAAAAAATAAATTTTTTAAAACGATGTTAAAAAATGCAGCATGCTTGTATTATTTTTTTTGTGAAGCCCACACACATTTATTTTAAATGACTTTTTTTAAAAACGTTGTTTTTTTTTCATGCAGAAAAATGATAGTGTGTACGCGGCATCAGTGACTAGCAGTAATCATTGTATTCTGGCAGTCAAGAAACCCCCCCCCCGCTGGCAGAATAAAATAGTGCTGCGGGAGGCTTTTCCCCATTAAGAATGACTGTGTTGATGGGGGAATCAAGCGATTTTCTTTCCTTCCATCAGTTAACCGGTTAAGGACTGCCGCATGTACATTTACGTCGGCAGAATGGCACGGACTTGCACATTGGCGTACCTGTACGTCCCTGCCTGGTCGGGGGTCCAATCAGGACCCCCCCCCCCGGTACTTGCGGCGGTCCCAGTGGCTGTGAGAGCGATCCGGGATGGGGGGGGGCGGCTGTTCGTTTTTGGCCGTCCTCTCCGGATCGCTCCCAGCCAATGCGCGCACTCCCCCGCCCTCTTCCTCTGTAAACACAGGAAGGGGGAAGTGATGTAATCTCTCCTCTCGGCGGTATTTTCAACCGCCGCTGAGAAGAGAAGACATCACAAGTGAGTCTGCACAACACTACACTGACACCAGGACATGTAGGCACATTAACCCCTTGCGATCAACCGCCATCCCACCCCCCTGTGACAGTGTCACTGAATGCAGTGGTCATATATGTACTGATCACTGCATTTAGTGTCAGTGTGACAGTTAGTGTGACAGGCAGTTAGTGTTAGGTCCAGGGTAGCCCCGTACCCCCCCTAATAAAGTTTTAACCCCTTGATCACCGCCCTAGTTAACCCTTTCACCCCCTATTGCCAGTGTCACTAAGCGATCATTTTTCTAAAAGCTGTATAAGTGTCACTATTGCCGCTAAGTAGCTAATCTTTTTTTTTTTTACTAAAGACATGTGGCTGAATACATTTTGGCCTAAATGTTTGACTAAAATTTAGTTTATTCGATTTTTCTTATAACAAAAAGTAAAAAATATAGATTTTTTTTCAAAAATGATGCTCTATTTTTGTATATAGAGCAAAAAATAAAAATCGCAGAGGTGATCAAATACCATTAAAAGAAAGCTCTATTTGTGGGAAGAAAAGGATGCAAATTTTGTTTGGAAGCCACGTCGCACGATCGCGCAATTGTCTGTTAAAGCGACGCAGTGCCGAATTGTAAAAACGCCTCTGGGCATTTAGCAGCATATTGGTCTGATCCTTAAGTGGTTAAGTCACCTTTGACCTGCTTTACAGGGCAAATCTGTTTAAACTTTTGTTTTACCCCAGCAAAAAGGTTGCTTTAACCACTTGCCGACCAGCCAGCGTCGTTATACTGCGGCAGGTCGGCACGATCCCGTGAACCGCTGTAGGTGTACGTTGGTCCCTTTAAGCGGGATAGTAGGCGCGTGCGCCCCCTGCATCACGGGGGTGTCGATGCTCGTGACCGCCAGTTACGATGACCGCTGGCCACGAGCGATCGAGGGCACGAGAGGCAGAACAGGGACGTGCGTGTGTGTAAACACACAAATCCCTGTTCTGTTCTGTGAGGAGAAACAGATTTTGAGTTCCTAACAACTAGGAACAACTAGGAATCACGATCTGACATTTCCTCTAGTCAGTCCCCTCTTCCTACAGTTAGAAGACACACTAGGGAACACAGTTAACCCCTTCACTGCCAGTGACATTTTTACAGTAATCAGTGCATTTTTATAGCACTGACCGCTGTATAAATGGCAATAGTCCCAAAAATTTGTCAAAAGTGTTCGCCATAATGTCGCAGATCGCCGCCATTACTAGTAAAAAAATAATAATAATAAAAATGCTATAAATCTATCCCCTATTTTGTAGACGCTATAACGTTTGCGAAAACTTTTGCAGAAGAATACTGTACTGCGTAAACTGTTGGCGCTATATGAATCCTGAATAATAATAATAATAATAATAATAATAATAATATCAGCCTAAACTGAGAAACAATTAGCTTTTTTTTTTTAAATTGGTGATATTTATTATAGCAAAAAGTAAAAAAATATTGTGTTTTTTTTTTTTTTCTTTTAAAATTGTCGCTTTATTTTTGTTTATAGCACAAAAAAAAAAATCACAGAGATGATCAAATACCACTGAAAGAAATCTCTATTTGTGGGGAAAAAAAGACGTCAATTTTGTTTGGGTACAGCGCCGCACGACCGCGCAATTGTCAGTTAAAGCGAGGCAGTGACGAATCGCAATAAATCACCCTGTCATTGGGCAGCGAAATCTTCTGGGGCTGAAGTGGTTAATGGCTAATTTTAACAGAACAGTGTCTTGTATCAGTGGGAGGATTAGTGCCCCAAGGGCCAGATAAAAGGAAGCCGCATCCGGCCCCCGGAACGCAGTTTGGAGACCCCTGGTCTATCACATAAAATCCCAAAATACATTTAAGTTTTTGGTTGTAACACAAATAAATGTGGAAGATTTCAAAGGATATTAATACTTTTTTCAAGGAACTGTAGCTCATCATACTACTGGTATGGGGCTTGGTGGCACAGCGGGCCCAATACAGATTCAATTATGATTTATCCTTAATTTATTTTATACAACATTTTTACAAAAGTTTGAATCCAGGAACATTTCCCTGACTTTTTGCTGACAATTGCCCCCCCCCCCCCCCCTACCCACCAGTGTTTATAGGCATGATAACATGTGCAACGGCAGGTGCAGGAAGAGAATGTTGCCATATAAAAATAAGTATTTAGAGCAAAAAGCCTCATTAGCAGTGTATGGAACTTGCAGCAAACTACCTCCAGTCAATGGTGAATAACTTTGATTAGCCATTTGAAAACCAAGGCTTTTTTTAAAGTGATTGCTGTCAACAAATATGACATTGACCATATTATACTGTAAATGCAGTAAAGATGGATCTTCCACTGAAGATCTGGAAATGTATTTCCTCAGTGATCCTTCTCAGGGTCATATACATCCGGTTGCCCTAGACATACTGAAAAATGTATTTTGTTCTTTAAACATCATTTGATTATTTTAGTAAAAACTATTATTAGAATGTGCTATAAGTGGTAGCACGGGGTCTGCTTTAGTATTCTTGCACACTAAGGCATCTAGCCTCTATGCGCTCAACCCCAGCATTTTAGAAGTGTAGCACAGCAGCAGCAGACAGGGCGGATACTGTACCAATTGGGCATTTGTCCCTGAACGCAAAGGGCCTTAGGGTGCATTTACACTTGCAAATGCACCCTGCTGGCAATTACATGCAAGAACCCCATCAGGATTTCCCGTAATTAGCTGTGAGTAGGCAGCCCCATTGAAAGCAATTGGAGGCTGCAAGCTCCCACAGCTCATCGTGCCCACTCGCTTATAATCATTCATGCTGCATTCACATGTAAATGATCAGCCCAAAATGTAAACTCGCATGTGATTGCAGCATGATTAGCTGCAAGAGCCAGCAGCCTCCCATTGTTTTTAATGGGACTGCCTAATTGCAGCTAATTGCGGGAGTCCCCACTTTGGGTTCTCACATGTGATCTCTGGCAGAGATCTTCTGCAGGTAAAAGAATGTGCATTTACTATTTTTTTAGGGACATAAAAAGAAAACATTGCAGGTCTCCTGAAGACTGTCAATGTGAGCTGTCTGCCCCGTACATTGTCAGGAAGACTCAATGACCTACCAAAGCGCTCAAAAGCGTTGTGATAGTTCATTTATAACTACGAGCTGACAGCCACAAAGGATGTTGGGGCTTGTAGTTCATCCACACACAGTGCTGAATGAATGAATGGCCCAGCCATGTCGGTGGAGCCCTGCACACCTGCCTTGTTTTCAAAAAGTGAGAGCCAGTACAGGGAACTTCTCCTCATACTGCTGTCCCAGGGAGAGGATGGAACAGCGAGTGGCTGCAGCAGTGGGAACAGGTTACATGTTCCACCGTAAAAACGGTTGGAACATGTAACATGTTCCCAAAGGTGAACTTATTCTTTAATAATTTTGTCCCCACTTTACTCTGTAGCTAGGGGATGCTCTTTGTAGTTAACAGTGGAGGCTGTCAGTCAAGTCACAGGGTCACAGGCACACCCCTAGTTGGTCACCAGCCCCGCACTTACCCCATTTAAGACGCGGACATCGCCTCCTCCGAGCGGCGGGCAGCGGCTTCACCCTGTGTCTCCTCCCCCTCTGCTTTGGCGGCTACTCCCTCCTCCTCCTCAGTGGCAAATAGGATCGCTACTCCTCTCGGCCAATCTGGTGATGGGTCTCATCAGGAGAATCAGAAAGAGAATTGCGAATATTAATTTGCTATTGTGACACGACTGTGTGGGCTCGGGGCGCAGGGCTATGCGCCCCATCTTACCCTTTTTTTAAGACAATTAGAGCCTTAGGCTCTAATCACGTGGTTCTAAAAACAAAACATTGGAGTCCATGAGTCCGGCGTATGTAGATTAGGGGATGGGCACATGGATTAAGGGGGCGGCGCCCTTAGCCCTTCCTTTCTTCTTCATGCTTTAGCCTCCATTCACAACATGTACTGTTTTCTGCTCGAACTACACAAACTAAGATTTTTTTTACCTATCTGTTGTTCATACTGTATATCATGATCTGCACAAGTTTTAAATAAAAGCTTTCTACAATCTGCAAGATGTCGTTTGAATCGAGTCACTGTCTGCCAAGCAACTTAGACTGTAAGTCAAGCAATTCCACCACAACTGGATGAATTATAGAGATCACGCTTTAGTGCTTAGAATGTGGAAGCAGAGCACTGCATGCAATGTAAACATTTGGCAAACTTTATTTAATTTTCTTACAGTATGTGTCACAGTCAGGGCTCAGAGAAAAAGTATCAATAGCAGTAGAGAGGCTCCCACCGACTGTCAGAGTCTAAAGAACTTACCGAGGCCAAGATGCTGCGGACGGCTCACCTTTGCGAACCAGTGCTGACCGCCCTCTGGTGATGGAGACAGAGAGGTGGCAGCACCGGGAGGCACCGGTACCGGAAACAGGAAGCTGGGTCAAGGTGTAGATCAAGGGAGGCACCGGATCTGTAGACAGGCCGAGGAGACAGTCCGTGGCACCAACAGGAACAGAGGACCAAACAGGCAAAACTAGTTCAAGGTACTGGTTGTGGATCACGGGTCAGAGAGATCAAAGGAAGTCCAGTAATGCAAGCCGGGGTCAAAGGATCGGAGAGGTCAGCGGAAGTCCAAGGATACGAACCGAGATCAGAGGATTGGAGAGGTTAGCAGAGTCCAGGAATGCAAGCCGGGGTCAAAGGATCGGAGAGGTCAGCAGAGTCCAAGGCAGGCCGAGATCAGGATTCAAATAGGTAAGCCAGAAGGTTTTCAGGACAAACAGGTTCACAGCAATGAGACACATACAGGAGCTGATGACAAACCAGCAACCTGCCATGTGTCAGAGGCAAGTTTAAATAGGGTGGTGAGCCCTGTGATTGGCTCCGACGGAATCGCGTGAGTTCGCGCCGCGCGCGCACTCCCGCACACGTCGCGCTTCCGGACCGTGCCCGCGTACGTGCGCGCGCATGCGCTGAATAGAGACGTGCGATCGCGTCGTTCTACTGCGCATGTGCGCGCGATCAAAGTCTGCAAAATTGGTGCCCTGACAGTGCCCCCCCCCAAGGGGCGAACTCCGGACGCCCAAACTGGCCATTAGTTCTGGATGTTCTCGATGAAAGGTCCGGATCAATCGAGGGGCATGAATGTTCCTGGAAGGTTCCCAAGAATTGTCCTCCGGAGGATAGCCCTTCCATTTAATGAGGTATTGGAGTTGTCTCCCTCTCTTCCTGCAGTTCATAATAGTCTCCACTTCAAATTCTCTTTCCCCTTCAACCTCTACTGGCGGAGGTGGAGGTTCCTCCCTGCCTGGAAAAGGATCCGGAACCAGAGGTTTAAGCAGGGAAGCATGGAATACCGGATGGATTCTATAAGACTCGGGTAATACCAGTTCAAAGGCCACAGAGTTGATCCTGCGTTTAATTTTGAATGGGCCAATAAATCTTGGGCCCAATTTTTGTGAGGAAATAGGTAATTTAAGATGTGAAGCGGATAGCCAAACCTCCTCGCCGACCTGAAATGTAGGACAGTCCTTCCTTCCTCTGTCGAAGAATTTTTTATAGTCCTCCTGAGCTTGTCGCATTACTTCTTGTAATAACTGGAAGTTCTGTTTAATGGCAGTTACACGTTCCTGGACGGCCGGAACAGGTGTATCAGGAATGAGGTCTGGCAGAAAGGAGGGATGGAAGCCACAGTTGGCCCAGAATGGGGTTTGGTTGGTAGTTGCATAAACCGAATTATTGTATGCAAACTCAGCAGAGGCTAGTAGGGATCGCCAATCATCCTGGGAGGCTGAACAAAAACAGCGGAGGTACTGCTCTAAAGTCTGATTGGTTCTCTCGGTTTGGCCGTTGCTCCGAGGATGGTAGGCCGAGGACAGGCAAACTTTCACTTCCAGGGACTTACAGAGTTCCTTCCAAAACTTAGACGTAAATTGTGTACCCCTATCGGATACGACGCTCTTAGGGACCCCGTGAAGTCTGATGATTTCATTAAAGAACATCTTTGCTGTGTCGGAAGCTGAGGGTGTGCCGATCATGGGCAGGAAATGCTCCATCTTGGACAAGCGGTCGACCACGACTAAGATCGTGGTGAACCCCTCAGAAGGTGGCAGGTCCACGATAAAGTCCATTGATATGTCTGCCCAAGGACGCTCCGGGATGGGTAATGGCTTGAGTAGGCCCCAGGTCTTAGTATTGGACCCCTTGTTGCGCTGGCAACAAGTGCAGGAGGCCACATAGGTCTTACAATCCTGTTTCCAATTAGGCCACCAAAAGGACCGAGAGATCAATTCAGAGGTCTTGCGTGTCCCAAAATGTCCTGCAAGCTTACGGTCGTGGAAGGTGCTAAGGAGTAACTGTCTTACCTCCCTTGGCACGAAGATCTTGTCTCGGAACCACCATAAGTCCTCTTGTTTAACCAGGGACGAGACTTCTGGGTCGGAGCATTGGTGCGATGCCTCCTTAAGAGAACTGAAAAGGTCTGACTGAGAAATCAAGAAAAAATTTTGAGGTTTCAGAATAGTACTGGGTTCTGATGAGTTGGGAGTTTCGGGAAACATCCTTGAAAGGGCATCTGCTTTACCGTTCTTTGATCCGGGTCTATACGTAATGTGGAAGTTGAAGCGAGTGAAGAAGAGTGCCCAGCGGGCCTGTCTGGGTCGAAGACGCTTCGCGGAACGTAAGTACTCCAAATTCCTGTGGTCTGTGAAAATTAGGATGGAATGGCTTGCCCCCTCCAGCAGGTACCTCCATTCTTCTAGCGCGAATTTGATGGCGAGCAACTCCCTATCGCCCACGTCATAGTTCTTTTCAGACGAAGAGAGTTTCCGGGAGGCATAGGCAACAGGGTGCAGAAGAGATTTGGGTCCCTGCCTCTGGGATAGGACAGCGCCCGTACTGGACTCGGAGGCATCAACTTCTAAGATGAACGATATTGCAGGATCAGGATGGTGTAGGACAGGGGCAGAGGAAAATGCTGTCTTTAGTTTGGAAAAAGCCTCCTGGGCTTCCTGGGACCATTGAAAACGGTTTCCTTGCCTTGTGAGCTGGGTGATGGGAGAAACGATGGCGGAGAACCCGACGATGAATCTTCTGTAGAAGTTGGCGAAGCTCCAGAATCAACGATTGCCGGCAGGCGGGTCTCCCCGTCCGGAAGCTGGAGAGAAAGAAAAAGCACGATGTAAGTCTGTGGTAATTGGGAGGTATGGTAATTAAACACCGGTGAAAGTTTCGACTTACTAGGCCTGACAGGGCAGTTGAGGAGGAAGTGGTTACCCGCGCCGCAGTAGAGGCAAAGATTCTCCCGTCGCCTGCGCAGTCGTTCCTCTGGGGTGAGTGGCGCTCGAACTACGCCGAGCTGCATAGGTTCTGGATCCGGCAATGAGGGACTGGATGAGGCAGGTGGAGGAATGGGTACTGAAGGCTGTCTTGGTGGAGCCCAACTGAGACGGGTGGTCTGGAACCGCTCAGAACGCCGCTCCCGCAGGCTTCGGTCCAGTTTGGTGGCAGCTTGGATCAGGCCTTCCAGTGAAGCGGGGGTTTCAGAGCGTGCAAGTTCATCTTTGAGGGCCTCGGAGAGACCCTGACGGTACTGGTACTTTAAAGCCACTTCGTTCCAACCTGTGTCAGCTGACCACTTCCTGAACTCAGCAGTATAGTCCTCTATGGGCCGCCGGCCCTGACTCAAATTGTGGAGGGTAGCTTCTGCGGTGGCAGAGCGCAGCGGATCTTCGTAGAGCTTGGCCATGTGGGTGAAGAAGGCGTCAATGGTTTCCAGAACAGGGCTTCTTTGCTCCATCAAGCCATGGGCCCAGGCCTGGGGCTCATCCGAGAGAAGGGTGATGACAAACCCTACTTTTACAGCTTCCGAGCAAAAGGTCCTTGGTTGTAGGGCAAAATACAAGGTGCAGGCATTCTTAAAGGCCCGATACTTCCTTCGGTCACCTACAAACCGTTCGGGTGTAGGTACTCGGGGTTCCGGGTGTGAGATCATTACTGCTGGACCCTGAGAGGATGGCGGAGCTGTGTGCCCTGTCGTTTGGACGGTAGGGGCTGCAGAAGGTCCTGGAGGAGTGGCTATTTGCTGTAGGCGGCCGTCCATCTGGAGGTATCCCTCCTGTAGTTTTTGCACCGCTTCGGTCAGGGCGGAGACTTGCTGGCAGAGAGTTTCGAATGGTGAGCGCGCCCGGTCGGCCTCAGACATCTGGCTGGTTTGTACTGTCAGAGTCTAAAGAACTTACCGAGGCCAAGATGCTGCGGACGGCTCACCTTTGCGAACCAGTGCTGACCGCCCTCTGGTGATGGAGACAGAGAGGTGGCAGCACCGGGAGGCACCGGTACCGGAAACAGGAAGCTGGGTCAAGGTGTAGATCAAGGGAGGCACCGGATCTGTAGACAGGCCGAGGAGACAGTCCGTGGCACCAACAGGAACAGAGGACCAAACAGGCAAAACTAGTTCAAGGTACTGGTTGTGGATCACGGGTCAGAGAGATCAAAGGAAGTCCAGTAATGCAAGCCGGGGTCAAAGGATCGGAGAGGTCAGCGGAAGTCCAAGGATAAGAGCCGAGATCAGAGGATTGGAGAGGTTAGCAGAGTCCAGGAATGCAAGCCGGGGTCAAAGGATCGGAGAGGTCAGCAGAGTCCAAGGCAGGCCGAGATCAGGATTCAAATAGGTAAGCCAGAAGGTTTTCAGGACAAACAGGTTCACAGCAATGAGACACATACAGGAGCTGATGACAAACCAGCAACCTGCCATGTGTCAGAGGCAGGTTTAAATAGGGTGGTGAGCCCTGTGATTGGCTCCGACGGAATCGCGTGAGTTCGCGCCGCGCGCGCGCTCCCGCACACGTCCCGCCGCCGGACCGTGCCCGCATACGTGCCCGCGCATGCGCTGAATAGAGACGTGCGATCGCGTCGTTCTACTGCGCATGTGCGTGCGATCAAAGTCTGCAAAATTGGTGCCCTGACACCGACCAGCTGGAAAAGTACAAAAGCAGGTCAATCAAGAGAGCCCCTGAAAGTGGAGGTGGGTTTTGCTTTATGTTAGTACTGGATCACGGTCTCCGGGATTGCCATTAATAAAAAAGGTAAGCAATCTGGGGTCCAGTAGCAGATATAGCAGGTAGGAATTGAGCAGAAGCATAGTCGGTAAACTAACCAAAGGTTGGTAACAAGTGGCTGCAGGTTGGGAACAAGTAGAAGCGTAGTTGAGGAACTAGCCAAGGGAAGGGTAACAAGTGGTAATGAAGATAAGGACAGTTGCAGATATGCATAGGAGCAAGATATTGTCTGGAAGGAGCACAATAATCTGGCAAACAGGAAGTGCAAAGGCATGGCTTAAATAGGAAGTTCATGGGAGCAGCACATATTTCAAGATTCACCATAAAACAAGGTACAAAATTATCCAAGGTTTTAGACAGGATGCTGTCCAGCATCTCAGGTGGTTCAGCAAGCAAGGCTACTGCCAAACACAGTAGAGGTGGTGTGTTCTGAGCCCAGTCCTAGCATTATGAAAAAAATGGTTATAAATGAACTTTGATCAGCAATATTAGAATGCCATTATGATTCATTAGTTAATTCTTGTTTATTGTATGGAGGATGTAATGCAGAGGAATACTTAAATTGCTCCACAGCGATGTGGCATCTGGCTATCTATCTCATTCCAGACTATGGGACCAAGGACAAAAGGTAATTATTTCTAGTACATGTCGACTAGTTTAAAAAAGCATTAGACCAGAAAGGAGTTCAGCTTTGAAGCATTAATATGTCCCTACTCTAAACGATTACTGAATAGGAGAGCTTGCCATCACTATTGCTGGGATCAATACCAGGCATATAAGAATCTTGAAGAGTACATTGAGATTGTCTGTATTTGATTTCAAGGTCTACACAAACTTCTAGGAAAAACAAACAGCAAATTAGATTGCGGTTTTTCCCCTAACTGTAAAGAAAATACCTCCACTTTCTACATTTAGGTAGAATTTTGTTCACAATATTTTGTTTTTAGAATGTTTGATCACTTTTCTAATGGTTAAAGCAGGGGTCTCCAAACTTTCTAAACAAGGGGCCAGTTTACTGTTCTTCAGGAACAGCAAGGGGCCAGACTGTGACCTGAAGATGTGGAAAAGGTCCCAATGTTATTGGGATGATTCTTTTCCCATCACTGGTGTCATTGGGAGGATTCTTTCCCCATCACTGTGTCATTGGGAGAATTCTTGTCCCATCACTGGTGTCATTGGGTGGATTATTGGTCACTTTCACTCCTCCCACCTTAATTCTCCCCACTTAATTTTTATTTATCCCCGTGTTCGTCACTTTTTTGTATCTTTTTGTTGGTTGTCTACACGTTTGTCACAGTGTGATTAGTAGGGTGTGGGTCCTCGGGCCTACCCTGAACGTCTTGGGAGTGGGTGGACATGGCCTTTTGGCTTAGTTCGCCTGCTCTCATGGGGTCTCCCTTTGGGGGAGTCCCACCGAGTACTTGGGTGGGTCTGTTTCGGCAGACCTTCCAGAGAAAGAGGTCTGTCTGGGTTCGGCCAGATGGACCAAGTGAAGTACCTCAGTCCCTGTCTGGAGCCTAATGTCCCAGGGGATCAGGGTAAGGTCCTTCCAAGTGGCGGGCAGTGTAACACCCGTTGCATGTTTTGTGTCACTCTTTATGTGTGTGCACTTTTTTGGCACCGGGTAGAGTTTTTGGGTGTGTTTTTTCACACGCCACTGGCTAAAAATATGGGAGGATTCTTGCCCCATCTTTGGTGTCATTGAGAGAATTCTTCCCTCATCATTGGTGTCATTAGATCATTGGGAGCAATTGTGCCCCATTGTTGGTGTCATTGGAAGGCGGTGGAAGGGGAAACTTTGCCCAGTAGTTGATATCAGTAGATTAAATAGTCCCCCAAAGGCCAGGTAACAGCAACCAAAGGGCCGCATCTGGCCCCCATGCCGCAGTTTGGAGAACACTGGGTTAAAGGGTCAAATTTGTGTTTGTTTTCCACTGTAGTCATGAGAAAATACAAAGTAACAGGATGAAAAATGTTTCTCGAACTAATGAATTTCTAACTGTGAATGTCATTTTATTTTTATTATAAGCATCAAAAAGTGTTTAATACATCTGTGACTCCATTCAAATACCAGGTCTGAATGAAATTTTAAGGGCTTTCAGATGAAATTGATTGACTCAATGATGCCAAGAAAGAATGTTCTTACAAACGATTTTTCTATAAATGTTCAAACAAAAATCAGTGTATGGCCAGCTTTACAAGGAAGCAATATTTAATTTTTTGGCAACTAGAAAGTTAATATTCAAAATTACAAAATAGCGTGTATAGCATGATTTAAAGCTTTTCATTTTTCTTTAGTGAAAGTGGATTTTTCGTTTAAAGAGGACATTTTTGTGTTATTGTTTTTAGATATGCATATGAAATAAAAATACATTTGGAATATGTTGTCAATGCAGTATTTTTGTATCACTTTGTATAACGTGCCAGTTAATATTTGTCTAAGCTGCTATTAATATTCAACAAATACTCTGGTGTTTCTACAGTCAAAAATGTAACTCAATTTACCCTAATCTGAATGTTGTGTATTCTACTGCAGCACATGCATTTACTCCCACGTTAAATGAGATTTCATTACTTTAATATGGGCTGTGCCATTTTTTTTCTCACTGCTTCCTTTACCACCACTGAGATTCAAACTTCTAAGACAAGTGTGCTCCTGACTGGTGCCTGTAAGGGCTCTTTCACATGGACCATCTGCCCAACGGACTCCGCTTTGCTTAGCAGGGGATCATTCCACTGATCTCCAATGAGTAGGCAGATGACAGGTCCGTATCCGTTCACTGTGTGGAGACGGGCCTGTCAGTGTCCCGCTGTCCTCTATGGGGAATTCGGATCAAAATGGACCACCTGACATCAGCTGCCCCATAGAGGTGAATAGAGCGTCCGATCAGGTCAGCCTGAAAAACTGACAGGCGGACCTGATCGGACGCTCTATTCACCCCTATGGGGCAGCTGATGTCAGGCAGTCCGTTTTGATCCGAATCATCATCATCTTTCTGTATGTGATATACAGCACAGAACAGCACAGAACCCACAGCAAGTGTGCTTGGGAATATATTTTTTGCTATGCAAACGGGTAACAAAACCAGTTGTCATGTCACCAAAATTCCAACAAAGTGGAGTCAACTGGTACGCCCTAGATAAAAAAATGGAAGTACCAAACATGTAGGCTTTTTTTCTGTATATATATCACTGTTATTTTACATTTTGACTGCATTTTACCTTTAACTGTCTAGTTACAGATAAATGTTAATATAATTCCAAGGCCACTTTAATGTGATATATGGCATGATAGAAAAGAATATACCACAAAAATCCTCCTGCGCTCTGGTGTATCGCCAAACTGGGTGTATCAGTATGGTATAAAGGCAAAGTCTTAAGTCTTGCAGCCCTCCACAGAACAAAGGGTGTTCATATGGCTAAAATGAAAAAAAGAAAAGAAAGGAGGGCGCACCGACCTTGTGCATTACCACTTATACATTTTAATATACACAAAATAAAAAGCAATGGTCTACTTACAAACATTCAGTAGTAAGCGCATTAAAAACAGCTGAACCTGGACCTCACGGCACCTGCCAGTCAACCCTAAACACCAATGTGGCTGACGCGTTTCTGGGGCGTACCCCCTATTAAAGCCTAGGTGGTCTGCATAGCTCTCTCTTCCTGCAAACCACCCCTTTATAGGTGCATTGTGCAACAGGCGCAGCCATCTCACTAGCTGACTGGTCCCGCCTTTCTTAGGGACTCCGCCCACCCCATTAGCACCCAAATGGGCTCCATCTGTGTGGAGGGGCAAGTTGATCTAGGTGCCCATCCTATACATGGGGTACACAGCAAGTAAAAGACTGGCAATGCAGCAGTCAATGGGATCACCAAACTATCTATTGCAAATGTCTACTGGCAGCTCCACTAAGGCCTGGCCTACTCGCCAGGTCCTACCACACTGTGAATGGCGTGCGTTCGACTGTGAATGGCGTGCGTTCCAGCTAAACCAGGGCGCCGACGGTGGAGCGGTGGCAGCCTGAGGTATAAGTGACTGTCTCCTTGGGCACAAGATTCACCAGGTGGGTACCTTCATTTTACCCCTCGGCCTACTGTTGCATTAAAGGCCCTGTGGTAGGACCTGCGAGTAGGCCAGGCCTTAGTGGAGCTGCCAGTAGACATATTGAATAGATAGTTTGGTGATCCCATTGCACTGCTCATTGCCAGTCTTGGCACTTGTTGACCCCACGTATAGGATGGGCACCTAGATCAACTTGCCCCTCCACACAGATGGAGCCCATTTGGGTGACTAATGGGGTGGGCGGAGTCCCTAAGAAAGGCGGGACATCAGCTAGTACGATGGCTGCGCCTGTATCACACATGCACCTATAAAGGGGTGGTTTGCAGGAAGAGAGAGCTATTGCAGACCACCTGTAAGAAGGGGGTACGCCCCAGAAACCGAGCCACATTGGTGTTTAGGGTCGTGGCAGGTGCCGTAGGTCAGTAGCTGTTTTTATGCGCTTTTAATGTTTGTAAGTAGGACAGTTTTTATTTTGTGTATATTAAAATGTATAAGTGGTAATGCACAAGGTCGGTGCGCCCTCCTTTCTTTTCTTTTTTTCATGATAGAAAAGACCCAGGTGAGTTATAGTTCTGGTGACCTCCAAGCATGTCTGTTTCAAACAGAAATTGCCATATTAGTCATCAAGGATTGAATCTGCCTAGCGGCATTGTGAAAAGATTACATTTAAATAACTCCAAAGAAAAGTTTTAGTAAGCTAAACTGATAAAAAAAGAATAAGAACTGCATTTTTTAGGAGGAGCTTAAACAGACGTTCAGGGGCAGTTGAACGCTTTTTTCAACTGCCCCTGAACACATTTAATGTTATCTTATGTGACCATGTACACCGAGAGCGTTTACAGTAATTTTTAGGCAGTTGCTTTCAACAGTGTTTGCAAAAAAGTTCACATGTCGGAGATTTCCACATTTCAGACGCCAAACGCGGCTAAACGTGGTAGCATTCAGCCGCGTTTTTGTTTATAGGTGTTTTTCGTGTTTGCCCATTTAAAAAAAATAATTTTTTTTTTTTTAGAAACGCTTCTAAACGCAAACGTGGCGCAAAACGCGGCATAACGAAAGTTTTTAACATGGGTTACTATCTGTCAAGTTTAATCATTTAGGAGCAGTTGTAAAAACGTACCGGGTACATGGAGCCTTATAAGTAAAATCTTGAAGGCTGAGTTGTTCACCTTCTACCTGTGATTATCCCAGTCCACATGATATGCAAATGACCTTCCAGAACCTATCTCTGTTTCCCCACTAGGGAGATTCACGCTCTCTGTTTGCCCTGCTGACCACTGTTGAGAACAGGAATAGATGGGAAATCTTCCAACAAGTACATTAGTTTCAATGACAATTGTCTAAGGGGACTTCCCTCATTTTGGAGATTTTTTTCATGCTCATTGTGTGTTCAAGAAAGGAAGTTAGGAGATATCATCCCATTAGGAAACAGAAAGAAAAAAAAAACCCTGACGGGGCATTAACAACCATTATCTCCTCTACTAAAAATGTAAAAAGAAAAGTTTTGGCTTTAGATATATTTTCAAGAACACAGCAGATACCAATCATTTCTCACTTTTTATCTCTACTGGAAGGAATAGGAGGACAAAAACGAATTTCACATGCTACTAGTAGCACCCTCTCAGATAGGTTGCTAGGAAAGTTAGGTATATTTAGCTCTGTTTGGCTCCACTGCTTGCAGGTTTGCAGGTTTGATTGTTTCTCCCTGCCTTCTGGAGGGTTCCAGAATGTAATGGGCTGGAATGGCAAATCAGTAACCTGAATATTTATGTTGTCTAAGCTAATCCTCTGGGGGGGCACTAAGTAGCTGGGGAGTGAATAAATAGTTGGGCAACTGAGGCAACCCTGATTTTGTCCAGGAGTTCCAAGCCTGAAGAGTTACTGCCCTTTCAGGCAGCCCAGCTGAAATTCTGCCTGTGTTCTCCGAGGTCGTTTAAGGTAATTTCTAGGCAATTGACTTTCGAGGCTTTTTTTGGAAAGCAAAAAATTTGTTCAGACGCTGAGCTGAGAGGCATTTCAAGCGCCAAACGCTTCTAAATGTGGCTAAATGCGGTAACCCGCATTTAGCCACGTTTCATTTTCAGACTTTTTTTTGGCTATTTAAAAAAAAAAATGTTTAGAAATGTTTCTAAACGCAAAACGAGGCAAAGCCCCGCTAAACGCGTCATGTAAACGCGTCAAAACTGACATTTTAAACATGGGTTACTAAGTTAAATCATTTAGAAGAGGTTGTAAAAACATCCCGTGTACACACGATCGTACTTTCTGTCGGAAAAAACCTTGGATGTTTTTTTCTGATGGAATTCCGCTCAAGCTTGGCTTGCAAATACACGGTCACACAAAGTTCTCTGAACTTTTGACCGTCAAGAACGCGGTGACGTACAACACTATTACGAGCCGAGAAAATTAAGTTCAATGCTTTCGAGCATGTGTCAAATTGTTTCCGAGCATGCTTTGGAATTTTGCGCGTCGGAATTGCTACAGACGATCGAATTTTCCAATAGGATTTTTTTCCGCCGGAAGATTTGAGAACCAGCTCTCAATCTTTTGTTGGCGGAAATTCCGACAGCAAAAGTCCGATGGTGCATACACACGGTTGGAATTTCCGTTCAAAACCCCACATCGGACTTTTGCTGTTGGAATTTCCGATTGTGTGTACGGGGCATTAGGCTTAAGGGTTTCTAGAGCATCCCAGGGCTCACTATGCTGCATTCCAGTTACTTAGCAATGCATTTGAAAGAAAAACAACCCCTAGGCTGTTTCTGTAGCCCGAGCAGTGGCGGTGCGTCCATAGGGACGCAGGAGCACCGGCCCCTCTGGCTCGCTCACAGCCAATAAAATATACAGATTTATACACTGTATGAATCTGTATATTTTCACCGCTGCCACCCACTATTCAGCTGACCGGACATTGAGCGCCAGTCAGCTGAATAGAGGCAGCTGACTGGCTGTGGGGAAGTGCATATCAGGGCCAGCAGCCCTGATAGGCTGTCCGAGTACAGGCCTGAGGCTGTAGTCGGCTTCCTGAAGCTCATCATTGGGACGTACAGGCCGTGCGTCTGAGGATAAGACTGACAGGCGTCTCAGCCAATCAGGTAACCTGATTGGCTGAAGCGTCATTGAGGGCGGGACGAGGGACATCGAGGGACATAGAAGCCATAAAGGTAAGTGCCAGGGGGGGTACTGGGCACAGTGGCTACAAGTGGGGGCACAGTGGCTACAAGTGGGGGCATAGTGGCTACTAGTGGGGGCACAGTGGTGACAATTGGGGGCACAGTGGCAACGATTGGGGCCACAGTGGCTACAATTGGGGGCACAGTGGCGACAATTGAGGGCACAGTGGCGACAATTGGGGGCACAGTGGCTACAATTGGGGGCACAGTGGCGACAATTGGGGGCACAGTGGCTGTGTTTGATGGCATAGTGGTGACAATTGATGGCACAGTAGCTGTGTTTGATGGCATGGCACAGTAGCTGTGTTTTGATGGTATGGCACGGTGGCTGCGTTTTGATGGCATGGCACAATGGCTGCGTTTTGATGGCAGGGTGGCTGCGTTTTGATGGCACGGTGGCTGCGTTTTGATGGAATGGCACAGTGGCTGCATTTTGATGGCACAGTGGTTGCATTTTGATGGCACAGTGACTGCATTTGATGGCATGGCACAGTGGTGACAATTGATAGGTACAGTGAGGTTGCAATTGTTTTTTTTTGTTTTTTTCGTTTGCGCCCCCCAAAAAATTTTGAGCACCAGCCGCCACTGAGCCCGAGTAGTGACTGTTGCTGTGTGTCTTACTGCTGCCGCACTAAGCTGAAAACGGAACCTGGACCAGTGCAGTGGGTCCTTTCAGGGGTGACCACTACATACTGGTAGGACCAGCAGCGATGGTGGGAAAAAGATACTGCCAGAGCAGATCAAGTGAGCATTGTATAAAAAATGTTTGCCCCAATTGTAAGAAGAAAAACAGACCAAGACTTTTCAAACCATACTGTAGTTGTTTTTTGTTTTCTCAAAGTAGAGGTATTTATGTCTTTAAAAGTAAAACTTATTTTTTCTGAACCAGGCAATAGCAGTATGAACAACTGATGAAAAAATACAATACAAAATGTACAATAAAAACAACATTTTAGTTTGATCTGTTGACAAAAGATATTTGGAAACCTTGCTTATAAATTCGTTTTTATGGAGTAGTCTATGATTTTACTGAATTAAAGCGGAGCTCCACCCAGGAAAACAACATTTTCCCATGTTGTTTAAAAAAATAAAAAAATAAAAACCTGAAAAAAAATAAAAAATACTCACCCGAAATACCTGTTGCTATGCGGAAGTCCGTAATCTGCCTCTTCCACTCCGCGGTGCCTTTTCTTCTTGTCCTTCTGCTTGTGAATGGGGCGCGCTGCTTTCTGGGAACTGTGTGTGGTTCTCAGAGAGCAGCGCACCCATTCACAAGCCAGCGTGAGACTCACGCAGGCGCAGTAGGAAATGGGCAGTGAAGCCGTACGGCTTCACTGCCTGTTTCCCATAGTGTGAATGGCGGCGCGGGACCCGGAGCGATCGTGGGACCGGCATCGGGGGGCCCATCAGCGTGGGCAAGTAGGACAAGGTAAGTGTCCTTATTTAAAGTCAGCAGCTACACTGTTAGTAGCTGCTGACTTTAAAAAAAAAAAAAAATCGCGCTGGAGCTCCGCTTTAAGCCCCTTCTAAGGTTGACTTTTGCATTACATCTTCCAAGGCTGGTTTTTGATAAGTGACACGCATACCGTTCTCTCACATTCACACCCACACATGCTCCAACCAGGCAGTTATTTCATGGCCATCTTTAAAGCATTTTTAAACCCAAAAGCAAACAATGTAGCACATTGCAGCTTACCAATCCTTAAATGCATTGTCAGTATTAGTTTCCTTCTTTTAGACTTTTTTTCCCTTTATTTCTAACTGGTTATCTGGCCAATAAGTCTGTTTTTTTTAACTTCCTTTAACACTATACTGAAGTTAGAGAGTTAAGACAAACCATTTAACCCCGACAGGGGTGCTTACAATGGTCAGCTTATATTCATTTATGTAAAACCTTTATCCAAAAAAGTAAAACTGTTGCTGCAACTGCTTAAAAAAGTGTTAGCTGGAGTTTAGATATTTATTTATCTTTTTTATTAAGTCCATATAAATCTGTTAGTGGATCAAATACTACCTCTGCACAGATTGACAACGGTGCTTCTCCAAGGGTGGCTCCATCATTAATAGAATGGAGCAACCCCATTACAGGAAGTATGTTACTGGCTGTAACAGGTGTAACCTATGTCCCAGGACCATCATATTATAGTGTCGTTTTCATCAGGGTCTTCTATAGCGCCCCACTGGTTGGGGCTAAGGGCTTCCACATATCCACTAAGCATTTTATATCCACTTCAGACATTTCGTTATTTGTAGGCAACCTGTTCTCAGAGGTTCAGAGCATGCCCCAGCGCTCTAACCCTATTGGGCCTCCGTCTCTAAGCATGAGGACTTGATTTAAATTTCAGTGTCACGTCTACCCCAATGCAGCTGGCAAACAATATATCTGGCTACTGTGTTCTTCACCTTTAGCAGCCCCCTTTCCCATAAAGTAAGCAGGCCTACGGGTACTCGGTTGCCCCCAGGACTTATACACAATGCTATAGAGCCTAGCTACCATGCCAGGGCAAGCGCAAACTGAGTAAAGCAAACAGGCACTTGTGGTCGGCAGACAGGCAGTGTGGTTCTATGACAGTCCAGGTATAAGGTAGGCTGAGTTCAGGAAATAGTCCAAAATCTGATCCAATGTAATCCAGCCTAGCAGAGCAGGGCAGACAGACAGGGAGCTTGATCAGGAATTACACACAAATCAATCTCTATCACAAGCATGAGACTGAAGGTTTGGCTTGCTTATAACAGGTTTCCACCTAGAGACTGACCACATCAATCACCTTGCTGCTAGAATGAGGAGCAGGAGCACTAGACGCTCCTGACATTACCCCAACTCTGAGGACCCTTAAAGACAAGCTTGACATCCAGCACAGGACCATTATACTGGGCAGAGGTCAGGGGATCCCCAAGTGAGGTTGGTCAGCAGGTGACGTGTCACAGTAGTCAAGTAAGATAGCTTATACATAAGCAGGATGCTCAATTGGAGTCTGGATGTTCATCCAAGGGAGTTTAGAGACGTGTAATAAGGAGTCTTCGATGGATTTTAACCTCCTTGGCGTTTTTCCCGTGTCTGACACGGGGTAAAAATTTGCTGCTACTATTGTTGATCCCGTGTCAGACACGGGCTCGCCTCGCAGAATCCAGAGACTGTTTACTTACCTTCTCCCTGATCCAGCGATGCATCCCCGCTGTGTGAGCAGCGGGTTCCTTGATTCCCAGCGTCCCTGTGTGCCGCCGAGTCCGTTCCCTGCGAGTTACGTGCCGGGGACGGAGCAGCGCCAAATTCAAAAATGTAAACAAACACTTTACATACAGTACAATGTAATCTTATAGATTACGTACTGATGTAAAAAATACACACCCCCCATGTCCCTATTGCCCAGTGCCCTCAGTCATTTTATATAATAAAAACGGTTTCTTTCTCCCTGCAAACTGTTTGCCCATAGCAACCAAAAGTTCTTTATGAAAAATTGTTTTAGAGCAGCTAAAAAACAGCGATAATAAATTATAATCCTTGCAAATTTAGGTAGCGATCTGTGGGGAAATTCGTCATAAAAAAAAAAAATTATGACAGCAAAAATTCTGAACTGAGCAAATTTCAGTGATTTTGATTTGATTACATTATTGAATAATTTTTACTATAATTATATTATTATTTGTTATAATTTTTTATAATTATTTATTATATTATAATTTTTAATAAAAAAAAAAAAAAAAAATCATACCCGGGATCCTATTAGACTCTTGTTTAGATGATTTAAGTAAGTACTTACTAAGAATTGCAGGCATAATACATAACACCACATTTCCTTGCAAAACAATTGCAACGCTTTTGGTACAAAATTCCAGACAGAATCATAACGCCAGGGAGGTTAAAAAGCCTAACCTGAACTGGCTTCTTAGAGCTGGGTCATTCCACCCTGAGTCAGGTGCCCAGCAAGTACTGTAAATCGGAACAGTATTGTTCAGTGGTGCGTTTTTTCTGACATAAAGACCAAAGGTTAGTTTCAGCTGAGTGGGCACGGTCAGGATGACAGTCCAGGTAAAAGGCAGGCTGAGTTGAGAAGCTTGATCAGGAATTACACACATATCACCCTCTATCACAAGCATGAGACTGAAGGTTTGGCTTGCTTATAATAGGTTTGGTTTTCACCCAGAGACTGACCACATCAATCAACTTGCAGGTGGACAAAAACAGGGAGACTGCCGTAGCCATAACCAGGATTCTGGAATTAGGGGCAGGAGCGCTAGACGCTTCTGACATTCAGATTCAAAGTCCTCACAGCTTACTCCTGAAGAGATTGTATTTTAGAAAACTTTATATTACTCTGATTCACTAGGAATTGTTTCTAGCCTGAATGATGCATTATCTTCCATCCTGCATAGAGGATCAGCCTGTTGTTTTAGGCCTAAGGTCTTTTAAAACTGTTGTGGTGGAAAGACTTTCCCAATACATTCAGTATTTTAAAAGTTCCTCTACGAGGATTGGAAACAATCTATTAAGACTCTTCCTGACAATGTGAAGGTGCTTTTTCCCTTTGAAAGGGAATTTATTGCTAAGTGGTGACTTCAGTCATACATCTTAACAAGAATACCTCTAAGCTTGGACCAATGTAATTATGTAGCTGAAATAATTGAAGTAGACACCACTACTACAGTGCCCTCCACTTGCTTCTGGGCTCTGTGTTGAGTGGCTTGCCTGCTGCATTCTTAACACATGAGGTTGGCCGCTTGGAAAATTTGTCTTTAAGAGAATGCTTTGCATTTTCTGTTTAAATGAAAATCATTCTCTAATTGGACATGGTGGGGAGCATGACATCACCTCTTAGCTTCCAGGTTTTATTGCCAAAGCTTAATTAAACAAGCTGAAGTTAGCAGCTGATTGGCTAACATGCATGGCTGCACCCAGGGGCAGACTGACAACTCATGGGGCCCCTGGGCAATAGGAGATTATGGGGCCCCCGAGCAATAGAAGATTATGGGGCCCCCTGGCAATAGGACATTATGGGGCCCCCAGACAATAGGAGATTATGGGGCCCCCAGACAATAGGAGATTATGGGGCCCCCAGGCAATAGATTATGGGGCCACACATTATATACACACACATACAGTATGCATACACAGTTGTCACGACTACGCCGACACTACAAACCAGGGATAGGACTTAGACACTTGTTATGGAGGATACTCAGTACTGAACCACCAAGTCACTCTATGATGTATACAGAGAGTATGGGGTTAAATTCATCACAGCCTCCAGTGGTCTATCACCTATTCTTGGTGTGGTGTGTGTTACCATAGGTGATAAGTATACAAGGTATGGTGAACAGTCTCTACAAGCAGAACATGTGGCAGTCTTAGGATTTGAAGCAATAATAAATGGACCTTGAATGATGAACCTCAATACAACCATTAACAAGTAAAGAACCTATGGGTACTTGCGGTTTGATATGGAATGGTAAGAAGATTCTTCCTGAAGCAGATTAGAAGGGTGGTCCGGGATGTTGTGGAGAGCTTGTAGAGTGCTAGCTCTGTGGTCAAGAAGAGAGGCTCCGGCGATGGGAGGTACCGAGGAGATGATCCTGAATCTCTGACAGTGGAATCTGTCGGCTGGGTTGATCCCTAGGGATGTGAGGATCGCTGGTGGGGGTCTCTGGTCTCAGATGGCGGCGGGCGTCAACGTCAATAACCGGACACCCAGCCGCCATCGAGAGGAGTTTAAATACCCCGCCTGTCGCGGGATACACGCTGGACGCGCTTCCGCGTTCCAGCGTGGAACGCAAACCTAAGCGGCGCGCCGGAAGTGACGCGGACGGGGTTCTGGATGGAGCGCAGCTGTCTAGGGAAGGTACAGCTTCGCTCGTTCTATGAGAGATAACGCAGATGGCGTTACAACAGTATACACACACACAGTATACATACACACAGAATACACATACAGTATACATACACACACATACAGTGTGCATACACATTATACACACACAGCATACATACACACAGAATACACATACAGTATACATACACACACACTGAAAAGGTACTGGAGAGGTGGGGCAGCTATCATCTTGGGATTTTTAGACCAATAGGATGTCGGTAAGGGACATTTCAGGGACATATGTAAATAAACACAGATTTTTACATACTGTCCCTGGTTTTACTGAGGCTGGCAACCCTGATGGGGCCCCCTAATGGCATGGGGCCCTCGGCCCTGGTCAGTCCGCCCCTGGGTGCACCAGCTTTAGTAAACCAACTCCATAGTAATATTGGTCCATTCTGATGTAAAAATATAGCATACCTGGAATTCTTCTTCAAGAAAACCTATCCAAAATGCATACTTTTATAACTGCAAATATAACAAGGACGGTACCTATCTTCCCTGCCCTCCACCCTTTCTGGATATTGTTTGCTATCATATGATAGGTATACTTTAATACTCACAGTGAATTGCTGTGTAGGAAGAAAGGTTGAACAATTATTTTATTGATGAGTTGCAGGTTAAGCAGAAAACAAGATAAATGGCAATCTGCAAGCACAAGCACTAGTAACTGGCTATAGCAACTGCAGCAGAACACGTGAAGTGATGGTTTCAGGCACTGTTTTAGAAGCAAACTTTAACGCTGATAGTAACAGGTGCAGTAATGCTGATAGTAGCAGTTCTGGTAGTAAACCAGTATATCTTCAGTATATATTCAGCACACAAGTTATCACACAGGAACAGGCTACATTACCTGGGTGGCATCTGCAGGAGGGGTGGCTGACCAACGTGGTGACAGCACAAGCTGCACTTGAGTAAACTGTACAGGTCCTATGCAGTAGTACCGTAAACCGGTAAATAGTGGGGCGTGATGACGTCAGCGTGTAGCTCCTCCCGACATATTTCGTCATACGTGACGTCTTCCTTCGGGAGATTGCCACATAAAGTGCTCCATATCTTTCCCTTTGTGGTGGTGAAAGCTCCAAGAATATCTTTCATCTATCTGGATCCCTACTGTCATAGAACTTTTTATTTTGTCACTTTTCAGAGACTTCATTTTATGAATCACTTTTCATTTTATTGGTCATTATATGTATTATACTGATTTTCTTACACTTTACTGTGTTCACTAGTTTTAATTAGCGCGACTATTTTTGTTTTTTTAACTGTGTGATGTTTGCAAGTATATGTGTTAAGCTGAATATAGATGGATTAAAATTAAAGCGATATTAAAAGCAGATTTAAAACAAAAAAGTAACAAACATGTCATGCTTACCTGCTCTGTGCAGTGTTTTTTTCACAGAGCAGCACAGATTCTCCTCTGCTCGGGTCCCCCCAATCCCTTCCCTACTGCGGACTGCCCCCTTAGCAAGCACCCATGCAGACTCACTCGAAAGCTGCTGCTCCTCTGTGTGTCCATTTACACACAAAGTGGCTTGCCCATGCCCCCACTCTCTCATCATTGGCTCACTGGTTATGATTGGCAGGAGCCAATGACTTAGAAGAGCCGCTGCTCTTGTGCATATTGTTGGATCAAGATGGGGCTCAGGCAAGTATTGGGGCTGCTGCACACAGGTTTATTACCTTCATGCATAGAATGAATGAAGGTTAAAAATAAACCTTAAGCCTTTACAACCACTTTAAGCCAGGTTCAGCCAAATTTTGATCCATGTGTAGCTGTTCCTATTTAAAAAAAAAATGTTGATTATAAGATTGATTTCTGTTGCTGTGTGGTTTAACTGCTTGTTACCCCATAATACATAATCGCAGGGGCGGACTGACCATTAGGGCACTCGGGCACTGCCCGAGGGCCCCAGGCCACTAGGGGGGCCCCCACCAGAGTTGCCAGCCTCAGTAAAACTAGGGACAATATGTAAAAATCTATTACCTGGGGGCCCCATAATCTCCTATTTGCCGGGGGCCCCATAATCTACTATTGCCCGGGGACCCCATAATCTCCTATTGCCCGGGGGCCCCATAATCTCCTATTTCCCAGGGGCCCCATAATCTCCTATTGCCCGGGGGCCCCATGAGTTGTTAGTCCGTCCCTGCATAATTGGGAATAGGCCTTAACTATAGTTAAGGGAGTGTTCCAATCTCTAAACTGAGTAATATGTTACATGAAAATGCATAAAAGGAGGTAACTCAAAAAAAAAATGCACTCAGAAATGTATACACTGAATAATTCTATGTATCTATTATTCTGGTTAATGGACAGACAAACATTTAAGAACAACTTGCACAAGAAGGAATGCAAGCTGTCATACCAGCAGAGAAACCGACCTTGAAGTGGCAGTTATATAACAGTACTTTCTAATTAAGGAAAACTTCTAACAAGCCAATGAAGAAATGAGGACAGAGTCGGGGCTGATAATCTGAGTTACTCTGCTGCATCAGGTGATTAAATACTTTAATATGGGGAATACGTTCACTAATGGAGTGACAAACGTATATATGTCAACCATTAAAGATGCAGAAGTGCCTTCAATTAAAGAATAAAGGGAAACATTAATTCCATTGGTACTTAAAGGTGTTGTAAAGGAAAATGTTTTTTCAGCTTAATGCAATCTATGCATTAAGGTGAAAAAACATCTGATACTAAAGCCCCACTCCCCCCCGAGCCCCCTTATACTTACCTGACCCCTCAAAAAGTCCCGCGTGCGGTCCCGCAATCCTTCTCGCCGCTCAGCCTAGCTGCTGATTGGCTAGAGCGGATGGATTGAGAGCAACGCAGCCATTGGCTGGCACTGCTGTCAATTACATCCAGTGACGCGGTGCGCTGAGGGGCGGGGCCGAGTGATACAGTGAGCGGCTATGGGTCACTAAAGGAAAAACATTTTTAGCTAAAAAGCTTCCTTTACCTTACTGCAATCCTGGTTTCATGTCCTCATTGTTCGTTTTTGCTTTGAAGTTGCTGTAATCCTTCTCTGATCTCCACACTTCCTGCTTGTCTGTTTCCTTATGAAAAAAGTCATGGGAGCTTCTCTCTGTGGTCTCTGGTCAAGGAGGTGTGATTACTGTGTGTCTAAAACCCCTTGGAACCAATCACTTTCATTTTAAAAACAAACACTGACCTGTGTTTGTTTGTTTTTGTTCTGTGTGTCTTTGTACTTCACAGAAACATGAAACTAGATTAAAAACTAAACTGAACCTGCAGACACATTATATGATTGATTTTTATCTATTTTTAATCATTTTTAAAAGGAATCCGTTAACTATTATGTCTCTATACTCTGTAAACAGTAATTTCAGCAAGAAAATTGTTTTCCTTTACAACTCCTTTAACTATGGGACCAAATGCCAAAGTAGCAAGCTATGCTACATTTCTGAATTTACCTTCCTTAGAAAGCCATATTAAAGATCACAATAAGATTATGATGAAATGTACTGTAATCCCGTGCCTGTTGTAAATCACTTTTGTTTTCTATTCTTCCGATAATAGTTTTGTAATTCTAAGTAACTATCAAACTCATAAAGAGTAAGGCTGGATTCACACCTGTTCATTTTTAGTGCTTTTTGCATTTTGAAGATTTGCACTACAGAACATGTTCCATAGGAAACGATGTGAACGTCGTTGTAAACCCTTTACAACCACTTTAACCTACATGTAAGCCTAGATTAAGGCTGGACGGTCTAGGAGATATTTAACAAAAATTGCAGCACTGATGACTACGGCGCATGTAAGTAATTCATAATGAGCTAGTATGCTATGCATACCAGCTCATTATGCTTTTGTCTTGCAGGTTGTCGTTTTAATGTTTTTTTGACAAGAGGGTTTACTTCCTCTTAAAATGACTGCAGTGCAAATCTTCAAAATGCAAATAGGAATAAAAATGCATAGGTGTGAAATCCAGCCGAATACACCAGTACCAATAACCACCACCCAACAAACTAGGGAGCCTTCAAATAAAAATTGTCACAAAAAATCATTAGTTTGTAAATTATATTTATACATTTTTAAAACATTTTTAAAGAAGAATTTCAGATATGTTATGTTGTACATAAATACACGTAACTATGTTTATACTCTTCCTGTGTTATCCCTCTAGAAGCTAGAAGTCACTGTTGAAGGTTCTGCTACTTCATTGATCTCCACTAGCTTCCAGGTCCCATGCCAAGTGGTCAGCTGCTTGGCACAGGTGCCATTTAGAGAATGCCTTGCACTTTTTTAGTGAATGCAAACCATTCTCTGATTGTGTTTAAGATTTTAGAAAATCAACCAAGTTAAACTGTAAAAAATAAATAGTTTAAACAAACAGTAATTCACATTGTTTATTTGTTTTCTTTAAAGGATAAGTATGGATAAGCTTGTTAGGCCCTACTTCTCCTATGGATCACAAGAGTTCTGCACTCCTGTGAACCATTTTTGTAAGTTGGCTCAGTTGGCTAATGTCACTTAGCTGGTCCAGGATCCACCCAGATGCCTGGATCAGCATCTGGCTCAGGCTCTCAGTGAGTCGCTGTGAGCCTGAGCCATCCGCTACCTCCCCCTGCACAAACCAGTGCTCCAGTGAGCAATGGAGGGGTAGAGCACAGAGCCAGTGACTAAAAGTCTCACTGAACAACTAGAAATTAGTGATTAGCCATCTTTGATCACTCACATTCTCAGTCTTAGAAGCAGCAGGGGAAAATACAGCATTAGAGCGATGCTGCATCCACCTAGGTGAGTATATATAATACAAAAAAAAATACTTCTCTTTTAAAAAAGCAATAGCTACAAATACGTTGTTTACCTGTATGAAGTGCAGATAAATATATACAGCAGCCATCCATGGTCCAATGTGGACTAACAGCCAGCTCATCCCCAGCATATCCCATTCTCTTTTGCACTCATTGGCTGCCAGGACTGCTGATGTCCTAACAACCAATTAGGAGAGGGGGTACTCAGAGTCACCATAGGCTGGAATTTAGAGGCATAGAAAACAATGGAGAAGTAGAAAAAATATAAAAATGTTATTGAAAAAAGTACATAGTAGTCAAAAGTGTTCAAAATTTATAAAAATCATATACAATAATACAATTTGTACACTGAGCCCTTATGCACAAGGGCTCACTGTACAAATTGTATAATTTTTATCAAAATTGTTACATTTTTTTTACTTCTCCATTGTTTTCTATGCCTCGAAAGTCCGGCCTATGGTGACTCTTTGAGTACCCTCTTTCCTCTCTAAATTTACAGATGTGGCAATGTCAGGTGTGTACCCTGCCCTCAGCATCACAGGAGAATGGTAGTGTAATTGTTATGTACCGCGTACCTGGTAGCCAGAGCCTAGTCGCAGGAGAAGGCCTCTCTTACAGCCCTGGCTCACAAGCCGCTAGGATGGGAATCGCGGGCTCAGGAGCGCAGCGAGGTAGGAGTGCCGGAGTAGCGTAGTTGTAGGTGCAGGATGCTGATCCCTTCTGGAGCGGTGGGAGTGGAAACCACTGGAGCGGAGGAAGTGGGTCAGCGACCCTAACTAATGACCAGCAAGCTGGTAAGGTAAGCTGGTTAGAGGACAACAGGCAATAGCTGAGTCAGACAAGCCGGGTCACAACGGGTAATCAGGTAGCAGATACGGAAGGCTGGAGCGTAATCACAGGTACAGGCAGAAGGGTTTGGCAACGGAGGAGCAATCAGAGGAGCAGGGTCAAAAGTTAGCTAAGGGTCAGAGGTTGGAGAGATTTGGATGGTCAGACAAGCTGGGTCGGTAAGGATAACAAGTAATCACGTTCGGGTACAGGATACTACACAGAAGCTGCAGATCAGACAGCAATGTGTTGGTGGAGCCAACAGGTTTCTAAAAGGGGTTTTGGCGGCAACCCGTATTAACGTGCCCGCAAACGCTCTTAATGCGCGCGCTCCCGTCGTGCACACGCGCGTGCCAATTACAGGCAGGTGCTGCTGTCTTTCCAGAGCGATGGTATGCATGCACATGCGCACACGCCGGAACGCTGGGACCGAGAGGTAAGTCCCTGACAGGAATTTTCTCCATCTAAACCTAATGCGGTAGTTTTTTGCGATGAAAAAAAACGACGTTTTTTAAAACGTCATTTAAATTGATCGTGTGTGGGCAAAACGTCGTTTTTTGTCTTCAAAAAAACGACCAAAAAAAAATTCCAACATGCTTGAATTTTTTGTGTCGTTTTTCAAAACGTCGTTTTTTTGTTTCACAAAAAGTCACCGTGTGTAGCAAAAACGTCGTTTAAAACGATGTTTTTCAACCCGCGCATGCCCAGAAGCCAGTTATGAAGCGAGCTTCAATGGAAAAGAGTGGTGAACGTAACCTCGCTTTTTGTGAAAAAACGATGGTGTGTATGCAAAATTGTCTTTGAAAAGTGACGTTTCAAAAACGTCGTTTTTTACTTTTTTCATCGCAAAAAACGACCATGTGTACGCGGCATAAGGCCTGCTTGACCTCTGGGATTCTGCACTCTGCCTTTCTGGCACTAAAAAGTATGTAAGAACTGTGACTGGGGACACTTGATGAAAGGGGGCACTGTTTTGGGGGCACCTGATGTAAGCAGGCACTGTCATGGAAACATCTGATATAAGGGAGGTAAGGGGACACTCTGATAAGGGATACCTGATGTGATGGTGAAATCTGATGTAAGGGGGAACTCTGATCAGGACACATGATGTAAGGGGGTCATGGTGATGGAAACACTTGATGTAAGGGACACTGTATATAGCGGTCACTCTGATTGGAACACCTTATGTAAGTAGGCACTGTGATGGGAACATCTGATATAAGTGGGCTCTCTGATGGGGACACCTGATGTGATGGGGAAATCTGATGTAAGGGGGGACTCTAATTAGGACACCTGCCTAAAGGTGTCAATGTGATGGGGACACCTCATATGATAAATTTAGTTTTAAATATCATGATATTAAATAATGGATGTGGGTGCATTTTGATGGGCGTAATTTTTGTCTTGGGCCAGCCCTGCTTCTTAGCTTGCCCCATCAGGTGCAGAAATAAATGAAAGAATTAAAAAGTGGAAATGAAAATGTAATACAAGTTATCTCTTTGCCAGTTAATTGTACACCTTGTGTGACAAGTATTTTTCCTGTTCTCCTTTGGCACCCGTCTCTTTGCTTTCTTTTGCCGCAAAGGGCATTTAATCACATCTATTAACAAAAACGGTCATATAATAAGGGGAAAAAAAGCGTAATGTTTCATTAACTTTCTCATAATTGTTTTTCAATACAGCTCTCAAGTAGATGCAAAGCTATTTTCCTTGGTAAATCAATGCTTACAAGCGGAACCCATTCTATGTCTTTTAAATAGTATTCTTTACTAATAAAGCAACTGTACATTATGCAGTGCTGGGGGAAAATGAAGCATCCACTGTGCCGAGCTTTGTCCTTGTTCCTCTATTATAGCAAACATTCACATTATTCGTATTTTATAAAAGAATACAAGTTTGTCTACTGCATATAACAGATTAGCAGATGGTAAATATGTTGTAGTTTTGATTACTTCTTTTATTACATCTTCAGCAGGGATAAATAAGGATAAATGATTCAAATACTTACATCGGAGAAAATGTATGAATTGGCATTCGTCTCACCAGTTTTTTTTACACTTGCTCTGTGGCATGGAATTGCACTTATTCACTTGCAGGAAAAGATGTTGCTTTGTGTAAAGGATGTAGAGCCTATATGGTCTGCAAGATCGGTTCAAGTATGAAACGCTAAATTAAAGAATGATAAATCCAATCAGGGCAGTAATGCATATTGGGTTTGATTCACAAAATGAATAGAGCATGTTCACTTTAACTACTTCTTACCCGGCCACTGCACATATATATGGCCGGGTGGGTGCTCTCTCCCTCTGAGTAGACGTTCAGGAACGTCCCTCAGAAGGAGGGGGATCGCGTGCGCGTTCCCGTGCAGCGGCGCGATCCCGATGCACTTGTGTCACCCGGACACAGCGCATCATAGATCGGCAGAAGGGCTCTGTGATTGACCCTCCTGATCACATGACGGCCATGTCCAATTACAGCCGCCATGTGATGTAAACAAACAGCCGGTTGCTAGGTGATCGGCTCGCCTCTCCTCACACAGAAGTCGTTGGTGAGGAGAGGAGGGCGGATCGCTGCAGTTGGCTGGAGATCAGTAGGAGAGATCTCATCAACAACATTGCTAGTGTTGATTGCAAAGATCTGTCAGTTTTTTTGTTCAACCAGTTGGACTGCTGGGTTGATTTACTAAAACTGGAATGTGCAAAATCTGGTGCAGCTGTGCATGGTAGCCAATCAGCTTCTAATCTTTTGGAGCTGATTGGTTTCTACACAGACCTGCACTCTCCAGTTTTAGTAAACCAAATATGTACCCAGCTTTAATGTTGAGGTCAGGGGCGGACTGACCATTGAAGCTCTTGGGCACTGCCCGAGGGCCCCATGCCACTAGGGGGCCCCATCAGGGTTGCCAGGTTCAATAAAACAAGGGACAGTATGTATAAATCTGTGTTTTTTTTTTCACATCTGTCCCAGATATGTCTGAAACCGACATGCTTTTGATGTGAAAATCGTGAGATTTTAGCTGCCCTGCCTCCTGGCGTGGTGGCCATCTGTAAGCCTGGGGGCCCCATAATCTTCTATTGCCCGGGGGCCCCATGAGTTGTCAGTCCGCCCCTGGTTGAGGTGCAGTGTGAAAAATGATAATTTAAAGAAAACAGGATTTTTACCTTCAAATGATTTATGCTACGTACACACGATCCAAAAATCGGACGACAGATCGTCCAACTTTTTTCGTTTACTAGTCGCAAGTAGAAATTGAATAGGTTACTAAAGTCCTGAAAATTCTCGTATGACAGAAAAAAAAATCAGAAGTGATGTCATGTGTTGCAATGTATTTCTGTTGTATTTTCGGACGACAACTGTACTGACTAGGGTTGTCCCGATACCACTTTTTTAGGACCGAGTACAAGTACCGATACTTTTTTTCATGTACTCGCTGATACCGATTACCGATACTTTTTTTAAATGTCATGTGACAGTTTTCAAACCACAATACAGACTAAGGATATTTTCCTTAGAATTATGAAGAACTCTAACTCAAGACATTATAAAAGAATAAAAATGAGTAAAAATGAATAAAAATGTTTTATTTGCTTGTCACGCAGTAGTAAAAAACTCAAAGAATTTTCACAGAACATGTTGATAAATACAAAAAAAGTATTCGGCAGAAGCATCAGGAGCATTTGCGCGAGTACAAGTACTCCCGCAAATACTCGGTATCGGTCCCGATACCGATACTAGTATCGGTATCGGGACAACCCTAGTACTGACCAAACGAAAATCGTACGTTCTGGTATCGTACGAGTACAATTTTCGCGCATGTCCGATAAAATAATATCGGATGAACTAAAAAGATCGGCTCGTCCAGCCCTGTACTAACGATCCAATTATCGGACGATTCTTCCTCGGACGACATTTTTCGTACAATATTCGGATCGTGTGAACGTGGCATTATGCTGGGTTCACATTAGAATGCGCAGCATCTTACAACAGGAGTCCCGTGTGCCTTTATTCACCGTTGAGGTCTGATTTTAGCCCGAATTTTTGGCTGAATTTGGACCTGAAATGAACGAAAAGATGCACAGGGCTGTGGAGATGTGTGAACTGTCTCCATAGAGAGCCAGTCACAAATCTCATGCTATGCAAATTGGATGCGGAAAAACCACATTCAATTTGCATAGGTGTGAACTCAGCCTGATTTATTAAAATCAGCACAACTTCACCTAATTCCTTACAGTGAGGCCGCGTACACACGGCAGGGAATCTCGACGGGCAGAACACATCGTTCCGCCCGTCGAGGTTCCCTGCCGGCCGTCGAAATCGGCGACCCGCCCGTCGGGAATGGCAACCAGCCATTCTTCCGGGCGGGCCGTCGAGGAAATAGAGAGCGTGCTCTCTATTTCGGCTCGACGGGCTTCCCGACGGGAAGCTCACCGAGACCGTACACACGGCCGAGGTCCTCGCTGGAATGTGCATTCCAGCGAGGTTCTCGCTGATTTTCAGCGAGAACCTCGGCCGTGTGTACGGCGCCTGACACTAAACTCTGGTTTAAAAAGAAAAAAAAAATGTTTAACCACTTAAACACCGCCTAGCGCTGATATACGTCGGCAGAATCGCCGGCGGCGCGCTCACGACCCTGCCTGAAGCTCCGTGACCGCGTCCGCGTTCTTCTCTGTGGCAGTGTCACTGATTGTCTGTTCCCTGTTATAGGGAACGACGATCAGTTATGTCACATGTCCAGCCACGCTCCCCTACAGTAAGAATCACTCCCTTAGGGTATACCTAACCCCTTAGCGCCCCCTAGTGGTTAACCCCTTCACTGCCATTGTGATTTTCACAGTAATCAGTGCATTTTTATAGCACTTTTCGCTGTGAAAATGACAATGGTCCCAGAAAATGTGTCAAAAGTGTCCGATGTCTCTGCCATAATGTTGCAGTCATGAAAAAAAATTATTAATAAAAATGCCATAAAATGATCCCCTATTTTGTAAACGCTATAACTTTTGTGTAAACCAATCAATAAACGCTTATTGAGATTTTTTTTTTATATATATTTCCTGGGATATTTATTATAGCAAAAAGTAAAAAATATTGCGACCGTGCAATTGTCAGTTAAAGCGGTACCGAATCGCAAAAAGGGGCCAGGCCCTTAACCTGCATATTGGTCAGGGTCTTAGGTGGTTAAGTATGTATTCTTAATTTTTTTTTAAAAGTACTTTCTCTCAGCCTCCTCCAAATCATAAAATTCCTTTATTTTGCTGGTTTTATCTGATTTCCTTTTAGGGTGTTCATTCTCCATTGCTCCCAGATTTTGGTCTCCTTGATGACAGGTGAACTATTAGGAGGCATTGCCACTCTGATCTGAATGGGCAAGAGATAGTGCCTCTTTAACCTAATTACATGCCATAGGTTTAGAAACATGATTTCACTTCTCAGTGTTTGCACAGTGACTGGTTGAAATAAACAGAATAACACATGTTATCATTTCTAGTTGTTTGGATTGTTATTTTATATCCACAATTTTTTATATCGGCGTCTAAAACTCTGGATTACAATTTTTATGGCTTGTATGGGTGGCATTGCACAACTCAAAGTATATACTGGAGGTAGAGCCTATACTGTAGTGACATCTTTTCTACTTCTCACTCTGTTTATAGAAGCTTTTTGTCACTTTGTGCCTCCCTGTGTCATGCTTTGGGGGGGTTTTTTTGCTAAGGAAACAGGACAACTTCACCACATCAAAGGACGACGGACTGGGCTATCAAATCTTGAATGAGAACCTCCTTCCCTCAGCCAGGGCATTGAAAATGAGTCATGGATTGGTGTTCCAGCATGACAATGGCCCAAAACACATGACCAATTCAACGGGCGTGTTTTCTGTCTTTTAAATTTTTGCCAGCCGGCTTCCGTTTTTTTGCTATGACCTGTCATTATATAGAATAAGTCATCTGGTTTTACTGATGGCAGTTATTTGTTTTCTCTCCTTGGTTGCACACATACATTGAGATCACGTTCCCTGTCACATTCCATCCATTGGATCCAGTAGTAAGCCTCTGAACACAGAGTGTGCTAGCTGACACTGACACATTAAGACTGCCAGACCATCCAGGCCGGAGCTTCAGGATCGTCAAACCTCTGAATTTTGTAGTGGAAAATCCTATTTACCCAGGTTGGGTGACAAGCTATTCTGGTTTGTAGAGCTGGTAAGCCTTGATTCTGTGTGGTGGTGGACTCACAGTGTTCCGTGTCTTGTCAAGATTCGCCACGGGGTGTCGCAGTGTTTCATCTTTTGAATATTGCTGAAAGAGACTGTCATGTCATTTGCTTCTCTTTTTGCCCACATGACTGCCATTGTATGGTTTGCCCCTTTGGACTAACTATATGGTCTATATAGGACTTGTCTTATGGTGTTTATATGTTGTTTATCTTTCACTATTCATTTTTTAGGTGTATATAAATACATTTTGTTGGTTGTGTATTATTTGATCACATTACTAAGTTGTTTATTTCACTGGTTCATACTATCAATCCATATTAGCGCAATTCCCTTTGTTACTTATTTTGTTGGTGTTGCATATCACTTTGAGTTGCAGCTTGTTATTATTTATTTAAAATAGCGCAGACCTGATAAGGTGACAGGTCCTCTGTTAGTGAGGAAGTCAATGTTCTGGCTCCCTCCCTAGCCAATATCCAAAAGCCACCAGATTCAAACCCATGTTATAGAAATCTATGGCTTGATCAAAAATAGTTTTTTTGTGTTAGATTAGAAGATAGCCTTGATAAATAAATGCAACATATGAAATTAAGTAAATAGGACTATATTGGAGGTTGGAGGAGGAGGGGAAGGAGGAGAGGGCACCCTGGGACCCCTGTACATATGTGTATGCTCTGGACCCCTATCCTTTTCACCCCCCCCCCCCCCCATGGGGAGAATGTGTAGTGTATTAAACAATTAAATTGTATTGTATTGCATTGTATCATGTTTTGATTACTTAAACGTCTGTTATTCTATCTAGATGGCATGTATAGAAAGTCTGCATTGATAGCTCCTGATGAAGAGGACTTTTTCCAAGAAACATGTTGAGCTGTAAAGACCATCATGTGTATTTCTACAGTATCAAAATCAAATAAGCCATGAATAAGCACTGATCCAGTGCGAAATGTGTCGGCTGCTCCTTGTTTTCCACTGCTGTGACCCTATTTTTGTACATGCTGTCTATTGAATAAAAGACCACCCATCAGGTTTTGGAGTGCGGCTATCTATTTTTCTTTGTCCTCATTTTGCTTAGTGCACCGCCAGCACCCTCGGTATCCTGCACCACCTGTAACCATATAGTGATCCCACCTGGAGCGGTGACTCTTTTCTCTCAAATCGACTGGTTTTATACACAATTGTATTTTTTTTGCAATTTATTGTTATATGAATTGAACTTGTTTGAATCTTATCAACTTTGAATAAATTAGATTTGACCAAAATATGTTTTCCCTAAAAGTCCCATACCCTTACTATTTAGATAATGCATGTAGTTTCTAAGATTAACCAAGCACTAGTGCAAGTCACCAAGCAACCAGGTTGTTAGACGTGGTACCTGATAAGGTGACAGGGTCTTTGTTAGTGAGGGAGTCAATGTTCTGGCACCCTCCGTGGCAGCCGGTATTCAAAAGCCACCAGATTCAAACCCACGTTATGGAGATCTATGGTCTGATCACGAGGTATAGGAAGGAAGTAGTTAATGTGCACACATGAGGTCTGCGCTATGTGATGGGTGGGACCCCATTCTGTTACTGGGAGTGAGATAATGCTGGATTGGTGGGGTGGGCGCTTACTCAGCACATCCTTCCTAATGCAACATGCATTAGATACAGTGTGTAGTGACATGGGACAATACTGCACACAGAAAAAGCTCATCTCTAAGTTGGGGAACTGCCCTAAAGTTTGAGTGTTCACATGACAGCAGTCTCCTCCTGGTCCCAAGCATTAATAAGTGCGTTCCAATGCGAAAGGTGCCCCCATGTGCTGGGTGAAGTAGGCCCTACAAACAGGTGGTTCAGTAAGGAACAGGTGGGGTTTCAGGGGTTGGATACAGGAAGGTCCCCAGAGGATCTTCAGTCGAAGGACAATCGACATTTGAGAATCTGCCCGACTCTTCACCTCTCTTACAGGTGCTTATGTAATAGTTTTGTGAAAACATCGATGCTCCCTGCTGAAACTACTGCCTGTGGAAGAAAATTCCACATGTTTACTGCTCTTAAAGTAAAGAACCCTCTATGCAGTTTAAGGTTAAACCGCTTTTCTTCAAATTTTTGTGAATGGCCGCATGTCTTATTAAATTCTCTTTCGCGGAACAGTTTTATCCCTATTGTCGGGTCACCAGTACGATATTTGTACATTGAAATCATATTCCCTCTCAAGTGTCTCTTCTCTAAAGAGAATAAGTTCTGTGCTTGTAACCTTTCCTCATAACTAATGTCCTTCATCTCCCCTCCGGGTTTCTGGAGGGCCTCATTGGGGCTCCCTTCGTTTTTCCCAACGGGTTGTAATTTTGACTATCAGAACACTTATTTGCAATGGTAACTTTCTTCGGGTCTTTTTATGGATATATACTCAAACATGCTTTTTGATCTCAAACTTATGGTATGTATATATTTTTGTAGAATCAATCATCCCCCTGAAGAGACCTTCCACAGGTCGAAACGCGTCGGGGCACGCACACCACACAGTTTTTATGCAATGTTGTATGTAACAGTACTTATATTGTATGATCTGCATTGTATCACTCGATCCGTAAGGGGTTCTTTTATTATCATTATATTTTATCTGTATGGTATAGACCAGGGGTGTCAAACTGGCGGCCCTCCAGCTGTTCCGAAACTACAAGTCCCATCATGCCTCTGCCTGCGGGAGTCATGCTTGTAACTGTTAGCCTTGCAATGCCTCATGGGATTTGTAGTTTTGCAACAGCTGGAGGGCCGCCTGTTTGACATCCCTGGTATAGACGATCAGCAAATAAATCATGTTTTACTAGACTATATTGTTATAGTTATATTTTGGCTGTCCAAAGCCCCATGGGGTAAACTTCTTTTTCCTAAATGTCCTTCAGTCCCTTCATTCATTTTGTTGCCCTTCTCTGGGCTCTCTGCAGTTCTAGCACATTCTACCTGAGGAATTTGATAGTTATTGTCCTTCTGGTGTGGAGTGTTTCAGGTTGATTTGTATAGTCATAACAGTTTGGGTGGTTCAAACTCCTTGAAGGTGGTCATTATGGACCCCATCCTAAGTATCTGTGGTTACTGGTGCAATTGTCTCCAAGTCAGTGTTGTGTGGCTGGAAGCCTAATTATGCAGATACTCAGTTAAGAAGAAATGCTTACAAGGATGTTGGGGCTCCATTTATATTGTATTAAATGTTATTCTGTTATTTGTATTGCTTAATAAGGGGCTACTGTGACCATTAAACTCCAACTGGTGTCTTGTGTGGGTTTATGAGAAAATGAAGTGAGGTGGAGGGTGTTTGAGAAGCAACAGCAAGTAGCTTTTCATATTGTGAACTTTATATATGCCTTATACCTGTCTATGCCAGCAGGTGGCATAGACGAGGGGAGGGTATTATAGGGTGTATTCTATGATACAAAGTAATGACAGGATGTACCGTCTATATCTAACTGTGTACTTGTATGCCCCTTGTTCCTGCTCCAAGAAAAGACATGTTCTGATATTCCTCCATAAAAGTAAAGCCGCCTGCTGTATCCAAGCATTTCAATACTCTGACACCAGAGGGGTAGTCATACAGCAGGATTGCCAAACAAGTTTACCTTATAAAAATAATATTAAATGCAGGTAAAAAAATGTGCATTTTTTTAAGGACCCTGTAAACAGGGCTCAAAATTTCAAGTCCTGAGCTACTAGCCAGGCCTCAAGAGTTACTCGCCACCAGTTGCCTCACCTAATTCATACACTGCCCTGTGCCTAATTGCACCTGTAAACACGCCCTCGTAGATTATCTCATAGAATGACACTGTTAAATGTTTTAGGCAGAATCAAGTTACACAATCAAATATTACCAACAACAACTTTAACAAAATGGAACAGGGCACTGGGGGCAGCCCAGAGGGACAGGGCACTGAGGGCAGACCAGAGGGACAGGGCACTGAGGGCAGACCAGAGGGACAGGGCACTGAGGGCAGACCAGATCATAAAACTCTCTTCCCCATTCTCTTGCTGTCTCCTCTGCAACTCCCATCCATCCTTTCTCTCTCTCTCTCTCCCTCTCCTATTCATCTCATCATCAGGATGTGTGTGCAGCTCCATGCTTGCATGTCCCCACTTCCCCCTTTTATTCAGACTGGCAGTGAGGAGAGGAGCTGCAGCACATCGGGAGGGAATACAATCCAGCGCTGAGATTCACACAACTGCACAGACATTGACACCATAGCACAGCGCACACTGACACTGCACAGCACACATTTAAAGCAGTCTGTTCACAGGGCTCAGGCTGAACTGTTGGACACTTACATAAAGCACAAGGAGAAGAAAACTGCACAAACTGGAAGGCTGCCGCTCTCATGTCAGGGCAACTTTCAGTGAGCGCTGCATCGGAGTGGTAATTGTCGCAATCCTCCACCTCACTCATTACTTCCTGCTCCCTGCTCTCCAGCTACATAGGTCGGGGGAGGGGGCCAGGCTCAGAGAGGTCATACTGTTAGGTCCCATGGCTTAATGAGAATTGTAAGGAGAGCTCCTGTGTACTGCTCTGCCTGTGCGCGGCTCACCAGACTACATTTACCGAGCATGCACCTTTCCTCTTCGGCCACCAATCTCATCGGGGCTCTAAGTGTAGGCACAGATTGGAGGGAGATTGGTCATGCAGCCCTGTCATCACTCGCCCCCAGCTTAAATCCACTCGCCAAATGCTAGTAGGCGAGTGGAAATTATGAGGGCTGCTGTAAAGCATTGCACCTGCGATCAGCAGGAGGGTGCACTCTCCTGCCGCGTACACACAATCGGAATTTCTGATGAAAAAAGTCAGATGGTCCCATCGGACTTTTTTTGTCTGTGTTTAGAAATAGAACATGTTTTATTTTTTTCCAATGAAAAAAAAAAAACAATAGGAAATTCCTATCGTCTGTGTGCAACTCCGACGAAGAAAAAACCCACGCATGCTCAGAATCAAGTCGACACATGCTCAGAAGCATTAAACTTCATTTTTCTTGGTTCATCGTAGTGTTTTACATCACCGTGTTTTGGACGGTCAGAATTTGGTCTGTATGCAAGACAGCTTGAATGGAATTCCGATGAAAAATTCCATCGGATTTTAGGCCATCGGCAATTCCGATCGTGTGTACGAGGCATTAGGCTCCTGCAGACTGTCACTGTAGCTCTCTGCCCATACCTTGTTCGGGCAGGCAGTTACTGATTGACAGGAAGATTCAATGAACCACTTAGGCCGCGTACACACGATCAAATTTGTCCGCTCAAACTGGTCCGACGGACATGTCTGACCGACGGACAAATTTTAAAACATGCTTTAAAATTTGTCCGCCGGCGACATGTCCGTCGGATATGTCCGCTGGTCAGTACACTCACCAGCGGACATATCTGCAGGTACAAGCGTCGTATGGATGCGACGCATGCGTGGAAGTTGTTTACTTCCTGGTGCGGTGACGTGGCGGTGACGTTGCGGTGACGTGGCGGCGTCAACGTCACCGCCACCTCACCGCGCTGTCTGCCGGCGGGGATTTTGATCCGATGGTGTGTACACGCCATCGGACCAAAATAGCCCAGCGGACATATCCGATGAAAACGGTCCGAGGATCGTTTCCATCGGATATGACCCTCCGTGTGTACGCGGCCTTAGAGTGCTCATCAGCACCCTGGTAGTTAATTGAGAATTACAAGCCATCAGCCGCAATGGCCAACGCTAGTTGTAGTTCTCCTTTTCACTGAACTCTGTGAATGAATGATGAGGCCTGGTAGGTGGCGTCTGCATGGCTACGTCTTTTAAAAAATTGTGACAGCAGATGTGGGAAGAAGATCCTCAGCCCGCTTCACAATGGGGAATCGGGGAAAGGGGAAGGATGCAGGGGCTGCTCCGTTAGTACATGTTACACCCTAAATATGGGTGTAACATTTTTCTAAAGGTAAACTTATCCTTTAATAGCCTAGTTATGGTTTAGTTAGCAGTAACTAGTTAAATGACGCTAGACTTGTTTTGTAATGTTAAGGATGTTTTGCCATTCATCCAAGCAGCTTCTTCTCTTCTGAACTGTCCAATTCATTGATACTAACTACCACTATCTGCGCTAATATTGTTTTCACAATCACATAGCCATCATTTTGTTCTGCTTCTTTCTGTCATGTTTATTTTTTCATAAAATGTTCCTAAATTATTTCATGTCGTCTACAATCAAATGTGACTTTTTTTTGATGATAAATGTGTAGCAAGGTGAAGTTATTTTTAAAAATGATAATTTTTATTTTATTTCGCCCTTAGCACAATCGTTTTTCAAGAGCCCGAGGCAAAGTTTTGACATCAGAGACAACTTCACCAGCCCATGTTAAAGTATGCACAATCTCACTCAAGTTAATTTCAAATCCTTTTGGGCATAGTCCTGGTTTTCTTTTGCCGTAGGCAAAGTCTGACATAAGAAAAAAAAAAAGGAGAAATGTCTGCCCACAGAAAACACCTTTGCTCCTTCTTCTTTCATGTTCTTAGGAAATCCTTTTGGGGCATAGCAATAGAACAAAAGGATTTGAAAGAAAGGATTGATGGTCTTAAAACAGAGGGATGACTGTTCAAATCTAGCTTAAAAGATAGAGAACCTATAAAAAGCTATGAACAACAGCAGAGAGACAGGGTGGCAAATCTACATTGCCATGACAACAAATGCAAAGAGTAAAAGATCCAGTATATTTCAGCTATTGCTTACAATGCTGATTCTGAAGGCTGTAACACCACTACAATGTAAGATCTATTATAAAGCCTTTGCTGAATGCTTATAGACCTACGAGCATTTATTTTCACTGCTCAAGGTAATACTGTACTGAACTGCTTGTGGGTGTCTCATGAACTGCTAGTTAGACAGCTAGAAAACTGTGCATTCAATTACAGCCACACTAAATGCTTATTTCTTAATTTAACTATAAAAAAAAAACAATAACGAGAACGTGTAATGGTTTTACAGACAATGATCCAAAGCAGGCACATGAAGAAGGGCCGACACTGAAAAACACACTAGGCTGACAGCAGTGTGCAATGCAGTAAAGCCTGATTAGCTCATATTGTTTGACCTGCCATTGGCGCTCAGGTTAAGGTCTGATGTACAGAGGATTAAAAGAAGCTAAGATAAGTACAGATTATTATATCTATATGTTTTAGAATTTAAAAACACATCCAACATTTTTCAAGAACTCATAGATGTATTTTTTTTCTTTTTATTTGCCTGAAGTTTACCACCCCCTAGCGTCTGAAGTGGCTAGCGGGGGCCTTACTACAGAAGGAAACCTTACTCTTGTCTTGTTATACAAGATGGGTTGCAAAGCAGTGATCCAGACAGTGGTGACACGTCCATTAGGGGCACAGTCCATGCGCCCAGCCCCTTATCTACATGCAGGGCACCGGACGCATGGATTGAAATGTTTATTTTTTATTTTTTGAAGCACATGATTAATGCCTGAGGCATTAATAGGCTTCAAAAAAGGGTGGACTCAGGGCACAAAGCACTGCGCCCTGAGCCCACCCAGTTCTATGACATTAGCAAATTGATATTCGCTTACATCTTCCTGCTTCTCCTCCCAGCCATTCATGAAACGTATTCTGAGACCCAATTGGCCAGGTAGTCTTAGGACAATCGGGTCTCAGGACACACTTCCTGATTGGCTGGGAGGAGAAGCAACAGCCCTGGCTCTTCCCTTGTCAAGCTGAGGCAAGGAGTAGCATCAGACTCCTAAGGTAAGGCCACTGATCACCGCCTTCCATCTCCCGCGGGGGAGGGGGGATGGGGCACTGATCTCAGTTATCCATCTCCCATACGGAGGGCACTGATCACCCCTGCCTGCCTCCTGTAGGGGGCCACTGATCTCTATTGTCCATCTCCCGCGGGGAAAATATTAAGCACCAGCTGCCACTGGATCCAGATCTGCATTTTCAGGAGGGAAAGTGCAGAGCCCAGACCCCCTTACCAAGCTTCTTCTCACGCACAGAGGTGCATGTACACTGTGCATTATGACAAGAATATGCAAGCACATTCATTCCAGTATAGTCAGTTTTCTGGCTGTGCTGGGGGCACAGCCTACCTGCTCTCCAGTGGCCAAGACTTGTGCCGACACTTCCCCCCCACACACAGCTATTCACTGGGAGGATCAGTTCCCTGCTGTTTTTCCACCCCCACCTCTCCAAGTCCCTTCTTGGCACAGAAATTATGTGATCAAAAAAGAAAAAAAAGGTGTGTGTATATATATATCCACTTGACCACTGGGCACTTAAACCCCCTTCCTAACCAGATCAATTTTCAGCTTTCGTTGCTCTCAAAATTTGAATGACAATTACTCAGTCATACAACATTGTACCCATATGAAATTTTTGTCCTTTTTTCACACAAATAGAGCTTTCTTTTGGTGGTATTTGATCACCTCTGCGGTTTTTATTTTTTGCGCTATAAAAGAAAAAAAGACTGAAAATTCTGTAAAAAAAAAAAAAAGAAATTCTAGTTTCTGTCATATTAGCAGGTTATTTCTCACACACAACATATGCATACCACAAATTACACCCCAAAACACATTCTGCTATTCCTCCCGAGTATGGCGATACCCCATGTGTGAGACTTTTACACAGCGTGGCCACATACAGAGGCCCAACCTGCAGGGAGCACCATCAGGTGTTCTGGAGCACCCAGACCGATTCTGACATTTCTCTCCTACATGGAAAAATCATCATTTATTTGCTAAAAAAATTACATAGAAACCCAAAACATTAAATATGCTTTTTTTTTTTCAAAGACCCTAGAGAATAGAATGGCGGTTGTTGCAACTTTTTATCTTGCACGGTATTTTCGCAGCAATTTTTTGAACGCGTATTTAAAAAAAAAAAAAATGTTTTGTGCTTAAAAAAAACAAAAAAAAAAAAACAGTAAAGTTAGCCCAATGTTTTTGCATAATATGGAATATGAAGTTACAGGGAGTAAATAGATACCTAACATGTCACCCTTCAAAATTGCACACGCTCGTGGAATTGCGCCAAACTTCGCTACTTAAAAATCCCCATAGGCGACGTATTGCAAGGTATTGGAGTATTGGGTTATTGCAGAGTATGGGGGGGGGGGGGGGGGGTTGGGGGGTTATTGCAGAGTATGGGGGTGTTATTGCAGAGTATGGGGGTGTTTTTGCAGAGTATGGGGGTGTTATTGCAGAGTATGGTGCAGGGAGGGATGGCTGGATCTGTGACTGCAATTGTCACAGATCCATCCCTCAGTTCTGCTGCTGACACCCGCTCCCCCCCCCCCTCTCCTCTCACACTGTACCGAACGGTACAGAGAGGAGAGGGAGGAACCGGTGTCATTACATTTTGTTTACAAGTGATCGCTCCGTCATTTGACGGAGCGATCACATGGTAAACAGCCTCTATCAGGGCTACCAAGGGGCGCGCGAGAGCAGGATTTTGGGAGGACGTCCAGGGGACGTCCTCCCAGAACAACCCCACCACGCTGTAGACGTATTTTCTCTATAGTGCGGTGGGAAAGTGGATATATATATATATATACACACACACACACACGTTTTGCCTTCCATTTCCATTTTAAATTGTATTGGTTGTTTTACAAGGTAAAGGTTCACATATACTTTAACTTAACTGGTAAAGAGCTTCAGTTCAAATTCCAGTCCTAATGGAACCAGCAAAGTAGAAAAGTCTGGAGTCCAGCAGTGTCTACATCACTCCTCTACTAGGTAATTCCTTCCCATTCTACTGAGCCTTCCAGCTCCACCCACATTTTCATACAAACAGCATGGGGCACGAAAAGGCCTATTCCATAGTAAGAGGAGTTACTAAGGAAAAGGTGCAGCGGCAGTAAACACTCAGAGTCCAGTTGCAGAGAACGGAACTTCTGTTAATGTTACAGTTCAGAAATACAGAACAAGCTCAGTGGGAAGGTGCCTGTCTGGGAACACTCACAGAAAACCGCAGAGATATGTAGCAGAGCAGATCTCAGGTGTGCAGACAGCACATGTCTTGAGGGGCAGAATGTGGCCTGGCTGGTCCGTGCCCAAATGGGGAGGTGTTCAGGAAGGATGGAGTGAAAACCTCTCCCTGGCGCCAATCACTTTCACCGACAGATGGGTGACCTGTCCCTACACTACTCACCTGTGAAATGCATGCCAAGCCCAGAAGCCAGGGCCTTAAATAGGCTCTGACTGACTCAAGCTGAACCAATCCATTCCAATAGCAATACCTCTGCGGTCAAGCGCCACCTACAGTAGAGAAAATAAACTGCAGCTGCCTTAATGTGGATAAAAACGAACTGCAGAACATTGACCAAAATTAAATAATGCCCCTGCTATATGTGTAGGCCATTTACAGACCTCATGAGGCTTGACTGGAAGATTCCCAGGATGTGCTTAACTGTTACTGTTCACCTTCACAGGATTGAGCATTTTCTCTGGTTCAAATTTCCTCACATTCCCTTTTCCTTCCCTTATGCAGTAGTTCTGAGCTCAGCATTTGAAAGCTCATTCTTGTGATGGTGGAGGTAAGCAGTAACAGCTGGGCCTCTCTTAGCAACGTCCTGGAAGTTAGCCAGCCAGGCTTCATTAAGGTACCTACAGTATATGGTAACATCTATAGCAGGGGTCGGGAACCTATGGCTCGCGAGCCAGATGTGGCACTTTTGATGGCTGCATCTGGCTCTCGTCTCTCAATCCGTGGATCGCGTGGTGTGGCGGTTCACAATTTGAGCCCATAGGAAAGGCCGCGGCTTCAGCCTAGCTCCAGAACATCGGCCAACTTAGTACACCCGGCGTCGGCCTAGGTAAGAGGCACGCTGACGTCATCATCACCCGGCTCAACTGCTTGTGGATCTGCCTGCTTGTGTAGTGGTAAGCAAGCAGACAATTGTATACAGTGAGGGAGATGTGGATATTACAGTGGGGGAGATGTGGATATTACAGTGGGGGGGGATGTGGATATTACAGTGGGGGGGGTGTGGATATTACAGTGGGCGAAGATGTGGATATTACAGTGGGAAGATGTGGATATTACAGTGAGGAGATGTGGATATTACAGTGGGGGGAGATGTGGATATTACAGTGGGGGGAGATGTTGATATTACAGTGGGGGGAGATGTGGTTATCACAATGGGGACATGTGGATATTACAGTGGGGGGAAATGTGGATATTACAGTGGGGGGACATGTGGATATTACAGTGGGGGGACATGTGGATATTACAGTGGGGGGACATGTGGATATTACAGTGGGGGGACATGTGGATATTACAGTTTTAAACATATTGTATGGCTCGCACGGAATTACATTTTAAAATATGTGGTGTTCATGGCTCTCTCAGCCAAAAAGGTTCCCGACCCCTGATCTATAGCAAGGGCATTTTTTTTTTTACTTTATTCAAAGCTGCATGGTTTGTTTTTATCTACAGATACCCTTAGGCAGTTTTTTGACAAAGGTGAACTAACCCTTTAAGCGCCACTTGCTAGTCTGAAATTAGAAATTGCAATTACATTTTTGATGAGTGAACCTGTCTGGGTAGTTTCTCGAATCTTGCCCAAAATGTAAGTCTATGGTTGTTCAATTTTGTTTTTTGTAGAGATAATAGGCAAGCTATGGGTGATACATTATGTATCAATGACAACATTTTAATTGTAGGCTTCCCCTAACAGCATTAATACAGTGACACTGACAATATGGCAGCTGTGAGACCAATTACTTATATGAAAGAGTTATCCATCCCTTCATAGGCTATGCACTCTATTATAGGCTGTTCCTTATTTCCAGCAGATAACCTGCAAATTTTGTGACAATGATGCACGTATACCTCTATCCTAATTCACACATTACTTAGCACAAATACGCTGTAAATGAAAGAATAAATCTTAGGCTAGGTCCACTTTAAGTATCTGCTTTTCTGTACATGTTATGATTAACTCTTTTACATAAAAGATTTTTTTTTTTTCAGATTTAGTAGTGATTTAATGGTCAAAATGGTTCCAACTGCTGTATTAGTGGAATGATTTACTGTGTAACGCATGCTAGGAAAATAATTATGGTATACATCTTCATAGCAATAAAAGCAATACATATGTTGATCTAATTGCAAATGAGAAAAGCAAAGGTTGTTGTTCCTTTTTCTATAAATGGACTGTAAGTAAAGTCATCCATTATTGCCAATAAAATAATGTAGTCTAATGACATAAAGAACATACATCTCCCATCTAACAGTCAAATGCGTATAAATGCTTCTGTAGTAAATAAATAATACAATTGCACTACATACGCACTGCGGAACACTACAATTAATGCAGGATTTTGTATAATTGTAATTTGAATTACCGTCTACCAACAGAACCATTTTTGTAAGAACCTTAACATTTTTTGTTAGAAAAAATTGTGTGAATTAAATTATTTCTCAAAAAATACTGAAAACAGATAAAGCGCTACTCCTGTAGGAGCCGCTGGTGAATAGGGATCCTCCACCCTGCGTAGACAGTCACACCAAATTTCAACAGCAAACTTGATTTAAGAAACAGTCCAGCAATTTTGTTTCTTTTGTTTATTAGAGGTATTAAACTTGATAGCGATAGTATAGGATGCCCACTCATCAGTAAAAGGATCTCTTCAGGGACACAACTATATACAATCCATATATAAACTTCTCTTCTGCCTCCTGCACAACTCTTGCTTGCAGAAACACTCAGGCCCAGCTGGAACACTGGGGGATCTGACCAGCCAGATTCAGTAACAGCCCTTTACAGGCAGGGGCTGTAGGCCCCTTTGGTGTGTAGAAAAGCCCCAGTGTCCAGCTGCCTTTCTGTGGCTACTGATCCCAGCACCACTTCTTCAGGCACTGCCAGTCCACCTGGCTGTAGCTCCCCCTTTCCTCCTGGCTAATCTTCTCGGGCATTTCTCAGTCCTCCCTGACTGTCTCACTCACCAACCACCCAGCTGTCTTCTCCCTGGATATCTCCTGGATGTGCTCGCTGGCTCCTGCTGTCCTCACTCTTGCTCCTGCGCCACTGGACAGGACTCATCCTTGTGTTGTCAGAGAATCCCTCCTGCCAGCCAAGCCAAACAATGTACATACACTACAGAAAAAAATATCACGCTAGCACACTAAGTTTGAGAGTGCTACACAGAACATCTTTTCTTGCAATTTTAAAATATGCAAAGATTTATTTTTTTTATAAATTTTCTGCTTAAAATGGCATTAACCACTTAAGGACCGCCTACTGCACATTTACGTCAGCAGAATGGCACGGCTGGGCACATCAACGTATATATACGTTGGTTTTAGTACCCAGCCGTGGGTCGCAGGCGCGCGCCCGCGGGCGCGCCCCCGCGACCCGGTCCGAAGCTCCAGGACCGGGACCGCGGGATTCGCGGACCCGATCGCCGCTGCAGTGCGGCGATCCGTCCCTGGAGCGGAAGAACGGGGAGAGCCGTGTGTACACACGGCTTCCCCGTGCTTCTCTGTGGCCGGAGCATCGATCAGCGTCATTCCTGTAATAGGGGGACGCGATCGATGACGTCACACCTACAGCCACACCCCCCTACAGTTGTAAACACACACATTAGGGCACACATTCCCTACAGCGCCACCTGTGGTTAACTCCCAAACTGCAACTGTCATTTCCACAGTAAACAATGCAATTTAAATGCATTTTTTGCTGTGAAAATGACAATTGTCCCAAAAATGTGTCAAAATTGTCCGAAGTGTCCGCCATATTGTCGCAGTCACGAAAAAAATCGCTGATCGCCGCTATTAGTAGTAAAAAAAAAAAAAATTAATAAAAATGCAATAAAACTATCCCTTATTTTGTAAACGCTATAAATTTTGCGAAAACCAACCGATAAACGCTTATTGCGATTTTTTTTACCAAAAATATGTAGAAGAATACGTATCGGCCTAAACTGAGGAAAAAAAATGTTTTTTTATATATTTTTGGGGGATATTTATTATAGCAAAAAGTAAAAAATATTGCATTTTTTTTTAAATTGTCGCTCTATTTTTGTTTATAGCGCAAAAAATAAAAACCGCAGAGGTGATCAAATACCACCAAAAGAAAGCTCTATTTGTGGGAAAAAAAGGACGCAAATTTTGTTTGGGAGCCACGTCGCACGACCGCGCAATTGTCTGTTAAAGCGACGCAGTGCCGAATCGCAAAAACCCCTTGGGTCATTTGCCAGCGTATTGGTCCGGGTCTTAAGTGGTTAAACCCAAAATATAATATAGTGCGTGTGACAGACCTAGCAGGGATAGAGTCTTTTGAAGGGGACTAAATGTCAGCCTCTTGCCTTGCGATCATGGGCCCTGGCATTTGGGGGAACGGTGCTCTTTGTGAGCTGTATGCCTAGGACCCTTGAGGTGGTGTTACTTTGGATTCAGGTCCCCCAAGACACACAGACTCTGGGAACCTGTATATGCCATATTAGAAACAGTGACTGATTCATACCGTTAGGAAACATACTGTAAGGAGATGCTAACGTCATCACCTCCAACCACATGTCTGTCTGTTGTCTTCTATAATGTAAATGAGTCTAGTGTGGCTTCTCTTCACCCATTGTTTAATGACCGTTCAATTGTATGAAGGAGTTCTGTGTTGATATGTATGATAATGTGTATTGCAGTTAGGGACTCACATCGGCTGCTCTAAGGGATTAGTTAATTAGCTTGTGTTAATTTATGTTTCTGGTATTGCTAGAGTAATATGAGCAGGAGGGATGAACTCCCTCCTCTTTTACTGTATATAAGACTTGTATTCTGATTCTAATAAAGAGTCCATGTTCAGCAGACAAACAAGTATAGTCTTGTTGTATGCTTGTGAGCAGTTGGAATATCTGATATCTATATCCAGACTGGAAGGAAGTGGTATATGATGAAAGCACTCAAGTGGAGTGTGAGACGTTTCGCGTTTCGTTACAGTGCAGCTTACCAATCATTGGATGCATTGGCTTTCTTTTATAAGCTTTTTCCCCCTGTTTTCCCCTTGGTGATCTGGCCAATAACACACCTCCTGTATTAGAGTGCCTCCACTTTGGAGAAGGAGAAACAGAGACACCTTTCGACAGCAGCATTGCCAGTATGAGTGTGGGGATTTAGATGCTCTAGCTGATTCAGATACACTAACAAATTGAAGCCAAACCCCAGCTAAAACTGTAAAAGCATTTTTTTTCTTTGCTTTTGGGATAAAAGTATTACATTAACCTCTTGGCATCCCCAGGCCATCACATGACGGTGTGTAAGGATATCTGAATGATGCCTGTAGCTACAGGCATCATTTAGATATCAGCATTTTCAGCTGGCGATTTCATACACCATCAGAATGATTATAGGGGCTATAAGCGCGCTTGATCATTCTTATGGGCGGCGAAAGGGGATGCCCCCTCCCTCTGCCCTCCAGTGCTTCTACCGACTCACCGATGTGATCCGTGAGTCGGAGAACGGATCTGCCGACCCTGGATGTTATGCATAGTGAGTTTCTATGATCGTCGGAGGCCGGGCGCAATGTTATGACGTTACACCCGACCTTAGCATTAAAAAAAAAAAAAAACACGCCGCCCCGGCTGGGAAGCCATGATCGGTTTTAATTTTTTTAATTTTAGGCTTTCCAGCCTAGTTGACCCCACATCTGCCGATGCAGGATTTCATCACAGAATCAAGGTGGAAAAGCCCACATAGTGTAAGTCTGTAAAAAACTGAAAAACAACCTAAAAAATGAATGGTTAAAACTAATCACATGTGAATCACAAACAGCACTGTATACATATAGTGCTCCCAAATAGTGTCGAAAAGACTTCCAGGTAGTACAAACAAAGCAGCAAGACGTGGTGATGTCACATGTGTTGGCTCCGCCCAACGTGTTTTGTCATAACTGAAGTCATCGGGGGGCGTAAACGCACAAAACCACCTGCCGCTGCACTCCCGGACTCCTTGTTGTGACAGGGAGCAAAGGATTTTTCTACCCCTAATCTCTGTCACGGTCTGCAAAGAATGTGGCCATGTGGGGCTCTGTCTGCCCAGCCTTATCATTCAATTACAGAGTTCTGTGAATAGAAAACTACAGGTCCGGAAGTCTTTGTGGCTCTCAATGAACTACCATGGCAGTGTTGAGAGCTGTGGTTGATGATTCCTGTTACTGTACGGCCAGTTTGCAAAATCCCTGCATTGCACCCACAATCTGCTGATCATGTTTGCAGTGCTTTCCAGGCTCCCAATAAATACAAAAAAATAAAAAATGCAAATTTTTTTACCTGCAAAATACTTTTTATTTTATTTTTATTTTTTAAAAGGTGAACTTATTCTTAAAAATAAATGCATAGGATTGATTGTGTGATTACACCTGGATAACCCTCTAATTTAGCCACCTAGGAAGAAGTTACTGTGTCTTGTCAATATTTTAAGAACAGGAGCAGGTGACTTGTCGTTAAGGTTCCCCTATCGAGATGGCTCGCAATCCTTGCCGACGAAAATCTCCGAACCTTCGTTTGGCATCCAGGATCATTTCTTAACATCCCTGTGGATTGGAGGATGTTAAAAAAAGACCCACTTTCCTCAAATTCCACGTCGCCCTGGACGTCGGCAAGGATTGCGCCTGCGGAGTCCTTACAGAAACCATCTCGATAGCCGGAACCATATCGTCAGATCATAGGCAAGAATCTGTCATATTATTGGGGAAACCTTTGAAATATATAAAACTTTTTTACATGTCTTGCATTGACATTCCATCCAACATATACATGGTAGCTGTAAGGTTGTAAGGATTATTATTTCACTTATAATGATAATTGAATGTGTTGAATGATGGCTGAACTCACCCTTAACTCTTGTTCAGATTAACCAATTAGCATCGCCATGGCAACAGAGAAACAGTGGGATGAAAAGTGGAACTGCCTCCTCTATCCCATTCCGTCTCAGCGTTATGTTTATTATTAAGAATACATTTTCACAAGCATCAAACACCGATCTAAATCATATGCAGCCACACCTAGGCACAGTCCTTGGTGCTTAGAGAGAAATTGATTTAGAAATACCTTTACAATACCTTATAATGCATTAGTGTGTGTTCACAAAGCTCTCACTTTGACTTGCATAGAGAAATAAAGCAGATAAATTATAAGAACACAGGAAACGCTGCCTTTGCAAAAAAATGCAACACATTTTTACAGATTTACTAAAACTGGAGAACTCTGAATCTGGTAGAGCTGTGCATGGTAGCCAATCAGCTTCTAACTTCAGCTTGTTCAAAAAAGCTTTGGTAATAAAACCTGGAAGCTGATTGGTTTCCAAGCAGAGATGCAACAGATTTTGCACTCTCCGTTTTAGTAAATCTCCCTCAAAGTAACACGTGGCTAAAGCTGCAAAAAACGAAATATAACTGTTCTATATAATTCAATAAAAAAATGTGCTTGAATTCTTAATCCCTAAAAATGTTTCTCAAATACATGCTAGCAGCACAACAAAGACACTTGTGTGCATGGACTTCAATGTAAGGCCGCGTACACACGACCGAGAAACTCGTCGGGCGAAACTCATCGTTCCGCCCGTCGAGTTCCTAGTTCGACAGTCAAAAAGCTCGTCGAGCCAAATTTTCCCATTGAACAACGAGGAAATGGAGAGCATGCTCTCTTTTTGGCTCGACGAGCTTGCCCGACGGGATGCTCGGCGAAAAGTGTACACACAACCGGTTTTCTCGTCAGAATACGTCTCCCATCGAGGTTCTTGCTGGATTCTGCCAAGAAACTTGGTCGTGTGTACCGGGCCTAAAAGTTTCCTGACTATAGTGATAATGCTTCAATGCATCCTGAGTCACTGACTGGAAACAACTACCGAAATCAAGACATTCTGAATTTTAATGACTTTCGTTTGCTGCATGCTTGACCGCGAGTGCTGAAAATACATACAGCTGTAAAACTAGCATATTCAAAAGGAGGCCGCAATGGCAGCCTACATGTTTACTTAACGGCCAGTGAATGTTAGGCTACATTCACACCAGAGCTTTTTTCTGGCGGTTTTGCAGAGTTTTTGCAGCATTTTTGTATAGGCGTTTGAGGTCCAAAGGTCACCAATGTAAAAAGCAGTAAAACACCTGTAATCTGCCAAAAAATAAGCTCATATAGTTTTTTTGAGCTTCAGGCGTTTTGCTTCAGGTGACAGAATGCTCACATGTGAAAAGGGGCCAATTAACCTGCCTGGCGGTATTCCCGAGTGAGGATCGGGGTGAGATTTCAGTGCTATTATCCGTAACCCCGAGCCACAGGGATTGCCTCGCTGGATCCTGGAAGAGGTTACTTACCTGGTTTCCGGGATCCAGCAATGTATTTCCACAGTGCACGGTGGCCGGATCTTCCGCCCGATGCACTCAGTGTTCCCCTGATTCCCTTCCCTGCGAGCGTCGTGACGCAGGGGGGCAGAAAGGCGGCAAATTCAAAACGTATAAAGTGAAAACACACTGATACAATGTAATCCTATTGAATTACAATAAAAAATAAAATATATTGACCTTAGATTGCCCCCAGTGCTTTCTCCGGTGCCCTTGTCTGCAGTTTTACTGTACTTTGTGACTGTAAACTGCCCAGCGACCATGGCATCAAAAAAGCACGCCTCCACCTCAAAATCGCTTTATAACCTGCCGGAAAACAGCGACAGCAATACAGAATTGCTTGCAGAGGAGTTGAGTGACAGAGACTAGTGGGGAAGTTCGTCATCAGACGCAGAAAACGATTTTATCGATGATCCTGCGACTGTGCCCAGCGATGTGCGGACTTGGTGCTAGATTGATTGCGGTACGGAGCATGTAGCTCCACCAAGATTTCCGTTTACAGGAGCACCTGGGGTCAAAGTGGATGTTGAGGATGACAACCCCTTGGCATACCTCGAGCTCTTTTTGACTGATGAAGTTTTTGCCAAAATTGTTTTGGAGACGAATCGCTACCAGGAGCAACAACCTGCTACCCATTAGCGCTTTTCAAGGAGCAGAAAGTGGGAATCGGTAACCAGAGAGGACATCTGGAAGTTTCTTGGCCTTATAATTTTACAGGGAGTGTAGAAATGGTACTGGACAACCAATAAATCACTGGCCACTCCTTTTTTTGGCACCGTTATGTCGGAATATACATTTTCAGAATACATTTTTTCGCTCATAATGAAATATTTGCACTTTGCACATAATGAAGATTTTGATGAGAGTTCTCATCCATCTCCAAAACTGAAAAAAATTTGGGAGATTTACCAACTTATTTTGAATAATTTTCAGCAGACCTATGTTCCAGAGAGAGACAAAACTATTGATGAAAGTCTTATGGCCTACAAAGGTAGACTTAGCTAGATACAGTTTATTGCATCAAAGCGCGCTCAATTTGCCATAAAGTCATTTATGTTATGTGAATCCAGCTCTGGGTACATCTGGAATTCAGTCCTATACACCGGGAAATGGACCATGATTCAGCAGTTTTGGAATGGCAACCGCTTCGGTCCTTTCTTTGATTGAGCCATTGCTGAACCAGGCCTACTGTGTCACCACAGACAATTTTTATACGTCCACCGAACTCTATGAGCTCCTTCTTCTGAACAAGACAGACGCATATGGGACCGTAAGGCCTAACCGGCGTGACATGCCTCCAACCTTTGCCAATAAAAAGCTCGGGGCAGGAGAAATAATTGCCTGGCAGAGAAGAAAAATGATGGCACTGAGGTGGCAGGACAAAAAAGACGTGTGCCTTATGAGTACCATTCATAACACCTCGACCGTAATGTTACACACCAAATGTGGAAAGGATGTGATGAAGCCACAGGTTGTTATGGATTACAACAATACCATGGGAGGTGTGGACAGAGCTGAAAAAAATTATATAAAAAAAATCTTCAGTCATCTTCTGGAACAGTGCTTGTGGAGTGCCTTCATTCTTCTGAAGAAAAAAAAAAGTGGTCCATGCGGACTTTGTGTGGAAGGTTGCCGAACTAATCTTTCCATTCCACCCACTGAAAAGAAGACAGCACCCACAAGGATGTGTGTGGTTTGCTACCCCAAGCGTGATGACTCTGAAGAAAAACCTGAAAAGAAACTGGTTTCTATTGTCCCGACTGTGACGTTGGACTTTGTACCTTGTTTTAAAATTTCCATACCCGAGATGTTTACTAATCCAATATGCACCCTCGTTTGACAAAAAAAATAAAAAATCTGTGTTTTTGATTATTATATTTACTTTAATTTATTGAATAAAAAGTATTGTTAATATTAAATTATTATTTGTTATTATTTATTATATTATAATTTATGATTTTGTGTTTAAAACTTTATCATACCCGAGATGTTTACTAGACACTAGGTTTGGACAGATTTAGGTGAGTTATTCTTAAAGGGGTTGTAAAGACAAAAATATTTTCCTCTTAAATTAAAGTCTGGCAGTAGCTGATAAAGTAAAAAGTAATGTTTTGCATTATAACTAGTTTGATACCTGTTGAAATCGAGCTGTTTTATTCACCTCTGTCACTCCTGAATCGTTATTCTCACTGACTTCCTGGTTTGCGGTGCGCATTCATTCTTGCTACATCATGGCCTAATGGGAACTACAGTTCCCATTAGGCTTAGCCTCCATGACTGTGAGGGATAAGAGAGCATCTTTACACAGGGCTGTAGTCATAGGGAGGGGGTGAGCACATTCTGCTTTCCACCATGCAAAACGGCTGAGGTGCTGGTGAAAAGCAAGAAGAGGAGAGACAGGAAATGGCATTTTCAAACCTGGATTAATATATTTTGGAAGTCAAAAGGAAAAATGAGTGATATTTAAATGCTCTAGCCTACAGCAATCAATTGAGCTAAGAAAAAACGTACCTTTAGTGTTCCTTTAAGAATTACAGGCCTGCAAAATGCCAAATTTCCATGCAAAATAATGGTACCACTTTCAGCACCTAAAATCTGAAAGAATCATACCGCCAGGGAGGTTAAATGAATGGGATGTTAAATGTTGGCCATTTTGGAACTTTTGAGATGAGGGTTTTACGAGCTGAAAACGCTGGTGTGTGAATGCAGCCTCAAAGTGTAGGCAATAAGCAAAGTATTCTTTCTTGCCCTCAGTGAAACAACTACGGTAATTTTATTTGAAAAGCCTTAGGGCACTTTCACACTGAGGCAGTGGGGGCATCGGCGGTAAAGCAATGCTATTTTTAGCGGCACTTTACGGATGTTTTAGCTGCACTTTTTGGGGCTTTTAACCCCGCTAGCGGCCAATTAAGGAGTTAATAGCGCTCCTGTAGCGCCGCTGCCAAAATGCTTTGCAGGCGCTGCCCATTGTTTTTAAAGGGCAGGGGCGCATTAGGAGCGGTTTATACACCGCTCCTAAAGCACCCCAAAGATGCTGCTTGCAGGACTTTTTTAACATCCCACAAGCGCACCGCTCCAGTGTGAAAGCCCTCAGGCATTTACACTGAAGTGACAGGAGAAGTGGTTTGCATGCACTACTTTTAGCGCTAAAACACCTGTAAAGCGTCTCAGTATGAAAGTGGAACTTACGCTTTAAGCGCTCCTCACGCCCTTACATGCCACATTTGGCATTTAATTTTTTATTTTTGAGCGGGTACCTAGTTTTGACAGGTACCCAGCTCCCACTTCCTGCTCACGTTGCCTTGTCGCCTAGGCAACTCCTCCTCTCCCCCTCCCTCTCTACATGACACAGGTCCCAGAAAATTGCCTGGTCACTAAGAGTGCAGCGCGACTCGCACATGCGCAGTGCACACCTAGCTGTGAATAGCAATTTTTGTTCAAAATTTAACTAATGTCTCTTCACTTGCCAAAACATGTGTGGATGTGTTCAGTCAGTTTTTTAATCCAGACACCCCTGACTATTTTTATTGTTTCCATTGTAGATAAAGCAATACATAGATTGACCAAGATTGTGGTTAGATAGTGAGGAAGCAACTTTAAGTTTTTAGATTCATTGCACTGTGCAACAGGTAATACCTGATTGGCTTAGGGCTTGTTCCCAGTGCTTGCTGCTTATCTAAGGGGGGGCAGAGACATTTGACAGACAGTTAGTGGGTGATGCATTGCCTCCTCAATGCTTGAATTAGCCATCAAAATGCTGACCCACCATATTGCACACAGTTGCAGGGCAGTTGTGGCATGTTCAGCAGCAATACTTCCTAGGGATGGGCTCAGGCATGTTCGGATCATAGAGTCCCAACCCACCTGAGCAATCAAGCCAGGAAGCCGTCAATGCACACTGCCAATCATAGGCAGCGTGTGCATGTGCGGCTGCGGGCTGGGAAATGCCTCACTGCTTGTGATTGGCAGTGTGCAGTGAGGGCTTCCTGGTGGGATTGCTCAGGTGGGTTGGGACTACAAAGCCCATCCCTACTACCTGCCATCATACTACATGCTGTTTGATTTATGGGTGCAGTATTGCTGTTTTTAGATGGGTAATCAGGAGGACGTAAGACTGCAACTCAACTACTTGCTTTTACCATGGCTGCCCATGGAAACTAGCCCTTAAAGCAGTATTAAACCGAAAACCAAAAATGTAATATATTACAGCTTACTAATCATTAGATGTGGTGGCTGCATTTGTTTTCTGTTATTGGGCATTTCCCTCTGTTTTCACCTGGTGGCCAGTAACACACCTCCTTTATTAGAGTTCCCCCACTCTGGATGAAGAAGAACAGGGAGCACCTTTGGACAGGAGCATTGTCAGTCTGAGGCCCCATACACACGATCGGATATATCCGATGAAAACGGTCCGCGGACCATTTCCATCGGATATGTCCGATCGGGAGTTTGATCCGATGGCGTGTACACACCATCGGATCAAATTCCCCGCCGCCGGACGGCGCGGTGACGTGGCGATGACGCGGCGGTGACGTTGACGCCGCCGCGTCACCGCTACGTCACCGCACCAGGAAGTAAAACACTTCCGCGCATGCGCCGAATCCATTCGGCAGCGGCGCGGCGGCGGTGGGAGCCGACATGTCTGCTGGTAAGTGTACTAACCAGCAGACATGTCGGGCGGACAGATTCCCACTGGATAGATTTCAAAGCTTGCTTTGAAATCTGTCGGGTGGACAAATCTGTCCGCTAGCCCATACACACGAGCGGAGATGTCTGCTGAAACGGTCCATCGGACCGTTTTCAGCGGACATATCCCCTCGTGTGTACGCGGCCTGAGAGGGGAGTGTTAGATGTATAAGGAGATTTAAATACACCAACAAATTGAAGACAAACCTCCAAGTAACACCTTATAAGCAGTTACAGCTCTTTTTTTTCTTTTGGAAGGAAGGTTTTACACAAGTAAATAATTTAAAGCTCTCAGAACGCCAGTGAAACCCCGTCACTAAATAAAACGGTTAGCTTACATTTCTGTTTATACCTTGCGTTTGCTTTGCTTCACTTCAAAAACCCCATGTCACTTTAGTGGTGCTTCAAAGCATCTTCAAAGCCTTCATAGAAGTCTATGACAAAGCTTGCTTGAAGCACCTGAAGCTTTTGAGAGGATTTAAGTCAGGTTTAGCTTCGCTTTGTTTTGGAGAAATTGCAGGTATGATATATCAACACACAGGGCATCTGCCAAGCTTCATTAAATCTTCAAAAAAGTACCACTGAAGCATCATTGAAGCATCGTCAAAACATCAAAAACACATCAAAAAAACATGTTGAAGTGGTAGACACTTTAATGTGTGTGGAGTCGAAGCAAGTGTAAACAAGCCCTAACTGCTACATCTGCAGCTTGTTCTGTTTAAAAACAACAGACCTACTGGCCAGATCACCAGATGAAAATACAAGAATGAGCCTAAAAAAGAAAACAAATGCAGCCATCATATCTAAAAATTGGTAAGGATCTGGGGGTTTTGGTAGATCATAAGCTCAATAATAGCATGCAATGCCAAGCTGCGGTTTCCAAAGTGAGCAAAGTCCTTTCTTGTATTAAGAGAGGTATGGACTCCAGAGAGTGAGATATAATGTTGCCCCTGTACAAATCATTAGTAAGACCTCATCTGGAATATGCAGTTCAGTTTTGGGCACCAGTTCTCAAAAAGGATATCAGGGAACTGGAGAAAGTGCAGAGAAGGGCAAACAGAAAGAGCTGTGAACATGTGGAACAGACTTCCTCCAGAGGTGGTTCTGGCTAGCTCAGTAGATTGCTTTAAGAAAGGCCTGGATTCTTTCCTAAATGTACATAATATAATTGAGTACTAACATTTATAGGTAAAGTTGATCCAGCGAAAATCTGATTAACTCTCCGGGGATCAGGAAGGACATTTTCCCTTGCTGTAGCAAATTGGAGCATGATCTGCTGGGGTTTTTCGCCTTCCTCTGGATCAACTGTGTGTATAGAATTAGGTATATGGGATTGTATGATATTTTTTATTTTATTTATTTCTATTTTGTTTTTTATTTATTTTTCATGGTTGAACTAGATGGACTTGTGTCTTTTTTCAACCTGACTAAGTAACTATGTAACAATGTAAGCTGCAATATAATAAATGTTTGCATTTGGATTTAATACCATTTTAAAGTCCTGCCCTTTCTTTTCCTAGTCTGAATACCAATGTTGCAGGAGGCTAGCACAAAGACAGATATACAGTATTTCATAGCTGGATTAAATGGACATCTTTCACTGTCTCACTTCCACTAATTTCCATTGCTATACGTAGTCATGCCTGTTCTATACTTATCTTATATACCAATCTTATTTCATTTGCTATTAGAATAATATATAGTTTTAGAGCACATCATGCATAAGGGAGAATGTTGCCAATTACACTATATTCACTTGACAGGAAAAACATCTTAGGCAATACGTCAGGCTGTACAGTACATGAAAGCCTCCGTTTCGTTGCTGCGTTTCCTTGGCTCACCAATTTATTCTGTGAGTGGGCAGCGTCTGAAAAACATCACAGAGCCAAGATGATGAGCGCACACACAAAGTGTCTGATTTGTGCATGGAGGTGTTAAACTGCATCATTTTATTTCTGGGTACCAAATGACATCAGAAAATAACATGGAAACAGGAAATACAATTAAGCACTGGAGCAATTCAGACTATTATTTCTTAACTGAACAAAGAAGTGTAGAATGGTATATATATATATATATATATATATATATATATATATATATATATATTTTTTATGTGGTTGCTACATTAACAACATGTCAAGCAAAGCAGATTAACTTGGCTCTCTGGAGCATTGGGGTGTTCTGCAAGTTGTCAGAAGTGCCATGCAGGCACCTGGAGTCGCCAGCTGTTTAATGCAAGCAACTCGCTTCCACCGGCTTGTGTGCTATACCATGTTGTGTAGGGGTCTTTGATACATTGCACGTTTTACTTTTTTACTTATTTTTATTTATTTAACCACTTGCCCTCCAGAAGGTTCTACCCCTTTCATTACCCGGCCATTTCTAACTATTCCTCACTTTACCTGACAATTGCACGGTCATGCAAAAGTGTACACATATTACATTTTCACACAAATAGAGCTTTCCTTTAGTGGTATTTGATCACCACTGGATGTTTATTTTTTGATATATAAATTTAAAAAAGACATAAATTCCTGTGCCGAGTCCGCCTGAACCCAGATATCTCAGGGGTATCGGTAGGGGGGAAGCAACATAAGATATCGGCATATGCCGACGATCTGATGTTCACCATCACTGACCCCGCCACAATCCTGCGCCACCTGCTACACGTACGGACTTATCTCCAACCTAAAAATTTACTTTTCAAAATCAGAGGCGATGGGGGTTGGGATCACACAAGCACTCCTGCAACAACTTAAAGACGGGTACAATCTGAAATGGACAGACACGGCCCTAAAATACCTGGGGACGCTGATCCCCTCGTCCCTCTCCAAGCTCTTTCAAATTAACTTCCCCCCTCTCTTAAAGAGAGTACAAGATCAGCTGCTTCAATGGGGTAACGGCCTACACTCATGGCTGGGTAGGTGCAATATCCTTAAAATGACGATCCTGCCCAAGTTTTTGTACCTTATGCAGGCCCTTCCAATCCACATACCCGCAACCTTTTTCAGACAAACGCACGCCGCCTTTACCCGCTTCTTGTGGGCGGGGAAACACCCACGTCTAAACCGCCGGTTGCTTAGTCGCCCGAAATTGAACGGCGGAATAGCCTTACCAGAGATACAAAGAAACTACTGGGCGACCCACCTCAATAGGCTTATTGACTGGTGTCGGCACGCAGACACGAAACTCTGGATAAGTATTGAACAGGGTCAGAGCTTGATCCCACTCCACAGAGCCCCTTGGTGCCAGGTAGACCTCCCACCAGACCTACAGCGACACCCGTTGATAGGAGTAACCACCAAAATTTGCACGCTACTCTTGCAGGAGGCTCACCTCTCGTCTAATAGCTCCCACCTAAGACCAGTGATCGGGCACCCCCGCTTCCCCCTGGGCTTGAGCGACAGGAAGTTTTTAGATCTCTGTGACTCGGGGCTGTTTCAAGCATCACACTTCAGCACCGGAGGCAGATGGATGGGGGCCAGAGACTTCATGGACCCTACGGGCCCATTTGGCCTCGACTTCATGAGATCTCTCCAACTTAGCCACTTCCTGGGAGATATGCCTCCCCCTGACAGGCCGGGCCTACCACCCACGACGTTCGAGGACTTGTGTACGGAAACAGGGACACTGACGCACACACTCTCACTTACGTACAGTATACTGATCACACCTTCAGAGGCAGACCCACCCCCCTACCTCAGTAAATGGGAAAGGGACCTGAACCGCCAGTTCACCAGTAGTATGAAACGGCACATACTCACCTTCACCCATAGGTCTTCCCTAAGCTCGAGAGTGCAGGAAACTAACTACAAGATCCTAACCCGCTGGTACAGGACTCCTGCGCTGCTCCGAGCTCTCTTCCCGACAGCGTCGGACCGCTGTTGGCGATGTTTGGAGGAGAAGGGAACACTCCTACACGTGTTCTGGTCCTGCAGCCGGTTGCAGACCTTTTGGGGAGAGGTCCGTCGTATCTCTCAGAAATTCACAGAACGGGTGCTAGAAGACGACCCGCCATTCTTCTTATTGCATGCGACGACCATGCCAACACGGGCCTATAAGGAATCGGTGTTGCGCCACTTATTGGACGCGGCCAAGACATGCATCCCACTGTGCTGGAAGTCACGGCACCCACCCACGATAGCACAATGGCTTAGGAAAGTAGATGAGGTAGACAGGATGGAGGACCTGATCCTTACAAGTCAGAAGAGACAGGAGACATACACCGAGACATGGCAACCCTGGACCATGTTCCGGTACTCGGACGAGGGGAAGGCCCTCAGGGGGGAACCCCTGGACCCTGTTGGCGTCCCCCTTGGGGCCGACGCACCGGCCCCGGAGGGGTAGACTGCGGAGTGGGACCGACCCCGTCTCCCTCTTAGCTGGCACACATTTTATCGAGTAATAATGACCCTAACCCCCTTTTTGATCCCCCATACCCCCCCCCCCGCCCCACATCCCTCTCCTCCCTTTAACCTGGGGGTTTCAGCTGGGACTTTGCCCAACCCCCCCTCCCCCCAACCCCCCTTTAACTCTACTCTATTGAACTGCTCCCTATCCTTGGGAAATAAAACTGCGGAGTGGACTGGCCCTACCGGCCCTGGATCCGACTGGTGGGCACCCGTGTGGAGCTTAGATAACCCCATGCCCCACGGAACAGGGGATGACATCCTCTCTCCACACCTGCTCGGACACCCCCATGGGGACCCAGGCAACATGACCCACATCCGACCCCCCTCGGGGGCGACCACACTATTGCACTATTACCTGTTAACTGTTACGCCTTATGTATATATATATATATATATATATATATATATATATATATTATTTCGCCCTTAATTCATGAAGAAATTCAATGTTATTTTTTTATTGCATATATATAGTAAAAAAAAAAGTGTATATATATATATATATATATATATATATATATATATATATATATATATTTTTTAATATATCTACCCAATAAAATAAAATAAAAAAATAAAACATTTTCATGAATTTAGGCCAAAATGTATTCTGCTACATGCCTTTGGTAAACAAAAATCCCAAGAAGTGTATATTATTTGGTTTGCATGAAAGTTATAGCATCTACAAAGTATGGTATATACAGTGCCTTGAAAAAGTATGCATACCCGTTGAAATTTTACACATTTTAAAATGTTATGTAAATGTTTTTTTTATTGGGATTTTTTGTGATAGGCCAACACAAAGTGGCACATACAGTAATTGTGATGTGGAAGGAAAATGATAAATGGTTTTCAAAATCTTTTACAAATAAATATCTGAAAGTGTTGTGCTGATTGTATTTGTGATTAAAAAACAAACAAACATGATGCTTCTTAGGCCACTTTCACACGGGCAGACCGTATGTCTGCTTTTCATCCATCCGTGTACGGATGAAAAAGGGACATAAATTGGTCCCTATGAGAACGTGGGAGTCAGCAGGTGAACATCCAAAAATAAATAAATTTAAAAACAGCAGCTACACATACTGCAGCTGCTGGCTTTTAATAAATGGACACTTACCTGTCTTGGAGTCCAGCGATGTCCGCACCACAGCTGATGTTTCCATCAGCTGTCGGCTGCTGCCGCCGCCATTGCTTCACGCCAGGAACCCTACTGCGCATGCATGAGGCCCACTTCTCTTTCCTACTGGTCCAGTGGCTGGGGGAGGGAACCCCGCACTGACGTCACGAGCCGCGGCCCGGACTCCTAGAAGTGGGAAAGCATACCTCTCAAAGACACTTATCCTGTCCCCCCCCAAAAGGTGCCAATTGTGGCACCAGAGGGAGAAGGAATCCCAAGAGCGGAAGTTCCACTTTTGGGTGGAACTGCGATTTAAGGAAATAAAAGTTCTTTCTCACTATTTACTTGATTGGACAAGACTATTTCTGTTTCTGGCATTGTTCAACAAATATATGGACCTTAGGTAGCTATTGATAGTCTGAGGCCGCGTACACACGATCAAATTTATCTGCTGAAACCGGTCCGACGGAACGTTTCAGCAGACAAATCCGATCTTGTGTACGGGCGAACAGACAGGTTTTTCCAGCAGACAAATTTTAAAGCATGCTTTAAAATCTGTCTGCTGAAACCCGTCCGTCCGACATGTCCGCTGGTTAGTACACTAACCAGCGGACATATCTGTCCGCACATGCGTCTAATGGATTTGACGCATGCGTGGAAGTATTTTACTTCCTGGTTCACCGCGCTGTCTGCCGGCGGGGATTTTGGTTTGATCGTGTGTACATGATCAAACCAACATATCCCAGGAGACAAATCCGATCAAAACGGTCTGTCAGACCGATTTGATCGGATTTGTTTAGTCGTGTGTATGCGGCCTTAAGGTCTGGTGGAACATCTGCCCAGGAAGACTTTTCAATAATACTGTGTCACATTTAAAACCTTTCAGGGGGAGGGTAGTGTCGATACCTGTCTAAGAGTCAAGCCACTCCCGTCCCGCTGTCTCCTGGTAAAAAAAAACTGGTCCCAGGAGAGAGCGGGGACCAGTGAGGGCACGCAGCGCTACACACGCAATGCACAGTAGGGAACCGGACAGTGAAGCCGCAACACTTCACTTCCTGATTCCATCAAGTAGAGTGGCAACGGGGCAGCCGAGAGATGAGCGATTGCTCGGCCTTGGCTGCCAGCATCGTGGGCGTGTTGGACAGGTAAGTGTCCATTTTTTAAAAGTCAGCAGCTGCAGTATTTGTAGCTGCTGGCTTTTTAAAAAAATGGGTGGACCTCCGCTTTAAGCAATAGAAGGATTGGGGGCAGGAACAATCCATCTGTTTATTTTTCTTATCAGCAATCAACAGAAATAAAATTAAAATTCCTTAATATGTACAACTGACAGAAGCAAAGGATTAAAGGAGAGTCCTACTATCTACCTGCCAGGTATAGGTGACCATGTCAGTGTCCCTTGTGTCTGCACCATCCCTATTATACCGGCACCAGTGTGGCCGCTTTATTTGTCTTGCGGCCCAGTCCACCTCATAAGACTGGCGCTACACTAAAAGTGTAGCGCAAGCCTCCAGGGACACTTTTCATGCTGCCCCCTGCAAAGTGCTGCCCTAGGCCTGGGCCTTGTTGGCATAGGCCAAGATACAGCGTTGTTACTGTGTCTATGTGATACTATTAATTCCACTGCTATCCGTGATTGTTAGTGATAGTGACTTAATTGTAAAATAAATCTTAAATAATTTTTTTTATTATCGCAGTCCATATATTCACACAATTTTATTGCTATTAAGAATATGTGTATAGATCCTGAATTTCAGGGAATAATTGATTGGTCAGTGTAGTTATACTTAATCATTAATTTTAATATTGAAGTCACTGTCATACATCAATTGATTTAGTTAAATTGGTTACTCTAACCTGTTTGCACCATCCGTGTTGTCTCTTATGCCACGTACACATGATAATTTTCCGGGTTGTAAAAAACGAAGTTTTTTTTAAAATGTCATTTAAAATAATTGTGTGTGGGCTACAGAGCATTTTTCAGGTTCTGAGAAAATTACAAAAAAAAAAATTCTAACATGCTCTGTTTTTTAACGACGTTTTAAACAATGTCGTTTTTCAGGTTGTAAAAAATGATTGTGTGTGGGCTTTAACGACATGAAAATCCCGCACATGCTCAGAAGCACGTTATGAGACGGGAGCGTTCGTTCTGGTAAAACTACCGTTCGTAATGGAGTTAGCACATTCATCACGCTGTAAGGCCGCGTACACACGATCGAATTTGTCCTCTGAAAACGGTCCGATGGACCGTTTCAGCAGACAAATCCGATCGTGTGTACGGGCTAGCGGACAGGTTTGTCCATCGGACAAATTTCAAAGCATGCTTTGAAATTTGTCCGCTACAAACCTGTCCGTCGGATATGTCCGCTGGTTAGTACGGGAAACCAGCGGACATATCCTCCCGTACATGCGTCGTATCCTGTGAATGGATCCGACGCATGCGCGCGGAAGTGTTTACTTCCTGGTGCGTGACGTAGCGGTGACGTGGCGGCGTCAACGTCACCGCCTCGTCACCACGCTGTCTGCCGGCGGGGATTTTGATCCGATGGTGTGTACACGCCATCGGACCGAAATCCGATGAGACATGTCCGTTCTAAACTGTCCGTCGGACAAGTTTGAGCGGACATATCTCATTGTGTGTACGAGGCCTTACAGACAGAAAAGTGTGAATCGTCTTTTACTAACACAAAATCAGCTAACGCAGCCCAAAGGGTGGCGTCATCCGAATGGAACTTCCCCTTTATAGTGCCGTCGTACGTGTTGTACGTCACCGCGCTTTTCTAGAGCATTTTTTTTTCGCGACCGTGTGTTGGCAACGTTGTTTTAATGATGAAGTTGGAAAAAACTTAGGCCCAGATTCACGTACATCTGCGCATTATTGGACCGGCGTAGCGCACCGCCTTTACGTTAGACTTGCGCAATTTTGCCGCGTAATCACCCTATTCTCGTAGCTTTTGCGCAGAAAATTGCGCATGCGTAACCTTATTTCAGAGGCGTAAGGCGGAGTAATACAAATTGGGAAGGACGTGGGCGTGTTACATTGAAATGAGCCGTGACCCCATGCAAATGAAGGGCCGGCCGGCTCGCGCATGCGCGCTTGAAGGAGACCATGGTCAGCTCCACTGTGCGCATGCTCACAACTCGGGAGCGGCGCAATCAGTGAAATTGGAAATGGACTAGGGCAACTTTGTGAACTACGCAAACAGCATAAATGGACAGACACAAATGCACTTCCTTTGCAAAAGTACATCCCTTTGTTTCCCTTCCTATACAGCAAGGTGCTTTTGTTTATTAGCGTTTGTTTATTTGTTTGTGACGTGTCTTTGAGATATTTGGGGACTGTTTTGCAGAGTGATTTTTGTCTTTTATGTGTTTTCTTTGTTGTTATTTTGTTTAAATTATATTTTTGCTGGGGCATTTTTTATTTTTGCTCGTCATTTATTTTATTTTTTTGGTTCTGTTTGTGTATGATTTTGGAATGTGGGGGGGATATTCCTGCGGGATAAGGGGTGTCACCCTCATTTGTGGTGGAGAAGTGATCCCCAGGTCTGTGTGAATGGTGTATGAATGTACAGTGACATAATTGGAGCCGCGGCATGGCGTTGCTGCTCACAAGTCCTGCATGGTGGGCTTGTGCCAATCCAATGTGATGAGGATGTGGGGTGTGTGTACTAGGGACCACAGTGGTGTGCATGCATGTATTCTCATTGTGCCATGATTAATGTGTGTGTTTAACGTGCAAAGATGCATATGTGAGCTGGCATGAGATGGGGTCATGAGATGGGGTCCCAGTGCATATGCAGAGTCACCTTGAAGGGAAAAGACAGGAGGATGTTAGTAGTGCATGTGCCCCTTGTGATGTGTGCATCATGGGGGGGGGACAGTCATGCCTGCCACCCATGTCACTCACCAACCAGCCAGCTGTCCCCATACATGTTCTGTTCGAAATCTGTGGGGATGGGGCTATGATTGTATATGTAGCTGTCATGGGTGTCATGGGTAGTGCCATGTGTTGGGCTGCTGATGTCCTCCTGCAAGGTTGTGGTTAATTCCATGATGGCATGAGGGGTGAATCTGAAGATGCGAGACACCTCAGAATCACTCATGCCAAAGATGTCTATGCATGTGTGATATATCAAGTGAAGAGTGAGGGGCTTGTATCAGATAAGAATATTGTATTAGATTAGATTAAATTGTAAAGTTTATATAAGCAAAAAAAAAAAAAAAAAACATCCCCCGTGCCCTCCTTAGTGCCCTCCTCAGTGCCCTCATCCTTCTTTGTTCATCTAAAGTCAGTAGTATAGCTATGTGCGACGATGCCCCTGGCATGTTGGCATACAGATTGTTGAGCAACACGTGTGACTGCTGAGCTCCTCACTAACAGTGTTGCTTTATCTAACAAGTAGACTTTTTTTCTCTTTTTAGACCAGCTTTTATATGCTCTAATTTTAGACAGGACATTTTGCTGTTGTGCACACTGCGTAGCCTGCACTGCCCTAACGTTCTTTTGTGGATCCCCGTAAGTCCCTCATTAGCATATTTGACTAGCAAATCAATGGTCTGTCTAGCGCAGTTTTGCGCGGACGGATGCGCCTGTCTAACGAAATTACGACGGACAAAAAAAAGCAGATTTCTTGCGTATCTCGTTTTGGGGATGCCGTGCATCGAAACGCACGCGCACATTTAGACTTACGCACGCGCATCTCCTGTTGCGCAGGCGTAATCGCTCTGTGAATCTGGGCCTTAGTTTTTTATAGAGGCTGAAAAACGTCGTTTTTTACAAGCCAAAAAATGATCGAGTGTACGCGGCATTATTGCAGTGTTGCAATAATTGCAGCAGGAGGGGCTGAGATTTTCCTTGCTGATGGCAGTCAGGAGGGGAGGAGGAGAGATCCAGCCAGTCCTGTGATTGCGATCTCCACTCTGAAATACGGTATTTGCCGCATTTTTATATTTATAAATCAAAGGGAAGGGATATAAATCTCTTTCTTTTATTTTTATTTTCTTTTCCTTTTGGATGAGTGAAGTAAATTTTGATGCTGAAATAAGCTATACTTACATTCTTCAAACCTACCTTAAGAACTATGGTATCCTCTCTTTTACGGCAAGATGGGTCATGTTAAAATGCCAAATATTCCCCTTTTTTTCCCTTGTATTAGTTTTTATTTTTCGGTTTTCTGGTATGATTAAATACCATGATTAAATATTAGGTTAAAGGGGACTTGTTTGAAGTCATAGATATATAATAAATGGAAAGGAAGAAAAAAAGAAAAAAGTATATTGAAGATGTTTTGAGGAGTTTGGTTGGTTGGAGACTGTTTAATTATGCTTTACGTGTGTTAAATACGGTTTTGAAAGAATATGGAGGTATGAAGGAATGAAATACTATTCTGTATAATTTATATTTTTACGGGGAAAAGTGTGTTTGAGAATTCACATAAATAAATGTATATCTATAGTTGGGTGGGGATATAAGAAGGACAGTGTTAGAGTGAGAATAAGTTGAAGATATGGCGTATACAGGAAGATCGGGGAAAATAATAAAATATAGCCGGGGGGGAGGGGGGAGTAGGGGTGGGAGCTGCTTAACCATTCTTGGTCATTTCCCCCTAGCTAGGAATACACCCACGGAGGTAACTGGGGAAGGACCCAGTCAGGGGTGTTTATTTCCCTTAGGGGCATAGAGGGGGGGAGGGGGAGTTTTTTTTTTTTTTGTCTTTTTGCGTTTTCTTTTTTTTTTTTGAGATGGAGGCACTAAAAATAACATCTTTGAATGTTAAAGGACTTAATGTCCCAGAAAAACGCAGAATGTTGTTAAATGATTTAAGGAGATGGGGAACCGATGTTGCGTATGTCCAAGAGACACATTTTAGGGAAGGATATTTACCATTTCTCCAGAATAGATTCTTCCCCTGCGTCTACCATGCAATGAATCAGGAAGCAAAATCGAAAGGAGTATCGATTCTGATCTCCAATCGAGTTGCCTGGTCTTTGTTAGAAAAACGTTTGGACCCTAAGGGAAGGTTCCTTTTTCTGAAGGGCAATATTGGAGGTGCTAAGGTAACTTTGGCCACACTGTATGTACCAAATACTCACCAAGATGTATTCATAAGAAAAAGTCCTCACAGAGTTGGTTGACTTTGCGGAGGGTAGGCTAATTCTGGGAGGAGACTTTAATGTTGCCTTGGAACCTGGAATGGACGTGTCCTCAGGGACATCGTCGATCCCGGGGAACGTCAGAAAGGGGATACTGCGGAAATTGCATGAGACACAGTTAGTAGATGTATGGAGGATATTGCACGCAGAAGAAAAAGACTACTTTTTTTTCCAATCCACACCAGGTATATTCTCGTATATATTTTTTTCCACAATATTTGATCACATCAGTAATGAAAGTAGAAATTGGGAATATAACGTGGTCTGATCACGCTCCAGTCAATGTCTGTCTTTCCCTCTCCAACTCGGTTCTATCCCAGGATAGATGTTGGCGTTTGAATGAGAGTTTACTGCAAAATACGGAAGTGAGGGACGATGTTGCTAAAGAAATCGCAGCGTACTTTGAAGTTAATGATACGCCTGGGAGTGACCCGGGAATGGTGTGGGAGGCACACAAGACTGTGATTAGGGGAATCCTGATCAAGTATGGATCTATTTTGAAAAAGAAACGTGATAAACAAATCAGGGAACTACTAGAAGAGATTCAGAGGCTGGAAGTTCAACACAAAAAAACACATTTACCTGGTAGTGGGAGGGACCTAGGACATCTAAGGAGACAGCTTACAGAAGTAATGCGTTTTAAAGCAAAAGCAACAATACAAAGGGGCAAGAAACTTAATTACGAATTAGGAGATAAGTGTAGCAAGTTACTGGCAGAAACGCTTAAAGAAAAGAGCGGTGTAACGGAATGCACCGTGACAGACTGAGATATTCCTATGTCTAGGGTCACCTTATGTCCACTAGGGCCATAGGGTGACAAATAATCATAATTCATATGTTACAGAAGACATTAATAAGGGACATTAATAATAATTCATGCTTGCAGGATGTCTTCAAATATCAAAAGCTGTTAGCTATGCAATCTGGGCACACATGCTTTTGAAAGGTGTTAATTCAGGTCAGCCAGCCAGTGAGTCATACCTTTGTATAATATGCTATTGAAATATTGAAATAAGGTGTTGATTGCACCCACTCTCACAAGACTCTGCCATTGTGTGATAAAGCTGTATAGATAACTTATTCAACTAGATGTCTGTGTTATTATTCAAGGTTAATTGAACCCTATTGAAGATACGGTGCCGACCGGTCTACATGGTTAGCTTACCTGAATGCCTTTTAGAGTGTGATTGAGGCCCCCCATGGTGTGAAGGGGGTGGAGATTGCATTGTCCTGTGATTAACTGTATTATGCTGTACTGGATATAAGCAAGCTAAGGAAACTAATAAATTGTCATATCTTTGGAAGCAAGAACGGAGCTCTGTCTCGTCTTATTCTGGGAAAGGATATGGATCGTGTATGCAATATTGTCGGAGTGTGTCAGATAAGCTTGTCGTGGTTGGATGGAAAGTCGTAAGGGGTGGTGACCGTTACAAGCGGGTCAACATATATACCACAAATAAAAGGGAAAGAAGGACAGTTAATACGGAAACCTAGAGAGATAGCCCAGACATTTGGGGAATATTATTCTTCCCTATATAACCTAGCTATAGATGAAAAATCTCAGCGAGGGATAAAGGAATATTTTTCGGCCTCAGGGCAATCCAGGTTGCCATCTTTGGCCAGGGATAGTTTAGAAAAACCTATGTCCATTGAGGAAGTAGACGCAACCCTGAAAAAGATGAAGTTAGGTAAGGCCCCAGGTCCTGACGGATTTACTATAAGGTATTATAGAGAATTCTCTACACTGTTAAATGGCCAAATGGCTAAACTTTTTGATGCTCTTGGGAGTACTGCGAAGCTTCCTCCGGGTGCGTTTCTTGCACATATAACAGTGATACCTAAGGAGGGGAAGGACCCGGCAGATTGTGGTAGCTATAGACCAATTTCATTATTAAACGTAGATTTAAAACTTTTTTCCAAGATAATAGCAACCCGACTCCAACCCTGGATAGCGCAGTTAGTGAACTGGGATCAAGCAGGGTTTATCCCGGGGAGAGAAGCTAGGGACAATACAATTAAGATCATTAATTTGATTCACTATGCTGAGATTAAAAAAAACTCCCTGCGGATTTTTGAATACCGACGCGGAAAAGGCGTTTGATAGGGTGAGCTGGAGATTCTTGGAAGAGATGCTGAGTCAAGTGGGGATGGGGGAACATATGATTAGGTGGATTATGAGTGTTTAAGATTTCAAATGGAACGAGACAGGGATGGCCTCTATCGCCCTTGTTGTTTGCTCTCTCACTGGAGCCCCTGTTAAATAGAACTTGTCAGAGTCTGGATATTCAGGGAATCCAAATGGGAGAGCAGACATACAAGGTAGCAGCATATGCAGATGATTTGATTTTTTCTCTGACTAATCCACATATCTCACTCCCTAACCTGGTGAACGAAATTGAGTTATACGGAAGGATGTCTAACCTAAAAATAAATAGAACTAAATCCGAAGCAATGGAAGTAGCAATACCAGCTAAAACGGGGGAAATTATAAGAGGGAATTTTGGATTTAAATGGGGGAAAGCCCTGAAATATCTGGGTACATATATACCAGCAAATATAAAGAATATTTTTGGGCTGAACTTTCCATCTTTTTTTTTTTTTTTGTTCAAACAACTTATTGAGTATAAGGGAGTCAAAAACAATACAGTAGAGCATATGGCATACCACAATGGGAGATACAAGTACAGGGTAACAGCGTTCAGGGATGCATGTATCAGTATACATAAAGCAAATCCCACACAACATGTGTACATAGTAATAATACTAATAATAATATTAATAATAATAATAATAACAGTCTTCAACAGGAGGGTGTGAGAACAAGAGAAGAGCGGTGTGATGACTGTAGATCTTGGAGCATGGTGTAGTAGATAGGGCAGGACACAGGGGGTCAGCAATAGCGAGGGAGAGGGTATAGTGGAGCTTGGGGATAGGACATCCTGCTTCTCTGGGAGTCACCCCTCTCGCGACAGTGATCGCGTAGTTGAAGGGTTTCGGTATCACTAGTCGTATTAAAATGAAGGCCCCAGCCGTACCCGTCCACCCCTGTCGGGATCATCCTGTGGACAGGTAGGGGTATGGGACACAACTCTGCAATTCCAGATCGGGGAGAGGAAAGAAGAAAGAGAAAGAAAAAAAAAGGGACAGTCTGTGGGTCGTGACTGGGGACTTGGTCCAGTGCAGCAGGGAGTGCGGACGGGGTGGAAGGGGGTGGGTGGTCAAGTGACTCTCTGTAGTGAGTCCAACAGGCCCACGTGAATCTGAACTTATCATGAGTATCTTTAGATTGGTGGATGAGCCGTTCTAGTTCCTCAATCTTTGTGACTCGGGCGTGCCAGTCCTTAAGTGTGGGTGGGGTCGTAGACCTCCAACGTAGGGGAATGCATTGGGTGGCCGCGTTAATCAGGTGTAGGGGTAGAGAGCGACGATATTGCGAGCGCGGTAGAACAGAGTGGTGGAGCAGGTATTGTGCTGGGAAAAATTCAATTTGGAAGGTAGTGATACGTACAACATGTTCATGTATCTCCTTCCAAAATGGCTGCAAGTTGGGACAGTCCCACCAGATGTGGAGGAGGGAGCCTGGACCCCCACCGCACCTCCAACAGTCCGGTGCAACAGATGGGAAGATTTTGTGGAGCTTTTCAGGGGTCTTGTACCACCGCGTTCCTAGTTTATATCTGTTCTCTTGTGCCGAGACATTGATTGAGCCTTTATGCGTGTGTTCCCAGATCAGTTCCCAATCTGTGTCTGTTAGGTCAAGGGACAGGTCTGTCTGCCATGCCTTGCGGATATTGGCAATAGGGGCCGCCGTCGAGATTAGCAGTGAGTACAGGGAGGAGATCAGATGTCGGGGAGGGTCCTCGGTTGCGCAAAGTTGTTCCAAAGGCATAAGGTCCCTACACCAGAGAGAGGGTGACCCGGCACTGTCAAAAAAGTGCTTCAGTTGAATGTATTTGAAAATTGACAGCCTCAAGTGCGGGAGGGCAGCTACCATCTCTGGATATGGGAGGAGGGCGTTATCTCGGAAGAAGTGTGCTGCACGCGTTGTCAGTGCTTCAGATTTGGGTGTCTGTACCGTCGTGGGGATGTCTGGTGTGAAAGTAGGGTTGCGAAGCAACGGGGTCACGGGGCCCGGTGAGGGGGTTAAAGCGAGCGAGCGGCAGGCCTTTCTGAATCTGAGAAGGGTGGGACCAATTAGTGGGTGGTCCAGACAAGATTTCGGGACCGCCTGCGAAGGTATCCACGGGAGGTGTGAGATAGGGAAGTTTAGGAAAGAATTTTCTAAATTAACCCAGCCTTTATCGTGAGCGTGATGATGCCAGTCCACCAACCGGACAAGGTGGCAGGCCTCATGGTACCGTGTTATATCCGGCAGCCCCAGGCCACCTTTCAGTTTTGGTAGGGTAAGTTTAGACCAGCTCAGCCTGGGTGGTCGGCCCGCCCACAAGAATGTTCTGCAACATTTTTTGTAGAGCGCGAAGAAGGATGGTGGTAGAGCGATCGGGATGGCTTGTAGGAGGTATAGGAGTCGGGGGAGGACGTTCATTTTGAGGGTCGCAGCCCTTCCAAACCAAGAGAGTCGGCCTTTGTCCCAGCTCTCCAAGTCTTGTTTGATGGCTCGGAGAGCAGGCACGAAATTGAGGCTGTATAAATGTTTCAGGTCAGGTGGTATCTCGATGCCTAAGTATGTGAGGGAGCTGGTGGCCCACTTAAATGGGAAGTTTTGTTTGCAAAGAGATATTGTCGTTTCGGGTATGGAAATATTCAGGGCAGTCGATTTTTCAAAATTTATTTGGAGGTTGGACAGGGATTTAAAAAGTCGGAAGTCGGCCAGGAGGTTGGGTAACGTAGTGAGGGGATCTGAGAGAAACAGTAAAACGTCATCTGCATAAGCGGCCAGTTTACAGTGGTTTTCAGGAACCTCGATGCCCCTGATCGTAGGGTTCAGCCGACGCAAGAAGGGTTCCAATGACAGTACAAATAGAATGGGGGACAAGGGGCAGCCCTGTCTAGTACCGTTGGAAACGGAGAAGGCGCTCGACAGGCGGCCGTTTACTCTAAGTCTGGCGGTGGGAACCGAGTACAGTGCCATGATCAGCTGTACAGTTCTGGTCGGCAAACCAAGTTTGCACAGGACCGCCGACATGTAGTCCCATGCCACCCTGTCAAACGCCTTCTCCGCGTCCAAAGACAGGAGAAAACCTGATTTGCGGGATGACGAGAGCCAATGGTGGACGTTGAGGGCTTTGATGGTGTTGTCCCTGGCTTCCCGTCCTGGGACAAAGCCCACCTGGTCTGTAGAGATGAGTGCAGGGAGTAGGGGTAGGAGCCTGTTGGCCAATATCTTTGCGTAGAGTTTCAGGTCCACATTTAAGAGGGATATGGGGCGGTAGTTCGAGACAATAGTGGTGTCTTTACCCGGTTTGGGGATCAGGGTGATATGGGCTTCCAGTAGGTCTTTGGTTTGAGCCGTCAAGTCAGGGAGGGCGTTGAAAGCCGCAACGAAGCGCGGAAGTAATGAGTGGGTAAACGTTCTGTAGTATCCGGTCGGTAGACCGTCCGGGCCGGGGCTCTTGCCCGCTTTAAGTTGTTTCAAGGCGAGAAGAGTTTCCTCAGCCGTGATTGGGGAGCTTAGGTATGTTAAGTCTGTAGACGTGTCAATAGTGGGGCAGTAGTCTGTAAGAAACGAGTCAATGAGGGTGGTCCTGTCTGCGGTCGGAGGGGTGTCTACCGGTTTGGGCAGGTTATAGAGGCTGGAGAAGTACCGCACGAATTGGTCTGCAATTTCGTCCGATTTAGTCAATTTGTCTCCCGATGGGGACGTTATTGTGTGAATAGTGTATGACGCTTTCTTTTTCTGTAGAGCCGCTGCGAGAAGCTTACCCGACTTGTTCCCGAACTCATAGAAGAGTTTGTTCGTGAGTGCGTATTTTCGGTTCAGTTGTGTCTGGAGTTCCTCCAGTAGTTCCCGCCGAGCAGCTAAGAGATCATCATGCGTGCTTTTCGCTATAGAGAGTTTGTGTGCGCGTTCCAGGGTCTTCACCCTTTCCAACAGTTCAGCCTGACGGGCTCGCCGGAGTTTCGCGCGTTTCGCCGCCAGGGACATGAATTCCCCCCTCGCCACACATTTGTGGGCAGCCCAGATCAGAGTAGGGGAGTGGTCGTCCGTCGCGTTTTCGGCGAAATAGTTGGCGAGAACTTCCGAGATGTGTTGCACGTTAGCGTCTTCTAAAAGGAGCGAGTCATCCAGCCTCCAAATTTGTGATTTGGAACGGATAGAGGGGAGGAGAAGCGTCATGGTAATCGGGTGGTGATCTGAGAACCACATGGGTTCGATGGTAGCATCAACCAGGGAGGCGAGGTCATTTTGTGTAAGGAAGAAGTGATCTATTCGTGTGTACTTTGCATGTAGAGGGGAGAAATATGTAAAGTCTTTTGTGGATGGGTGGAGGGTGCGCCATGCGTCATGTAGGGTTAAAGTAGTCAGTTGTGTTTTAATCGCTCTCAGGGCTCTGTACGTCAGACATGAGGAGCCATTGGAGGTGTCAAGGCAGGGAGTTAGTGGTACATTAAAGTCTCCTCCCAGCACCAGTACGCCAGCCTGGAAGGCGGTCAGTTGGAACATAACCTCGCGGAAAAAGGAGACTTGTTTCGTATTGGGGGCATATATGTTGGCAAATGTGTACAGCACTTCGTTCAGTGTGCCTTTAAGGAATAGGTATCTACCCTGGGGATCCCTCTGAATGTCAGTTATGAGGAAGGGGCAAGTCTTGGAAAACAGGATGGACACCCCCCTGGACTTGGCCTCGTCGTTTGACGCATGTAAGAATGTCGGGAAGTTGCGATCGCATAATTTAGGGATACTGTCGGACCTGAAGTGAGTCTCTTGGATCATCACTACGTGTGGTTTGTCTTTCCAGAGCGAATGTAATAGACGGGAACGTTTTTCCGGGGTGTTCAAGCCCCTTGCATTCAAGGAGTATAATTTGAGATGTTGTTTGGAGGCGTTTTGAACCCCGGCGCGCCGAGTTGTGTTGTTGGGGGAGGGCATCATGGGGGGGGGGAGGGGGCGGCTAAGGCGAGGAAGAGGGGGAGGGGGAGGAGAACAAAAAGGAAAAAAAAGGGGGGGGGGGGGGTGCTGTTACAGCAAGAAATAACTGATCAGGCTAGAGGACGTTGTCCAGTCGCCTAGTGTCACTTGATTCGATCGGTGACTTACGGTGTATGGAGGGTCACCCCACCCTCTGAAAGGACGTGGGGCGCCGGTCCAAATACCGTATGGGGGTTGACCGAGGTCAGGGCAGGGAGCCCAGCTCTAAAGCGACAGCACTGGACCTAACACGAACGGTCCAGCACCAAAGCTAGATAGGTAAAACAACTAGGTACCAACAGGGTACCACCCCAGGGTAAATATCAAAAGGGGCTATAACCAAAGTGAGGAAGCTGTTCCTCCCTCCAATCTGTGTATGAACCGTCGGGCGTATAGAACCTCCGAGGCACGGGGTGATGGGTACAGTAGCAAGATGCGGGGGGGCACGGTGTCTGCATGGCCTAATCCGGGCAGGTTGTCACCCCAGCGGTGATGGTGGACCCCCTGTCCCCGGGGACTCCATGCAGCAGAATGCTGCCAAGTCCAGGGAGACAGGAGGAGTGTAGGGGCCTCTGGGTCAAGGGGGTTTCCCGGGCCAGTGTAGGTATGGGCAGGTCCCGGGGCTCCCCCCCCCAGGGTCCGGCGTAGCTAAAAGAGGTGGTGACGCCGTAAGGGGTCGCGGAATGAAGTCAGTATTGGGTCCCGGGGGGGGGGGGGGGCAGCTTATTAATGCCGTAACCAACACCCGTATAAACTTAGCATTCAGGCCACAAAGTAATGATAGCAATGGGCGTCGTGGCCCGGTACCAATTGTCCCATACACTTCAATGCTGTCTCTCAACCTGTGGAAACACAATCAGGAGCAGACACATACCACAACTTGTGAGATGAGGCAGTCTCGGTGCGGTGAGCAGGGATGAATTCCATCTTGCCCACAGGTGTACGAGGAGATGAGAGGGCGGCTTGCTTGTCAGACCAGGCCTGGCGGAGACCCTCGGCATGGCGGTTCAGTTCTTTCCAAGTGGGCTGTCAGCGGAGCAGTGACCAGATCCTGTTGTGCCCAGGCGATAGCGAGGGAGAGAGGGAGGGCTGCGGTGCCGATCGGGTGAGAGAGGGTCTCCTCCCGGGCCGTGTCAGTAGAGCGGTGGCAATGGTCGGGTGTGAAGTTTCTCCTTCCCGGACATGTCAGTGATGTCAGACGTACGAGGAGTGGCGTACCGCGTCACGCGCCGGTTGCACGTTGAGGGCCGATGCGTTGCGGAGGACCGCGCTGTGCAGTGTGGGAGATGTAGTTCCAGGCTGGGCAGCAGTGGCGGGAGACGGAGGCTCCCCTCAGTACAGTCGAAAGTCCCGGCATCTTGCGGATCTCAGAGTCACAAGCATAGAAGCATCTCCCCATCTTCCCGGGATCGGGAAAACACGTGAAGTCCAGGAAAACCAAGTAAAAAGTAAAAATAAGTGAATAAATGAAACAGGTTCCAAGTCAATGCAAACTCAAACAGTAGGGCTTGGATAACTTCCCCCAATGTGTAGCCTGACAGCGGGATTAGTAATCCCTCCGTGCTCTCCTGGGACCGGGGGCGAATGGTGAGCTGCGGTGTCCGCGGGATTCACGTGGCTCGGATGAGCGCCCCTGGTCAGACGGGGACCTTCTCCTGCGATGACGGGTAGCCTGCGTGTCCATCGGGACCTCCTGGGATTTGGGCGGCCATCTACCCACTGACTTACGGTACGGCGCGTACCAGTCAGGTACTGAGATCAGAGGCAGCCCAAGGGATTCGCAAAAGTGGGGTAGGTCTTCAGGGACCCTCAGCCTGGCGGTTTGACCCTGGCGGGAGGCTTCCAGGCAGAAAGGAAACTTCCACTTGTACCGGATCTCGTTCTTACGCAGGGCATCCAGCAGCGGCCTGAGGTCTCATCGGTTTTGGAGGGTGATTCCCGAAAGATCCTGGTAGATCTGCAATGGGGACCCATTATATGCTGGCGTCTGGTTCCGTGCCCGCTTGAGGATTTCCTCTTTAAGATGAAAGTCCATGAGGCAGCACACCACGTCCCTGGGAGGATCAGTGTCTTTCCCTCTGGGGCGCAAGGCGCGGTGGATTCTCTCCAGCTCCACGACAGTTTGCGGCGGCCTGCCCAGTAGTTCATTAAAGATGATGGTTACCGCACGTTGAACAGTCTCTCCCTCCACCGATTCCGGTAGGCCCCGCACGCGGAGGTTCCGGCGTCGGCCTCGGTTATCAAGGTCCTCCAGGTGCCTGTTCACATCCCTCAGTTGGAGGGTGTGATCGTCTATCTTGCATGTGGACCTAGTCAGGACTTGGCTATGGACCACCAGGGTTTCTTCGGTGCCAGTCACCCTGTCTGTGAGGGAGCGGAGTTCAATCTTCAGGTCTGCAATGGCGGCCGCGAGCACGTCCTTAATGTCAGTCGCAACTGCCTTTAGGTCCAAGATGTTGAGTTGTGGGAGCTGGGGGGCCTCCGTACCTCCCGTGGCCATCCCCAGCAGTTGTGGAGGGGTCGACGGGTGTGCCATCAGGATGATGTCCGTAGCATTGACGGTCGCTGGCGGAGTCGGGACAGGGCCCAGTACGGAGCTCTGGCGGGAAGGCGCCATGTTGCCCCTGTTGGAGCGGAACATCTCCGGGATGATCTGTCCCTGAGAGGCAGCGGGCTCTCTCGGGGAGCGGGATCTGGAGGTCGAATTGGTTCTGGAGGCCGTTCCCATGTCGACGGGAGCAGGTATGGAGAAGGGTCTCGGCTAATAAAGGCTAATTCACCCTGGGGTGGCTGGAGCTAAGGAGTCAAGCGTCCATCTTCCTGCCCGGTCCCAACTTTCCATCTTTGTATAACTCAATATGAAAACTTCTAGACAAATGGCAACAGGGGTTACATTCATGGTTTGGCCAGAGCAATATAGTGAAGATGAGCATTCTGCCCAAAATATTATATCTCTTCCAGGCACTTCCAATTACCATTCCAGCATCTTTTCTTCGCCAAGTAAGTAGTTTGCTCATGAATTTTATATGGGCGGGGAAAAGACCTAGAATAAAGAGAGAATTATTGAGAATGCCGAAGAAAGTAGGGGGGATGGCTGTACCAGACATAGTAAAATACTATCGGGCAACTCACCTGACAAGGTTGGTAGACTGGTGCAGACATAGAGAATCAAAATGTTGGGTAAATATGGAACAACAGGTTAGCCTGATACCACTATCTAGAGCACCGTGGTGTTATGCAGAATTACCAATCTACCTTAAGAAACACCCTACAATTGGACCCACGTTACGAATAGCAGCAAAGATATGTAGGAATTCCCATATTAGGGAATCCGAATTTCATACCAGGACTGGAAAAGGGGAACTTTGACAATCTTAGACGGGAGGGCATCTTTCAGGTGTCACATTTTATACAATCGGGCTCCTGGCCGTCAATGGGTGATCTGACAAAGACTGGGGGGTCATTTGGGCTTACTTTTTGGCAGGCAATCCAGTTAAATCATTTGTTTAAATCATTGGGGAAGGTAGAGGACTTTCAAAGGCAATTGACAACATTTGAACAATATTGCAGTGGGGAGGAACCACTCTCGCGAGTGGTATCCAAGATGTACGGTGCAAGTTGAACGCCCCCCCAGAAGACTATGTGATGCCAGGAATTGGAAAATGGGAAGAAGTCCTGGAGAGAAATTTTACCCTAGCCCAATCCAAACAGATTATACTGTTGACATTTAATTCCTCGATTTGCACAAAAACTCAAGAAGCCAACTATAAAATCCTTATACAATGGTATTATACCCCAGTTAGACTTAATAAATTTGCACAAGAAAACTCAGATCGTTGTTGGAGATGTGGGATAGAGCGGGGAACATTATTGCATATATTTTGGTTCTGTCAAAAATTGAGACATTACTGGGAGGAGGTGAGGAGAATATCCCAAAAAATTTCAAAATACCAGATACCAAACGATCCCGCCTTTTTTCTTCTTCATTGTTCACAGATCCCAGTTCAGAATTATAGGAGATCAGTCATATGTCATTTGATTAATGCAGCAAAGGTGGGAGTCACTCGAAGTTGGAGAGATTTTAGACCCCCCTCCATAGCCGGGTGGCTTAATAGAACTCAGGATATAGAGGCGATGGAGGATTTAGTTCTTTCATCCCAAAACAGGAGGAAACAATATAATGAAACTTGGTCAGGTTGGAAAACATTTATTAATTCAGAGAAAGGGAAGAAAATGCTGGAAGAAAGATAAGAGAATATATTAGACGCTGTGCCGTATACCTCAAGGGGCTGTGGGAAGGGGGAGATGGGGTTGTTCTGGGGTGGGGTTCGGTTTTTTTTTTTTTGTAGTTCTGTACTGGGGTGGGGGGGGGGTTAGGTTGAAGAAGATAGCAGCAAAAGGGAGAGAAGGATACATAGGGTCCGAACAATTTGTATAAATGGATAGAATAAGGTATATGTTATATCTGTATATCTGCATTATTTGGATATGGACTTCTATTTATTTATTGTTTAAATGGAATATGTTTTTTGTTTTTTGTTTGTTTCTCTTGTTTTGTTTTGTATTCTTTCTCCCTTTGATAAAAAAAAAAAAATAAAATATGAAAAAAATATATATTTATAAATCACACACAGAGGGGGACAATGCAATAGGAGACGGATGGTACATACATCTCTGCTCAGAGTGGACCGACTTCTGTGATTTCTCAGAGCCATTAGGGGACAGCTGCTGCATTACCCTGATGCTGCAGCCATAATTATGTTTACTTCCAAGCCTGAAACCATGATGTGGTTTCACCCCCCATTGGCCGGATCCCGCGGCTTCCTACCCAGTTCCCCCAATCTCTCTGGGAGGATTTTGGGTGAGGAGGAAGTGGGAGAGGGTCTCTCGCCTCAACCCCGGACGACACCAGTTATTCCAAACCATCTCCATTCCAGCCTAGGTGCTGTAGATTTACACCTATGAGTTGCTCCAAGGGTAAAGTACTTATTGCCAGCTTATGTTAATAGTTTTTTAGTTGGAGAGCACAGTATACTAGACACTTACCCTGTCATATTTTTATTTTTACCTTACAGCATCCTACTCCTGATAAGTGGCTTTAAATGCCACAAAACGCGTCCACACGGGTGCCCAGCTCTAGCCCATCTATTTATCATGAATTATATTTTATATGTACATTTTAATCTCCATATTATGTATTGCTTTGATTTTCATGTATATTTGATTCATATGTCTTTTCATTGTCTTCTGTACCAATCATGTCCATTTATGATTAAATATGATATTATTTTTATTTACAGTTTTCTTTGTAAATGTTATGCCTTATATATTTTCATATTATGCACTATATATTATATTTATTTATCAAAATTTCTCTAAATGATTAATCAAACTTAACTATGTGGATTGCCCACCGGGAATTGGGTCTATAAATCTATATATACAGTATACACACAACAACTGTAATCATACGATTTATCTATTTATTTTTCATTAACAGAGACTCGCCTCATCTAAAGTCCCATTCTTTTTCTTTCTTCCTTGTTTTCGCATAATTGTTATGTATAAGTTTGATTTTTTTTATTCCCCACACATCTTCTTTAACTACTTCCATAACGTGCCTATTATGTCACTTCTCTCCTTCATGTAAAAATCATAATTTTTTGCTCGAAAAATACTCAGAACCCCCAAACATTATTTTTTTTAGCAGACAGCCTATTGAATAAAGTGGCGGTCATTGCAACTTTTTATCTCACACAGTATTTGCGCAATAATTTTTCAAATGCCTTTTTTTTTTTTTATGTTTTATGAATTAAAAAAATAACAAAACAGTAAAGTTAGCCCAATTGTTTTCTATAATGTGAAAGATGATGTTACATCGAGTAAATAGATACCTAACTAGTCACACTTTAAAATTGCGCACACTCATGGAATGGCGCCAAACTTCGGTAATTAAAAATCTCCATAGGCGACACTTTCATTTTTTTTACAGGGTACCAGTTTAGAGTTACAGAGAAGGTCTAGTGCTAGAATTATTGCTCTCGCTCTAACACACGCAGTGATACCTCACATGTGTGGTTTGAACGGGGTTTACATATGTGGGTGGGACTTACGTGCTTGTTCATTTCGAAGCGTGAGATACTGGGGCGTTTTAAAAAAAAAATTGTATGTGTATATATATATATAATTTTTTTTTACTTATTTTTTTTTATTTTTTTACACTTTTTTTACATTTTATTTTGATCACTTTTATTCCTATTACAAGGAATGTAAACATCCCTTGTAGTAGGACTAGTGTATGACAGGTCCTCTTTATGGAGAGATGCGGGGCCAATAAGACCCCACATCTCTCCTCCATCTCTCCATGATCTCATGCTGGAAAGCATGAGATTGTGAAAAAAAAAATCACCGATCTCATGCTTTCAGCTGTGATTGCGGCTTTGTTTACTTCCGGGTACCCGGGCGTGACATCATAGCATTGCGCCTGGGCCTCCGCCGGTCATAGAGATGGTCACCAGAAATCTCTATGCTCTTCATTTGGCGGCGGCCGATTGCTCCTCGGGCCTCCAATGGCACGGGAGAGTCCGGAGAAGCACCGGATGGCGGAATCACCATTATGATCGTTCTTATGGTGCGCAGAATCGCCGCCTGAAAAAAAGGATATCTGAATGATGCCTGTAGCTGCAGGCATCATTCAGATATCCCCCACTGAAGTCCAGGACATCATATGACGCCCTACGGTATGGATGTGTTTAATTCTTGCAGTGCAGAGGGGGTCCCAATACAAGGACAGTTTTGAATTCTTCCAGAGTTCAGCTTTATTAAGACTCTGGGGATGGCAAGAGAAGGGAATACAGATGAAAGGTTTTGTATCTTTTCAGATTTGCTTGAACACATAAAAGGCACTAAGGAGTGTTAAAATGTTCTTATTCTTTCAATATTTCCACTTTGCTGATGCTTCCCTTCTGTGACAGTAAAACACGGAGATGGAAGTCAAGACCCACCATGGGAAACACAGCTGAAATAATTGCAACATATTTTCACAGCTAGCACAACAAAGAAGCTTTCTACCCTTTCTAAGGAAAGGTTACACTGTTCACAACACATTTATGAGAAATGTTAAGCAGTTCACTGTAAATCTTGAACTTAAGGTATTGATTTTTCCACTGTATCAATTCATTTTTGAGATGGTTTCATGAAAAGCGTATATATCACATACGAAAATGTTCCAAAAAGTTTGCAGCCTCTAAAAGCCCAGAATTTTTTTCTTCTAAAGCCCTGTATACACGATCGGTCCATCCGATGAGAACGGTCCGACGGACCGTTTTCATCAGTTCACTGATGAACCTGACTGATGGACTGATGTGCCTACACACCATCGGTTCATGAAGTGATCATGTCAGAACGCAGTGACGTAAAACACAATGACGTGATAAAAAAAACTAAGTTGAATGCTTCCAAGCATGCGTCGACTTGATTATGAGCATGCGTGGATTTTTAACCGATGCTCGTGCGTACTAATGATCGGTTTTGACCTATCGGTTAGCCATCCATCGGTTCAATTTTAAAGCAAGCCATCTGTTTTTGGACCGAAGGATAATGGACCGATGGGGCCTACACACGATCGGTTTGGAACGATGAAAACTAACTTCAGTTTGTTTTCATCGGTTTTAGCCAATTGTGTGTACGTGGCTTTAAGGCCATCTCTTCTCTGTGGTGCTGTCCCTGCAGTAATAACTCTGTGCCCTTAGATGTCAATAAACCCAGAAGACAGAGGACATCCTGTGAGTGTAGAGCATTATGGTCCCACCCCTGCCCCACCATGGCAGGCTACACTCACATTACAAATTATACAAATGTCAGCAACACTTTCTGCATCAAGGACTGCCCACCGCTTAGAGAAAATCCAAACTGTGCATCAGACTCCCGGTAAGGTAAAAATGGGAGGCCTCAGGGACCAGAAGGGTGAGCCCAAAAATAAGCTTTGAAGAAAAACAAACAAACAAAATAGCTTACTTCAACAAAACAAGTAAACAGTTCAAATTTCTGACATAATTAAATAGCAGGCTCACCACCAACCTCTTGATCCCACTCTGGGGGTTAGGGTTCCTCTGGGTTTCGGGTGCCAGACAAGCCACAGGGGTTCAGCAACCAGCGTCTCAGTTTGCTAGCGAGCTCCTCACTTGCTCACAGCTTGGGAGTCCCCCTCTCTACTCTATTCACTCACACAGGTGCTGAGTGCACCCTGCTGCCTTTCAAACCTCCCTTGTCTGGGGCTTAAAGGAGTTGTAAAGGTTTGTTTTTTATTTTCTAAATAGGGTCCTTTAAGCTAGTGCATTGTTGGTTCACTTACCTTTTCCTTCAATTTCCCTTTTAAATGTTTTTTTTTCTTTGACTGAATTTCTCACTTCCTGTTTCTCCTCAGGAAGCTTTCCACCATCATCCTAGTGGTGGAAAGTCAGTCAGAACAGCTTACTGAGGGGAAGCAGGAAGTGAGAAATTCAGACAAAGAAAAAAAAACATTTAGAAGGGAAATCGAAAAAAAAGGTACGTGAACCAACAATGCACTAGCTTAAAGGAACCTATTTAGAAAATAAAAAACTAACCTTTAGAACCCCTTTAATCCCTTCAGGGCCAGAGTCCTGGTAGTCAGGGTTTGGATGTTCTTCCCACGCAAAACTCTTTGAACCTCCAAAATCACAGGCCCCTAATACAAATTTTTCAGTCTAGAGAAATCAGTCCTCTTCAGTCAAACTTAAAGCATTTGTTAACCCAACCCTTCATATTCCTGATATGTGCCTGCTGTACCATGTACTTGTATCATAAAGTATCCTGTTCTCTTTGTATTGCTTTCTTAATGTGAAATCCCGGGTGTTCCTGCTAGTCCCCCTGCTTTCCTATTAAAAATTGACCACACTAAGCAGGAGAACACACCATGGTCAGTTCTCTAGCTATGCTGGGAACTCAGTGTGCTCTCCTCCAATGATCAGACTTATCCTGATACGCCCCCGCTGCACAGCCATTCACTGGGAAGATTAGTGTCCTGCTGCTCCCCCCAGATCGTATGTAGCTGAGAACAGAGGGCATATGATCACTTATAAAAAGAGAAAAAAAGGGTATTTATAATGTGTTTTTATATATATACAAATGAATTTGCCTTTCATTTTTATTTTAACCACCTCAATACACGACACTTTCTCCCCCTTCCTGCCCAAGCCATTTTTCAGCTTTCAGCGCTGTCACATTTTGAATGACAATGCAACACTGTACCCAAATAGAGCTTTCTTTTGGTGGTATTTGATCACCTCTGCGTTTTTTATTTCTTGCTCTATAAACAAAAGAAAAACAGTTTGAAGTTTGAAGAAAAACAATAATTTTAACTTGTTGCTATAATAAATATCCAAATTTTTTTTTTAATCAACAATTTTTTTCTCAGTTTGGGCCAATTCTTCGACATATTTTTGGTAAAAAAAAAATCGCAATAAGCGTATATTGATTGGTTTGCGCAAAAGTTATTGCGGCTACAAAATATGGGATAGATTTATAGCATTTTTATTTTTCATTTTTTACTAGTAATGGCGGCGATCTGCGATTTTTATCGTGACTGCAATATTGCGGCGGACACATCAGACACTTTTGACACATTTTTGGGACCATTCACATTTATACAGGGAAAATGCATTGATTACTGTATAAATATGACTGGTAGCGAAGGGGTTAACACTAGGGGGCGATCAAGGGGTTAAATGTGTTCCCTAGGGAGTGATTCTAACTTTGTGTGAAGGGGACTGACTGGGGGGAGGTGACCGATCGGTGTCCCTATGTACAAGAGACACATCATTGGTCTCCTCTCCCTGACAGGACGTGGATCTCTGTGTTTACACACAGAGATCCACGGTTCTGCTCAGCTACTGGGCAATCACGGGTGTTCGGCGGACATCGCGGCCGCCGGGCACACGAATTGTGTCCCCAGCGACGCAGCGCGTCCCCTAATGGATCATCGTCCCGCCGTCATATATGGGGAAAGATTAAACCAATCTGTATAAGCCATGGTAATTATTCTACATATTTATATATAAAATTTGAAGATTTGAGAGATTAAAGTTCAAAATACAGTGCTATGTACTATAGAAATGTGTCAAAGTGAACTGACAAATAAAATGCAGCAAACTGTTTTGAAGACAAGCATTGAGGTATTAATTTTATGGCAGTATATAATTAGAAGTGGTTAGGAGCATCATGAATAAACCAGTAACTATGGAAACCAAGCATAGTAGAAGGGGTGTAAAGGAAGACAACCAGGATAAGCAAACACTCCTCTTATTAACCTGCTTTATTTTCTTACCTTCCTCATCATCACATCTTAAATAAAGCATCACAAATCAAATCATTTAGATTTAACGGTATGTTTTAAAGATATTTACATCTTAACCGTTTCAATACAGGGCATTTTCACCCCCTTCCTGCCCAGACCAATTTTTGGGTTTCAGCGCTGTCGCACATTGAATGACAATTGCGCGGTCATGCAACACTGTAACCAAATAAAATATTTATGTTTTTTTTTTCCCTACAAATAGAGCTTTTGTTTGGTGGTATTTGATCAACTCTGTGGTTTTTATTTTTTGCGCTATAAACAAAAAAAGCGACAATTTCGAAAAAAAAACACAATATTTTTTACTTTTTGATTTAATAAATATCACAATAATTTTTTTTTCTAAAACAATTTTTTTCTCAGTTTAGACTGAAACATATTCTTCTACATATTCTTGGTAAAAAAAAAAATCGCAATAAGCGTTTATTGATTGGTTTGCACAAATGTTATAGCATCTACAAAATAAGGTGTCGATTTATGGCATTTTTTTTTTTTTTTTACTGGAGGCGATCTGCGATTTTTTTATTGTGACCGTGACATTTCAACGGACACATCGGACACTTTTGACACTTTTTTAGGACCATTCCCATTTATACAGCGAATAGTGCTTTAAAAGTGCACTGATTACTGTATAAATGTGACTGGCAGGGAAAGGGTTAACACTAGGGCGAGCTGAAGGGGTTACTATGTTTCCTAGTGAGTGATTCTAACTGTAGGGGAAGGGGACTCACAAGGGGAGGAGACCCATGTGTGTCCCTCTGCACTGGGAACACACATTGGTCTCCTCTCCTCTGACAGGACATAGATCTGTGTGTTTACACACAGAGATCCATGGTCCTGCCGTGATTGCGGGCAATCGTGGGTGCCCGGCGGACATCGCGGCCGCCGGGCACGTGCATCAGGTTCTGAGCGATGCAGCGGGCACGCGCCCCCTAGCCGCCGTCATATGCGGTCCACCCAGAGGGAGGGAGGGTTCCCACCAATGTCATTTTACAATGACTCGGTAGGGAAAGGGTTAAAAAATCTTCTTTTACATTAAACTATGATGGTAATACTACCAAAGTGTGTGATCTATACATTTGTGATATACATCCTCCATCTGGGTGGTACACAGCAAGGTTTTGCATCTATAGTACAGGAGAACATTTGTGGTCAACAATTTGGGTTCCAATGTTCATTCTATCACTACAACAGCAGCTACGAGAGTGAGAATATTCTGTCTTACTATGTCTCTTTGCAGATGACATTCTCATCTTCATGTCATATCCTCACATATCAGCTCCAAATTTATTGAAAATATTAGATAATTTTGCCCAAATCTCAGGACTTCATGTTAACACCACAAAATCTAATGCGTTAAACATATCTCTACCACAATCAGATCTTCAACTCGCTCAAACCTCTTTACCGTTCAATTGGGTTCCAAAACAACTTCCTTATTTAGACATTCAACTCACTATTTCCCTTAAAGATATCTTCGCCACTAACTATCTACCTCTTTTGAGGTAAATAGTTCATTAAACTTCAGGCTTAATGAAATTATGAACTACTCTTTCACTGTCTTGGATGGGTAGACTTAACACTATAGAAATGTCTATACTGCCTACATTTTTATATTTATATAGGTTGCTTCCCACTCCATTACCAGCTTACTTCTTCCTAAGGCCACATACACAAGATCAGACTGGTCCGATGAAACTCGTCTTAAGACCAGTTTCATCGGACCAATTCGATGGTTGTCCGTCGGACCAAAGTTTTAAAACTTGCTTTAAAATCTGTCCGACGGACACCGCAAAAGCATCGGACCAAAAACCTGCGCATGCTCAGAATCAAGTCGACACATGCTTGGAAGCATTGAACTTTGTTTATTCACCACATCGTTGTGTTCTATGTCACCGCGTTCTGGTCTGATCGGATTTGTGGTCCGATGGTGTGTACGCACATCAGACCATCAGACCACTTCAGCCTGGTCCGATGAAAACGGTCTGATCCTGTGTATGTGGCCTAAGACTCATTCAAAATAGTCATGTCTTTTATCTAGGGTTCAACTTAGCCGCAAATTTCTAAATCTACTCTTTATCTCCATAAGTTGAAAGGTGGATTGGGATTGCCTAACTTCACTTCCTACTATAACGCTTCACAAATTGCATTTCTCTCTAAATACCATGCTTGAAACACCTCTATGGGTTGCTATTGAATCAGTAGATACTGATCCCATATCAGTGGCTAATATGTTATGGCTCAAGCCCGCTGATAGATCTCATTTTTCGAACCCAATAACGAAGCATTCCTTAGCATTATGGGATAAATTTAAAAGCTCACATAAGCTCCAATCCACACACAATCCCTTGCTTTCGTTCCTGAATCCCGCCTTCTATCCGGCCTGGAAATATCCAAACACATTCTCAGCATGGTCATCTGCAAACTTGATTCGTCTACACAAAATAACATCTACTA